>JABTTQ020002268.1:0-660148 GCA_016081115.2 Rehmannia glutinosa | reverse complement strand
CTCACAAATTAACTCATTTTGTGGTTTGTTTCGTGGAAGACTTAACACCATAAGTTTGATTAAATAGAGTTTGATCTTGGTTTTAGTATATAATTTATCAAGTGGATAGCAAATTTATCGACGAGATATGATTAAAATTGCAAGAATTAAAGTCTTTGAAATGTAAATGACCACAATGATAGAAATTTTATAGAGGTTCGAAGATGGGGTAATTCTTCTCTCTCCTCTTCTCCAACTCTGGAGGAATCCACTGGGTAATGATCGGTTTAAAATGGTAGGTCCGGATACAAGTCTTGATCACCTGGCCGACTTGATCGCTGGGACTCGATGCGGAGCACGCCTTGATCACTCGGTGCAGCTTCTCGTACAACTCGGCTTCTTCACAGCAGGCGCCTTGCTACTACGACTCACTTGCTCCAAGCTCTTTGGATTTGATCAAAGCCCTCCAAAAAGCTTAAGACTTGGCTCAATCTTGAACCTTCCTACAATCCTTCCGGAATGTAGACCCCTTGTTCGATATTTTCCTCTTCAACCGATTGAAGTTATCTTTCTTTCACAGAGTGTTGGATTGATGTTCTTCGTAATGTAGGCTTGAGGATTGAGAATGTTTCGGTTTTTCTAATATGCTTTGTATATCTCACATGTGTCCTCTTTCAAACAAACTCTCAGACTTTTTATAGTGAACTTTCAAAAATTTGCCCGTTGAAGAGATAGGCATATTTTGAAAGTCACTTGCGATCGTTGGCTTGTCTTGTTGCGGTTCTTGGAATTGCCATTTCCTCAGATGAATTGTTCTTTCACCTTTTCGGAGTTCGACACGGTGTGGTGCTTCCCATTGGTTCATTCCTTTTGCACGCTTCGGGATCGTGAAAGCACTCCGAGAAAGGTGGTGTGGAGATATTACTTATTTAAGTAAATCTCTTGATTTACGTGGCAACGGTTCTTTTACGCTTATCTCGACTTGACTGCATTTCCTTGCTTTCCCTGGGTGACTTAGAGTCGCTTCCAATCATCGATGGCTCTTCCGCACTTCAACTTGAGACTTGGCTTTTCTTGAGTTGACTTGGTCGATGCTCCACTCAAATATCTCACCGCTTCTTCAAAAGAGTTCCCGTCTACTCTTCTTTTTTCATATTCAAATGTTTCCAAAGAGAGTCTTCCTTCCGGTCTTGGTGTCTTCTTGCATGTTAGGGCGTAGTTTGACTTAACTCGGCCAGCCTACTTAATTGTTACAATACATTTTGACAAGAATTGAATCGGTGCCAACTTTCTATTCTAAGTTTTACATGGCATTCATCAAAATCTAAACAATAAAATTCCTAACAATTTCCCCTTTTGATGATGCCAAAACTTAAATCATTCAAAAATGCAAACAACAAAGATACATACAGATAGTGTATTGACATAGAATGTATGCGCAGAATCAATTCTTTTATTGATCATATCATTCTTGTTCCTTAACACAATCAAGCAAGGTGTATCGAGCACATAATTGTCTTCACAAAAAAATAAAGAATTTATAGCTTTATTATAGAAGACTTACATTGTATGTATTTACATAATAAAATACACGAAGGGTTGACAAGAATACTTCATCTCCTTTGTCGTCTCCTTCTTTCATCTTGTTCAAAGATCTTCTTCTTCTCTTTTCTCTTTTTCTCGTCAACCGCCTTCTTTTTCTTTTCATATGCCTTCCTGCAGCTTCTTCATCTTTTCTTATTCTTTCCTGTCCTCTCCTCCCATAGCCGAGTTTGTCTCTTGTTTTCTTCTTCTATTCTTTTTGCATACTCGCGTTAGTTTTAGCCACTTGCAAATTTGCCACTTGGTCAAGCTTGACCAAGAGATCCCTCCTTTCTTTCCCGGATCTACGTGTTCAATATTCTTGGGCGGAGGCCTAGGTCCAAGCTTCTTCCTCCACTATCGCTTCTTCCTCTACCTCCGGGCGATCTTTGTCTTCGGGTCTTCTTCTTTCAAAAGTGACCGGCGGAGTGACTAGCAGAGTATCGCCGTTGTCTCGCTCGTCATTTCTTCTTCACATAACGTGAGACCCTTTTCCCAAGATAAAGTCCCAAGCTTGAGCCATAGACATATTTGCAAAGTATCCCTCGATTCGAGCGTTTTAAATTCATCGACCGATCGTGGCTCTGTCCCGACATCCGAGATGGCATAGGTGTCTCCGTCTCTTGGAATGCCTCCGTGTTCTTTCAAGATGTTCATGACTCGGGCATCCATTCTTCCTTCCACTTCCTTCATCCCTCGCTTCAATTGTTTTTCTCTTATCGGCCATGGATATAGCAGTGTTGGAGTGGCAGAGTCACATGGAGTTTGGCCGCTTATAATGTCACCGTGATAGGTCCTTGTTGAGGGGTTTGTGCAATCATCAAGGTCATATCTTTTGATCCTTCCCCCTCAGATTTTCCTTTCTTCCTGCTTTTAACACTTCCTCAACGATTTTCCTTCGCAGCCGCTCATTCCTTTTCAACTTCGATCCCCTTGCGCTTTTAGGTATTCCTCTTCCCCCTTCTCGTATCATCAAAGGAGAGAGGAACGCCCGAAATAGACTTGCAAGCGGAAGTCAAGCCTCACGATAGTTGAATTTTGTCCCGAGTTTGCCAGCAGAGTATGCACCAAATTCAGGACGAGTAGCGTTGGACTCAAAAATCGCCTTCCATCTCAGCCATGAGAAGGCTGAATTTTGTATTCATGGTCTCTTCCAAACGCTGTAGATCACTCTTGTTTTGCTCACGCAGCGGCCTTGACCTCGGCAATGTGAGCTTCATGCATGTGCTCAATATGGTCTCTCGCTTCGTTTTTGCATCGATTTTCAGCTCTCACACCAAAGATCTTATTGAACAATGTCCTAGGAAGTATCTCACTTGTTCCACACGCATTGTTTCTGTCTTGTTGCCACCATTCCCCGACATTCGACATCATTGTATGTCTCTTAAATCGCTTGTAAGGTTGGCATCTTCGTGGTCCATCGCCATGTCCAAAGAGGCCTGATGTCTCTCCATCCGTTCAACCTCGGTAAATAGTGCCTTGAACACTTCTCGAACTTCAAATGATTCTTCAAGGTGCGGTGATGGCCATACATCAAAGATCAAAGCATAATACAATGAACAATGGTGTCGATTGAAAAACAGGAGCTGCCAGTTTGTGATAAGCGTGCTTGTTCGTTTTCTCACTCCTCGTGGAGTTCTCGTATCTCCAATGAAAAAGGGAAAGATTCTACAAAGGATTCATCACCGCCAACCGGGATCTGCTTCGATGATGAGCGGTGCGCGTGAAGTTCTTTTGGGAATCGATCTGCTCCGACTTGAGGAGCCTCGCAGCGATCTCTTGTTCACCGGGTTTTGTTGTGAAGTGGTCCTAGCTTGAACCTCACAGCCTCAATGCCTTCGTTGGTCTCAAATGATTTTTCCAATTGCGTAGACTGGTCCTCGGCCTTATCGATGGCGTCATCGGACGATGATGAGATTTCCATTGGTGGCTCATCATCAAAATTAAAGGTTTGACGAGTAGTCTTGGGATCGGATTTGCTCGTGCTTGGAACATCAAGGTGAGTCTTTTGGATCTCATCACGGGGGATGACTCGGCTTTTCTTCTTCGCTTCTCCGATCCCGAAAGGTTACATCGGGATTATCCCGGAATCATGAAGTGCGCTTATCTCCTTCTTTAGATGGGTCGATGATAGCAGGAGGGATGTTCTCTACTTGACTTCTTTACCCTTGAAGTCTCAACCTCCCGTGGGCCTTCATTACCTCCAAGCCCATCTCTCTACTATGCAATGAGGCTCTGGTCCTCCCTTTCGACAACGTGTCACTGTCTTAGGGTCTTCTGCGGTGGCATCCATTGAGTCTCAACCCCATGGATTGCACTTTCATCGCCTGAGTGTTAACTCCCGGGCCGTTCCATCCTGTGCCTCGATCGCATCGCCAGCGTCATTAGCATACTGAGAGCAGCGATTGGCATCTCACCGAGACAGATCTCAATCGCCCGAGCTTCGTTGATGGCAACTTGTCGTTTCTTCTTGTGTTTGTATTTTCTCTACTTCGCCTCTTTGATTCGTTGTGGAGTCATCCGCAGATCCTCCGACCTTGCTACAAAGGGGAGGGATTTCCCCCTCACCGGCGCACCACCGAGTGACTTGAATGGGGTTACTCGTCTCCAAACTCCCAAATTGCTTTCGATTGATTGTTCAGCTGCTAGTTGGGGCGGTGGTAGCACACCTTCAATAGGGGTTGGCTCGGCCGGGTCCCCACTATCCCGCCATTCGCTAAGACTTATTGCCTTCTTCCGAGTGAGTCAAAGTAGTAGCAAAGAATAACAATGGCGATTTCTTGAACCACTCCCATTGGATCAATTTCACCGTGTTCGAGGACTCTCCTGGTCCTCCATCAGGTCTTTGCTCGTGAAGGATTCTTGATTCGTGCAATGCTTGCCGCATTTGCAACTCTTCTCGTGGCGCAAAGAAGATTCTCTGATCCTCATCACCGTCCGAGAAGACATCAAGGAGAGGATGTGTGTGTTCGTGGGGTGCGGAGATAGGGCGATGCTTGCCTTCTCACATGCCTTGCTTCCTCGACTTGCTTTTCTCTCTCCTTTTCCTTGTAGATCTGCGGGATGTCCGTGCGATTGTCTTCCAAATCCGATCTTTGAGTACAAAGGGTCGATCCAAGGAAGCTCAACAGCCTTCCTCTTCATCTTCTATGAACTCAAAGCCGTTGGAACTGTTCCTCGACTTACTCAACTTCCATTTCTCCACTCACGCAGACGATTTTGGATGTCTAGGTAAGGTGTAGATAGGATCATTACATCACTATCCGCCTAGCTCTGAAGTTCTTCTTGTGCTTGTTTGTGTGAACTACAATGTGTCTTCGGTTGCCTCTGGATCGCCTTCAAACAGACTTGGCTGTTTCATCAACTACATTTGGAGACTCTACTTCTCCAGCCCGCCTCCGATCTGCTCTAGGCGAGTGGTCGACTCAATTTGGTTTCTCAAGTTCGGAGCGCTTGATAATTCGTCTCCGTCTCCTAGTTTGTACCGGAGGGATTTCTCGGTTCGAGACGGTGTCCTCTCGAGTCTTGGGCGGTGGGGGCCGTCTTGGTGCCTTTTTCTCGAGGAGCAGGCCGTCGTGGCTTCTCGGTTCTCCTCTTTTGACGATCGGAGAAGGTATTTGTGAGTCCTTCTCGACCGGCTTGCCGCAGGGCAGGAGACACGTTCTTTGGGCGGTGACTCTGCTGCGGGCGGGAGCATGTTTGGTTTTCTTTGCTGCAGGGCAAAGATCTTCTTAGCAAACTAGGGTAGCTTTCTTCTTGCTTGAGAGGAAACAATGTATCTTCGGGGTCACCGATTCCCCTCACTTGTGTCGCTCTCTTGGCGTAAGCTCTCTCTTCCTCGTGCGCCTGAGAGGTTTGCTCAACATCCTCTTGTTAACATGGAATGTCTTCCCATGTCTAAGAGGGACTCCTTTCACCTCCATTAGCCGGCCAATCACTAGGCCATATCCTAGGATCCTCCAAATGTGCCATCTTCTTTGAAGGATTTGTTCCCCACGCTTAAAGCGGGCAGAGTCCGTTTGTAGACAAACTCAGCCAGGTTTATCTTCTTTCCTTCGATGATTGCAGCCATTACAATCGGCTTTGCCTTTGATAGTTGGTCAAAGCCCAAACTTGATGTCGATACATTTGGCAACTATGTCCAACACTTGTAATAATCCTCCTTCAAAGATCTTGTTTGTCAGTATACACTATTTTATCACCAAAGTCGGGCTTGGCTATTTCTTTCCAAGCATCAGCCAGGTTTACATCAGCCGTTAATCTCTCGATGCTCCTCTCCTTTGTAGTGAGCAATATTCAGCCAAATCCTTGCGAGAGATAGTCACCGCTTTCCGTGAACAGATGACTTGATTCCTTCATCGTGAATCTCGGCATTCACGTAGAATTGTGCGACCTCCTCCACATAGGTCATCGGATATTCTAACGTTAGAAACAGCTTTTAGCCCGGTCGTTTCCAACTTTTCAGCGATTTTCTTCACTAGGTGTCGTCGGACCCCTGTTTCACCATTCCTACGAAATCCACCGTAGAGTCGGTGTGGATTTGCTTTCCTAACTTGGTAAAGTCATAAGTTGGTGCCATTTTTCCGGATTATATCAAGGAAAAACTTGGAGATTGACTTGGAGAGTATTTTGCCTTTGCTTTTGAGAGAAAGAGATGAACAGTTTTAGAAGTGTGAGAGAAACGGATGAAAATGGTTTAAATATGGTTTATGAAAGGACGCGTGCGGGTGGTTTTTGAAATGTGATCGAAATCAACGGCTTGGATTTTGCATGCCTATTAAGCATTTAATGTCTCGTATTTAATGCGATGAAGATTTATATCCAATCATAAGCTTGGTGTGCGACTTTATGTCCGTACACATCATCATTATCTTTGACGTATTTCTTAAAACATTCCCGCTTAGTCAAAACGACAACGTTTTTGTCACTTTGCTTATAAGTGACTCGGCTTATCCTTTAGGCGATTTAACTCTACTTCTCACGATTCTCTTAGTGACTCGGCTATCACCGACTCGGTGTAGTTGTCTTTTCCGATACAATCGATTCTCGAGCCGATTTCTTTGTTCGACTCTTTTTCACCTCCTCTTACTTTCCATTTCTTTTCTTTGATTCTTCCGTGTCGATTCGAGTTCAATTAACCCCAACTCATGTTTGAGTTCTTCAAATCTTGACTCACATAATGGTTTTGTGAAGATGTCGGCTAGATGTTTATCGGTTGAGATATATTCCAGGATGATGTCCTTCTTTTCAACATGATCTCTTATGTAGTGATATCCGACATCAATATGCTTTGTTCTTGAATGCAACACAGATTTTGAGTGATTGCAATTGCACTTGTGTTATCACACATGATTGGAATTTCTTTTTCCTCAACTTCATAGTCTCTCACCTTTGTCTCATCCATAGGACTTGGGCTAACAACAATACCGCCAGCCTATGTATTCTGCGCAAAGTAGGAGGTGGCTATTGAGTTTTGCTTGCTAAACCAGAAATCACTGTTTCTAGCATTTGACATGTGCCTCAAGTGCTCTTCCTGTCCACTCGCATCCAAGATAGTCGAGAATCAATAGCCAATTAGCTTGAATCCACCTTCCTTTGGATACCATAGGCCTACTTCTTGGCTTCCTTTCAAGTATCTCAATATTCTCTTAGCCTTTCTTTGTCATATGGCTTTCTTTTGGAGCAGATTGAAATCTTGCACATACACCTACAAAAAGGTGATATTTGGCACGCTTTGTGAGATAGAGCATGATCCAATAAGTGCTCAGTATCTTGTTTGATCTACGCTTGCCATCCGCATCCATGTCCATTTTGGTGATGTGTTCATTGGTATTTTTACGTAAGACTTCTCCTCCATACCAAACTTCTTCATTAAATCTCTCGGTGTATTTTGTTTGACTTATGAAGGTTCCATCCTTCAAATGTTTCACTTGGAGTCCAAGGAAGAATGTCGACTCTCCCATCATGCTCATTTCAAATTTACTTTGCATGAGGTTTGAAAATTTTTCACACACTCTTTGTTAGTGGATCCAAAAATGATGTCATCCACATATATTTGAACAAGCAAGATACTCTTTTTGTCTTGAATTAAAAAGTGTTCTATCTACTTTTCCTTTTGTGAACCCATTTTTGGTTAGGAATTGTGACAAAGTGTCATACCATGCTGGGTGCCTGTTTCAATCCATATAGAGCTTTCTTGAGTTTGTATACCTTGTCTCCAAGAGTCTTCTCGCTCAAAACCTGGAGGTTGTTCAACATACACTTCTTCTTCCAATACACCATTTAGGAATGCACTTTTACATACATCCGATATACAATGAAATTCTTGTGAGTCGCATAGGCAAGAAACATCCTTATAGCTTCCAATCTTGCTAAAGGGGCAAATGTTTCATCAAAATCTATCCCTTCTTCTTGGCAATATCCTTTGGCTACCAATCTTGCTTTGTTTCTTACCACGTAACCTTCCTCGTTCATCTTATTTACGAACACCCATTTGGTGCCAATAACATTTTGATGTATGGGTCTTTGCACTAATTCCCACACTTTATTTCTTTCAAACTCGATTCAACTCTTCTTGCATAGCTTGAATCCAATGTGTGTCGCCCAATGCTTGTGACACGCCCTGGGCTCTATTCTGAGATGAAGCATGTGAACATAGCTTCTTGTTGAGTTCGGATCTTGTTTTGACACCTTCTCTTATATCTCCAATGACAAGTTCTCGTGGATGATCTCTTAGCCATCTTACATCAGGTTGGAGTAAGTTAGTGGATTCATCGACTTGCGGTTTGTGTTCTTTGTGGGTCGACTCTCTCATAATCACTTAACTTGCAAATTTTCCAAATTGCTTTTGAGATTCACTATCTCATCTTCTTCTCAATTGATAATTCCGACTTGGCTTGACATAGGGACTCTTCGTATGGTTGGATGATTCACTTATCGATTGACTCTTCAATGTCTTCTCCATTTACATTTGGCTCATCGAATACTACATGAATGGATTCTTCGTAACCATAGTTCTTTTGTTGAGTATCCTGTGGCTTTTGCTTTCAAATGAGTATCCTAAGAAGATACCTTCATCACTTTAGCATCAAAAGCCTTTAGGTTGTCTTTGCCATTGTTGTGGATGAAGCATTTACATCCAAATATTCTCAAATATGCAACATTTGGTTTTCTTCCAAATCCGGATCTCATAGGGAGTCTTTGTCACCGTCTGTTTATCATACATCTGTTTTGAGTGTAGCAAGTTTGTGTTGATTGCTTGAAAAATCTTTTTGGTAATCCCGCTTGACCTAACATGGTCCTTGCTACTTCTTTGAGGGTTCTTTCCTTCTTTCGCAACTCCATTCTCACAAAGGAGTCCTTGCTGGCGATAGTTCATGACCAATACCATTCTCAATACAAGATCTTGAGTTATTATTCCATTGACAAACTCGGTTCCTCTATCTCGATCTTATTTTGATAATAGTTTGACTCTTCTCGTTTTGAATCCCCTTCATCACCGTGGTAGTTTTTGTAGAGTTTCTTTCTTCTTGCACATGAATATTGTCCATGTATATCTTGAGTAATCATCTACTACCACCAAGGTGTATTTCTTTCCACTTATCTTTGGGCCGGTTCCATCAAGCCAAATAGATCCATATGAAGCGATGCAATATTCTTGTTGAGGATGGGCATGTCTTTTCTTTGAATGACGACTTGATTTGCTTTCCTTCGACATGCATCACATATACTCTCTCTGGAAGTCATTCTACAAGATGACTTCTTGCAAGCTTGTTAATCGTTTTGAAATTCGGATGACTCGACTTTTTGTGCCACAAATAACTTGATTCATGCGCTCTTTGCTAGTAGACAGGTGTTGGGTGTTGCGATTGACCAATCCACTACATACATATTTTTCTGTCTACATCCTTGCAAAGACAACTTCATTTGATTCGATATCTTTGATTTGGCATATACCCATGTTGAATCCAACATTGTAGCCCTTGTCACGGCCGATCGATGCTCGATGAAGTTGAAGTTGAGTCCTTCAACATATGCAACATCTGTGATTTCTAATCCATTCCTCTTGATGGATCCAATGCCTCTTATTTCGCCAGAGCTTCATTTCCTCCAAATATGACTTTTGCTCCTTTAACTTCCTTGAATTTTGACAGATTTTTCTTATTTCTGTCATATGTCCGGGAATGACCACTTTCCATGTACCAGGTTCCTTGTCACTCGCTATTCCTTGAACTCCGCAATCAAGGAAATTAAGTTTTAGGTACCCATACTTGTCCGGGTCCCGAGGGGTTAGAATTGTAAGATGATCCAACCAACTTATAGCCAAATGATTTGACTCTAAGGGGTTGCCATCTATCGCCATAATCATAATTAATCCTGGCAAATTGCTTGGGGAGTCTAGTTCATACAATTTGTCTCTTTTGTCCAGTATGCCTGCATATGTGTTTTAGCAATTGCCTTCCTTGGGTAATTGTGGTGTCTTTGAGTGTAGTGCCTAGGTGCATATGTGTCTTTGATGAAAGCTCTTATACTTTTGGAATGGCCTTTCTTGAGTTCTGTGCCTTTGCCATTTGGGCTTATATTCCATAAGTCTATGCTTTGATAGTTCACATTATTCCAATCACTTGGCTTGGATATTTTCTACCATTCCCATCATATGTATTTCTTTTATGGATTTTCTGGGTTTTTGGTAGCTCTGCTTCTTCTTTCTGAGTATTTTCTGTTTGGAGTTTGCTTTGAGGACTCGGTGAATCTCTTCTCACCGTCCTTTCAAAGACACTCAACTTTGTTTTCCTTTTCCTTTGTAACCAAGGCCGCTTTGCTTGTTATTGTGCTTTGGAGTGAATGTGTGTGCAACATTTAGAGTTTTGGATTTTTCAGACTCTTCATGACTTGAAGATCCTCTTTCCAAAATTACTTTTGAGGTTTGACATAGCACAGAGGAGTTAAATCCTAAGCCTGTCTTGTCTCCACATTCTCTTTGACTCATAATAAGATCATCCAATGATTTAGATGCCTTAGTGAATGAGGCAATAACATTCTTGAGGTCATTCTCCCTCTTTTCTATAGCAGCAATTTCTGCTATTAATTTAGCATTTTCACTTTTAAACTTTCATTCTCATCGCTATTTGACTAAGAGTACTCAGCTCCTTAGTCAACTTTGAGTTTTGACTTTTGAGTAGGCTGTTTTCCTCATTCAATAGTGTGTGTGAGGATTTAATGTATTCAAAATTTTTCATCATTTTGCCTAATGAATCATAAAGATCGGTGGGTGATGAATTGTGTGTGTCACGATCACTATCACTAGTGTCGTGTTTGTTGAGTTAGATTGTACCTCATCATCTTGATCGAGGTTGATCTTGTTCTTTGGCCATCAAGCGGTCGTCTTCTTCTTCGAGTCACTTGAGTAGTCGGCTTCACTACTCTCTCAATCACTGTCTCTTGATTTGGGCTGGTTCAAAGATCTCTACAACCATCATTGCCTTTTTCCTTTCTTGTCTTCTTTCTCTCAAGACCTTCCTTTCTTCTTCATCCCCGTATTTGTTGACTACGGGATATGGATATCAATGGCATAGTGACCTGGTTGTCTCAGTTCCAACATAGATATTCAACCTTTTGATCGCTCTTTCCATTCTTGGATTGTCACCCTTTGATACTCAACTTTTTGGAGGGAGCCGAGTGTCTTCGAAGATTCACCCTTTCCTCTCTTGTAGTTCTTATTAAAGAACTTGTTAAATCTTTTAACCATCGTAGCTATTTCTTCCGGGTCAATGACTTCTTTGACCTCGGCTCTCTTACCATCTTTAACAATTAGAGCAATTGTTTTGGGTACAAATTGTCTCTTCCTCGGTCTTTTTCTTCTCACTCAAACTCGTAGGCTTTGAGGTCCGAGAATAACTCATGGTTGGATGTCTTTGATAGGTCCATGGAATGTCTCGGTGCCATGACCTTCATTTCCCATTCAGTTGGAAGACTTTTTAGGATCTTCATACACATTTCCTTCGTATATTCCTTTCCAAGTGCATGAACTACTCATTTGTGATTTCGTGAACCGAGCGTCTAGTTGATCCAGGTTCTCTCCTCGAGATCATTTTGAAGTTCTCAAATTTCTGTACAACCACCGATAATTTGTTTTCTTTGATTTGCTCTAAGCCTTCACAAATCAATGTCGGCTTGTCCCCATTTCTTTAGCCGTTTTGCATGATTTGACTTTATTGAACATGGCTTTGTCCAAGGTTTTGTAGAGGATGTCCTTGGCTACATTGTCCAGGTTATATCGTTTTTCTGTCATCATTTGTCCACTCGGTTCTTGGTTTTTCAACCATGACCGTCTAGAGCAACATCTTCTTCTCCTTCAACAACTCTTCGTGCAACCGTGTTCACCTTTAAGATTTGCAGAGGCCCATCTTCTATCACTATCCACATCTCATCATGTAATCTTTGATAGATGAGCCTCGTGCATACGAATTTTCCAATCATCAAATTTTTCAATAGTGAACATAGGGATGCGTGTCAAATTTGCTTCCATGATAATAACTTTTAATGATAAAAAGAGTTTCGAGAGTTTAAGTACTAAAGCGGACTTTGAAAAGTTTGGAGATCTAGTTCAAGAACTTGATGCGGAAGGTTCAATGAACCAACCGCTCCGATACCACTTGTAGGTCCCAAGGGGTGTAAGTGTAAGGTTTAGAAGGGGGTTGAATAAACCATACCAAATTTTCGATTTAGTCCTTTTAAATCTCAGAGTTGATACTACACAATTGTGTCCTTGATGGACAATCAATTTAGTCACTCAAGAGTTAATCTCTCAACAAACTCAACTCGAGCCGTGATGGAATAACTCAAATTGTTAGCTCTAAATTAACTCGATTGTGGTTTTGTTTTCAGCAGAAGACTTAACACCCTTAAGTTTGATTAAGTAAGAGTTTAGTGCTTGGTTTAGTACTTATAATTTATCAAGTGGATAGCAAATTTATCGGAGATATAAGCGATTAAAATTGCAAGAATTAAAGTCTTTGAAATGTAAATGACACAATGAAATTTTTATAGTGGTTCAAGATGGGGTAATTCTTCTACTCCTCTCTTCTCCAACTCCTGGAGGAATCCACTAGGTAATGATCGGTTTACAAAGTGGTAACATGATCCGTATACAAGTCTTGATCACACAGCCGACTTGATCCTTTGGGACTCGGTCGAGACGTCTTGATCACTCGGTTGGCTTCTCGCACGACTCGCCTTCTTCACAGGGCAACCGCGCTTTGCTTGCTACTACACTCACTTGCTCAAGCTCTTTGGATTTGATCACGAAGCCCTCCAAAAGCTTAAGACTTGGCTCAATCTTGAACCTTCCTACAATCCTTCCCGGAATGTAGACCCCTTGTTTTCGTATTTTCCTCTTCAACTGATTGAAGTTATCTCTCCTTCACAGTGAGTGTTGGATTGATGTTCTTCGTAATGTAGGCTTGAGGATTGAGAATGTTTCAGTTTTTCTAATATGCTTGTATATCTCACACGTGTCCTCTTCTCAAACAAACTCCTCGGCCTTTTATAGTGAACTTTCAAAAATTTGCCCGTTGAAGAGATAGGCTTATTTTTGAAAGTCACTTGCGATCGTTGGCTTGTCTTGTTGCGATTCTTGGAATTGCCATTTCCTCGTATGAATTGTTCTTTCACCTTTTCGCAGGTCCGACACGGTGTGGTGCTTCCCATTGGTTCATTCTTTTGCACGCTTCCGGGATCGAGCACTCAGAAATGTGGTGTGGAGATATTACTTGTTTAAGTAAATCTCTTGATTTACGGCAACAACGTTCTTTTTACATTATCTCGACTTGATCGCATTTCCTTGCTTTCCCCCAGGTGACTTAGAGTCGCTTCCAATCATTGGATGACTCTTCATCACTTCAACTTGAGACTTGGCTTTTCTTGAGTTGACTTGATGATCCCACTCACCGCATCTCACCGCTTCTTCATAGAGTTCCCGTCTACTCTTCTTTGCCATATTCAATGTTTCACAGAGAGTCTTCCTTCCGGTCTTGATTGTCTTCTTGCATGTTAGGGCGTAGGCGACTTAACTCGGCTTGGCCACTCTAATTGTTACAATACATTTTACAAAGAAGAATTGGGGTGCCAACTTTCTATTCTAAGTTTTACATGGCATTCATCAAAATCTAAACAATAAAATTCCTAACAAAAATAGACACAAGCGGTTTTTATAGTTGTTCGAGAATGGGGTAATTCCCTAGTCCATTCTTCTCCAACTCCTGGAGGAATCCACTAGGTAACTTGACTTGGTTACAAAGTAGTTAACAGTCCGAGTTAACTTTGATCACACAGACTGCTGCTCTTAGGATTCAACTTCTTCACAAGACGGATGTCCCCGCTACTTCAACTTTCATCAAACTTTTGACTTCATCACGTAGTTCTCCAACAGTTCAAAGCACCTCTTTGATTTGGAACCGTACTACTTCTCCTTCAACTTTGGAGAGTATCTTTGCTTTGTTCTTGAAAACAATTTTTCCTCTTCAATCGATGAAGTTGCCTCTTTGCACTCTTTTTCAAAGAAAAACAACTTTATTGTTGGCAACTTAACACATGCCTATTTCCAACAATGCCTTAACTTGTCTTTACAAAGATATCTCTTTCAGTTTTCTTGAGTCTTATCTCTGCATACCCTTTTGACATTTGATTCGATTCATTTTAGAATGACTTTGCGATCGATCCAACAAACTAAGATAACTTTTCTCATCACTTGACTCGATTCTTTCTTGACTTCACCGAGCCGCCACATAGCCGGGTCTTCACTTCAATCTTCATTGAGTCTTGTAATCTTCAACTTGGATGTCTTCAACTCGCCTTTATACAACCATATCTATTACAGGTTGAATTAAATTTGAAATGTGTTGCCAACTTCCTAATCTAAGTTTTACATGATATGATCAAAATCTATATATAAATTTTTCCATCCCTTATTTTTGATACCTAATCTTAAATAAACATCAAAGCAAATAGTGCGTAAAATAAAGAATGATTGTATAATATGTCATTTCATTGCACATATCATTCTATGCACTTTACAACACTTTTTACAATGTATAAATATATAAAAGGTATCGAGCTATATACATATATGTATCAAAACATTGCATGTATCGAGCATAAACAATTATCATCGAACATTTACGCGTAGCAAGGTATACACAAAGTGTACTTACAAGTATGTGTATTTAAAGTTAAGTGAAATACAACTTGAAGGGGTTCAACCATCTTCAATGCCTCTACCACTTCCTTCTTCTCTCAACATCCTCTTCAACTCTTCTACAATCCTCTTGACTATTCTTCTCTCGATCTCCATTTGCTCTCCTTTTCTTTCTATCTTTTTCCTCCATTTTCTTCTTTTCGTAGGCTCTTTTTGCGCAAAGGGTCCTCCCTCGATGTCTTTCTCTCCATTCACGATCAAGCCTAGCATTCTCTTCTTATTGTCTCCTTCTACCTTCTTCATTCTTCCTAGCTACTTCTCTCATTTGGGTAGTTCATCCACCCCAACCCAATAGTTTATCTTTTCTTCGAGGATCTACATACTGAACATCTTCAGGCATTGGTTGTGATGAAGTACCTCCGACTTTTCCACCATTTCCATGCCTTCCCCTTCCCCTTCCCCGACTCGGCTCCTCCTCCTCTTGAGTGTATCTTTGTATGGGTGCCTCAAATTAGTTTATTGACTACTTGAGCTTTGTCTTTTGCATCTCAACGATTTGCATAATTCTAATCCTTTTTCCTAGTATAGATCCCATGCCCGAGGTAGAGTCATATTCTGAAAAATCTTTTTGATGCTAGTGTTTGAAATTCCTCTAAGGATCTTGGCTCAAACTCATCGTGTACAACTAATTCACAAAGGGGGTTTCATAGTTGGGAATCCTTTAGCAAAGGCAACCGGGTGCTTTGTATCCTGTCTTGCCGACTTTTAGCCACTTTCTCAAACTCATTTTCAATGACTTCTCGAGATTTCTTGAAGGCCAAAACAACTTTCTCTTCAATAGACAGTTCTTGCGGCAACTGACTTAGGATAGAGGCTGTAACATGTTCTTGTTGAGGGGTTTGAGCAAGCATAATTTTCAAGGGTGACTTATTCATCTCACTTCTTTCTCCCTTGTTTCTTGCTTTCCCCTTACTTCCTTCAAATTTCTCTATTATCATCTTCCCCCTTTTGGCATCATCACCACGAGTTACAGTCGACTAAGAGGATACTCCTTCCAGGATTAGATCAAGCTTCTTGTTGGTCATGTCCATTTTATCATGACTCTCGGAGTGTGCTGTTATGAATTCTGAGCACAGTGTCTGCATCTCAGCTTCCATCAACTTCATTTCTCGCTTGACGCACCATTATCTATGAACGCATGGTGCCCTTTGTCTTTAGAAGGTCTCGCTTTATGTTGTGCTTTCAGCAACTCCATGCTTGTCTCATGCGATTGATCTATCCGGAAGGTGTGATCCCTCTATTTTTGCTGGAATTTGGCATTCTCTGCACTCCTTATGACCATTTTGGCAAATAGAGATTTGAAGTATGTAACCCGCTTTCATGCCTTAGTGCTTTAAATCAGTGCTATCCATTCCTTTATTCTTAATATTGTTCCTCGAATGTCTACTATGATGTTAGCATCTCTGTTGTCTAACTGTTGGTTGAGTGTTGCCACTCCTTTCTCAATTTTCTCAATTTCATTACAAATGGCCAAGAAAGCTTTTTTAAAGTCGGTTGCATCAGTGGACTTCTCTTCAAGCCACACATCATCAAAGTCGAAACCAAATGGTATCATAATGTAATCATTAGGAGTTCCAATTTTTCACCGACTTGGACATGGTATTTTGCAATTTCGAGAGTCGACTTACTTCCAAAGGGATTTCTTCCTTGAAACAAAGGTATTCAAAAATATGTCCTCGGGGAAAATATGTATATCCTCCTCCTACTTGGGAGCCTTACCCTTTCCGTTCAAAAGTTATTCAGCGTTGTGTGCCTCATTTGTCTCAAATCATCGACATGTTGTGCAAATTGTGTTAGCCTACATAGTTGATCGACCCTCACTGTCTTAACTGATTTCACTAGCATCAATTGATTCTTCCTGATGAGTATTCTGTTCCTCAGCTAATTTATTAGCGTCATGGGAAGGTGGTGGCCCATCAACCAAGGTAAAATTTATGGGGGCAGCTTTGTCACTAGTGTGCCTCCTTTTTGCCAGAGCCTCCTCAACAGTTGTGTCCTTTGTAGATTTGTCTATGGGACTGGACTCAGCTTCATCATCAGTCGAAAAAATTCAACCTCGACGTGTTCTTGTGAGTCATGAAGGGAACTTATATCTTTTTCTTCCATTGACTTTATTTGAGGAGTAGGAAATTCTTCGCTTAGCTTCTACATTCCCTTTTGCAGTCTCAACTGCAACAGGGTCTTCTTCAATCCTTTCAGCAGACTGAGCTGCCTTAGGGTCTTTTGTGGCATTCTTTGAGATCTCAACCTCGTGGATTGCACTTTTAGAGCTAGAAGTCTTAAATCCATTGGCTTCACTTCCATCATTTGCCTTGGCTATATCAAAGACTTCATCAGCCTTTAGGGAAGCTAGGATTTCACTAAGGAATCGAAACCGTTTGAGCCTCCAGTCTTCTTTTGGTTGTTGTCTCCTACAGTCTCCTCTGACCCGGCTGTGGTGGTTTGAGTTTTCCCCTCACCACCGGCGCACCGTGAGTCTCGAGCAGCTGGGGTCACTCAAAACCCGATATTTAGACTTTTTCCCGCTGAGTAAGCGGTGATAGGGCGGTGTGTCTCAACACCTTCTTCAGGGATAGACTTGGCTAAGATGCCCTCTTCTACTCTTTCCTTAGCTTCATCGCCAGTTCTCCTGGTATTTTCTTCCTCCGAGTGCACTGGCAAATAGTGGAATTAATCACCCTCACCATTTACAAGATGTCTAGGCTAGGAGAGATTAGGATTGAAGATGACTCTCTCCCGCTTAATTACATCTTGTGCAGCTCTTTGGATTCTTAGATAGCTTGCCTCATTTCAGCCTTCTCACCGCATCGGTAGGATCCATGTCATAATCAACACGATGCTAGTTGATGAAAAACACTTTTAAGCACAACATCAAATGGGCGGGGTGGAGGTTGTTTCGATTCCTCAATTTCCTTTCCCTTTGCCTTGTGCTTCTCTTCCTCTTTCTTTTGGAACATGATGGTAGAACATAAATATGGGTCCAATGCTCGGAGAGGATCGGAATGTTCCCTAAAAAGCTCAGAGTTCTTATTCCTCCTCTATGAACATCGGACTCTAGAATTGAGCTCTAGCATAACTCAACTTCCATTTTCTCCATACATAGAGCATCTCTTGTACATCCGAGTACACCGGAGATAGCACAATGAGATCATCATCCTCATAATCTTCGCTCATAGGCTCGAGAGGTGAGCGGACAACTAACTCCTCACCCTAGTCTATTGTTTCAACTTCTTTTTCTTTAATCGTCTCCCGGACAAATTGTCTTATTCAAACTCGTTGATCTCCACCAGCCAGCTCTTTTACCATCCTCTCGTTGTTCGCCAACAAATGCCTCCTACTCTTTCTCGGGTCTCCATACCACTATTCTCTTGCTTTGCACATCGCTATTCCTTCTCAAAGAACCTCCTTTACCACATCTCTTTAGACTCGGTGGCTTAACTAAGGTGGAAATTTTTACCTGTCGCCTTTTTTTGGTCTTAACTAGTGAAACTTTGGGTTACACAACCTCGGGTTCTTCAACTATGAAACCTGTTTCTTCCATCTTCAGCTTCTTCACTGCAGCTGGCTTTCTCGGCACAACTGAGCGTTTCTGCATCATGACTGGGAAAGGTGCAGTGGATTCTTTCTTAGTCTCGGCTGCAAGGGCAGGGTATGCTATTGGATCTTTCTTCTTTTTCTGCACAGGCTTCAGAGATGGAGTCTTGTTAGCGATTCTGGCAGTGTCCTCCCTCGGGCAGGTCACCGATTCCTCTTCACCGGTATCGACTTTTTGTGCATGGGCTTGCCTCGAGTAGCTGAGAGGTTGGCCCTAAACATCTTCTTATTTACTTGGAAGGGTATCCCATTCCTGAGACGACTGCCCTTCACGTAAATCAGTTGGCCTATCACCAGGCCATATTCCAACGAGTTTTCAAACAATTCATCATCATTAATGCTCTTATTCATGATGTTCGCATATCATGACAAAGATGAACTCATCCTAGTTCACCTTTTTCTCTTCCATAATTGCAACCATCATCATTAGCTTAGTCCTCGATAGGCGATTAAAATCGCCAAACTTCATGTCAATGCACTTGGCTACCACGCCCATGAGTTTGTGGTAGTCCTCCTTGATGAGCGACTTCTTGGATGTATAGACAAACCTTCGCAGCAGACCATCTGTCTTGGCAATATCCTTCCATGTTACGGCCAGGTTAATATCCTTCTCTCAGTAATCTCCTTCAACCTAGAAGAAGGTAAATGAAAGGCTTCAACTAAGTCGGCAGCAGCTATTTTGATGTCCTTTCAATGGACGGAAGAACAAATTTCATCATCATAAACCTCAAAGATTCACATAAAACATCGCCATCTCCTCTAAGTAGGTGCGCAAGAACTCCATGGAGAGAAACTCCTTCGACTGATTTTTCCGACTTCTCAAGAATTTTTCGAGCAAGGGTTTTGTCAATCCCTTGCTTACCAAACATTCAAAATCCACCATAGAACCAGTGTGGATTTTCTCAACTATCTTCACATAGTTGTATGTAGGAGCCATTTTCGAAATCTGAACTTGAGACTTAAAACTTGAACGACTATATGAAATAAGATTTTTGCTTAAGGTTGCATAGAAAAATTCCTTTGCTTGAAAGAGACAATTGCTTTGTGAGGAGAGATAAAATGGATTTTGAGTATATATGGGATGTGTGGGGATTGTTTCGAATTCAAAAGTTTGAACATGATCGATGATTTAGATTAGGCTGTAAAATCGTATTAATTTCCCCGCATTAAATGCAACAACAATTATATCCAATCATAACAGCTTTTTACTTGACACCACAATTACTACTATTCTCATGCCCAAAATATTTCCGCTCATGAAAAACAACCGCATTTTGTCACTTAGCTCTTAAATAACTCAAATATCTTGTACAAGTGACTTAAATCGCTTTTCTATTCACTTAATAAGGACTCGGCCGTCCATACCTAACTTGATACAACCGACTTGCCATCTTGATCAAGCTTTTCACATTCAAAGATGAAACTTTGTTGATTTCTAATACTCACTTCTTTGACTCTACTAATGGAGTCTTCGAGCCTCCTAACTCAGCTCAATCAATCCAAGTTCATTTTTAAGCTCTTCAAATCTCGATTCACATAATGGCTTAGTGAATATATAAGCTAACTGTTTATCGCTTGATATGTATTCCAATGTGATGTCTTTCTTTTCAAGATGATCTCTTATAAAATGATATCGACATCAATGTGCTTGGTTCTTGAATGCAATATTGGGTTACGAGTTATTGCAATAGCACTTGTGTTATCACACATAATTGGAATCTCCTTTTCTTCTATGTCATAGTCTCTCAGTTGTTGCCTTATCCACAACACTTGGGCACAACAGCTGCCCACAACTATGTACTCTGCTTCAGTTCTGGATGTAGCTATTGAATTTTGTTTCGTGCTAAACCAAGAAACTAATGTATTTCCAAGAGTTTGACAAGTACTTGATGTACTTTTCCTGTCTACATTACATCTAGCATAGTCTGAGTCTGAGTAGCTAATTTGATTGACTTTGGATACCATAAGCGAACTTCTTGTATACTAAGTCGATAATCCTTCCACAAGATAACTCATTGAAAGTTTGTTGATTGTCTTGAAATTAAGGTGACTCACCTTCTTATGCCAGAGCCAACTTGATTTAGATGTACTCTTTGCTTGCAGCGTGCGTGCTTGGTGTAGCAGTTGACCAATCTACTACATACATGTTTTGCTACCTTGATCCTTGCAGCACAATCTCATTTGATTCAACATCGATTTGGGAAACACCCATGTTGAATCCTACATTATAGCCTTTGTCACAGAGTTGGCTGATGCTTAGCAGATTGAAGTTGAGGCCTTCAACATATGCTACATGTGTAATCTCCAGTCCATTCTTCCTGATGGATCCAGTGCCTTTGATTTTCCATAGAGCTTCATTTCCTCCAAATATGACTTTAGAACCTTTGATTTCCTTGAATTTTGACAGATTTTTCTTGTTGTCTGTCATATGTCTGGAACAACCACTATCCATGTACTAGGTTCCTTGGCATTCAGTTGTTCCTTGACATATTTTTGTTGTTGTCTGTCATATGTATGGAACACCCACTATCATATACCAGGTTTCTTGGCACTCAATTGTTCCATGAACCTGGAATCAAGGAAATTAGTTTTTATATACCCATACTTGCCTGGGTCCTGAGGGGTTAGCACTATAAGGTGATCCAATCAACCTATAGCCAAATAATCTGACTCTAAGAGGTTGCCACATATCAGTTCCATAATCATAATGAACATTTGCAAATTTCTTGGGGGCTTTAGGATCATACCACTGTCTATATTTTTGTATGTTTGTGTGTGTGTTTGAGCATTTTCTTTCTTGGGTAATATGGAACATTTGAGCATATTGGGCTTTGTCTTGGGTGTGTAAGTGTGCTCATTATAGCTCTAGATTTGGAAATGACCTATGCTGAGTCTGAGGTCTTTGCCACTTTGGCTTGTAGCCCATTGATCTTGGATGATATCTCATTTGATTATTCCAATCAGTCTGGCTTGGGTAGTTTCTACCATTCCCATAATATGATTTTCTTTGCTAAAATCTCCGCAGTTTTTGGTAGCTCTGTTAGGATTATACAGAGTATTTCCTATTTGGAGTCTGCTGATGGACTCTTCTGAATTTCATTTTAGATGTGCTTTCAGCATGCTAGACTGGCTTCTTGCCTTTTCCCTTGTATCCAAGGCCAACATGGTTGTGATTGTGTTTTTGAGTGGGTGTAGGTGCAACATATGGTGCTTTGGAGTTTTGGACTACCTCATTACTTCATGATCCTTTATCCATAACCACACTTGGGACTTGGGCATGCTTAAAGCAATTAAATACAATGCATGTCTCGTCACCACTTTCTTTTCGAATCATTATAAGCTCATCCAATAATTTGGATGCTTTAATGAATGATGCAATCACATTTTTAAGATCATTTTCCCTTTTTTCTCATTGCTGCTAAAATGTCCGCTGGATCTTAACTATTTCGACTTTATCTTTGTATTTTCATCACTATGTGACTCAAATGTACTCGGCTCCTTAGTTAGTTGCGAGTTTTGGTATTTAAGCTGGTTGTTTTCCTCGTTAGAAGTGTGAGAGAGGTTTTTATGTGATCAAAATCTTTCATCATTTTTCCAATTGAATTGTAAAGATCTGCGGATGATGAAGTGTTTGTGTCACTATCATCATCACTTGAATCGAGAATGGTATGAGTTAGAGTGTACCTCATCTTCCTATTCTTTGGAGTCTTGTTCGTTGGCCATGAGGCATATCAAAAACTCTTCCTTCTCAGATCACCGGAGTAGTCAGCGTCATCTTTGTCCGACTCTTGGTTCAAGAGTCTCCGCAACCAACATGGCTTTTTTTTTCTTTTCTTGTCTTCTCTTTCGTAGACTTTTCTTTATTCCTCATTTCTGTACTTATTGATTGTGGATAATGACAGTTAATATCAAAGTGTCCTGGTTGCCTCGCAATTCCAACATAGGTCTCACTCTCTGCAAGTCGCTCTTTCAACTCTCCTAGGTTATCGCTCTTTGGTACTCGGTTCTTTGATGATCAACTCTTTTAGGTGGTTTGTCCTCCTTGCTTTGGAAGGTGCCGAGTGTCTCCTGGATGATTTACCCTTATTTCTCTTGTAGTTCTTATTGAAGAACTTATTGAATCTTTTCACCATAAGGGCAATCTCCTCTTGGTCTATGGCCTCTTTGGATTCAACCCTCTTTGCTAAACTTGCCATGAGTGCAGTTGTCTTGGGTACAACTATCTCTTCTTGTTCTTTCCTTATCAACTAAAACTCATAGGCTTTAAGATCAGAGAACATTTCATGGTTAGATGTTCTAGTAAGATCCATGGAGTGTCTTAGAGCCATAACCTTCATTTTCCAATCATCCGAGAGAGACCTTAATACCTTCATAGACATTTTCTTTTGTGTATATTCTTTCCGTAGAGCTGAGAGCTCATTGGTGATCTCTATGAATCTGACATCCAACTGATCAAGATTTTCACCTGCAATCATTTTAAAATTTTAAAATTTTTGAACATCAATAATTAACTTATTTTCTTTAATTTGAAATTTTATCAGACCCTTTCACAAATTAAGGTAAGTTTTTCTCAAATCTCTTTGGTCGCTTTACAAGATTTTACTTTATTAAACATGGCCTTATCAAAGAGTTTTATAAAGTATATCCTTGGCAACATTGTCAAGGTTGTATCTCTTTCAATCTTGATTCGTCCACTCGCAGCGTGGTTTTTGTAGTCCCAAGGGGTGTAAGTAAGGTTTAGAAAGGGGGTTGAATAAACCTTACCAACTTTTCGATTTTAGTCCTTTTAAATATTATAGAGTTAATCACGTAGCTAGGTCCTTGAGGGACAACTAAGTTAGTTAATCAAAGAGTTAGCCACTCAACAAACTCGATAGAGCCGTTGATAGAATAACTCAAATTGTTTAGCCTAGACCTTAACTTGGTTGTGTTGAGTTTTTCAAATGGAAGACTTAACACCCTTGAATTTGTATTAAACTGTTTTTTAACACTTGATTTTAGCACTTATTTATTAATTAGTTGGATAGCAGATCGCCAGATATAAGTAAGTATGAAGAAATGAAAGTGCATAAATGTAAATGACATAAATGATTTTTATAGAGGCTCAAGATGGGGTAATTCTTCTAATCCTCTCTTCTCCAACTCTTGGAGGAATCCACTAAGTAATGATCGAGTTCACAAAGTGGTTATCGGTCTAGAGACAACTTTTGATCATACAAACACTTGCTCATTGGACTCGATCTAGAGTTGCCTTGGTCACACAAAACCGGCCTCTATTCCGACTCGCTTTTTTACGGGGCATCGGCCTTGCTACTTCAAGACACTTTCTCAAGAATTTCCTTTTAACAGTTTGAAGTTGTCTTTATTTCACACTTTGTGTTGGATTGATTTTCTTTGAGATTTAGGCTTTAGGATTTTGCTTGAATATCTTGAGAATGTTCGGATAATCTTTTCTCAATGAGTTTCCTTAGCCTTTTATAGTGAACTTTCAAAAATCAACGTTGAAGAGATAGGCTGGTTTCAAAAGTCACTTGTGTTTGTTGGCTTATCTTGTTGCGATCCTTGATGTTGACATTTTCTCGTATTTAATATCTTGCAAAGATAGCAACAGATTCGACACTAGGTGTAGAGCTTCGCATTGGTTTGTTCATTTTGCACACAACGAGAACTAACACTTTATCTTTGACAACTTTAACATGTTACCATTCATTGCACACAACGGAACTAACACTCTTGACTTTCGTCAATGGATCTCATTCAGCTTGTCTTGACTTGACGCACCTTTTATTCCCCAAGTGACTTGAGTTAGCTTCCAATCTTTGGATGACTCATCCGTCACTTCAACTTGAGATTTGGCTTCTTGATTGACTTGACTGACTCTTCATATAGTTGTTTCACAACTGATACACCTTCAGTCGAGTTCTTAACTTTTCTTCTTTGCCATACTCAGTTGTCTTGTAGTGGAGTCTTCACTTGACTTCTCGTATCTCTTAGGCATAGCTGACTTGACTCAACTTTTGCAAATTTCTATCTGTTACAATACATTACAAAGAAAATGGGGTGCCAACTTTCTAGTTTAAGTTTTACATGACATTCATGAAAATCTATAGAATAATTTCCCAACAATTTCCCCCTTTTTGATGATGCCAAAACTTAAAAACATTAAACAACATGTAAACAACAAAGATACATACAGACAATGCAGTAACAAAGAATGTATGCATAGAATCAATATAGCATTATTGTCCTTTACACAATTGTTTACAAAGTGTATCGAAGCATATTTAAATCTAAGCAAATTACAAACATCTATGCTAAGATACAAATATAAAGTGACAAATTACAAAACACTTTATTGAGTATACAGAAGACTTACACAAAAATGTATTAAGGGTTCGCAACAACACTTCATCGCCTTCGCTCCCTCCTTCTTTACTCTTTAGCTCTATCATCATCGCTATTTTTCTTTTTCTTTCATCTTCAGTGCATTCTTCTTTTCATATGCTCTTTTTGCGATCGTCTTTTCGCTTCCTTTCTCGCCTCTCTTACCATAGCCGGTCTTGTCTTTTATTTTCCTCTCTTCTATTCTTTTCACGTAGTCGCATTCTTCCTTGCCACTTCCCTTCTTGCCGATATCTACATATTCGATATTTTTGGGTAGAGCTCTAGTTCAAAAATATCTTTCTCCACCACTTCTTCCTCATCCTCTGGGTGTATCTTTGTCAGAGTCTTCTTTTACCGGATGAATGGTCAGCTGGTAGTCTGCGCCCTATCGCCTTCTTCGCATAACTTAAGACCCTTCTCCCCCAAGACAGATCCTGTGCTTGGGCTACAAACATGTTCTTGAAATAGCCTTGTATTCGAGCATTTTGAATTCTTCAATGACCTTGGATCGTCTTCGTCATATCCGGAATAGCATCTAGATCCTTCCCTACCGGAATGCCACCATAAGTTTTCAATACGTCTTGAACACGGACATCCGTCTTTCTTTCAATCTCTTTCATCCCTCGCTTCCATAATCTCTCTCTTCTCTCGACATGGGTACAAGAGAGTGTTAGATCAAGCAGAGTCACTGGAAGTTTGCTTGATAATGGATGTTGTGACATGGCCTTGCCGAGATGTTTCATAATCATTAAGGTCAAATCCTTTGACCTTTCCCCCTGAATCGCTTTTCCATTCTTCTTCTCAACAACTCGCTTTCTCACTAGCTATTTCTTCTTTCAACTTCCATAGGTACTCCTCTTACCCCTTTTTGGCATCATCAAAGGAGAGAGGGACCCCAAGGAACATTCCTGCGAGCATGAAGTCCATCGGTGAGAGCCGAGTTCTTACGCTTGAGTCTCAGCTGTGGCATGTGTTGTTCGAAATTCTTACGAGTGGCCTTTGATTCACCGCCACGGTTTCATTTCAGCCATGAGAAGGTGAACTTTGTATTCATGTTCTCGTCAACAAGCGGAATTGTTTTGCGATGAAATTCACACAAGAACTCCATTTCATTGTATGGGAGGCATGCAATCTATCCATATATGCTTGCATCATCTGCTTCACATCAACATTGTCAACCCTCCAAACTAGCATCTTATTGTACAATGACTTGAAATATCAAACTTATTCATATCGCATTGCACTCTGCTGCGACACCACTCCCTCGATCCTTACCACTATCCCTCTCAAATCGACCGTGAGAGTGTCATCTCTATTATCCGGACGTAGATCTTAATGAGGCCAAATGTCGCTTCGATCTTTTCAATCTCTCCACAAATTTTCTTGAAGACTTCACGAACTGAGCTATCACACTGATTTAGGGCAAGCGGTCATTTAGCATCGAAATCAAAGTCGGTAGGGATGACGGATCTTCCTGAATGGTGTATCATCGCCGCTTTGGCTATCTCTTCCTCTAGCTCGCATCTCAAGTTAAAAGGGAAATAATTGTTCAAAAGTATCATCTCGCACACAACGGATTGAAATTTTAGTCTGTACTGTGATGATCTTTGTGGAGTCGTTATCTGCAAATGTAGGAGCTCTTGCGCAGAGATGACTCGATTCAGGGCCTTGTTGAGTGGGTTGGCGGTTGGCCACCGATCGAGTCTTACTGCCTTAATGCCTTCTTCGCCCGAGTAGGTTTTCTAAGTGAAGTACCAAGTGCTCGGCCACATCATCACGTCATCGAATGATGATGAAACTTGGGTATTGGTTTATCATCAAAGTTAAATGTTTGACGAAATGCTTTTGAAACTTGACGACTCATCCGCAGAGGAACATCCTCACCGGGTCCTTTGATGTGCAACAGTGTGGACTCAACTTCATCTTCGTATCCCGAAATGATATGTCGATTGTCCTGGGAATCATGAAGATCACTAATCTCATTCTCGTATTCATCAATGTTGACAGGAGGTATGTTCTAAACTACTTAAGATTTACCAGGAAGGTCTCAACTTTCCTTGGGCCTTCAACACCAACAACGATCTCAACCTGCAGTGAGGCTTTCTACATTTTCTTCGACAAATGTAGTCCGTCTTAGGGTCTTCAACGGTGGCATCCAAAGAAGCCTCAACCCCTTGGATTACGCCAAAGGTGACTGTGTTAACTCCCCGGCATTTCCAACTTATGCCCCAACTACAACAAGAAGTGTCCTCACCGCTAAGTAGTTGACATTTCACCGGACAAACTCATTTGTCCGAGCATTGTCAATGTCGATCTGTTGTGGTTCTTTTTCTTTTTCCACTTCACATCCTTTCTTCATTGTGGAGTCATATGCAGATCCTCCGACCCCGCTGCAGGGAGAGTGAGTTTCCCTCACCGCATAGCAAGAATCGAGTGGCTAATAATGGGGTCACTCTTCTCTGACTCGCGATCATTTCCGTTGAGTGGTCAGCCATGGGGCAAAGGTAAAACACCTTCGTGAGGGCTTGGCTCAACTTGGGTGCCCAAATTCCCAATTTCATCGCCAAGTCCCTTGGACCCATCTTCTCGAGTTTCATCGGGGATATAGTTGCGATTATAATCGTCACAATCTGCTACACTACTCCTAGTGGGTCTATCTGCAGGAGAGATTGTGAGGACTCCCCTGGTCCTTCAAGCATACGTTGTTCATGCATCATTCTGGATTCCCTCATGGCTTGCTGTATGTCTGACTTTTCTTTGGCAGCAATGGGATCCATATCTTCATCACTTTTTGAGAGCATATCTATATGAGGGTGAGTGTGTTCCAGAGTTCCAGTAAGAGGATATATACTGCCTTTCTCGAGTGCTTCTGCTTCCTCTACGTTGCTTCCTCGCTTGAGTCTTCTCCTTGAAGATTTGCAAGATGTTCAATCGATTGTCTTCATCAAGGGCCCGAATCACTTTGGTAATGCCGACAAATTCGAACAATATATCCTCTTCTTCTATGAACTTAGGGCGTTTAAACTTCTCCCTCGAGTGGCTTAGCTTCCACGCCCTCTATTCACGAAGGCGACGTTGGATGTCCGGATATACGGGAGAAAGTACAATAACGTCATCATCCGCATCCTCCTCTTATTGTCCTTCCTTTACGGAATGGAAGGTAGCATGCTCTGTGATAGGTGTGAGTTTTCCATGTATTTTGGGGCATATTTATGGCTAAAATGGCGATTAAACGTGCATAAACTCATGTGAAATGGTTCATATTCGCTCTTTGTGAAAAAGATATTATGCTTTGCTCGTTTTGTAAGGATTTAATGATGTTTGAAGTAATT
This sequence comes from Rehmannia glutinosa, assembly GCA_016081115.2. Lineage (NCBI taxonomy): Eukaryota > Viridiplantae > Streptophyta > Magnoliopsida > Lamiales > Orobanchaceae > Rehmannia > Rehmannia glutinosa. The sequence goes on along the minus strand of JABTTQ020002268.1, from coordinate 632,023 downwards.
TTGAGACAAATCCGAGCATTGCGGAGAAAAAATACCACAAATGGTGAAAAATAGAAGACGCACGGGTAGGGCGCGCGCTTGAGCACCACCCGTGTGCCCCTGGGAAAGAAGAACTGAAGGTACGACAATGCGCACGGGTAGCCCGTGCGTACACGCACCACCCGTGCGCCACTGAAGAATTGGATATCTCTTACGGTAATGCGCACGGGTAACCCGTGCATCACACGCACGACCCGTCGCTGGGTGGTGAAAAGAGAAATTGCCTACGGCGTGATGCACGGTAACCCATGCGTCCACACACGACCCGTGCGTCCCTGTTGTACTGCGGTATTTTGACAGCAAATGACCTAGGCTTTTGAGGAGGTATATAAGCACTTTTTGGGGCCTTGGGATCTACAACACAAGACAAAGTTCTATTCTTGGAAGAAGACATCAAGGAGACAATCGGGTTGCATCGAAGCTCAAGGATCGGAGATACATCGAGAGATTGGCGACTTTCCTAAGTTTTTCTTGCTTCTCTTGTAGTTTTCATCTTTCGCTTTTAGTTGTCATGGCTATGAACAATTTGTCTATGAGTTGTTTGGAAATCATGTGTAGCTAAACTCTTTAGATTTCTCGGTTTTGGAAGTAGATTAATGAACTCTTGTTGGATGTTTTAATCTTAGTTGAAGTATTATCTTGATGCCTATTTGAGTACTTTGAGGTTATGCTTGTTTTATCACTTGATCAATGATTTAACTTGTTTGATATATTGATTCATAATTCGAGAGATGAGTTTCAATATTAGATCTTGAGTACTTTCGACACAAATATTTGCATGAATCGAGAGGTTTGTAAATATTTGTGAGGACATTTGATCTTTTCCACTTTTGGGAGTTGAGTACTTCATATTGAGTAGAGATGCTAGCATAAATATTTCAATCTACGTTTTATATGCATCTCGAGAGGAGGATAAACTATCTTTGTGATCGTCTTATAGGAATATTGATAATAACTTGGCTTGGATTAAATCGGACAACAAGAGGTTATTAGTCGAAACCTTAACTCGAAAATCCATTTCATTTTCTTGATGCTTCTATCAATTGTGTTATCTTAATTTTGTGTTTTAGTTGTCTAAATTGTCTTAATCTCACAACAACAATCATTAAATTACGATCGTCTAAATAAAAATAAAGCTATCTTAGTTCAATACTTAGTACATAAATTTATTAGTCTCCGTGACCCTTTCCTATAACGTTAACAACGTACACTTGCGAGCTAAAAATAAAGGCGAATAAGTTTTTGCCGCTTGTTAGGACTAATACAATTTTTGGAGCTAATATTGCGATAGATAGAATTATTCTTAATTTAGACATTTTTATTTTATATTTTGGTTTGACCTTAATTATACATTATCTGAATTGTTTCTATTAGTTTGGTTCATGTAGTGCATGAACACGCGCTCTAAAGCGGGGATTTAATACCGCTCATACCGGGAAGTTGAGGATTTCGCGAGAAGAATCGGTCTACCACTAGACGGGCGGGAAAGACAACAAAATCCGATAATGGGGGATTTGGATGAAGAACACATGGGTAACAATGGGATCAACAGGATCAAGGAGTTACCAATACCGGGTAACAATGGAGTAAACGAGTTACCGTGACTGTACAACAACAAGCCATTCGTGATTACTTTTGACCACAAACAAATCGTAATTACGGTGGTATTGCTCATATTCGGATAAATGCCAACAATTTTGAGCTCAAACCGCATTGATCAATATGGTACAATAGAACCAATTTGGGGGTTCGCGAATCAAGATCCTAATTCTCACCTTCCTCATTTTATCCAAATATGCAATCCGATCAAAATGAATGGAGTTTCGGATGACGCCGTAAGATTGCACCTATTCCCATTTTCTTTGAGGGATAAGGCGAGAAGTTGGTTGGGTACTTTGACGCAAGGAAGTGTGAGCACATGGGACTAATTGAGCCAAAAGTTCTTGTTTAAATTCTTTCCACCAAGCAAAACTTTACACTCAAAAGCGAGAGTACTCAATTCCGATTCGACTCGAGCCTTTGTATGAGGCTTAGGAAAGATTTTGGGATTTGCTACGAAGATGTCCACAACATGGGTTCCCGTGAGGATCAACAAGAATGTTTCTTCTACAATGGTTTAATGGGGCAAACTAGGGCCTTTGTTGATGTCGCAACGGAGGAGCATTGTTGGCAAGGTTTCCACAAGATGCATTGAACCTTATTTTGAAGAAATGGCTATGAACAATTACTAATGGCCGTCTAAAAGATCCAATGTACAACGAGTAGCCGAAATTTCGGATTCGACCCGATTAAAGCGTTGACGGCACAAGTGGCGGCTTTAACAACGCAATTGAGTGTTTTGACAAAAGGGCGAGAAACAAGCACGAGCACGGGTAGTGAAGCTCTTCTATATTCAATAGAGGAGGTCAATTATATGAATAACCGAATTTCAACAATTTCGAACAATTCAAACCCAACACACTACCATCTGGTGTTGAGAAACCATGAAAATTTTTCCTATGCCAATACAAAGAATGTGTTGCAACCATCGCCGAGATTTAATGCTTCAAATGGAGTTGGAAATGTGGAAGGCAAATCATCTTTGGTAGATGCACTTACCTCGTTCATAAATCAATCAAATGCATTCATGGGTGACACGAGGAGTCGCCGCTAGGCAAGATTCTAGGATGGACAAGGTGGAGCTACAAATGACCCAAATGACAAGTTCAATAAAGAATCTTGAAACTCAAGTGGGCCAATTGGCTACAATTGTAGGTGGTCAACATCAAAAGGCTCAATTTCCAAGTAATACGGAGGTTAATCCTAAGGAATAATGCAAGGCCATTCGATTATGAAGCGATTTTAAATATGAGGGGCCTAAAGAAAAATCGGGAAATCTGAGAATTTCGGAGGAAGCATCTAAGCCGGGAGAAGTTGAATCGGTGATGAAAGATGATGTCAAAGAAGAAGGGAAAAAGAGAAACAAGAGGCGGAACAAACAGGGGCCGAGAAGCTTAAATCATCATCTAACTCTAATATATCTAAATTGCCTATCTCTCTTTTCTTCTCTCAAAGATTTCAAAAGAAAAAGCTTGATGATCAATTTGCAAAATTCCTTGATATCTTTAAGAAATTGCACATTAACATTCCTTTTGCAGACGCACTAGAGCAAATGCCAAATTACGCAAATTTCTTAAGGATGTTATGTCGAAAAAAGAGAAGATGACAAGCTTTGAAACGGTGAATTTAATGGAAGAATGTAGCGCGATAATCCAAAGAAAGCTACCACAAAATCGAAAGATCCGGGAGTTTCACTATCCTTGTGCCATTGGTGGTAACTTTTTAATAAAGCGTTGTGTGATTTGGGGGCAAGTATTAATTTGATGCCTTTGTCCATTTTCTTCGAAGCTTGGACTAGGCGAAGTGAAGCCAACCACGGTGACATTGCAACTTGTGGACCGGTCACTTACTTATCCAAGGGAAATTATAGAAGATGTCTTTGGTAAAAGTTGATAAATTTATATTCCCTGTGGATTTCTTGGTTCTTGACATGGAAGAAGATTGTGACGTTCCACCGATACTTGGACATCCATTTGTAGATACCGGTAAAGCCTTAATAGATGTACAAAAAGGAGAGCTCACTTTACGCGTTAATGATGAGCATGTTTTATTTTCCATATATAAGGCGATGAAATTTCATGATACGGTGGATCATTGTCATTTTTTAGATATAGTTAGTTCATGCATTCAGGATTATGTTGATCATACATTGTCTACAGATGATTTGGAATTTGGTCTAACCCACTCGTGCTCAATGTCGAGTGTTGTGCTTGATTTTGATAACCAAGATTTGTACGACTATGTTTGTGCCTTAGATCATATGCAGGAACTACCTAGGAGCGCAAGAGGTGAGATCGTAAAGTCGAAAATATGGGAGCAGAACCTACATAAATGCACGACCCATGCGTCCACGCATGGGCTACCCGTCGCGTGATGCCGAAGCGAAGTTGAGAACCCCAAGGGCACATGACCCGTGCGTCCACGCACGGGCAACCCGTGCATGTTGCCGATGGAAGGATTGAAACAGGGGAAGGACACATGGGTCGGTGCCTAAGCACGGGCAACCCGTGGGTGGTGTCGAAGGTAAAGTTGAAGAAAAGGGGTCACACACGACCCATGCGTCGAGCACGGGAAGCCCATGCGTGACCACGAAACAAATGATGTCGACGCTAAACTCAAGCAATTACATGAACACCTCAAATATGTATTTGTTGGGGCAAATAATGCAAATCCGTAATCGTTTCATCTCTTCTCACTCATACTCAATTTGATAAATTGTTAAGGATTTTACGAAAACATAAGTCGGCACTCGGATGGTCTATAACTCGATTTAAAAGGCATAAGTCCATCCATTGTAATGCATAAAATTTGGATGGAAGATGTTTATAAACCATCTGTGCAAAATCAAAGACGACTAAACCCTATTATGCAAGATGTAGTTAGGAAGGAAGTGTTGAAATGGTTAGATGTCTTTGGGATCATTTATGTTATATTTGATAGTTCATCGGTGAGTCCAAGACAAGTGGTGCCAAAAAAGGGGGGTAACGGTAGTGAAAAATGAGAATGAGGAACAAATTGCTACTAGAATTGTTACCGGGTGGCGAATATGCATTGATTATAGAAAACTTAATGATGCCACTCGAAAAGATCACTTCCCCCTCCCCTTTATCGATATGATCTTTGGATTGTCTTGCAGGTTATGATTATTATTGCTTTTTAGATGGTTATTCCGGGTACAATCAAATCATGATTGCGCCGGAAGACCAGGAAAAAACAACATTTACATGTCCTTATGGCACATTTGCATTTCGTCGCATGCCATTTGGTTTATGTAATGCGCCTGCCACTTTCCAACGTTGTATGATGGCTATATTTCACGATCTAATTGAAAAAGTTATGGAGGTGTTTATGGACGATTTCTCTGTGTTTGGTGATTCTTTTGATAGTTGCCTTCACAATCTTTCCTTAGTCTTACAACGATGTGAAGAGACCAATATTGTAATTGAATTGGGAAAAGTGCCATTTTGTGGTATGCGATGGTATCATACTTGGTCATCGAGTCTCGCCTCGCATGTCCGGAGGTCGATTGGGCAAAGATTGTAGCAATCAAGAAATTACCACCTCCTATAAACGAAAAGCCATTCGAGCTTCTTGGGCCATGCCGAATTTTATAGAAGGTTTATCCGCGACTTTTCTAAAATTTCTAAACCTTTGAGCCAATTGCTAGAAAAACGATGGTGCTTTTAATTTTTCCAATGATTGTTTGCAGGCGTTTGAAATGTTGAAGAAGGCATTGGTGATCGCACCTATACTTGTCACCCCGCATTGGAATCAACCATTTGAGTTGATGTGACGCGAGCGATTTTGCGGAAGGGGTTGTCCTCGGTCGAAAGAGGGAGAAATTGTTGAGATCCATCTACTATGCTAGTAGAATGTTGGGCAAAGCTCAACAAAATTACACCACAACCGAAGGAGATGTTGGCGATTGTTTTCGCATTTGATAAATTTCGATCATACTTGATTGGGACGAAAACGATTGTTCACACCGACCATGCGGCCATCAAATATCTCTTTCACAAGAAGGATGCGAAACCAATATTGATTCGGTGGATCTTACTATTGCAAGAGTTTAATGTGGAAATCAAGGACCGGAAATGATGCGAGAATGTGGTGGCGGACCACTTGTCTCGAATTGAAAATCAAGAGGGAGCGCAAGGAAGCATGGGATTAATAAAAGAGGAATTCCCGATGAACGATTACTCATGCTTGAGGCAAAATTCCCATGGTATGAAGACTTTGTCAAGTATTTGGTCAAAGGGAGTTTTGCCTCCTGGTTTATCGCCATATCAAAAGAAAAATTTCTTACATGACGTAAAGTTTTACATGTGGGACGACCCCCTACTCTTTAAGAGGTGCGCGGACAAAATCATAAGAAGATGCGTACCTCAAGATGAATGGGAGGAGTCTTACAAATATGTCATTCCGCACCCTCGGGAGGACATTTCGCCCAACTCGCACCAAGCGAAGGTATTGCAAAGTGGGATATGTTGGCCCACTTTATTTAATGACCGTTATTTGTTTGTGCAATAATGTGACAGTGTCGGCGGATGGGCAACATTTCAAGGAGACGAGATGCCAATGACAAATGTAATCGGAGTGGAATTGTTCGATGTGTGGGGAATTGATTTTATGGGCCCATTTCCTTCATCTTCGGTTATCAATATATTCTACTCGCAATGGAATATGTATCCCGTTGGGTAGAGGCGATTCTGTCCAAAACAAATAATGCTCAAGTTGTGATGCGGTTCCTTAAGAAAAATATATTTACTAGATTCGGCACTCCAAGAGCTTTAATTAGCGATGGAGGGTCGTATTTTGTAAATAAATTGATGAGCAACTTGTTGGCAAAATATGGGATGAAACATAAAGTCGCATTGGTATATCATCCTCAAGCCAATGGGCAAGCAAAAGTGGCTAACCGGAGATCAAACAAATCCTTGAAAAGACGGTGAACATCAATCAAAAGGATTGGGCATTAAAATTAGAGGATGCTCTATGGGCATACCGGATCAAGACACCGTTGGGCACATCCCCATACCACTTGTTTTTGGGAAATCGTGTCACTTGCCGGTGGAGTTGGAACACAAAGCATTTTGGGCGGTGAAGAAGTTAAATCGGATTTTCAAAAAGCCGGTGAAGAGAGGTTGCTCCATTTGAATCGGATGGAAGAGTTTCGGGATGAAGCTTACGAAAACTCTTGAATTTATAAAGAAAGAACCAAGAGGTGGCATGATAAGATGATCAAGAAAAGAGAGTTTTTACCAGGGGAACCAGTCCTCTTGTACAATTCACGCCTTAAAGTTTTCCCTGGAAAACTCAAGTCTAGGTGGTCGGGGCCATTCGTGATAAAGAAAGTATTGAATCCTCCCTAATTATGGAATTGTTGACAAAAGACGGTGAGACTTTCATGGTAAACGGCCAAAGGATTAAGCATTACTTCCACCGAGGTAATCAAGAAGAGGTGACATCCATCACCTTGTGCGACCCGTGGATCGAACGAAACAGAGTCAAGCTAAAGACGTTAAATATAGCGCTTGTTGGGAGGCAACACAACGGTTTTTCGTGTGCATTTCATTTTTTTGTGTGTGTGTTTTATTTCATTTTCGTGTGTTTTGTGTGAAAAAAAAGAGAAAAAGATGAAAATACCTGAAAATAGTCCCGGTATGCACGTGTAACCCGTGCTTATGCACACCACCCGTGCGTCCCCTGGAGAGGGGGACAAGAGTTGCTCTGAATACGCACGGGCAACCCGTGCGTCTCACGTTTGGCCGTGCGTAATCAAGAATTTTTTTTTGGGGCTACGGCATGACGACGCACGGTAAACCGTGCGCCCCACGCACGACGCCGTCACCACCGATGAGTGATTAAGAGAGTCCGGACTTATTTGTTTCAAAAATCTCCTCCTTCAAAACGAAAAACCGCCCCCTTCCCACATTATTGTAAACTCCTAATTTCTTTCAAAATTCGAGCATATAAACATACTATTATCATAATTCATTCACAAATTGCATCAAATTGGTATTTGAATTGAAGAATTGGGAGAAAAAGCACCTAGGGTTCCAAGTTTTCCCCTTTTGTGAAATTTCGAGAATTTCGGTAAGAATTTCGTTATTTCTTATAAATTTCTTGAGAATTACATGTTAAGGATGATATTGGGTGCTTGTTGTGGTATTTTTGCTATATTTTGGATGAATTCTTCTTTAAGGCAAGTTATAAAACACCTTGTGGGCATGTGAATTTAGACATATTTGAAGGAATTGATGATGAATTAAGCTTGAGCTTTGATTATTAGGGCTTTTAGATGATGATTATCTATATTTGCAATATTAGTTGATAACTTGAAGCACAATTGATTGGTTGAATTGACATATGATAACCATTATGCCCTATGTGACTTGTTTGCCTACATTCATCTTACTTGTGATTGTATTTGGTTGTCTTGGGTTGCTAATACATGTTATTCCAAGTACCCATTCACAAGTGATGGCAAATCGACAAAACCCTCCAGGCGGAGACGACGACCCCTGCGAGAACCACCACAGAAATACAACTGACAGATAGCCCGGTGGCCTTTGGAATAGTATTGTCGAATGCGGATGCTTTAGAGCGTTGGAATAAGCTCATCGTTCGGGAGATGGGTTCCTCAAAATACGCCGATGATGATCGCACCCAATTTCTTGGAATACACGAGGATGTGTGGCGAATATTTGACAGAGTTGGTTGGACAACTTTTTATGAGGAGAAGATGGCCAAGTTACAAGAAATTCACGCTCGAATTTTTGAGCACAAGAAATATGATCAAAAATATAGGCGGCGAGGTCATTGGGGTATAATTTCGGTTGGGGAACAAGATGAGACAATTATCCACGAGAGGAGTTAAATGCTATATTTGAAGTTCCCGAGCGCACCTTTCCGACCTGTACACCGATATGACCAATACGACTTTTGGCGCCTACTTGTCCAAATGCCGAAAAGCGGGTCCCATGCTCTACGAGGCTCGCACCGCAAAATCTTCTTGGATCCTAATCCTGTGTTCCGGTATATACAGACGGTTACGTCGGCTTCGGTCTTCGCGAGGGAAAATATTGGGGGTATGACAGTCCGCGAGTTATATTTATTGTGGTGTATGTTGACGAGTACACCTTACAACACAGCTGCGTACTTCATAGAGCAAGTGGACAATCTAGCAAAGCGGGGAGGTGGTGCTATTTCCATAGAGGTCCGATTACCCCTATTGCCCAACATTTCAACGCCGAGTTTAGAGGCCTGGAGCCTATACCAGGCAAAGATTTTGGTTAATTTGGCATCTTTGCACCACATGCGCTTTCTCGCCAATGAAGACAATACGCTGGTTCTTCTACAGAAGAAAGGTGCCTCTTTTCCATTGCCCAACCCGACATACACCACTGTCGATACCCTGGCGGACACAACGAACTTCCTAATGAACTCGGAAGCACATAATGTAATTATGAATGCCCTTAATGCGAGGAAGAGGCGCCGAGTTAACGGCTTCCCAGGATGTGGAGGATATGGTAGCGGAGGAAGAGGAGCTACATATAAGCGAAATGGGGTGGAACCTCATCTCCGCCAAATTGGATACGACATTCCCGAGGTTAGAGAGTGAGTTGACCGGGCTTGATGCAACTTGATGTTTGTGTGTTGATTGTAAAGTTTGTATTGTTGAGATTGGATGTTGGTTATGAATTGATTGAGCCTTGAGTAGATAACATTGAGCATGTTGATATGGAAAACTTGGTTTGATGCTTGAATTACGTATCTACAAGCCTGTTAGCTTTTGGGCCTTTACGCTTATATCTTTTGCGATCTTGTTGTGATTTAAGTGTATCATTCGTGTTGTTAGAATTCTAGAACTTGCTCGGGCATTTCTCACAAGGCCACATGTTGTATGCAAATTGTGAATGTGATTAAAGGCCATCTTTGCTAGCCTTTCAAGCCTTTTGCTTACCTAAAGATGTTGAAATTTCTATTTAGCCAAGTTGAGCCTATTACCTATTTCTTTGATAACCACAAAATTTAAACCTTGAACTTGATATATCCATCACCATAAACTTGAGTGTATAGCGTTGAGTAAAGGGAATGAATGAGGTTGAATGGGTGGGAATTGAAAAGTAGGATAATTGGGCATACTTTGTTAATTGGAACAAAAAGAGGAAGAAAAGGAGTTGAAAAGAAATGTTGAAAATTCACAAAAGAATCGAAAAAAATGGTGTGCAATGTGAATTTTCATCTAAACGAACTTGGGGGCTAAGGATTGTAATTCGAGGCAATTCTCAATAGAAATGAAGGAGATGGAGATGAATTAAGTTGATGAGAATAAGGGTTAATTGGAGTAGCATATGGGATTATAATGTAAGATGATTGATATGCTCATCGGTTTATATGCTCGAGTTTGAGTCACTTTATCCAAAATTTCCCTCCCGAACCAAAGAGCCTTCATTACAACCAAATGAGAAAGTCCTTTTTGATTCACAAATTGCATACATTCGAGTGGCAGAGATATGAGACGAATTCCAAGCCTATGGTGATTCTGCAACATCGAATTGATTTGAGCGTAAACACGTCCTATATCCTCGTGAGATGAGAGTATACACTTAATTGTGAGGGTTGTAATTCAGAGCATTTCACCAGGTTTTGTTTGATGCGTGCTCTTTGAGTAGATATTTAAGGTTTCATTGGTTTGTTGCTTAACATTCATGATGAACAATATGAATTTTGTTTTATTGGTCTCTTTGGGTGTGCTATCATTCTTATCTCCCTGTTGTGTTTTATCTTGTTCTCAAAATTGTTGATCGGGACGGTCAACAATTTAAGTTTGGGGGATTTTGATAGGTGTGAGTTTTGCATGTATTTTGGGGCGTATTTATGGCTAAAATGGTGATTAAACGTGCATACACTCGTGTGAAATGGTTCATATTCGCTCTTTGTGGAAAAGATATTACGCTTTGCTCGTTTTGTAAGGATTTAATGATATTTGAACTAATCTGAGACAAATCCAAGCATTGCGGAGGAAAAATACCACAAATGGTGAAAAATAGAAGACGCACGGGTAGGGCGCGCGCGATCACCACCCGTGCGCCTAGGAAAGAAGAATCAAGGTGACAATGCGCACGGGTAGCCCGTGCATACACGCACTACCCGTGCGCCATCAAGAATTGGATATATCTTACGGAAATGTGCATGGGTAACTCGTCGTCACACGCACGACCCGTGCGTTAGTAGGTGAAAACAGAAATTGCCTTCATGTAGGTCCCAAGGGTGTAAGTGTAAGGTTTAGAAGGGGGTTGAATAAACCTTACCAAATTTTCGATTTAGTCCTTTTAAATCTACGAGTTAATTCTACACAGTTGTGTCCTTGATGGACGATTGAATTAGTCACTCAAATGAGTTAATCTCTCAAATGATTCACTAAGCTTTTGATGGAGTAACTCATTTGTTGACTACAATTTAACTCAACTTGTGGTTTTATTTTCAGCGAAGACTTAACACCCTTAAGTTTGATTAAGCAAGATTTTAGATCTTGATTTAATACTTATAGATTATCAAATGGATAGCAAATTTATCGTGAGATATAAGCAATTAAAAGTGCGAGAATTTAAATGCTTTGAAATGTAAATGACACAAAAAGTTTTTATAGAGGTTCGAAGATGGGGTAATTCTTCTACTCCTCTCTTCTCCAACTCCCGGAGGAATCCACTAAGTAATGATAAGTTTACAAAGCGTGAATACCCGTATACATATCTTGATCACAACCGACTTGATCCTTAGGGACTCGATGCAGAGACGCCTTGATCACTCACCGGCTTCTCGTGCGACTCTCGAACTTCTTCCACAGGCGGCTGCCTTGTTACTACACTCACTTGCTCAAGCTCTTTGGATTTGATCACGAAGCCCTCCAAAAGCTTAAGACTTGGTTCAACCTTGAACCTTTCTACAATCCTTCCCCTTTGGAAAGTAGACCCCTTGTTTTGAAAGGTCTCCTCTTCAACTCGGTTGAAGTTCTCTTTCCTTCACGGGTGAGTGTTGGATTGATGTACTTCGTAATGTAGGCTTGAGGATTGAGATTGTTTAAGTTTTACGATGTGCTTGTATATCTCACGTATGTGTCATTCATGCATCCTCTTTCTCAAACAAACTCCTCGGCCTTTTATAGTGAACTTTCAAATATTTGCCCGTTGAAGAGATAGACTTATTTTTGAAAGTCACTTTGCGATCGTTGGCTTGCGCTTCTTGGAATTGCCATTTCCTCGTATGAATTGTTCTTTCACCTTTTCGAGTTCGACACGGTGTAGTGCTTCCCATTGGTTCATTCCATTTGCACGCTTCGGGACCGAGCACTCCGAGAAAGGTGGTATGGAGATATTACTTGTTTAAGTAAATCTCTTGATTTACTCTGCAACGGTTCTTTTACACTTATCTCGACTTGACGCATTTCCTTGCTTTCCCCGTGTGACTTAGAGTCGACTTCCAATCATTGGATGACTCTTCTCACTTCAACTTGAGACTTGCTTTTCTTGAGTTGACTTGACCGATGCTCCACTCACCGCATCTCGCCTACTTCTTCAAGATAGAGTCCCCGTCTACTCTTCTTCTTTGCCATACTCAAATTGTCTCTCGAGTCTTCCTTCCAGTCTTGATTGTCTTCTTGCATGTTAGGACGTAGGCCGACTTAACTCGGCTTGGCCACTCTATTCATTACAATGCATTTTACAACAAAATTGGGAGCCAACTTTCTATTCTAAGTTTTACATGGCATTCATCAAAATCTAAACAATAAAATTCCTAACAATTTCCCCCTTTTTGATGATGCCAAAACTTAATTCATTCAAAAATGCAAACAACAAAGATACATACGATAGTGTAGTGACATAGAATGTATGCATAGAATAGATCTGTTTATTGATCATATCATTCTGTTCTTTTACACAATCACAAGGTGTATCGTGAGCACATTTTGTCTATACTTGAAAATAAAGAATTTATGGCTTTATTACGTAAGACTTACATTGTATGTATTTACATGATAAAATACACGAAGGGTTGGACAACAACACTTCATCTCCTTCATTGTCTCCTTCTTTCATCTTGTTCAAAGATCTTCTTCTCTTCTCCTCTTTTTTTCTCATCGTCACCGCCTTCTTTTTTCTTCTCATATGCCTTCATGGCAGACTTCATCTTTCCTTGTTCTTTCCCTGTCTCTCCCCCGCCATAGCTGAGTTTGTCTTTTGTTTTCTTCTTCTATTCTCTTTACATACTCGGCGTTAGTTTTAGCCACTCGCAAATTCGCCACTTGGTCAAGCCCACCCAGTAGATCCCTCCTTTCTTTCCGGATCTACGTATTCAATATTCTTGGGCGGAGAGGCCTAGGTCTCAAGCTTCTTCCTCCACCGCCGCTTCTTCCTCTACCTGCCTGCGGCGTATATCAGTCTTTTGGGGTCTTTTCTTCCTGGTGAGTGGCCATGTGTGACCAGCAGAGCGATCGCTTAAGTCTCTGCTGTCGGCTTCTTCACATAATGTGAGACCCTTTTCCCGATCAGTCCCAAGCTTGAGCCATGGACATATTTGCAAAATATCCTTGATTCGAGCGTTTTGAATTCGTCAGGCCAATCGATCGTGGCTCTGTCTCCGACATCCGAAATGGCATACGTGTCTCTGTCAACCGGAATGCCTCCATGTTCTTTCAAGATGTTCATCACCCTGGCATCCATTCTTCCTTCCACTTCCTTCATCCCTGCTTCAATTGCTTTTCTCTTCTCGGCCATAGATACAACAGTGTGTTGGAGTGGCGAGTCACGGGAGTTTCTTTGCTTATAATGTCACCGTGATGACCTTGTTGGGGAGTTTGTGCAATCATCAATGTTACATCTGCTGATCCTTCCCCCTCAACAAGTTTTCCTTTCTTCAGTTTCAAGACTTCTTCACCGATTTTCCCTTCTCACCGCTCCTTTCTTTTTCGGCTTCGATTTTGCTTGCTTTAAGGTATTCCTCTTCCCCCTTTTTGGCATCATCAAAGGATAGAGGAACCCTGGGAACATCTATCTTGGCAAGCATGAAGTCGAAGTCGTCGATGGTTGAATTCTGCTTCAAGTCTGCGTTGTATGCGGCTCGAATTCGAGCGAGTAGCGTTGGATTCTCAAAATCGCTTCATCTCGGCCATGAGAAGGCTGAATTTTCTTGTCATGTGTTCTTCCAAACGATGTATATCATTTGCATTTCGCTCACGCAGCTAGCCTTGATCTCGGCAGTGAGCTTCATGCATATGCTCAATGTGTTCCCTTAGCTTTTTTCGATCGGCATTTTCGACTCTCCACACCAGACTTGTTGAACAATTGTCCAAGTATCTCACCGTTCTACACGCATTGTTTCTTTGCTATTGCCACCATTCCCTTATTCGAATCGTTATGCCTCTTAAGTCACCGTAGTAAGGTGGCATCTCTCGTTGTCCAATCGCATGTCCAAAGAGGCCTCGATGCCTCTCCATCCTTTCAACTTCAGAAAGAGTGCCTTGAACACTTCTCGAACTTGGTGATTCTTCATTGCGGTGATGGCCATACAAAGATCGGTCATAATCACCGGAACAATGGTGTCATTGGAAGAACAGGAGGTGGTTTGTGATAGCGAGCTTGTTCATTTTTCGACTCTTCGTGGAGTTCGGTATCTCCAGGTGAGAAAGGGAAAGATTCCACAAAAGATTCATCACCGCCGATCGATCTATTCGATGATGAGCGGTGCGCGTGAAGTTCTTTTGGGAATCGATCCTTTTAGCTTGAGGAGCCGGAGCGGTGGTTTTAAGTTGTTTCGGTTTGGTTGTGAAGTAGACCTGCTTTTTGAGCCTCACTGTCTTAACAACTTCGTTGGTCTCAAATTGATTTTTCCATTTCATGAGACTTGTCCTCGGCCTTATCGGCGTCGTCATCGGACGATGATGAGATTTCTAGTGGTGGCTCATCATCAAAGTTAAACGTTTGACGAGTAGTCTTGGGATCGAGACTTGCTCGTGCTCGTCGACTTCTTCGCCGCCGATCCCGGAAAAGTGACATCGTGGTTGTCCTGGGAATCATGAAGTGCGCTGATCTCCTTCTCAAATGGGTCGATGATTGCGGGAGGGATGTTCTCTACTTGACCTCTTTACCCCGGAAGTCTCAACCTCCCGTGGGCACTTGGTCCTCCCTTTCGACGACGATGTCGGTGTCTCGGGGTCTTCTACGATTGCATCCATTGGAGTCTCAACCCCATGGATTGCACTTTCATCGCCAGTGTTAACTCCCGTACATTTCCTACTGTGCCTCGATCGCATCGGCGGCGTCATTAGCCTTCGAGCGGTTGGCACCTCACCGAGACAGTCTCAATCGCCCGAGCTTCGTTGATGGCAACTTGTCAGTTCTTCTTGTGATTGTAATTTCTCTTATTCGCCTCCTTGCTTCTTTGTGGAGTCATCTGCGGCATCCTCTAACCTCGGGCCGGTGGAGGGAGTTTCCCCTCGGGCGCACCACCGAGTGACTTGGAGTGGGGTCACTCGTCTCCAGACTCTCGCCGTTTCAATTGATGGTTCAGTTGGGGCGGTGGTAGCACACCTTCAATAGGGGTTGGCTCGATTGGGGTCCCCACTAGCCCGCCATCGCCAATTTCCTTATTGCGTTCTTCCGAGTGAGTGGGGAAGTGGTAGCGATAATATCGGTGGCTATTTGTCAACCACTCCCATAGGATCGATTTCAGTGTGTTTCGAGGACTCTCCTGGTCCCTCCATTAGTCTTTGCTCGTGAAGGATTCTTGATTTGTGCAATGCTTGCTTTGCATTTGTAACTCTTCTCGTGGCGTGAGATTCTCTGGTTTCTCGTCACTTTCGGAGAAGACATCAAGGAGAGGATGTGTGTGTTACGGGTGCCGGGAGACAGGCGGTCTTGCCTTCTCACGTGCTTCGACTTCTTGACTTGCTTTGCTCTCTCCCCCGTCCTTGTAGATTTGCGGGATGTCTAAGCGATTGTCCTCATCAAGTCTTTGGGAGCACGATGGTTAGTCCAAGGAAATTTAGCGCTTCCTCTTCTTCTTCTATGAACTCGAGGCCATTGGAACTGTTCCTTGACTTGCTCGGCTTCCATTGTCTCCACTCACGCAGACGATTTTGGATGTCTGGGTAAGGTGGAGATAGAACCATTACATCACTATCCGCTTGGGCTGGTTCTTCTTGTGCTTCACTGTGTGAGCTACTGTTGTGTCTTCGGTTGCCTCTGCTGATCGCCTTCGAGACTTGGTGTTTCATCAATCACATCCGGAGACTCTACTTCTCCGGTAGTCTCACTGTTTGTGCTAGCCGAGTAACCGGCTCACCTGGTTTCTTCTGTTCGGACCGCTTGACGAGTCTTCTTCGTCTCTGGTTTGGACCAGGGGAATTTACAGTTCGAGGCGGTGTCCTCTCGAGTCTTGGGCGGCCGGGGCCGTCTTTGGTGTTTGTTTCGAGGAGCCGGCCATCTTGGCTTGTCGCTTCTCCTCCTTTTGACGATCGGAGAAGGTATTTGTGAGTCCTTCGACTCGGCTGCTGCAGGGCAGTGACACGGCTGCCGGGGCGGTGACTTTCTCTGCGGGCGGGAGCATGTTTGGTTTTCTTTCTTCTGCGGGGGCGCGATCTTCTTAGCAGTGCGGGCGGCTTTCTTCTTCGGGCCGGAGAGGAAGCGATTGTATCTTACGTGTCACCGATTCCCCTCACCGGTGTCGACCCTCTTGGCGTAAGCTC
Organism: Rehmannia glutinosa; assembly: GCA_016081115.2. Taxonomy (NCBI): domain Eukaryota; kingdom Viridiplantae; phylum Streptophyta; class Magnoliopsida; order Lamiales; family Orobanchaceae; genus Rehmannia; species Rehmannia glutinosa. Next base: position 615,636 of record JABTTQ020002268.1, on the reverse strand, counting down.
GCTTCGAGCACCGGAGAGGTTAGCTCAACATCCTCTTGTTAACATGGAAGGCCTTCCCATGTCTAAGAGGGACTCTTTCACCTCCAAAAGCCGGCCAATCACCGTGGCCATATCCCGAGGATCCTCCAAATGTGCCATCTTCTTTGAAGGACTTGTTCCCCACGTTTTGGCGAGTCTCTTTTGTAGATAAACTCAAATTGATTTATCTTCTTTTCTTCGATGATTGCAGCCATCACAATCAGCTTTGCCTTTGATAGTTGGTCAAAGCCGCCAAATTTGATGTCGATACATTTGGCAACTATGTCCAACAATTTGTGATAATCCTCTTTCGCCAGATCTCTTGTTTCTTTGTGTATATAATTTTATCGGCAAGAAGGTCGGACTTGGCTATCTCTTTCCATGCATCGCCAAGTTGACATCGGCTTCCTTAATCTCGATTGCTCCTTCTGCGGTAGTGAACAATATTGACCAAATCCTTGGCGGTGATAGTCACCGCTTCCCGTGAAGATGACTTGATTCCTTCGTCGTGAATCTCAAAGCATTCACGTAGAATTGTGCGACCTCCTCCACATAGGTCATCGGATATTCGATGTTAGAAATGGTTTTAGCCCTGACGTTTCCAACTTCTCGATTTTCTTCACCAGGGTGTCGTCGGACCCCCTCGCTTCACCATTCGTCGAAATCCACCGTCGAACCGTGTGGATTTGCTTTCCTAGCTTGGTAAAGTCATAAGTTGGTGCCATTTCTCGGGATTATATCAAGAAAAATCTCGAAATTGATTTGAAGGTTGATAGGGTTTCGAGAGTATTTGCCTTTGCCTTTTGAGAGAAAGATATGAAAGTTTTTAGAAGTGTGAGAGAGAAAGCGGACGAAAATGGTTTAAATATGGTTTATGAAAGGACGTGCAGACGGTTTTGAATTGTGATCGAAATCAACGGCTTGGATTTCGCTTGCGCCTATTGAGCATTTCACGTCTCGTATTTAATGCGGCAAATTTATATCCAATCATAAGCTTAGTGTGCGGCTTTTATGTCGTACACATCATCATTATCTTTGACGTGTTCCTTAAAACATTCCCGCTAAGTCAAAACGACTACGTTTTTGTCACTTTGCTCATAAGTTATTCACTTATCTCTTAGGCGATTTAACTCTACTCCTCGCGATTCTCTTGGTGACTCGGCTCACCGACTTGGTGTAGTCAGTTCTTTCCGACATCTGGTGATTTCTTGAGTGATTTTTGTTTTCACTCTTTTTCACTCCTTTTCTCGTTCTAATTCTCTTCTTTGATTCATCTCGAGTGTCACTCACTCTATTAACCCCAACTCATGCTTGAGTTCTTCAAATCTTGACTCACATAATGGTTTTGTGAAGATGTCAGCTAGTTGTTTATCGATTGAGATATATTCCAAGATAATGTCCTTCTTTTCAACATGATCTCTTATGAAATGATATCGACATCTATATGTTTTGTTCTTGAGTGCAACACAGATTTTGAGTGATTGCAATGGCACTTGTGTTATCACACATGATTGGAATTTCTTTTTCTTCAATTTCATAGTCTCTCAATTCTTGTCTCATCCATAGGACTTGGGCACAACAACGCCGCAACTATGTATTCTCGCCTCAGTGTAGAGGTGGCTATTGAGTTTTGCTTCTTGCTAAACCAGGAAATTAGTCTGTTCCTAGCATTTGACAGTGCACAAGTGCTCTTCCTGTCCACTCTGCATACATAGTCGAGAATCTGAATAGCCAATTAGTCTGAATCCACCGTCCTTTGGATACCATAGGCCTACTTCTTGGCTTCCTTTCAAGTATCTCAATATTCTCTTAGATCTTTGTCATATGGCTCTCTTTTGGAGCGATTGAAATCTTGCACATACACCTACAAAGAAAGGTGATGTCCGGCCCGCTTCTTTGTGAGATAGAGTAGTGATCCAATAAGTGCTCAGTATCTTGTTTGATCTACTGTGCTTGCCATCCGCATCCATGTCCATTTTAATCGATGTGTTCATTGGTATTTTTATCAAGACTTCTCTTCCATAACAAACTTCTTCATTAAATCTCTCGTATATTTTGTTTGACTTATGAAGGTTCCATCCTTCACTTGTTTCACTTGAAGTCCAAGGAAGAATGTCGGCTCTCCCATCATGCTCATTTCAAATTTACTTTGCATGAGGTTTGAGAATTTTTCACACATGACTCTTTGTTAGTGGATCCAAAAATGATGTCATCCACATATATTTGAACAAGCGATATACTCTTCTTGTCTTGAATTAAAAAAGTGTTCTATCTATTTTTCCTTTTGTGAATCCATTTTGATCGGGAATTGTGACAGGTATCATACCATGCTCTGGGTGCCTGTTTCAATCCATACAAGGCTTTCTTGAGTTTATATACCTTGTCTCCAAGAGTCTTCTGCTCAAATCCTGGAGGTTGTTCAACATACACTTCTTCTTCCAATAAACCATTTAGGAATGCACTTTTTACATCCATTTGATATACAATGAAATTCTTGTGAGTCTGCATAGGCAAGAAACATCCTTATAGCTTCCAACCTTGCTACGGGGCAAATGTTTCATCAAAATCTATCCCTTCTTCTTGGCAATATCCTTTGGCTACTAGTCTTGCTTTGTTTCTTACCATGCAACCTTCCTCGTTCATCTTATTTCTCAATACCCATTTGGTTCCAATAACATTTTGATGTATGGGTCTTTGCACTAATTCCCATACTTTATTTCTCTCAAACCGATTGACTCTTCTTACATAGCTTGAATCCAATGTGTGTCGTCCAATGCTTGTGACACATCTTTGGGCTCTATTTGTGAAATGAAGCATGTGAACATTGCTTCTGTTGAGTTCGGATCTTGTCTTGACACATTCTCTTATATCTCCAATGACAAGTTAAGTGGATGGTCTCTTAGCCACCTTACGTCGGGGTTGGAGTAAGTTAGCCGGATTGATCGACTTGCGGTACGTGTTCTTTGTGGTCAGCTCTCTCGTGGTCACTTTCACCGCAGATTTTCCAAATTTTTTGAGATTCGGCTATCTCATCTTCTTCTCAATTGATAATCCTTGACTTGACGCATAGGGACTCTTACAGATGGTTGGATGATTCACTTATCGGTGACTCTTCAATGTCTTCTCCATTTACATTTGGCTCATCGAATACTACATGAATGGATTCTTCTGTAACCATAGTTCTTTTGTTGAGTATTCTCAGAAGCTTTGCTTTCACCGAGTATCTAAGAAGATACCCTCATCGACTTTAGCATCAAAAGCCTTTAGGTTGTCTTTTCCATTGTTGTGAATGAAGCATTTACATCCAAATATTCTCAAATATGCAACACTTGGTTTTCTTCCAGTCCATATCTCATAGGAGTCTTTGTCACTGTCTATTTATCATACATCTGTTTTGGGTGTAGCAAGTCGTGTGTTGATTGCTTGACCAAAAATCTTTTTGGTAACCCCGCCTTGACTAACATGGTCCTTGCTTTTCTTCTTTGAGGGTTCTGTTCTCTTCTTTCGCAACTCCATTCGATGTGGAGTTCTTGCTGTCACGATAGTTCATGACCAATACCATTTTCAATACAAGATCTTGAGTTATTATTCCATTGACAAACTCGGTTCCTCTATCGATCTTATTTTGATAATGGTTTGACTCTTCTCATTTTGAATCCTCTTCATCACCGTGGTAGTTTTTGTAGAGTTTCTTTCTTCTTGCACATGAATATTGTCCATGTATATCTTGAGTAGTCATCTACTACCACCAAGGTGTATTTCTTTCCACTTATCTTTGGTTGGTTTCACTGGGCCAAATAGATCCATATGAAGCGGATCATGCAATATTCTTGTTGAGGATGGGCATGTCTTTTCTTTGAATGACGACTTGATTTGTTTTCCCTTCGACATGCATCACATATACTCTCCTTCTTGTATATCTTGAGTCCGAAGTCCTTCTACAAGATGACTTCTTGCTAGCTTGTTAATTGTTTTGAAATTCAGGTGACTCGGCTTTTTTTTTTTTTTTTGCCCACGACCAACTTGATTCAACAGTGCTCTTTGCTAGTAGACAGTCTTTGGGTGTTGCGATTGACCAATCCACTACATACATATTCTTCTCTGTCTACTTCCTTGCAAAGACAACTTCATTTGATTCAATATCCTTGATTTGGCATACACCCATGTTGAATCCAACATTGTAGCCCTTGTCACAGTGAGCCGATGATACTCGATAAGTTGAAGTTGAGTCCTTCAACATATGCAACGTCTGTGATTTCTAATCCATTCCTCTTGATGGATCCAATGCCTCTTATTTCACCAGGAGCTTCATTTCTCCAAATATGACTTTAGCTCCTTTGACTTCCTTGAACTTTGAAGATTTCTCTTATTTCATGTCATATGTCCGGAATGTACACTATCCATGTACCAGGTTCCTTGGCACTTTCACCTTGAACCCGCAATCAAGGAAATTAAGTTTTAGGTACCCATACTTGTCTGGTGCGAGGGGTTAGAATTGTAAGATGATCCAACCAACCTATAGCCAACCGATTTGACTCTAGGGGTTGCCATCTATCGATGCCATAATCATAATTAATCCTGGCAAATTGCTTGGGGATTTTAGGTTCATACAAATTCTCTTTTTGTCTGTATGCCTGCATATGTGTTTTAGCAATTGCCTTCCTTGGGTAATTGTGGTGTTTTTGAGTGTAGTGCCTAGGTGCATATGTGTCTTTGATGAAAGCTCTTGTGTTTTTGGAATGGCCTTTCTTGAGTTCTTGGCCTTTGCCATCTAGGCTTATATTCCATAAGTCTATCTTTGATAGTTCACATTGTTCCAATCGCTTGGCTTGGATATTTTCTACCATTCCCATCATATGTATTTCTCTTATGGATTTTAAGGATTTTTGGTAGCTCTGCTTCCTTTTTACGAGTATTTTTTACGTTAGGAGTTTGCTTTGAGGACTCGGCCGAATCTTTTCTCAAATTTCCTTTCAAAGACACTCAATCGGGCCGTTTTTCCTTTTCCTTTGTAACCAAGGCCAGTTTGCTTAGTATTGTGCTTTGGAGTGAAAGTGTGTGCAATATTTAGAGTTTTGGATTTTTCGGACTCTTTATGACTTGAAGATCCTTTTTCCAAAATTACTCTTGAGGTTTGACATGGCACAAAGGAATTAAATCCTAAGCTGTCTTGTCTCCACATTCTCTTTGACTCATAATAAGATCATCCAATGATTTAGATGCCTTAGTGAATGAGGCAATAACATTTTTGAGGTCATTCTCCCTCTTTTCTATAGCAGCAATTTCTGCTACTAATTTAGCATTTTCACCTTTATACTTTCATTTTCAACAACTATTTGACTTAGAGTACTCGGCTCCTTAGTCACTTTGAGTTTTGACTTTTAAGTAGGCTTTTTTTCCTCATTCAATAGTGTGTGTGAGGATTTAATGTGCTAAAAATCTTTCATCATTTTCCTTAATGAATCATAAAGATCGAGTAGGTGATGAAGTGTGTGTGTCACAAGAACTATCACTAGTGTCCGAGCTTGTTGAATTAGATTGTACCTCATCTTCTTGATCTTGTTCTTTGGCCATTAAGCGGATCAAGGCTTCTTCTTCGAGTCACTCGAATAGTCGACTTCACTACTCTCGAATCACTGTCTCTCTTGACTTGGCTCTCTCGTGAGCTCTCTGCACCATCATTGCCTTTTTCTTTTCTTGTCTTCTTTCTCAAGACCTTTCTTTCTTCTTCATTCCCTGTCTTGTTGACTACGAGGATATGAGCGATCAATGGCATAGTGACCTGGTTGTCTACAATTCCAACATAGATATTCACCTTTTGATCGGCTCTTTCTACTCTTGAGTTGTCGGCCCTTTGATACTCAACTTGTTGATGATCTGTTCTCTTGGTTGGCCTATCATTCCTTGACTTGGAGGGAGCCGAGTGTCTTCTCGGAAGATTCACCCTTTCCTCTCTTGTAGTTCTTGTTAAAGAACTTGTTAAATCTTTTAACCATCGGGGCTATTTCTTCCGGGTCAATTGCCTCTTTGACCTCGGCTCTCTTTCCATCTTTGACAATTAGAGCAGTGTTTTGGGTACAACTGTCTCTTCCTGGTCTTTCCTTCTCGGCTCAAACTCGTAGGCTTTGAGGTCCGAGAATAACTCATGATTGGATGTCTTTGATAGGTCCATGGAGTGTCTCGAAAGGCCATGACCTTCATTTCCCATTCAAATGGAAGACTTTTTAGGATCTTCATACACATTTCCTTCTGTGTATATTCCTTTCCAAGTGTAGACACTCATTTGTGATTTACTAAACCGAGCGTCTAGTTGATCCAGGTTCTCTCCTGAGATCATTTTGAAATTTTCAAACTTCGTATGACCACTCATAATTTGTTTTCTTTTATTTGCTCAACCTTCACAAATCAAAGTCAACTTGTCCCAGCATTTCCTTAGCCGTTTTGCAAGATTTGACTTTGTTGAACATGGCTTTATCCAAGGTTTTGTAAAGAATGTCCTTGGCTACATTGTCCAGGTTGTATCTTTTTCTGTCATCATTTGTCCACTCGGTTCTTGGTTTTTCAACCATAATCGTGCAGGAGTAGCATCTTCTTTTCCTTCAAATTTGCAACTCTTCGTGCAAAATTTGTGTTCACCTTTAAAATTTGTAGAGGCCCATCTTCTATCACTATCCACATCTCATCATGTAATCTTTGATAGATCACCGCATACGATTTTTTCCAATCATCAAATTCTTCAATAGTGAACATAGGGATGCGTGTCAAATTTGCTTCCATGATAATGATTTTAAATAAAAAGAGTTTTGAAAGTTTAAGTACTAAAGCGGACTTTGAAAAGTTTGGAGATCTAGTTCGAAGAACTGGTGCGGAGGGTTCAATGAACCAACCGCTCTCCGATACCACTTGTAGGTCCCAAGGGGTGTAAGTGTAAGGTTTAGAAGGGGGTTGAATAAACCTTACAAATTTTCGATTTAGTCCTTTTAAATCTCTGAGTTAATTCTACACAACAGTCCTTGATGGACCGATCGAATTAGTCACTCGGTGGAGTTAATCTCTCAACAGACTCACCGAAATTGATGGAGTAACTCATTGTTGACTACAATTTAACTCAATGTGGTTTTATTTTCATTGGAAGACTTAACACCCTTAAGTTTGATTAAGCAAGATTTTAGAGCTTGATTTAGTACTTATAGATTATCAAATGGATAGCAAATTTATCAAAGATATAAGCAATTAAAAGTGCGAGAATTTAAATCTTTGAAATGTAAATGACACAAAAAGTTTTTATAGAGGTTCAAGATGGGGTAATTCTTCTACTCCTCTCTTCTCCAACTCCTGGAGGAATCCACTAAGTAATGATCGGTTTACAAGCGTAACAGTCCGGATACAAGTCTTGATCACAACAGGCCGACTTGATCCTTAGGGACTCGATCAGAGACGCCTTGATCACTCACCAAGCTTCTCGTGCGACTCGGCTTCTTCATAGGGCATTTGCCTTGTTACTACACTCACTTGCTCAAGCTCTTTGGATTTGATCACGAAGCCCTCCAAAAGCTTAAGACTTGGTTCAACCTTGAACCTTTCTACAATCCTTCCCCGAAAGTAGACCCTTGTTTTCAAAGGTTTCCTCTTCAACTGGTTGAAGTTCTCTTTCCTTCACGGTGAGTGTTGGATTGATGTACTTCGTAATGTAGGCTTGAGGATTGAGATTGTTTAAGTTTTTACGATGTGCTTGTATATCTCACGTATGTGTCATTCATGCATCCTCTTTCTCAAACAAACTCCTCGGCCTTTTATAGTGAACTTTCAAAAATTTGCCCGTTGAAGAGATAGGCTTATTTTTGAAAGTCACTTTGCGATCGTTGGCTTGCGATTCTTGGAATTGCCATTTCCTCGTATGAATTGTTCTTTCACCTTTTCGAGTTCGACACGGTGTATTGCTTCCCTTTGGTTCATTCCATTTGCACGCTTCTCGGGTGAGCACTCCGAGAAAGGTGGTATGGAGATATTACTTGTTTAAGTAAATCTCTTGATTTACGTACAACGGTTCTTTTACGATTATCACGACTTGACCGCATTTCCTTGCTTTCCCCAGGTGACTTAGAGTCGGCTTCCAATCATGGATGACTCTTCCATCACTTCAACTTGAGACTTGGCTTTTCTTGAGTTGACTTGACCGATGCTCCACTCACCGTTGCATCTCACCGCTTCTTGATAGAGTCCCCGTCTACTCTTCTTTGCCATACTCAAATGTCTCTCGGCAGAGTCTTCCTTCCATCTTGATTGTCTTCTTGCATGTTAGGGCGTAGTGAAACTTAACTCGACTTGGCCACTCTATTCATTACAATGCATTTTACAACAAAAATTCGGAGCCAACTTTCTATTCTAAGTTTTACATGGCATTCATCAAAATCTAAACAATAAAATTCCTAACACCTACGGCATGACGCACGGGTAACCCGTGCATCCACACACGGCCCGTGCGTTCTGGCCACTGTCTTTGCGATTTTGACAATGAAAATGACCTAGGCTTTTGAGGAGGTATATAAGCACTTTTTGGGGCGCACATCGTGATATTCTGACATTTTGGGATCTACAACACAAGACAAAGGTCTATTCTTGGAAGAAGACATCAAGGAGACAATCGGGTTGAATCAAGGAACGGAGATACATCGAGAGATTGTCGACTTTCCTATGTTTTTCTTGCTTCTCTTGTAGTTTTCATCTTTCATTTTTAGTTGTCATGGCTATGAACAATTTGTCTATGAGTTGTTTGGAAATCATGTGTAGCTAAACTCTTTGGATTTCCGGGTTTTGGAAGTAGATTAATGAACTCTTGTTGGATGTTTTAATCTTAGTTGAAGCTATTATCTTGATGCCTATTTGAGTACTTTGAGCTTATGCTTGTTTTATCACTTGATCAATGATTTAACTTGTTTGATATATTGATTCATAATTCGATAGATGAGTTTCAATATTAGATCTTGAGTACTCAACACAAATATTTGCATGAATCGAGAGGTTTGTAAATATTTGTGATGACATTTGATCTTTTGGACTTTTGGGAGTTGAGTACTTCATGTTGAGTAGAGATGCTAGCATAAGTATTTCAATCTACGTTTTATATGCATCTCGAGAGGGAGGATAAAATATCTCTGTGATCGTCTTATAGGAATATTGATAATAACTTGGCTTGGATTAAATCGGACAATAAAAGGGTTATTCATCGAAACCTTAACTCGTAAATCCATTTCATCTTCTTGATACTTCTATCAATTGTGTTATATTAATTTTGTGTTTTAGTAGTCTAAATTGTCTTAATCTCACAACAACAATCATTAAATTACGATCGTCTAAATCAAAATAAAGCTATCTTAGTTCAATACTTAGTACATAAATTTATAAGTCTCCGTGGATACGACCTTGCAACCCTTTTCTATAACGTACACCGTACACTTGCGTGAGCTAAAAATAAAGGCGAACACTCTCCGCTGCTCTTCTTCTTGAAAGATCCGTAGCGGCGGAGAGACAACCTTTTCAATAGGAGATTCGGTTGTCTCACCGCTTTGTCTCACCGCTTCTTTGTCTCAAATTGTCCTTTCCACATCCACATCTTTCAGTGTGCCTCTGTTGATCACCCTCAATGATTTCTTGCGATTCGGCTATCACTTCTAGAGATCGCATTTCCGATCACCTCAACGGACTTTCTCTTCTTTTGTATGGTGGTGAAGGGATTTGGGCTTCCTCCTCGGCCTCGGCTACATAGGCGGAGACTCGGCTGCTCGGGCGGTGACTCTGCTGCAGAGGTAGGAGCGTTCTTTTTCTTTCTTTGCGGGGGCAACTTTTTTTTCTTAGCGGATGCGACAACAACTCTCTTCTTGGGAGGAGAGGAAACAAGCGTGTCCTCGGGGTCAACGATTCCCCCTCATTTATTTCCGCCCTCTTCACATTGGCTCTCTTCGGGCTCTGAAATATTAGCCACGAATATCTTCTTGTTTACAAGGAAAGGATTTCCATGTTGAAGGGAATGCCCTTCATTCCATCGGATGGCCAATTACCAGGCCACGGCTAAGTGATCCTCCAAAGGATTCGTTCTCCTTGTATGATTTGGTTCCAACATTATGTCGTAGTCTGTATACGAACTCGGCTAGTTGACTTTTTTTTTTTTCCTTCCATGATCGCAACCATGACTATCGACTGCGTTTGACAATTGGTTGAAGCCGCCAAACTTCATGTCTACACACTTTGCAACGACATCCATCAACTTGTGATAGTCGCCCTTCAACGATTTCTTCTCGGCTTTGTAGACTACCTTCGCAAAGACACTCCGTTTGGAAACTTCTTTCCATGCAAGAACCAAGTTAACATCGGCATTGTATATTTCCGTCATGCCCTTAGACAAGAGCAAACAATGCTCTACAATGTCCTTAGCAAATCATGATGTCTTCAAGGTAGGTGAGCGAGTATTCCATAGTAAGAAAAGGCCCAATTAGCCTCACGAGACCAAACATTCCTAACATATCAACAATCTTCTTCACTAGGGTTTCATATGAACCTTGCTTTACCATCCCTTAGAAATCCACAAATCGATCCAGTGGATTTGCTTTGATAGCTTAACAAAATTGAACTTTGGTGCCATTTGTAGAGAGTTTTACCAATTAAAACTTGATAAACTTGCTTGAGAACTCGTAGGGTTTGCTAGAGAGAAATGAACTTGCTTTGAAGATGAACAGTTGTAAGTGAGAGAGAGAGAGAGAGAGAGAGAGAGAGAGAGAGAACTGAAAGATGAGTATTTAATTCCTCGCATTTAATGTGGCGCATTTAAATCCAATCATATGCTTCTTTGTGCAACTTTTGATCAAACATCATTATTAAGCTAACGTCATCCTTAAAAACATTCCCGCTCATTTAAAACGCATTTGCGCTTTTGTCACTTAGCTCATAAATGACTCAACTTATTTCATAAATTAGTTAACTCTTCTTCTCTCTTTTCAATAAGCGACTCGGTTGTCGGCTAACTCGATACAACCGACTTTTTCCGATATGGTTGTTTTACTTGGGCGATGTGAATAACTTGTTCGTTTCTCACTTTCACTCTTCCATCTCTTCGATTGAGTCTTCTAATTATCAACTCACCTCAATTAACCCTAGTTCATGTTTAAGCTCTTCAAACCATAATTCTCATAGAGGCTTAGTGAATATGTCACTAACAATTGCTCCGTTGAAATATATTCCAAGGTGATGTCCTTCTTTTCATCATGGTCTCTTATGAAGTGATATCTCGACATCAATGTGCTTTGTTCTTGAGTGGAACACAGGATTTTGAGTGATTGCAATTGCACTTGTGTTATCACACATAATTTGGAATTTCTTTTTCTTCAACTTCATATCTCTCAGCTGTTGTCTCATCCATAAGACCTCAGCACAATAGCTGCCCGCAGCTATGTACTCTACTTCAGTTGTGGATGTTGCGATTGAGTTTTGCTTCTTGCTAAACCATGAACTAGTCTATTTCCAAGCATTTGACATGTACCCGAAGTACTTTTTCTGTCAACTCTACATCCAACATAGTCAGAGTCTGAATAACCAATAAGCTTGAATCCACCTTCCTTTGGATATCATGAGCCAACTTCCTGGCATCCCTTCAAATATCTTAGGATTCTCTTAGTTGCAGCCATGTGGCTCTCTTTTGGTGTAGATTGGAATCTTGCACATACACCTACTGCAAAGGTGATGTTAAGCCTGCTTCCTATTAAGTAGAGCGTGATCCAATAACTGCTCTGTGTCTTGTTGATCTACAACTTTAACATCTGCATCCATGTCCATCTTGACTGTTGTGTTCATTGGTATTGTTATAGAAGACTTCTCTTTCACACAAAATTTCTTCATTAAATCTCTGGTATATTTTGTTTGACTTATGAAGGTTCCATCCTTCAATTTCTTAACTTGAAGTCCTAGGAAGAAAGTCAGCTCTCCCATCATGCTCATTTCAAATTTTCCTTGCATGAGATTTGAGATCTTATCACATAGTTCTTTATTTGTGGATCCAATATGATATCATCCATATATATTTGAACAAGTAGTATAATCTTTCCATTTTGGATTCTAAAGAGTGTTCTATCCAATTTGGCTTTGGTAAATCCTCTGTCGATTAGAAATTGAGACAATGTATCATACCATGCTCTTGGTGCCTGCTTCAGTCCATATAATGCTTTCTTGAGCATGTACACCTTATCTCCATGAGTCTTCTGCTCAAAGCGTGGAGGTTTCTCAACATAGATTCTTCTAACAGTCCATTTAAAAATGCACTTTTCACATCCATTTGATATACAATGAAGTTCTTGTGTGTAGCATAGGCAAAAAACATCCTTATTGTTTCTAGTCTTGCCACATGAGCAAATATTTTATCAAAATGTATTCCCTCTTCTTGGCAATACCCTTTGGCTACCAATCTTGCTTTGTTTCTCACCACAGATCTTTCCTCATTCATTTGGTTTATGAAAACCCATTTTGTGCTAATAACATTTTGATGTGTTGGCCTTTGCACCAATTCCCATACTTTGTTCCTTTCAAACTGATTCAGCTCTTCTTGTATGGCCTGAATCCAATGTGTGTCAGCCAATGCTTGAGACACATCTTTTGGTTCTATTTGGGAAATAAAACAAGTGAACATTACTTCTTGTTGAGCTCTGGATCTGGTTCTTACACCATCTCTAACATATCCAATGACTAACTCCGGTGGATGGCCTCTCAGCCATCTCACATCAGGTTGAAGCAAATCGGTGGGTTCAAATTGTCTCGCTAATGTGTGTTGTCTTGAGCAGCTCTTTCATCATCATTCAAATTTACAGATTTTCCGGCTATCTTTGAGATTCATCTATCTCATCTTCATCTTTGTCGATTACTCTTACTTGACTTCAACATAAGGACTCTTCTACATAGTTGGTTGATTGACTTATCACCTTAACTCTTCAATGTCTTCTCCATTCACATTAGGTTCATGAAAAACCACGTGAATAGACTCTTCTATGACCATAGTCCTCTTGTTCAAGATCTTTGTATAGACTTTGCTCTCGGTGAGTATCTGAAAGATACATTCATCAACTTTAACATCAAAAGCCTTTAGATTATCCTTGCCGTTGTTGTGGATGAAGCATTTACATCCAAATATCCGATACACAACATTTGGCTTTCTCCTGTTCGATTTCATAGGTAGTCTTTGCCACCGTCTATTTATCATGTATTTATTTTGAGTATAGCATGCGGGGTTGATGGCTTGACCCCGAAATCTCTTAAATGCAGACCATCTTGACTAACATGGTCCTTGCGGCTTCCTTAGGAGTTCTGTTCCTTCTTTCGGTTACCCCATTCTCGTGTGGAGTTCTTGCTCGCAGATAGCACATGAGCAATACCATTTTCAATGCAATCTTTGAGTAATTATCCCATTGACAAACTCATTCCATCTATTATACCTTATCTTTATAATGGGTTGACTCTTTTAATTTTGAACTCTTTTCATCGGCTAAGGTAAATTCTGCAAGGTCTCCTTCTTTTTGCACATAAAGATTGTCCATGTATATCTTGAATAATCATCCACCACCACTAAGGTGTATTTCTTTCCACTTATCTTTGGTGGTTCAATAGGACCAAATAGATCCATTTGTAACAAATGTAATATTCTTGTTGATGAAGGATTAGACTTCTCCTTGAATGAAGGTTTAATTTGCTTTCGCATCTGGCATGCATCACATACACTTTCATTCTTGTGTACTGAGTCTGGCAGTCCTTCCACAAGATGACTCCTTGCAAGTTTGTTGATTGTCTTGAAGTTCAGATGACTCAACTTCTTGTGCCACAACCAACTTGATTTGGTTATACTCTTTGCTAGCGGAGACAAATGCTTGGTGTAGCGAGACCAATCTACTACATACATATTCATCTTCCTTGATCCTTGCAACACAATTTCATTTGATTCAAGATCTTTGATTTGGCACACTCCCATATTGAATCTAAAATTGTGGCGTTTATCACAAAGTTGACTTATGCTGAGCAAGTTGAAGTTGAGTCCCTCAACATAAGCAACATCTGTGATTTCCAACCCATTCTTCTTGATGGACCCTGTGATTTTGATTTCCACTGGAGCTTTCCAAATATGACTTTTGCACCTCTAATATCCTTGAATTTTGATACATTTTTCTTGTTTCTGTCATATTTCCCGAACAACCACTATCCATGTACCAGGTTCCTTGGCACTTTCGATTGTTCCTTGAACTCAATCAAAGAAATTAGGTATCCATGCTTGCACAGGTCTGAGGGGTTAGTCTTTGTAAAATGATCCAACCAACTAATATCCAAATGATTTGACTCTAAGAGGTTCCCATATATCTGTGCCATAATCATAATTCACTTTGGCAAATTACTTGGGGGCTTTAGGTTCATACTGACTATCTCTTTTGTCTGTATGCTGTGTGTGTGTTTTAGTAATTGCCTTCTTTGGGTAGTTGTGATATTTCTGAGTGTAGTGCACGAGTGCATATGTGTCTTGATAATAGCTCTTTTGGCTTTGTAATGACCTTTCTTTGAGGTTTAGGTATTTCCCATCTAGGCTTGTATTCCATTGGACTTTGTTGATATTTCACATTGTTCAATTAGCAGCTCGGTAATTTCCACCATTCTCATCATATGTATTTCTCACGATAAAACTTACGGGTTTTGGTAGCTCTGTTTATTTTTAACAGTACTTCCTATTTGGAGTTTCTTTGAGGAACTCTGCTGGATTTCTTCTTAGTTGTCCTTTCGGCGTACTCAATGGCCATTTTCCTTTCCTTTATATCCAAGGCCGTTTGTTTGTGATTGTGCTTTGGGATGAATATGGGTGCAACATTTGGAGTTTTGGACTTAAGAGGTACTTCATTGCTTGAAGATCCCTTTTCCAAAATCACTCACAGGAGTTTGACCGTGCACAAAGGAATTGAATCATATGCTGTCTCATCTCCACACTCTTTTTGGCTCATTATTAGGTCATGCAATGATTTAGACGCCTTTGTAAATGAGGCAATCACATTTTTGAGATCATTTTCCCTCTTTTCTATAGCAAGATGTCTGCCTCGTATTAGTTTAGCATTTTCACTTTCGGCTCTTTGTTCTCATCGACTATGTGACTTAGAGTATTCACTCCTTAGTCAAATTTGTGAGTTTTGGCTTTTGTTTGGTTGTTTTCCTTATTTAATAGTGTGCGTGAGGATTTAATGTGCTCAAAGTCTTTCTTCATTTTGCCAAATATATCATAAAGATCGGTGGGTGATGAAGTGTGTGTATCGTAATCACTATCACTAGACATTAGACATATCATTGCTTCCTCTTTCTTAATCACTTGAGTAGTCGGCTTCAATACTCTCTCCGAGTCTGCTTCTTTTTTAGACTTAGTTGTCTCGTGACCAACATGGCTTTCTTCTTTTCCCTGTCTTTCTTTCTCAAAGACTCTTCTTTCCTCTTCATTCCTGTATTTATTGACCGGTGGATAGGAATAGTAAATTGCAAAATGTCCTAGTTGTCTGCCAATTCCAACATAGGTTTTCAGCTCTTTGGTCACTCTTCTCTGCTCCTTGGGTTGTAAGCTCTCGATACTCAACCATTTGATGCTCGGCTCTCTTCGGAGGCTGTCTTCCCATGACTTGGAGGGAGAATAATGTCTCCCGGGAGGTTTCACCCTTATTTTTCTTGTAGTTCTTATTGAATAACTTGTTGAATCTTTTAACCATCATGGCGAGTTCCTCCTAGTCTATGACTTTCTTGGTTTCGGACTTTTTCCCTCCTTAATTTCTAGAAGCATTTGTTTTGAGTACAAGCTGTTTTCCTCTTGATCATTTCTTCTCAACTCAAACTCATAAACTTTGAGGTCTAAGAATAACTCATGGTTGGATGTTGTTGTGATGTTCACTAATTGTCTCGGGGCCATGACCTTCATTTCCCATTCTCACTGGAGGCTTCTCGAGAATCTTCATACACATTTCCTTTTGTGTATATTCTTTCCCAAGTCTTTGATAGATCCTTTGTGATTTCGAAAGAACACTAAGTATTTGCGGTGGCCCATCTTCTATCACTAGCCGTATTTCATCATGTAAAGCATATAGATGAGCCTTCATACGAATTTTCCAGTCATCAAATTCCTCAATAGTGAACATAGGAATGCGTGTCAGATTTGCTTCCATGATAATAACTTTTGCTAAGAATGAAAGATTCTTAAAATACAAGTGTTAAACAGATTTTAGTAAAGATAGAGATCTAGTTTAGTAACCGGTCGGAAGGCTCAATGAACCAACCGCTCCGATACCACTTGTAGGTCCCGGGGGTGTATGTAAGGTTTTAAAAGGGTGGTTGAATAGACCTTTACCAACTTTTCGATTTTAGTCCTTTTAAAATATTACACGAGTTAATCACACAAATTAAGTCATTGAGGGACAACTAAGTTAGTTAATGAATAGAGTTAGCCACTCAACAGACTCGATAGAGCTGTTGATAGAATAACTCAGATGTTTAGCCTAGACCTTAACTTGGATGTGTTGAGTTTTTCAGCGGAAGACTTAACACCATTGAATTTGTATTAAACTTGTTTTAACACTTAGTTATTAATCAGTTGGATAGCAAATTATCGGATATAGGTAAATATGCGAGAAATGAAAGTGTTGAAATGTAAATGACACAAATGATTTTTATAAAGGTTCGAAGATGAGGTAATTCTTCTAATCGTCTCTTCTCTAACTCCTGGAGGAATCCACTAAGTAATGATCAGTTCACAAAGTGGATATCAGTCTAGAGACAAGTCTTGATCACACAACAGACTTGCTCCTTGGACTCAGTCTGGAGATGCCTTGGTCATACAGCTGGCTTCTCTTCCAACTCGAACTTCTTCATGGGGCCAATTTTGCCTTGTTACTTCACTCACTTTCTCAAACTTCTTGGATTTGATCACGAAGCCCTCCAATAACTTAAGATCGATTCCCGATCCTTCTTGGAATGTAGACCCCTTTTTATTCTTCAAAAATTTCCTCTTCAATAGTTTGAAGTTGTCTTTCCTTCACAGCTTTGTGTTGGATTGACCCCCTTCGAGATTTAGGCTTGAAGATTTTTCTTGAATATCTTGAGAATAATTTAAGTTTTACATGGCATTCATCAAAATCTACAGAATAATTTCCCAACAGTTTATCCACCATGGCATGTGCTTCATTTTCTCCTTCAGTAGGAGCAGTCCTTCTTACAACTGTATTGACCTTTAAGAATTGTAGTAGCCCATCCTCAATCACGAACCACATTTCATCATGTAGGGCTGATAGATGAGTTTGCATGCATATTTTCCAGTCATCAGATTCTTCAACAGTGAATATTGGAATGCGAGTTAGATTTGCTTCCATGATAATAACATTTCTTTTGAAATAAAAGCTTTAAAAACTCAAGTGTTGATTCTTTGAAAAAGAATGAGATGTAGTTCAGTAACCAGTGTGGAAGGCTTAATGAACCAACCACTCTGATACCACTCGTAGGTCCCAAGGGGTGATGTGTAAAGTTTAGAAGGGGTGTTTGAATAAACTTTACCAACTTTTCGATTTTGTCCTATTAAATAATTTGAGTTAACTCAAGTCAGCTAAGTCCTTTAAGAATAGCTAGGTTGGCTTACACATCAAAATTACCCACTCAACAGACTCGACTGAGTTATTGATAGTATAAATTAGCTTTTTTCTGCTAACACTTAGAAATGTAGTTGACTTTGTTTTGCCAGTAAAGACATTTCACCATTAGAGTTTTAAGTACATTTTTTTCCACATTTGTTTTAGCAATGTTATTATTAGCAGACTTTAAGCAAGTTAACTTATCGTGAGATATAACAATAATGTAAGAATTAAAGTGTCTTTGAAAACAAAATAGACACAAGTAGTTTTTATAGTGGTTCGAGGATGGGATAATTCCACTAGTACACTCTTCTCCAATTACTACGAGGAATCCACTAGGTAACTTGAATTTGTTACAAAGAAGTTAATAGTCCGAGTCGGCTTGGATCACACACCGATCTGCTACTCATAGGACTCACTTTCTTCATAAGACGGATGTCCCACTGCTACTTGACTTTCTTCAAACCTTTGTACTTGATCACGTAGCCCTCCAACGGGTTCAAAGCACTGGTTCGATTTGGAACCTCACTACTCTCCTTCAACCTTAGAGAGTAGACCCTTTGTTCTTGAAAACAAATTTTCCTCTTCAACTAATGAAGTTTTCGTTCCTTCAGAGAGTGTTGGATCGATTTCCTTCGAGTTTAGGCACGAGGATTTATTTTTAAGCTTAAGGGATGTATGCGGGTTATTGCTTGAATGCTCGTGCGCTTATGTTAAACTTGGTAACCTTCTCTCAAATAATTCTTCTTCCTTTTATAGTGCACATTTGAAAATATGTCCGTTGAAGAGATATATACATATTTTTCAAATCACACTCCCAGGTTGTTGGTTGTTCTTGTCTTGAACATTGATGGAGACCGTATCTTGAATTTAATGCTCTGTGGCCTTTCTTTGAACACTTTATAATTTCATGTGGTTCTCATTGGTCCCTCACCTTTTGCACTCTTTCAAAAAACATCTTTTTGTGGCAAACTAACACATGCCTACTTCCAACAAAACCTTGACTTGTCTTGACAATGGATCTCTTTCAGCTTTCTTGGAGTCTTATTTGTTGCATACACATAGGTCCAAGGGGTGTGAGTAAGGTTTAGAAAGGGGTTGAATAAACCTTACCAAATTTTTTATTTTAGCCCTTTTAAAATTACAACGAGTTGACTCAAACAAATTGTGTCCTTGAGGGACAATTAAGTTGGTTGTTTACCTAAGTTAGCCACTCAATAGACTCGATAGAGCTATTGATAGAATAACTGGATGTTTAACTGTACTTAATTTGGCTGGTTTGGTTTTAACAAATGGAAGACTTAACACCCTAAGACTTGTTTTAAGTTGTTTTTAACAATTGATTTTTAGCACTTGGTTATTAGTCGGTTGGATAACAAATATGATTCTAATAGCAAATATATTGTAAATATGCGGGAAGATAAATGTGCTAAAAGTAAATGATACAAATATTTTTGTAGAGGTTTGAAGATGGGGTAATTCTTCTATTTCTCTCTTCTCGAACTCTTGGAGAAATCCACTATGTAATAGATCGGTTTACAAAGTGGTGAATAGATCTAGAGAACGACCTTGATCACACAACTGGCTATTTTTGCGACTCGGCTTTTTCGGTTGCCTTGCAACTTCAACTCATTTCTCATGCTCTTGGATTTTATAATGAAGCCCTTCAACCTTGAACCCTTCTACAATCATGACTTGGAAAGTAGACCCTTTTGATTCTTCAATAGTTTTCTCTTCATGATTTGAAGTTATCTTTCCTTACACAATTCAGGACTAATACTTTGGACGACAACTTTGACATATTACTATATTGAGTAATATTCTTGACTTTAATCAATGGATCTAAGTCGGTTGTCTTGACTAGATGATGTCTTTACCTAGGTGACTTGAGTCGGCTCGGTCATTGGATAAATCAAATGTCACTCCAACTTTGAGACTTGGCTTCTTGAGTTGACTTGACTAACACTTCTCACGATTGTTCCTCGGTGACACTCCTTTACTCGATCCTTGACTTCCTTCTTGGCCATACTCGGTGACACACAACAGAGTCTTCAATCCATCCACAAATGACTTCTTGTATTCCTTGGCATTCTTTGACTTGACTCAACTTTCTCAGCCCTATCTATTACAATACAAATTACATGGAAAACTCCAAGTTTAAGTTTTACATAGTATCATCAAAATCTACTCAATAAATTTCCTAAAAATTTCCCCCTTTTTGATGATGCCAAAACTTAAAATCCTAGAAAGAAAGTAAACAACAAAGATACATACTGAGACAATGCAATAACAAAGAATGTATCCTTAAACTAAATTTTTTTGATCATAGCATTCTTATCCTTTACACAACTGTTTATATTTGGTATCGAGCAATATAAAAATATACATGTCAAATCATAGTATATCTAAGCTAAGATACAAAATGAGTGAAAATTAAAGGAAAATTCACTAAGTTCATTATAGAAGACTTACATGAATGTATTTACAGTAGTAATACATGAAGGGTTTTGCAGCAACACTTCAACGCCTTCGCTATTTCCTTCATTTCTTCTTTGGCTCTCTTGGTGCTCCTCATCGTCATCAGCTATCTTTCTCTTTATCTCTTTTTTTCCCTCATTTCTTCTTTTCATAGGTCCGTTTGGCAGCAGAATCATCCCTTTGCTTCCTAACGAGCCATTCTCTTGTCTACCTTTGGTTTTCTTCTTCTTGTCTTTTTACTGCCTTATCGTTCTTCTATTCAATCTCTAGGTTGGCAAGGTGATCATATCCAGCCCAGTAGATCAAGCCTTTCTTGTCAGGATATACATATTCTACGTCCTTAGGTTTTGGTCGAGGTAGGGTACCTCTTCCACCACCACTTCTTCCTATTCCCGAATCAACTCTTTTCTCTTGGAGTGTATTGCAGGGGAGTCCTCTGCTTTCCAGCTGAGTGACTGCTGGAAGACTGCTGCTTATCAGCTTCTTTTCATGGTGCTAGACCTTTCTCCCAATACAAATCACAGGCTTGTGACATAGCCATTCCTTGGAAGTAGCCTTCTGACTCAAGTGTCTTGAACTCTTTAATTGATCTAGGCTCAGATCTATTATCATGTATCGCATCCTGATCTTTCCCAAAAGGTAGCCCCCAAATTATTTGATTATTTCTTGAACCCGAGCATCCTGCTTTTTAGCTAACTTCTTAAACCCTGCTTCAATGATCTTCATTTTATCTGCCATTGACACAACATCGTTCTCGATTAGTAAGGTCACAAGGAGCTTGCTAAAGATGGAGGCAGTAACATGTCCTTGTTAAGGGGTTTCAGCGTACATCAATTGCAATTGCTTTGAACTTCCTTCCCCCTCAATTGCACCTTTATTCTCAGCTGCGTCTTTCTTCGCATCTGCATTTTTCTTCAGTTTTTCTTCTTTTAAGCCCTTGAGAAACTCCTCTTCCCCCTTTTTGGCATCATCAAAGGAAAGAGGAACCCCAGGGAACATACCTCCAAGAATAAAATCCAGTCTGCTGATTGTGGAGTTGTGCTTGGAGTCTGCTGTATCATATGCAACCCAAAACTGTGAGTGAGTTACCATAGACTCGGCTGTGACTAGCTTCATTTCAGCCATGAGAATGCTGAATTTGTCATTCATGCATTCACGAGTCTTAGAATTTCATTCTTGTGGAATTGTTGCAACATGACTCCACTTTAGACATGACAACTTTGACATTTTACTATATGGAGTAATATTCTTGACTTTAATCAACGGATCTAAGTTAGTTGTCTTGACTAGACTGATGTCTCGTATCCCAATTGACTTTAGTCATCTCCGATCGTTCGATAACTCAACATCCACTCCAACTTTGAGACTTGGCTTCTTGAGTTGACTTGACTAACACTTCTCACAGCTATTCCTCTCGATGACACTCCTTCATCGAGTCCTTGACTTTTTCTTGGCCATACTCAGGTGACACACATCAGAGTCTTCCATCCAGTCTGCAATTGACTTCTTGTATTCCTTGGCATAGCTGACTTGACTCAGCTTTCTCAGATCTATCTATTACAATACAAATTACAAGTAAAATAGTGTGCCAACTTCATAGTTTAAGTTTTACATGGTATCATCAAAATCTACTCAATAAATTTCTTAAAAATTCCCATTTGACATTTGATTCCAATCATTTTGGAATGACTTTCTTTGTCGGTCGGTGACTAAGACAATTTTTCTATCATTTGACTGATTCTTCACTTCACTTCACTCATCTGGCACACAGATGGGTCTTCATTTCAATCTCCATTCGAGTCTTGTAATCTTCGACGTAACTTGGTTGTCTTCAACTCATCTCATATAACCCTATCTTTTACAAGTTGAATTACATTTGAAATGGGGTGCCAACTTTCTAATCTAAGTTTTACATGGTATCAACAAATTCTATACATAAATTTTCCCAAGAACGTGTAATATACGGGTATCGAAAAATGTATTTGAGATGAATATGGGTAATAGATGGAGTTCTTAGAATAGTTTGGGATGATAAGAGTAGTATCAATATTATAGGGTTCGGGTATGGATACATTTAAATGGGTGGGTATCCAATCATTGCCATCCCTAATTGAAGACCTTGGCCTAGAAGGACAAGGAAGAAGAGATGGAGGATGCGACAAAGTCGACAAGGGCCATCCATAGCGAGAAGAAGCTCAAGAAATACCGTCAGTCCATATTCATTCACAAGCTACCACTTCGAAGAAAGAGAGTACATTGAGCCCTAACATCGTGGCAAAAGCTACCCTCGGTAATTGAGACAACTAATCTCCCGGAGCACGATAGAACTGAGATCCCATGCGCATTTTGACAAGTTCTATATGGAGCGGACATCTATGAGATGACAAATCACGCTCTTTGCAAGCTTTTCTAAGTACACTCACCAAGCATGCTCGGGCATAGTTTGATCGGCTCCCAAAAGGACACCATTACTTTGATGAACAAGTTTGTGGAGGCTTTGTAAACCTATTCCAGTAAGATGGGAGAGCGAATCACCTTGATTTAATGGGACAACTCGTGCGGGCTCTAAATAAAGTAACTAACATCCAAGAAGATTTAGAGACATTGACAAGGATTCAATGATGCATCGTCATACAATAGTGTGCTTAGGACGAGGCAAAAGAAACAACTCTCCCCACTGTGGGAAAAATTGCTCACTATAGCAGAGCCGACGAAGGAGATGAAGCATTAAAGTCACCATGAAGGAATAAAATTAAGGCCGAAGAGGATGTCCAGAGTAACCCTCAAAACTGCAAAAATAATTCAGGACAAGTAAATGTATTAGCCACCGCTCGGAGACAAAACATCATAGAGCGCCAGTGGGAGATGAGAGAAAATTTTGGACGAGTTCGGTCCAAACAGTTTTGTTACTTCCACTATGACAAGGGGCGCATGACCAAGACTTGCATCTAGTTGAGAGCCGTTAACAAAAGTTAATTCGAGTGGCCACTTACAAGAGTGTATTACTTAGATCATGATCGAGAATCGGGAAGAAAGAAGGCTGGGGATGTCTTACATCACATATGGAGGATAGTTCGACTCTCCACTTTTAAGATACTTTGCCCTTGAAACATGAACTCGGACAACACCTCTAGGATTGACTTGGATTTTTTTACACACACTTCCCCTTTTGTCAAAACTCGTCAAGAAGTAAGCGACATGTGACAAGATTTGGGACATAGGGACTATCCATAAACATGGACCGACGACACGAAAATGAATGAAATTCTCCCATCCAACCAAATAAGACATCACACCTCCATGAAAGTCAAATATTTTATTAGCCTCTGCTTACCTCAGAATGCCCGACCTTTCAAGAACTTTGGTATTTTTTGTTTATCGTTTTCGCTTTATTTCCGCCCTTGAGGGGTGTAAAGCTTTTCATTATAATGAATAAAATCACTTTCACATTTCTACAATAATGTTGTTAATGCGAGTTAATGACCACATATGGCCAAGGTTACATTGGCCACATATGGCAAGGGTCAATGACCGGTTAGATAATCTCTTCAACAAACCCCATCTTTCCATTAACATTCCGGATGGGAGGGGCCTTCTAATGGGGGTCCTCATAAATTTACCTCACCCGGCTAAGACCCGGGTGGGATGGCCCTTCCACTATGACCGTAGATAGGAGGGGCCACATTATGGTGGTCCTAGTAATTAACCTCCTCCAACTAGGACCCTGGAGGGGATGGCCTCACATGGCTAAGACCTCGGGCGGATGTTTACCCGATTAACATCCCCACAAAGGTGAGTCTCGATGTCCTTGAAGGACAAAGACCCAGGAGGGACTAGTCATAGTCGCTAAAGCTCCTCGGTATCGGCATAAACCAAGCGAGAATTAGTATAATCCCAATAGGTCTCGATCCCCTTGCGATGATTCACTCCACCGGAAGATAGCTCGAGGACCAACACTCTCAAAAACAAGAACTCTAGACTCCATCCTCTATACCTCTTCCTTCCGGAAGGGCCTAAAGAAGGACGAGGAATCGAACAACATCGACACGAGCACCGGAGAGTGATCGGGGCATCGATCACCTCTTGGCCATACTCGGTGACACAATGTACTCTTCAATCCAATCCGCAAATGACTTCTTGTATTCCTTGGCATTGCGACTTGACTCGACTTTTTCACCCCTATCTATTACAATACAAATTACAAGGAAAATGGGGTGCCAACTTCCTAGTTTAAGTTTTACATGGTATCATCAAAATCTACTTAATAAATTTCCTAAAAATTTACCCTTTTTTGATGATGCCAAAACTTAAAATCATACAAAGAAAGTAAACAATAAAGATACATAAAATCAATGCAATAACAAAGAATGTATGCTTAAACAAGATCTTTTACTGATCATAGCATTCTTGCCCTTTACACAGCTGTTTACATTTGGTATCAGAGCAATATAAAAGTATACATGTCAAAACATAGTATATCTAAGCTAAGATACATAACGAGTGAAAATTAAAGAAAAATTCACTAAGTTCATTACAGAAGACTTACATGAATGTATTTACTGATGTAATACATGAACGGGTTTGCGGAACACTTCAACGCCTTCGCTATTTCCTTCATCTTTCTTCTTTGGCTCTCTTAGTGCTCCTCATTGTCATTAGCTTTCTTTCTCTTTATCCCTTTTTCCCCTCATTTTCTTCTTTTCATAGGTCCGTTTGCGCAGAGTCATCCTTTTGCTTCCTAATGAGCCATTCTCTTGTCTGCCTTTGGTTTTTTTCTTCCACTCTTCTTACCGCCATCGTTATTCCTTTCAACCTCTAGGTTGGTGAGGTGATCATATCCATCCTAAAGATCAAGCCTTTCTTGTCGGGATCTACATATTCTATGTCCTTGGGTTTTGGTCGAGGTAGGGAACCTCTTCCGCTACCACTTCTTCACATTCTGAATCAACTCTTCCACCTCTTGGAGTGTATTGCACGTGAGTCTTCTCGCTTTCGGTGGTGAAAGTGATCATTGCAAGACGGCCGCTTATCGCTTCTTTACATAGTGTTAGACCTTTCTTCCAATACAAATCCCAAGCTTGAGACATAGCCATTCCTTGGAAGTAGCCTTTTGACTCAAATTTCTTGAACTCTTTAATCGATCTATGCTCACATCAATTCTGGTATCACATCCTGATCTTTCCCAGCGGGTAGCCACCAAATTATTTCATGATTTCTTGAACGCGAGCATCCTGCTTTTCCGCTAACTTCTCAAACCCTGCTTCAATGATTTTCATTTTATCTTCCATTGACACAATAACATTCTCAATTGGTAGGGTCACAAGGAGTTTCTTTGAGGATGGAGGGAGTAACATGACCTTCTTTGAGGGTTTCAGCGTACATCAATTGCAATTGCTTTGAACTTCCTTTCCCCTCAACTATATCTTTCTTCTCGGATGCATCTTTCTTCGCACTCCATTTTTCTTCTTTTAAGCCATTGACAAACTCCTCTTCCCCCTTTTTGGCATCATCAAAGGAGAGAGGAACCCCAGGGAACATACCTTTAAGAATAAAATCCAGTCTGTTGATTGTGGAGTTGTGCCTGGAGTCTGCTGTATCATATGCAGCCCAAAACTCTAAGCGAGTTGCCTTAGACTCGCTGTGACTAGCTTCATTTCAGCCATAATAATGTTGAATCTGTCATTCATGGCATTCTCGAGTCTTAGAATTTCATTCTTGTGGAATTGTTGCAACAACTCCACTTTAGACCTGACAACTGGGACATATTACTATATTGAGTAATATTCTTGGCTTTAATCAATGGATCTAAGTCAGTTGTCTTGACTAAACTGATGTCTTTACCCCAGGTGACTATTCTTGAGTTGACTTGACTAATGTTCGCCTTAGTTTGAGCTTCACCGCAAGTGTAGGGTATAGTTTATAGAATAGAGTAGAAAGGTCGTATCCACAGAGACTAATAAATTTATGTGCTAAGTATCGAACTAAGATAGACTTATTTTTATTTAGATTGTTGTAATTGGATGATTGTTGTGATATTAAGACGAATAAGACTACAAAAAGCACAAGATCAAGACAATGAAAATAATAGAAGTATCAAGATAATAATATTATTCTTGGGTTAAGGTTTCGATTAATATCCCTCTTGTTGTCCGATTTAATCAAAGCCAAAGTTATTATCAATATTCCTATAAGAGGATCACGAAAGTATTTTATCATCCCTCTTGAGAAGCATATAAAATGTAAATTAAAATATCAATGCTAGCATCTCTACTCAACATGAGACATTCAACTCCCAAAAGTTCAAAAGATCAAATGTCCTCACAAATATTTACAAACCTCTCGATTAATGCAAATATTCATGTCAAGTACTCAAGATCTAATATTGAAACTCATCTCTCAAATTATGAATCAATATATCAAACATGCTAAATCATTGATCAAGTGATAAAACAAGAATAAGCTCAAGTACTCAAATAGGCTTCAAGACAATAACTTCAACTAAGATTAAAACATTCAACAAAAGTTCATTAATCTACTTCCAAAACCCGAAAATCTCAAGAGTATAGCTACACATGATATCTAAACAACTCATAGACAAATTGTTCAAAGCCATGACATGCTAAAATGAAAGATTAAAAATACAAGAGAAGCAAGAAACACTTATGAAAGTCGACAATCTCTAGATATATCTTCGTTCCTCAAGCTCCGATGCGACTCGATTATCTCCTTGATGCTTTCTTGAAAGAATGGAACTTTGTCTTGTGCTCTCTAGCCAATAATGTCAGAATATCCCCTTGGTGTGTGCCCCAAAAGCCTTTTATACCTTTTTAGAAGTTTAGGCAAAGAGCTATCGGAAATGTCATCTAGCATAGACGCACGAGTCATGCGCCCCACTCACGGACTACCCGTGCGTCATCCCGTAGAGAATTCCTTGCGTCTATACCTTTTAACCAAACACGAATGGGTCGTGCACCCCCCAAGCATGGGCTACCCGTGCGTGTTCTTTGTAGGCATCATAAATTTCTTCAATGGCACACGGGTGGTGCGTCAACGCATGGGTTGCCCATGTGCCATGCCGTAGTCTCGCATTTTCTTTCCCAAGGATGCACGGGTAGCGTCTGACGAGCGCCCTACGCGTGTTTTCCTATATTTGCCTTATTTGCCAATCTTCATCTCATTTTGGCTTCTAATCTCGTACATTCACTCGATTCTTGGTGTTTCTACTTCACGGTGCTCATATTTATCTCCAAATTACTTCAAATATCATTAAATTCCTACAAAACAAGCAAAGTGTAATATCTTTCCTCCAAAGAATGAAACAAACAATTTCATATGAGTTTATGCATGTCCAATCATCATTTTTGACAAAATTATACCACAAAATACATGCAAAACTCACACTTATCAAAACAACCAAAACTTAAACTGTTGACCGTCCCGATCAACGGTTTTGAAAATGAGATAAAGCACAACAAGGAGCAATGAAGGATGGCGCACACAAAAATTCCAAAAGAATATCCATATTGTTCATCATGGATGTCAAGCAACAAATCAACCAAGCCTCAAATATCTCACATATATCACGTATCAAATAAAACATGGTAAGTGTTTTGAATCACATCTCTCAAGATCAAGTGCATGCTCTCATCTCACATGAATATAGGATGTGTTTACGCTCCATTTAATTCAATGTTGCGAATTACCATAAGCTTGCAAATTGTCTCATACCATTGTCACTAGAGTGTATGCAATTTGTGAATCAAAAATGATTTTCTCATTTGGTTGTAATGAAGGCTCTTTGGTTAGGGTAGGGAATTTTGGATAAAGTGACTCAAACTCGAGCATGTAGATCAGTGAGCATATCAATCATCTATATTACAATCCCATATGCTACTCCAATCATCCCTTTCTTTATTTTGAGAATCACCTCATATTACAATCCTTAGCCCCAAGTTCATTTAAAAATTACATCATAAAGTCGATTTTTTTCGACTATTTTATGAATTTTCAACGTTCTTTCCTTCTCCTTTTCTTCCTCTTTTGTTCCCATCAACCAATTTTTCACAATTATCCATTTGTTTTAATTCCAACCCATTCGACCTCATTCAGTCTCTTTACTCAATGTTATATGCTCGAGTGTAGGGTAACGAATATATCAAGTTAAGGCTTCAATTGTGGCTATCAAGAAAATAGGCAATAGACTCAAGTTGGCTAACTAAGAATTTTAACATCGTTAGGTAAGCAAAAGTCTTGAAAGGCTAACAAGGATGGCCTTTAATCATATTCACAAATCGCATACACATGTGGCTTTGCTAGAGATAGCAAATGCAAGTTCTAGAATTCTAACAACATTAATGATACACTCAAATTACAAACAAGATCGCATAAAATAGAAGCGATAAAGGCTCAAAAGCTCACGTGCTTTTAAATACGTAATTTAAAGCATATAACCATGTTATCAATATCCACATGCTCAATGTCATCTATCATGGCTCATTTAACTCATAATCAACATATAATCTCAACAATACAAATTTACAGCAACAAACAAGCATCAAGTTGCAACATGCCCGGTCAAATCACTCTCTAACATCTATGAAAGCAATAAACGTGCTAAAGCCGTAAACGTGCTTCTAATGCAATGCAACCTAAAATGCTCTACATGCAACTATATGAAAAACAAACAAAAATGCAAGATATATATTTTTTTGTTCTTTTTCTATCTACACTTTTCATATATCAAAATACTACCTCTCTTCCAAACTTGAATGAAGTTATATTTTCCGAATGGGGAAAGATAGAATTTCAATAATGAACAGTGGAGATATACCGAGTCACTACAGAGGTGGCGGCGGGAAGTGGCCCCGTGAGATGTGCCACATTTATATCCGTTGCATCACCGGCAACATCTCCAATTCCCTTTGCTCCTAGGCCGCATATGTCCGCTCTTGTTCCAAGATCCTCCTATCATAGTCCACCTGCATGCACAAAAATCATCTCGATGTTGCTGCCATTCTTCCCTTTGATGTCACAAGTCCTCCCCAAATGCATAGAGCATGTCATGAAACTCGTGCCCGCATTATGACTCGCCGCCATAATAAGTTCCGGGATGATACCCGCTATGTGAGGGTCTCGGGGTGATCTTCTCCTGTGAGGGCCCGAGGATGTCATACCATGTTTGAGGGTGATGAGGTTCCATTCCCATTTCTTGCTGTTTAGCTCTTTCTTCTTCACCAACATATCCTCTATATCCGGACCCCTGTAACTCGTCGCCTCTTCCTTGTGTTGATAGCCTCGCAACTCGATATGTGCTTGAGTTAAGAAGGAAATTAATTGTGTCCTCAAGGGTGTCTATTGTGCTTTATCTCGAGTTAGGCAATGGAAATGCATCACCTCGCTTCGTTGAAGAAACAACACGCCATCTTCATTTGTGATAAATTTCATATGGTGCAAAGATGCCATGTAGACTGAGTGCTGTCCGTTATAGGCTCCAAGTCTTTAAAATCAACGTTGAATGTCGAGCAATAGGGGTAATCGACCCCTGTAGAAATAGCACCCCATTCTCGTCTGGCTAAATGCTCAACTTGTTCTCGAAATAGGTGGTTGTGTTGAAAGGTGTATTTGTAAGCATACACCACAAGAGATACGACTCCTGGTGGACATTCCACCAATATTTTCTCGTCCATACAAGGAGGATGCGAGAACGCTATATATACCGAAAAATGGATTTTGGACCAAGAAGCTTTGGCGGTTCTTGCGGTGTATAACATGGGTCTTATTTCCGGTGTTTGAACAAGCATTCTCCGAAATCATACTAATCTTATGGGTCTAACGGTCGAATCGGGCATTAGTGGAAACCTCAAAATAAAATTTCAGTTGGGTAATAGATTGGCGTCTACGTCAATACCCAATCAAAACGCATTTCATATGGTTCAAAGGCTCCCCTTGCTTTAGTACTTCCACGGTGCTCGGAATCCCAAAGTGAATCGTTTATATGTTGGCCACCGTCGCTTATGAAATTGGTCCACCCGACTCTTTGCGAATAGATGCCACACATCGTCATGTATCCTAAGATTTTGGGTACAATCGCCGTCACAGACGTCGGAATGGAGATATCGGGCGGGCAACCAATCGATTCCACCGCTCCAGGTCGTTTGCATCTGTCAACACAACCCCATAAGTCGCGAGCTATTCGGTTCCACCTCTTGCAGATTGCCATTTCGTTGTGCCATCGCTGCGCAGACGCCTTCTTCCTTCTCGGCGTTCCTTCTTTCAAATGGAAGAATCGTACTGAAATACCGCATATTAGTATCCCAAACAACTTCACTTATAAGCACATAATGATGAATTTAAGCAATACTAGACCAATAGGGTAAAATATATCTCCTTTATCAACTTAATCACCAATTTAGCCTCTAAACTATCGGCATTCACATATTGTAAAGGATTGCGCTTTTAATACCCCAAACATCATAGCATATGCACAATTCATCGCAAGTCAACTCCCAATGGCCCCACTCGTATGCGCATAATGTGTTCGATAAATTGCCTCAAAGAGAATTTCAATTTAGAGCATGACAAAGTATCACAAAATGCACCCACTATGAACCTTCAATCAATATGTAACGAAATTTCGAAAAAGAACAAAGAATTCTTACCGAAAATTCCAAAATTCAAAAAAAAGAACTTGAGCCCTAGGTGTAATTTAAACACTTTTCTTCACCCCAAACTCCAAATTAATGAAAATTATATGTGAAATATGAGGGGAGAATGTATTTTATGGGAGAAATTTGATGAAAATACAGAATTCTTAAGCGTAAAGTGGGGGGGCGGAAAACGTATGCTTGAGTGTGTTTTGAAAATAAAGATCAGCGCTGGACTATTCTTATTTATGACCCATCGTAAACGCTGGCA
Source organism: Rehmannia glutinosa (assembly GCA_016081115.2). Taxonomy (NCBI): domain Eukaryota; kingdom Viridiplantae; phylum Streptophyta; class Magnoliopsida; order Lamiales; family Orobanchaceae; genus Rehmannia; species Rehmannia glutinosa. The sequence continues at coordinate 584,560 of JABTTQ020002268.1, read as the reverse complement.
CGGGCCGTGTGCGGGCTCACGGGTGACTGGTGCTCCATCTCAGAAATAATTTTTCTCTTGAGGCACACACGGTGGATAGTCAGACAGCTAACTCGTGTTTTTAACACACACACAAAAGTGAAACAAAATTAAAAGAAACACACAAAAAAAAAAATGAAATCCACACCAAAAACCCTTGGGTTGCCTCCCAACAAGCGCTATATTTAATGTCTTTAGCTTGACACTGCTTTTCTTTCTCACCGGTTGCAAGGTGATGGATGTCACCTCCTCTTGATTACCTCGGTGGAAGTAATGCTTAATCCTTTGGCCATTTACCAGAACGCTCACCATCTTTGGTTAAAAATTCCACGACTACTGGAGGATTCCATACCTTCTTTATCACAAATGGCCCCGACCAACTAGATTTGAGTTTTCCAGGGAAAAGTTTAAGATATGAATTGTATAAGAGGTCTGGTTCCCCTGGTAAAAACTCTCGTTTCTTGATTGTTTTGTCGTGGCATCTTTTGGTTCTTTCTTTGTAAATTTGGGAATTTCGTAAGCTTCATCCTGAAACTCTTCCATATCATTTAAATGGAGCAACCTCTCTTCACTGGCCTTTTTAAAGTCCAAATTAAGTTTCTTGACCGCCCAAAATGCCTTGTGCTCCAACTCTACTAGCAAGTGGCACGATTTCCCAAAAATGAGTTGATATGGTGATGTGCCCAATGGTGTCTTATATGTTGTCTGGTATGCCCATAGAGCATCATCCAATTTCAATGCCCAATCCTTTCGGTTGATGTTCACCGTCTTCTCAAGAATCTGTTTGATCTCACGGTTGCCCACTTCGGCTTGCCCATTGGCTTGCGGATAATATGCCAATGCAACTTTATGTTTCACTTCATATTTTGCCAATAAGTTGCTCATCAATTTATTTACAAAATGCAACCCTCCATCACTAATTAAAGCTCTTGGAGTGCCGAATCGTGTAAATATATTTTTCTTGAGTAACCTCATCACAACTTGGGCGTTATTTGTTTGTGAAGGAATCGCTTCTACCTAATGGGACACATACTCTACCGCAAGTAGAATATATTGATAGCCCGAAGATGATAGAAATGGGCCCATAAAATCGATCCCCCACACATCGAACAATTCGACTTCAATTACATTTGCTATCGGCATCTCGTGTCTCTTGAAAATATTTCCCATCCGCTGACACCTGTCACATTGTTGCATATACAAATAACAATCATTAAATAAAGTAGGCCAGTATGGCCCACATTACAATACCTTCGCCGCCGTGTGAGTCGAACCAAAATGTCCTCCAGAGGGTGAGGAATGACATTGTTGTCGGACTCCCTCCCATTCTTCTTGATGCAAGCATCTTCTGATGATTTTATCTGCGCACCTCTTAAAGAGTAGGGGATCGTCCCACATATAGAACTTGAGATCATGGAAGAACTTCTTTTTCTGATATGATGATAAATTTGGAGGCAAAACTCCCCCAGCCAAATAGTTGACAAAATCCACATACCACGGGAATTTTGCCTCTACCATGAGTAACCGTTCATCTAGGAATTCCTCCTTTATCAATTCCGTACCTTTTTCGCCTCATCTTGATTTTCAATTCTAGACAAGTGGTCGGCCACCATATTTTCACATCCCTTTCGGTCCCTGATTTCCACATCGAACTCTTGCAATAAGAGAATTCACCTAATCAACCTTGGTTTCACATCATTCTTATCAAAAAGATATTTGATAGTCGCACGGTTGGTGTGAACTATCGTTTTCGTTCAATCAAGTATGATCGAAATTTATAAAATGCAAAAACAATTGCCAACATCTCCTTCTGGTGGTATATTTCTCGTTGATCACTATCCAATGTTCTACTAGCATAGTAGATGGATCGAACAACTTTTCCTTTTTTTGACCGAGCACAGTCCCTACACAAAATCGCTAGCATCACACATCAATTCAAATGGTTGGCTCCAATCTGGGGCTACAAGAATAGGTGCAGTCACCAACACCTTTTTCAAGATTTCAAATGTCTCGCAAACAATCATCGAAAAAATTGAAAGCCGTATTTTTTTCTAACAATGGACTCAAAGGCTTAGTAATTTTTGAAAAGTCACGGATAAACCTTCTATAGAATCCGGCATGGCCCAAGAAACTTTGAATGGCTTTTTCATTTGCAAGAGGTGGTAACTTCCCGATAGCTATAATCTTTGCTCGATCCACTTCTAAACCCGCGAAGAAACTCGGTGACCAAGTACAATACCATCATGTACCATAAAATGGCACTCTTCCCAATTGAGGACAAGATTGGTCTCTTCGCATCTCTATAAGACTAAGGAAAAATTGTGAAGACAGCTTATCAAAAGAGTCACCAAACACAGAAAATCATCCATAAACACCCCCATAACTTTCTCAATAAGATCATGAAAAATAGCCATCATACAACGTTGAAAAACTTTCTCAATAAGCTAAATTCGCGAAATGCAAATTTGCCGTAAGGACATGTAAATGTCATTTTTTCCTGGTCTTCCTGCAATCATGATTTGGTTGTACCCGAATAACCATCTAAAAAGCAATAATAATCATAACCCGCTAAACGATCTAACATCATATTAATAAAGGGAATGAGAAAGTGATCTTTTTGAGTGGCATAATTAGCTTTCTATAGCCAATACAAATACGCCACCCGGTAACAATCCTAGTAGCAATCAATTCTTTATTCTCATTCTTCATGACTATTACCCCTTTCTTCTAAGCAAAGACCACTTGTACCGACTTACCAAAGAACTATCAGATATAGCATATATGTTCCCAACATCTAACCATTTCAACACTTCTTTCCTAACAACTTCTTTCATAATAGGGTTTAGCCATCTTTGGTTTTGCACTGAGGGTTTATAAACATCTTCCATCTGAATTTTATGCATGACAATTGATGGACTTATGCCTTTTAAATCAGTTAAGGACCAACCTAGTGCTGACTTATGTTTTCGTAATACCCTTAGTAATTTATCAAGTTGAGTAGGAGTGAGGAGAGATGATATGATTACTGAATTTGCATTATTTGCCCCCAAGGAATGCATATTTGAGGTGCTCGGGTAATGGCTTGAGTTTCGTACTCGAGTTTGTTGTCTCAAGGTCATGCATGGGTTGCTCGTGCTCAGGCGCACGGGTCGTCCGTGATTCTATGTCTTCGAGTTCTCTTTAGCACCACGCATGGGTTGCCAGTGCTCGCACACGACCGTGTGCTATTCAAAGCTTTCCAACTTTCACTTCGGCACCATGCACGGGTCGTGCGTGGCTTTAGAGTTGATTCTCTTAGCTCTAATGTCGCGTTTTCGCCTCTCGCGCTCCTAGGTAGTTTTTGCATGTTATCTAAATCACAAACATAGTCGTACAGATCTTGGTTATCGAATTCAAGTATAACACTCGACGTCAAACATGAGTTGGTTAGACCAAACTCTAAATCATCCCTCGACAATGTATGATCAACATAATCCTCAATGCATGAACTAACTATGTCTAAGAAATTACAATTCTCCACAATATCATGAAATTGCATTGCCTTATATATAGAAAATAAAACATGTTCATCATTAACCCGTAAAGTGAGCTCTTCTTGTTGTACGTCTATTAAGGCTTTCCTGGTAGCAAGGAATGGACGTCCAAGTATCAGTGGGACATCACGATCTTCTTCCATATCTAGAACCAAGAAATCCACAGGAATATAAATTTATCAACTTTTACCAACACGTCTTCTATAATTTCCTTGGATAAGTAAGTGACCGGTCCACAAGTTGCAATGTCACCGTGGTTGGCTTCACTTCGCCTAGTCCAAGCTTCGAGAAATGGACAAAGGCATCAAATTAATACTTGCCCCAAATCACACAACGCTTTATTAAAGAAGTTACCACCCATTGCACAAGGGATAGTAAAAATCCCCGGATCTTTTAGTTTTTGTGGTAGCTTTTTGGTTTATCACGCTACATTCTTCCGTCAAATTTACCATTTCAAAGCTTGTCATCTTCCTCTTCTTTGACATAACATCCTTAAGAAATTTTGCATAATTTGGCATTTACTCTAGTGCGTCTGCAAAAGGAATGTTAATGTGCAATTTCTTAAATATATCTAGGAATTTTGCAAATTGATCGTCAAGCTTTTTCTTTTGAAATCTTTGAGGGAAGGGAAGAGAGATAGGCAATTTAGATATATTAGAGTTAGAAGAAGATTTAAGCTTCCCCTTTTCGTTGTTCCTCTTCTTGTCTCTCTTTTTCTCCATCGACTTCGACATCATCATTCATCACCAATGCAACATCTCCCGACTTGGATGCTTCATCCGAAATTTTCGGACTTTCAAGTTTTTGTTTATGCCCTTCGTATTTTGTACAACTCCTTAGACGAATGGCTTTGCATTGCTCCTTTGGATTAACTGTGTTACTCGAAATTGGCCCTTTTGATATCGCCCACCAACAATTGTAGCTAATTGGCTCACTTGAGTCTCAAGATTCTTTATCGAACTAGCCATCTGTGTCATTTGTAGCTCCATCTTATTCATCCTCGAGTCTTGCCTTGCGAATCGCTCTCATATCACTCATGAATGCACATGATTGATTTATGAACGAGGTGAGTGCATCTTCCAAAGATGATTTACCTTCCGCATTAGCACCCCCATTTGACGCATTGAATCCCGGTGGTGGTTGCAACACATTCTTTGTATTGGCATAGGAAAACTTTTCATGGTTTCTCAATCCCGGATGGTAGTGTGTTGGGTTTGATTGTTTCGGAAATTGTTGAAATTCCGATTATTCACATAATTGACCTCCTCCATTGGATATAGAGGAACTTCACTACTTGTTCTTGCGCTTGCTTCTGGCCCCTTCGTAAAAACACTCGAAAGGCAAATCGTAACTGTTCATAGCCATTTCTTCAAGAAAATTAAAGTCGCTTGTGGAAACCTTGCCAATAATGTTCCTCCCCACCGCAAAGATCAACAAAGGCCCTCGTTTGCCCTATTAAACCATTGTAGAAGAAACACTATTGTTGATCCTCCTGAAAACCGTGTTGTGGACATCTTCTTAGCAAATCCCAAAATCATTCCCAAGCCTTGTATAAAGGCTCGAGTCAAACTCACGAAATTGAGTAATCTCGCTTTCGAGCTGCAAAGTTTTGCTCGGTAGAAAGAATTTAAACAAGAACTTTTGGCTCAAATCGTCCCATGTGCTCACACTTCCTTGCGTCAAAGTACCCAACCAATTCCTTGCATTATCCCTCAAAGAGAAAGGGAATAGGCGCAGTCTTATGGCGTCATCCGAAACTCCATTCATTTTTATCGTGTTACATATTTGGATAAAATGCGCAAGATGAGAATTAGGATCTTGATTTAAACCCCCAAGTTATACCATGTTTATCAATGTTGGCTTAAGCTCCAAGTTGTTGGCATTTATCGGAATATGAGCAATAACACCATAATTACGATTCGTTTGAGGTTGAAAGTAATCACGGATGGCTTGCTGTGGAACCAGTATTGGTAACTCATTTATCCCGTTGATCCCATTGTTACCCCTGTTTTCTTCTTCTACATCCCCCATAATCGGATTTTTTGTCTTTCAGCCGTCTAGTAGTAGCAAGACCGATTCTCCTTGCAAAAGCCTCAACTTCCAGTATGAGCAGTATTAATTCTCCTCGCCTAGAGTGCGTGTTCATGCACTACCTGGACCAAACTAAAAGAAACAAGTCAAATAATGTAGGATTAAAGTCAAACAAAATATATAAAAAAAATAAAAATGTCTAAATTAAGAATAGTTTTATTTATCGCAATATTAGCACCAAAAATTATATTAGTCCTAGCCAAAAACTTGTTCGCCTTATTTTTAGCTTCACCACAAATGTACGTTGTAGTTTATAGAATAGGGTAGAAAGGTCGTATCCACAGAGACTAATAAATCAATGTGCTAAGTATTGAACTAAGATAGCCTTATTTTTATTTAGACGGTTGTAATTGGATGATTGTTGTGAGATTATGACAAATAAGACTACTAAAAACACAAGATCAAGACAATGAAAATAATAGAAGTATCAAGATAATAATATGGATTCTCGGGTTAAGGTTTCGATTAATATCCCTCTTGTTGTCCGATTTAATCAAAGCCAAAGTTATTATCAATATTCCTATAAGAGGATCACAAAAGTATTTTATCCTCACTCTCGAGATGCATATGAAATGTGGATTGAAATATCTATGCTAGCATCTCTACTCAACATGAGACATTCAACTTCCAAAAGTTCAAAAGATCAAATGTCCTCACAAATATTTACAAACTCTCGATTCATGTAAATATTTGTGTCAAGTACTCAAAATCTAATATTGAAACTCATCTCTCGAATTATGAATCAATATATCAAACATGCTAAATCATTGATCAAGTGATAAAACAAGAATAAACTCAAAGTACTCAAATAGGCTTCAAGACAATAACTTCAACTAAGATTAAAACATTCAACAAGAGTTCATTAATCTACTTCCAAAACCTAGAAATCTCAAGAGTTTAGCTACACATGATATCTAAAACAACTCATAGACAAATTGTTCAAAGCCATGACAAGCCAAAATGAAAGATTAAAAATACAAGAGAAGCAAGAAAAACTTAGGAAAGTCGACAATCTCTAGATACATCTTCGTTCCTCAAGTTCCGATGCGACCCGATTGTCTCCTTGATGCTTTCTTCAAAGAATGGAACTTTGTCTTGTGTTCTCTAGCCAAAAATGTCAGAATATCCCCATGGTGTGCGCCCCCAAAAGCCTTTTATACCTTTTAGAAGTTTAGGGCAAAGAGCTGTCAGGAAATGTTATTCCAGTGCAGACGCATGGGTCGTGCGCCCACGCACGGTCTACCCATGCATCATCCCATAGAGAATTCCTTGCTTTTTACCAAACACTCACAGTCATGCGCCCCAAGCACGGGCTACTCGTGCATGTTGTTGTAGGCATCATAAATTTCTTCAGTGGCCCACGGGTGGTGCGTCAACGCACGGGTTGCCTGTGCGCCATGCCGTAGTCTCATATTTTCTTGCCCAGGGATGCACGGTTCGCGTCTAGGCGCGCGCCCTACCCGTATGTTCCCTATATTTTCCTTATTTTCCAATCTTCATCTTATTTTAACTTCTAATCTCGTATGTTCACTCAATTCTTGGTGTTTGTACTTCGCGATACTCGTATTTGTCTCCAAATTGCTTCAAATATCATTAAATTCCTACAAAACAAGCAAAGCGTAATATATTTTCTCCAAAGAATGGATACAGACCATTTCATATGAGTTTATGCATGTCTAATCATTATTTTTGACGTAATTATACCTCAAAATACATGCAAAACTCACACTTATCAACTAACACTTCCACAGCTATTCCTCAGCTGACACTCCTTTAGTCGAGTCCTTGACTTCCTTCTTGGCCATACTCAGCTGACACACAATAGAGTCTTCCATCCAGTCCACAGTTGACTTCTTGTATTCCTTGGCATAGCTAACTTGACTCAGCTTTCTCAGCCATATCTATTACAATACAAATTACACGAAAAATGGTGTGTCAACTTCATAGTTTAAGTTTTACATGGTATCATTAAAATCTACTCAATATTTCCTAAAAATACCCTTTTGACATTTGATTCCAATCATTTTGGAATGACTTTGTTGTCAGTCAGCTGACTAAGACAGCTTTTCACATCGGACTGATTCTTTACTTCACTTCACTCACCGGCAAACAGATGGGTCTTCATTTCAATCTCCAAGAGAGTCTTGTAATCTTCAACTTGGTTGTCTTCAACTCATCTCATGTAACCCTATCTATTACAAGTTGAAAAACATTTGAAATGGGGTGCCAACTTCCTAATCTAAGTTTTACATGGTATCATCAAAATCTATACATAAATTTTCCCAACAATGTGTAATATACGGGTATTGAAAATTGGGATGGGTAAGAGTAGTATCAATATTATAGGGTTCGGGTATGGATACCTTTAAATGGGTGGGTATCCAATCTGCCGCCATTCCTAATTGAAGACCTTGGCCTAGAAGGACAAGGAAAAAGAGATGGAGGATGTGACAAAGCCAAAAGGGCCATCCATAGCGGCTTAAGCAATTTCGTCGGCCATACTCATTCACAAGCTACCGCTTTGAAGAAAGAGAGTCCATTCAGCCCTAACCTCATGACAAAAAAGCTACCCCAGTAATTAAGACAACCTAATCTCTCGGAGCATGACGAACCGAGATCCCAGGCATTTGAACAAGTTCTATGTGGAGGCGGACATCTAGTTGAGAGCCGCTATCGAAAAGTTAATTCGAGAGGCCACTTACAAAAGTGTATTACCAAGATCATGATCGAGAATCGAGAAGACAAGAAATGGGGATGTCCTACATCACATATGGAGGATAGTTCGACTCTCCACTTTGAAGATACTTTTCCCTTGCAACATGAACTCTGAACAGCACCTCTAGGATTGACTTCGGATCTTTTTACCCACACTTACCTTTTTGTCAAAACTCATCAAGAAGTAAGCGACGGTGACACTAATTGGGACATAGGGACTATCGAAACATTGACCGATGACACTGAAAACGAAGGAAATTCTCCCACCAACCAGCAAAGACATCACACCTCCATAAAAGCCAAAGATCTCATTAGCCTCCGCATACTCCAGAATGCCCTAGCCTATCGGGAACTTTGGTATTTTTTGTTTATCGTTTTTGATTTGTTTTTACGCCTACGGGCGTAAAGCTTTTCATTATAATGAATAAAATCACTTTCACGTTTCTACCGTAATGTTGTTAATGCGCAAAGAATGGCCACATATGGCCAAGGTCCGATTAATGGCCAAATATGGCAAGGGTTAATGACCGCTTAGACAATCTCTTCAACAAACCCCATCTTTCCAAATAACTCTCTAGATGGGAGGAGCCTTCTCACGGGGGTCCTCGTAAATTTACCTCACCCAAATAAGACCCGGGTGGGTTGGCCCTTCCTAAGTTATGACCCTAGATCGGAGGGGCCATATTATGTGGGTCCTAATAATTAAACTCCTCCAACTAAGACCCTAGAGGGGATGGCCTCACATGGCTAAGACCTTGGCCGATGACCCCTTCCGTCTAAGACCCGGATGGATGGGAAGGACTTCATCATGGGGTTCCTAGTAATTTACCTCATCCGGCTAAGTCCCCGGAGGGGATGGCCTCACGCAGCTAAGACCCAGGGTGGGATGACCCCTTCCGGCTAAGACCCCGGATGGTAGGGGCCTCCTTCTAGAGGTCCTAGTAATTAATCTCATCCTAAGAAAGACCCCCGGGTGGGATGACCCTTCCTCGGCTAAGACCTCGTATGGGAGGGACTTCCAAATTGAGGTCCTAATAATTCACCTCCTCCGGCTAAGACCCCGGAGAAGAAGGCCTAACCCGGCTAAGACCCCGGTAGGATGATCCCTCCCGCAAAAACCTCAGATGGGAGGGGCCTCCTCACAAGGAGGTCCTGGTAAAAATTATTTTCCTCTGCTAAGATATCTTTGGAGGAGGGGCCTCGTGGCAAGAGTCCTGGTGATTTCTTATCCGCAATGAAAATATGCAATAAAAACACTTTAAAGAAGCTAACACATATGGACAAAAGACCAAAAGCCTAAAGTAAGAACTTTGGTAGAAGCTCTGAAGGGTCCCCTCCAAGATTTGGAAAGCCGCCCTAAGAAGGGCATCCCACAAAAATATTACTCCCGACAAAAGAGAAGGCAAAACTCTAATACCTGGGGGAAACATCAAAACCCATAAAGTTAAGCTAGAGAAGAGTTTCGAGATGCGCTCCTTTCGAGCCCCTAAGGGCGCCCTCTCGACCTCAGTAAGCCCCTAAGGCTCCGAACGGCGCCCTCAAGAACACAAGGGGTGGCACACATTAACCTTGAACACAAGTATTCCCATCTATTCCCAAAAAATCAAGACTTTCCTCTGAAGGGAAGATCCACCTCACCGTGGAAAATGAATAAGTATTCTACAGAAATAAGTTATATCAAAAGCACTACATAAAGTGTGGCAAGACAAAACAAATATGCACAAGAAAAATGGAAGAATCATCCAGCCCCACGGGGCAAATAAAACATCTCAAGACCAAAAGAGAGGGAGAAATGCCCAAGTGCACAAGATGAAATATCCTAGTGCGTGAAGAAAAATATCCAAAAGCATAAAGCAAGCTGGAAATAGGTGGGCATGAGTCAAGAGCCAACAGACCAAGAAATAACAATCACAACTCAAGCAGGAAGCGCTTCATCTTTATCAGCAGCATCTCCATCACCACCATCTTCATCGGGAGATCCGACAAGACCTTGACCTCTCCCTCCTTCTCGTCAGTAACTCCGCAATCTAGGATATCGATCAGCTCATTGGAAGCCTTTCCACTCTGACGTAGAAGTTTTCGGTAATGGCGCACCGCCTTATCGTAGTAGGAGCAAGACTTTCTCATCATGTTTGATCGATAAGAAAAGGAACCTTTGTAGGCCTCAACTGAACTGGGCCTCTCATTGGCTAATAAATCGATACCAACGGGAGACTGGAAGAACAAGTCGCCTGTCTCAGCCTCATGAGCAAGGTGACTCTTCGCCCCAGTGCCCTGTTGGACAAATCCGACATCTCACACTTATGATGTCTAGCTACAACTAAAGCACCTTCATCTCACCTCGTAGCCGATGGTTCTCCGCCTCAGTCACCTCACCTAAATGATTTGAAGCCGCTGCGAGGTCCAGAATCTACAAGAAAATTCGTACAAATCCAAGCCAAGTAAAGGGACAAAGCATGGAAAATGGAGATGTAAAAAAACTGTGGACGTTTACCCGAGTAACATCCCTCGCAAAGGTGAGTCTCGATGTCCTTGAAGGACAAAGACCCAAGGCGGGACTGGTCATAGTCGATAAAGCTCCTCGGGTACTGGCATAAACCAAGCCAAAATCAGTATAGTCCAAATAGGTCTGATCCCTTGCGACGGTTCACTCCACCAGAGAAGATAGCTCGGGGACCAACACTCTCAGAAGCAGCAACTCTAGACTCCATCCTCTGCCTCTTCCCTCCAGAACGGCCTAAAGAAGGATGAGGAGCTGGAACAACATCGACACGATCACTGGAGCGTGATCTGGGGCATCGATCACCCTCTTAGCGGGAAGGGCGCCTATCACTCTGATGGGGAGAAGGGCGCAACCCATCACTCTGGAGCGGGACACTCGAGCTCCCGCCAGCAGTAGACTTCCCCTTAGCATTCTCCTTCTCCATCTTCTTAAGGGCCATCAACTCCGCAACGCTGTAACTCTCCTTACCTGAAAAGCAAGTAGAAGCAATATAAGAAAAGAAAGCAGTCAAAAAGCAAAGCGGGAAGTAACGTAAAGTAAAGAAAGATGGGATACCCAAGAACTTCCTAACATTCAGAAGATTTTTTAACAAGCCCCGAGACCTATAAGCTTTCACCATCTCCTTTTGGGAAGCGGAAGTACCTCGGGCAGTCTTGACCTCCGAAACCCACTCGTGAGGAAGCTCCCATCCATTATCCCTCACATCAAAAAAATCCTCCTTCCACAGCCCACTAGGAGAAGGAAATCCATCAAGAAACTTGCACTGAGGATGTGGAAAGAATGTGTCACCCGGAGACTTCCGAGCATATACCAAGGAATGAAATCCATCTACAATCGAAATCAAGCCCCTTCGGCATATAGCTTGCTAATAACTTCGTATACATGCATAGGCCTAGGGAATCAACTAACCAACACATGCTCCCACCGACCTAAGGATCGAGATGAGGAAAGTATCTGGAGGAAGCTCAAAGACAATAGAGAAACTTTAAAGCTACATTATGTTGAAGCTCTCAAGTGGTTGAGTGAGCATGTTCCCTGAACCCCGGGGCCAACATCACAAACACTAAAGAAAGCTCGAGCTACTCCCGTAGATACTAAGACAGATGGGGGACAATCGACTAGCCAACTCTCCCGGGATAAATCCTCGACTCCCTAGAGGAGGCCTATGCTGTTACTTGGCGGGGCGGACCTCTTCAGGACTATCACTTTCGGACTCCGCCTCAGAAGATTCATCACTTCAGCTTGAATTCGGATCAAGCTCTATTTCCCCATTACCATCAAAACACACAACTCTAGAGCAAGGGGAGGAATATCAAACTCTATGAAGAAAGGTGGACATGGAATGACTAAATCGAAAACTGAATGCCCGGTAACACCTCGACCTCCAAGTGGAATGGAAAAAGTACCAGAATCCAAAATATGACTTGAAATATACGAAAACTCGGGGCAAGACAGAGAAAAATGAGAAGAAAAATGGACATGAGGGCGCCTGAGCCCCTCGAGGGCACACCCTCCTCCACCGGGGAGGGCACCCGGGCGCGCTCTTGTGGGTGCCAATGGGCCCACCTTGCCCACTTCGGGAAGGTGCCCCTAAGGCGCCCTCTACGGCCCAAGGTGCTCCCATCTCTCTCTCTCTCTCTCCGCTCGATGAACTCCAACTCTCCATGTATTCTCACCTCAAGTCTCACCTCATCACTCACTTTCAAGAAGTTTCCTAAGTCTTCTACAAAGCAAAAAATTTCAAAGTTGAGAGGTAGAAGAGAGAGAATTTACCTTTAGAAGGCATGGTCACAAGTTATCCCTCCAAGTGTCCTTGTGCAATGTGGTCAAAGATTCTCCAAAGACAAGCCAGATATTTCTACACTGGATTAGCTCATGCACTGCCTCATCCCTCCGCAGCACTAGAGCTGGGGGGCTTATGTTGGGGACAAAAACGATATTTAATAAATTGAATATATAATTCATTTTATATATGGTTATTGCCCAAAGAGGTCTTAATAAATAAAATGGCCCACAGGAGTCCAGGTTTAGCCCATTAGCCTATTTCTCCTACACGGCCTATGGGGCCCATCTACCATGTATAAAAAGGTACCTCCTATTATCTGTAAGAAAAAATTAATTCGTTATTCTTCTACGCATTTATTATACAACATTCGTTTTCTGTTTATTCTCTCGTTCACCGTGCTGACTTTGGCATCAGAGGGCCTCCCTGGGGCAACTCATGGGGCCCTCTAATATTTGCGCGTCTGTGCAAGCAAGTTCCCATCAAAGGATTTTCCAGCTCAAGGTGAAGAAGACGAAAAGACTTTTCCCTCGAGAATATGAGTGACGTGAAGACTTCCATCTCAAGAAGAGTATTTTGGTCAATTCTAAAAACTTTGAGTGATCTGCCTTAAAAAGCAACATCAATTACCAATCTTTTTTCTTAAATTTGTGTGGTGCAAAATCATAGGGAAATGATTGAGAATGGCCTAATTTTAAACCACATATACAAAAATGGTCTTACTTATTCAAAAGTTTCAAAAATAGCCTTTTTATTTGATAAAATCCCAAAATACCCCTTATACAAGGTTGAAGGAAAACTAATGGTTTTTAAAGGTTTTAGGGGCCGCAAAAATGGTATCAGAGCCTAGGTTTATTAAGAACATTTAGTTAAATTTATTATATTTATGTAATTAACAATTGGTGAGGAGAAATTACTCCGATATTATGGATCCGGACCGATGTCCGAGATATACCCCTTACAGGGCATATCGTCAAATATTGACTATGTATGCACAAGAACACCTTGACCAGGTTTCATAATGGGAATACCAACATGAAGAAAAAGAACAGCAGAGCCGACAGGAAACCTTAAGGTAATGCAAAATGTGAGCAGATTATTATAGGCGCTTCTACATGCTTAACTGCACTTATATGTTCACCGATGAACCTTCAAGAAATGGTTCATGAAAATTCCCATCGAAACAATGATTCCCGATGGTGTACATGAGTGGAACGAGATACTTCTAGACAAATCTAAGCTCTCCGAAGATCATAGAGAAATCCGTAAGACGGTGCAAAATTATGGCAATCGCCATATTCATCTACCAAATAAGTTCAACGATCCAAAACCGGATGGAGACGATGGTGAAATATCATAAGGAAACTCTTGAACTCCTTCATGATATTCATAAACGAGTCAAGAACCTGGAGGACAAAGCCAAGTTATTCGGAGAAAAGAAGCGTATAGATTTCGGGACAAGACTTATTTACACCAAAAAGGAAACCAATCAAGTTATACGAAAGATGACAGATGAGAGAAGCTCATTGCTCTAATCAAAGGAAAATCCATCAAAAATTAAAAAACATGGATATGGAAAAGATGAATCAAAGATCTACATGACCTGGCGTAATCCTTCGCGAGATTAGGTATTGTAGATTTAAAGATGAACGCAGTGATGAATCGCTTTGGTTAACTATGACCCACAAGGTAGACCAATTCCACCACCGCCACCGCTAATCCTAACGTCGCAGAAATGCGGGTTCGCATCATGGAGCTCGGGACCGGAAGTGATCCACTTTCGGGGACGGGAGGTCGAAACCCACTTGCGGACCGGACAACCTACGGGAAGGCCGAATGTATATCACCGCCTTATGGAAGATCGCACCTCGACCCAATACATCCATATGGGTTGATGTTAAATCTGGACATCCCGATTTTAAAAATAGAGAAGTTCTCATTGATGAATGGGCTTCAACTATGAGAATTTCAAAGATGAACCTCGATCTTACAAAGGATTCATTCATTTTACTCCTTGAAATGAGTCTTGAAGGATCGGTGAAGATTTCTCGGGATATGACCGATGCTAGCACGAAAAGTTCAGTCACATCGGGAATCACTCAAATGAATTATCGATGGTATGGCAAAACTATTCAAAATCCAGTTCATCGGTACAGTTATTTCGAGGGGTTAGAGGATGAAAAAGAAAGAGATATAAACAAGCCCTCTATAGCCTTGAGTTATATGATATTTGTCATATTGACGAATATATCAAGTTGTTCACCGAATATCGGTGGAAATCTAAGATTGAAGAAAAGGAAGCTGCACTATTCTTTGCCAAGATTCCGAGTCCCCGGAGAGAAATGCTTATCGGGAATACAAGGATGGAGCGGAAGTAGAAATCGTGGCGGAAAAATGTCTTTCCTAAAGGCCAAGTTATCTAAATGGTGTTACCAAGCGGCTCAGACAGAATTACAAGAGATTAAGAGGAATTAACAAAACAGGTTCCTCAATGTTGCGTGGATAATGACATCCCAACAATTGTGGTAGGTCAACCAAGGCGGCACAAGAAGAAGAATGACAAAAGCCGTCCATACCACCGAGGAAGCAAAGAACAAAAGAAGCAGGTCTTCATGGAGACCTAGAAGGTTTTGGTCAAAACAAAAAGCTTGAAGTTATAAATCGGGGCAAAGACCAAAGCACCAAGCGAGTAGAGCATCATCATCGTGGTTCTAATCAAGCAAGACTGCGAGAACACCACAGACGGAGAACTTTCGTGCATGCTCATACCAGAGCAAATGAAAGTTTCAAAGATCAGTAATTGTTGGACATGCGGAGCAAAGGGGCATATCTCAACGGATTGCCCGCACAATCAAAAACGAGGAGTCGACTGCTCGAGGCCACACCGAAATCGAAGAAGCTATCTATGAAGAAGAAATCTATTCGATGATGGAAGTGAATCCGATTCGAGACCGAGTGAAGAAGAAATTCTTCAACAGACGGTCGAGAGGATATGTGAGGATTCCTCTCTCACACTACGGTGTCTCATAAGACTCTTATGAGAATTATGAAGGAAGATCCAAAGCTTCAAATCTATGATGGATTTACTATTGGGTCGATGGAAAAGGCTTGGATAAGAATGGTTTTCGTAATAGAAAACACCAAATTATCCACAGGGGTAACAACCGGAGAATTTGCCATTCCGATGTAGTTTACCGGAACTCGATCGAGATGCGCTTGGTCCCTATTAGAGAAATATAGGGGATCAAAAGCGAGTTAAAAGAGAAGTTGCAAATAAACTCTCATGGATTCATATCGAGCCATAAGAGTCATTATCAAGCAACATTCAAAGAAGGGATAGATTCACCACTCAATTTGGCTATCTTTGACAAGCGAATCTTAAACCTCAAGGATTCATGCCTTGGAGCGGATTCTGAGAAATTTGTATCTTTGGGAAATTATCATTTAATGTCTATCCAAGAATTGCATACAATGGGAGATCGAGATTTCAACAGAGTCCTAACCCTTCATCAAGATTTCAAAAGAGTCAAATTGATGAAAGAAGGGAATAGACCTACTCGATTACATATAAGATATCCTATGCTATCTCGAATACACATCATTCGATGTATTCTTGAAAAAGGAATTTATAGAAGTCCCAAGGATTTTCGAGGACTTTGCTAGGGTGGTTTTACCGAGATTATTGAGTCTCCAACCATCAAGGAGATCGATATGAAAATACAAGATCAACTAGTCTTCAACAAAAGTCGAAGTCTCGAGTTGAGCCTGAAAGGATGTCTTTCCAACAGACGAATGATGACGAGTAGCAGTAGCCGTTGGAAGAAAGGAGACCAAGTACTGATTCAGTATCCCGGATGTTTTTAAAACAAAGCAGAGTCAAATGTCCGAATGATGGCGAGAAGTGGAAGTAATATTTGACATCACTCAAAATGATAATATTTTTCCTTGTGATGTTTTATATTATCTCCAACAACCGATAGTTGGAAGGTATCAAGGAAGCCTAAAGATAGGAGAAATTGAACTTACTATCACAGAGTTGTGTAGGTCCCAAGGGGTGTGAGCGTAAGGTTTAGAAGGGGGTTGAATAAACCTTACGAATTTTTCGATTTAGTCCTTTTAAAAGATTGATCGAGTTCATACTTCACATTGTGTCATTGATAGACAACTAAGTTAGTTAATTAGCGAGTTAGTCACTCAACGACTTGACTAAGCTGTTGATAGAATAACTCACTGTTTTGACTACGACTTAACTCGACCGTGATTTGTTTTCATTGAAAGACTTAACACCCTTGAATTTGGTTAAGTTTGTTTTAATACTTAGTTTTAGCACTTAGTTGATTATCAACTGAATAGCAGTTATTAGCAAATATAAAAGAAACATGCGAGAAATTAAAATGTTGAAATGTAAATGACACAATAAAGTTTTTATAGAGGTTCAAGATGGGGTAATTCTTCTACTCCTCTCTTCTCCAAACTCCCGGAGGAATCCACTAAGTATTGATCGATTATACGAGTGGTTAACGATCCCCGTCTACAAGTCTTCATCACACAGGTGACTTGATCCTTTGGGACTCGATCGGAGGTGCCTTGGTCACACAGTGGCTCCTCGTGCGACTCGAACTTCTTCACAGGGGCAACCGCTTTGCTACTACAGCCCACTTGCTCAAGCTTCTTGGATTTGATCACGAAGCCCTCCAAAAACTTGAGACTGGTTCGACCTTGAACCTTTCTACAATCCTTCAGGGAATGTAGACCCCTTGATTCTTCAGGAATTTCCTCTTCAACTGATTGAGGTTATCTTTCCTTCACAGGTGAGTGTTGGATTGATTTCCTTCGTAATGTAGGCTTGAGGATTGATCTTGAATGACTTGAGAATATTTTGGTTTTAGTTCAAATGTTTGCTTGAATGTTCGTTGTTCAGGTCGGTAACATTCTCTCAGAGTTATTCCTCAGCCTTTTATAGTGATCTTTCAAAAATTTGCCCGTTGAAGAGATAGGCTTCTTTTTCAAAATCACTTGTGGTTGTTGGCTTGTCTGTTGAAGTCCTTGAAAGTTCCACTTCCTCGTATTGATGATTCTTGACTTTTTCGAGTTCGACACAAGTGCGAGCTTCCATTGGTTTATTCCTCTTGCATGCTTCCTCGGGATCGAGCACTTCAAGAAAGGTAGTATGGAGGTATTACTTGTTTATGTAATTCTCTTGATTTATGTGCAATGATCTCTTTTAGTTATCTCGACTTGATCGCCTTTTCTTAACATCCCCCAGGTGACTTGAGTCGCTTCCAATCATTGGATGACTCTTTGTCACTTCAACCTTGAGACTTGGATATCTTGAGTTGATCGATCGATACTTCACTCACCGCACCTTGATCGAGTTCTTGTCTTCTCTTCTTTGCCATACTCACCGCCTTGCAGGTGGAGTCTTCCTTCTAGCCTCCGGTTGTCTTCTTGCATGTTCGGGAAAGTCGACTTAACTCACTCGACTCACCAGCCCTATTGATTACAATGCGGTTTACAACAAAAATGGGGTGCCAACTTCCTATTCTAAGTTTTACATGGCATTCATCAAAATCTACAAAATAATTTCCCAACAATTTCCCCCTTTTTGATGATGCCAAAACTTAAAATATTCATACAATTATTTAACAAATAGAGATACATACGGACACATGTAAAACTACGAATGTATGTTTAGAATCGATCTTTTATTGATCATAACATTCTTGTTATTTACATGTACATAGCTGTTTACAAGGTGTATCAGAGCTTAAATCCAAAAAAGTGTATCAGAGTTTAAACGGGGCTTAAGTTAATCATGTTGTTCTATATCTACACAAGTATAGAAATTGTACAATTTTATTCAGTGTACAGAAGTCTTACATAGAGTGTATTTACATGGTAAAGTACACGAAGGGGTGAATAGTGACACTTCATCTCCTTCGCTGCCTCCTTCTTTCATCTTCTTCAGCTCTGTCATCTTCCGACCTTTTTCTCTTTTTCTCATCTTCAGCCGCCTTCTTCTTTTTCGTGCACGCCCTTTTGGCTTCATCTCTTCTTAGTCTTTATTGTCTTTCCTCCCAAAGTGAGTTTGTCTCTTATTTTCCTCTTCAATTCTTTTCACATACTCAAGATTATTCTTAGCCACTTGCGATTGGCTATTTCGTCAAATCTAGCCCAATAGATCCCTCATTTCTTTCCCTGGATCTATGTACTCAATGTTTTTGGGCGAGTTCTAGGTCTTAAATCTCTTCCTCCACCATTGTTTCTTCCTCCGCCTCGGGCGTGTATTGTATCTTTGGGCCTTTTTTTCCCAATTGAGTGACTAGCGATTGACCCGAGCGATCGCGGTAGTCTCGCTCTGTCGGCTTCTTCACATAATTTGAGACCTTTTTCCCAAGATAAATCCCGTGCTTGAGCCATGGACATGTTTGCGAAATAACCTTCGATGCGAACATCTTGAATTCATTAACATATCTTGGCTCGGTTCCAAGATCTCGAAATGGCGTAGGTGTCTCTCCTCATTGGAATGCCTCCATGTTGTTTCAGAATATCCATAACTCGGGCATTCATCTTTCCTTCCACTTCCATCATTCCCCGCTTCAATCGTCTTTTCGCTTTTCGGCCATTGGTACCGCAGTGTTGGAGTGGCGAGTCACCGGGAGTTTGCTTTAATATCAATCGTGACAAGACCTTATTGAGGGGTTTTAGCAATCATCAAGGTCACATCTTTCGAGCCTTCCCCTCAACAGACTTCCCTTTCTTCTCTCTTTCTACTTCCTCACTGTCTTTGCCTTCATAGTCGCTTTCACTTTCTCGGATCCTTCCCTTCGGCGCCTTGGGTATTCCTCTTCCCCCTTTTTGGCATCATCAAAGGAGAGAGAACCACGAAACAAGCTATCAAGAAAGAAGTCGAGTCTGGCGATAGTTGAGTTCTACTTCAATCTGGCTGCGGAGTAAGTCGCTCGAAACTCTCGAGTGGCGTTGGATTCAGCTACTACCAACTTCATCTCAGCCATAAGGAGACCGAATTTTCGATCCATTTTTCTTCCACACGCAGAGCTCGTTCTTATTATGTTCACGCAGCAGCTTTATCTCTCGTAGTATGAGATTCATGCATTTGTTTAATATGCTCTTGCAACTTTGTCTTTGCAAAGAATTCTCGGCTCTGCCCAGACTAACAACTTGTTGAACAAAGTGTCTGAAATATCGAGCCTGTTCCATTCACATTGTTTGTCTTCTTTGTTGCCACCACTCACGGATTCGACTATTATGCCTCTCAAGTCGGTAGTAAGATTGGCGTCCCCCGTTATCCCGGCCATGTCCAAAGGAGGATCGGTGCTTCTCCATCCGTTCAATCTCAAATAAATAAGGCTTTGAACACCTCCCGAACTTCAATTTGTCACCTCTGTTTTTTGGTGACGCCAAGCATCGTCGAAGTCATAATCACCGAACAATAGTGTCGATGGAATAACAGGATCAGGTCTGTGGAAGCGCTCGTGATCTCTGGTTGATTCTTCAGGGAGGTCAGGTACCTCCAGAGAGAAGGGAAATGATTCTACAAAAGGATCATCACGGGCAATTGGAATCTGTTCAATGATAAGTGGTGCCCGTGAAGTCCTCTCAGTGGAGTCGAACCTGCTGCGCACTGAGGAGCCCGCGCAGCTGGACTCTGTTTGTTTCGTGGTCTGTTGTGGAATTGACCCTACTTGCCGAGCCTCAACATTTGTCTCAACAGCTTCATCGGTCTCAGCTGATTTTTCCGAATGAGTTGACTGGTCCTCAGCCTCGTCAGTAGCGTCATTGGACGATGATGAGATTTCCATGGGTGGCTCATCATCAAAGTGGAATGTTTGACGAGTACTCTTCAGGTCAGATTTACTCGTGGTTGGAACATCCTTAGCTGAGTCTTTGGGTTCAGTCACAGGTGATGACTCAGCTTCATCGTTTCCTTCCGATCCCAGAAAGGTTACATCAGGATTATCCTGGGAATCATGAAGAACACCGATCTCCTTCTCGATGGATCAATGATAGCAGGAGGGATGTTTTGTGCTTCAGTTTCTCTACCCCGAGAAGTCTCAACCTCCCGCTGGCCTTCATTACCTCCTGCAGTCTCAACTGCAGCGAGGCCTTGATCATCTCTTTCGACAGTGTCAGCTGTCTTGGGGTCTTCTGAGATGGCATCCATCGGAGTCTCAACTCCATGGATTGCACTTTCATTGCCAGTGTTAACTCCCGGGCGCCTTCCTTCCGTGCCTCGACCGCATCGCCAGCGTCATTAGCCTCAGAGAGCGTTGGCACCTCACCGAGACAGTCTCAATCGCCTCGAGCCTCGTTGATGACAACTTGCTTTGTGTACTTTCTGTGATTGTTCCTTCTCCACTTCGCCTCCTAAATTATTTGTGGAGTCACCGCAGATCCTCCGACCTTGCCGCAGCGGAGGGAGGGGTTTCCCCCGGTGGCACCACCGAGTGACTTGGAATGGGGTCACTCGTCTCCAAACTCCCGGCTATTCCCACCGAGTATTCAGCCATTGGGGCGGTGGTAAGATACCTTCATTAGGGGTTGGCTCGACCGGGGTCCCCACAATCCCGCCATCGCCAGCCTTCCTTAACACCTTCCTCCGAATGAGTCGGGGAAGTGGTGGCGCGACAATAGTGGCAATATCTTTGCGCACCACTCCCATAGGGTCTATCTCCACCGTGATTTGTAGGACTCTCCTGGTCCCTCCATCATTCTTTGCTCATGAAGGATTCTCGATTCTTGCGATGCTTGCGCATTTGCAACTCTTCGTGGCGGGCGATGAGGTCCGATCCTCATCACTTTGGATAGGGCGTCAAAGTGGGGATGTGTATGATCGGTGGTGCCGGTGAGAGGGCGATGTTGGCCTTCTCACGTGCCTCTGTGTCCTCACCGCTTCTCTAGCCCGTTCATTTTCTTTTTCTTTTTCGAATCTGCAGATATTGATGCAATTATTCTCATCAAGGGCTTGCAAAGATCGTGTCCACCTCAAGAAATCAAGAGTTCTTCTTCTTCTTTTTGTTTGTACCCGAGGGATATCTCGCTCCACTTCTTCCTAAGTTCATCGGGCGAATGCCTTCGCAGATGTCTTAGAGGTAGTTTGCCTTCCTTGTTATGACAATCCTCTTCTTCTTGATCACTTTGGAGAAGGGATTAATGGTTCCTTCTCCACTGCGGTTGCGAGGCGGGAGACACGGTTGCGGGGCGGGTGACTCGGGCTGCAGGGCAAAATTTTCTTAGCGGCTGGGCGCGTTTTCTTCTTTGGAGGAGAGGAGATAGTTGTATCTTCGGGTCACCGATTCCCCTCACTCGTGACGCCTCTCTTAGCATAGGCTCTCTTCTCGCGCCGAGAGGTTTGATCTCGAACATCCTCTTGTTTACATGGAACGCCTTTCCATGTCGAAGAGGGACTCTTTTAACTTCCATCACCGACCAATCACCAGGTCGTATCCTGGGAACCTCCAAACGATCCATCCTCCTTGAAGGATTTGTTCCCAACATTCTCGCGAGTCTGCTTTGTGAGACAAACTCAGCCCGGCCATTTACTTTCTTTTCTTCAATGATCGCAAATGCAGCCATTACGATCAACTTTGCTTTGGGATGATTGGTCAAAGTCGCCAATTTGATGTCTATGCATTTGGCAATGATGTCCAGCAATTTGTGGTAGTCCTCTTTCGGCACCTCTTATTAGCTATGTAGACTACTTTCTCAAAGATACGATCGGTCTTGGCTACTTCCTTCCAAGCGGCCGGTCAACATCACTTCATTAATTTTCGGTGCTCCTTCCGCCAGAATAACAAGCGGTGTTCGCCAAATCCTTGGTAGTAATGATGAACTCCTTCCCATGAATAGACGACTTGATACCCTCGTCGTGAACCTCGGCGTTCACGTAGAACTCGTGCGACCTCTTCCACATTGGTCATCGGAAACTCCATCGTCGAAACGGTTTTAGCCTAGCGTTTCCAATTTCTCAAGAATCTTCTTCACTAGGGTGTCGTCGGACCCCTGTTTCACCATACCATCAAAATCCACTATAGACCCGGTGTGGATTTGCTTTCCTAGTTTGACAAAATCATATGTGGGTGCCATTTTTCAGTATTTTTCCAAACGAAACTTAGAAAAATGACTCGATGGTTGAAAGAGTTTTGAGAGAAGATTTTTGCCTTTGCTTTAGAGAGAGAGATGAACAGTTTTTGATAAAGTGAGATAGAAACGGACGAAAGGGTTTAAGTATGGTTCATGAAAGAACGTGCGGGTGGTTTTTGGAATGTGATCAAAATCAATGGCTTAGATCTTGCACACCGATTAGCATTTATTGTCTCGTATTTAATGCGAAAGCATTTATATCCAATCATAAGCTTGGTGTGCGGCTTTTGCCTGCACTGCACGTCATAATTATGCTGACGTCATTCTTAAAAACATTCCCGCCTCGTAAAAACGACTGCGTTTTTGTCACTTTGCTCATAAATGACTCAGCTAGTTCCTTAGCTGATTTAACTCTTCTTCACACTGCTCTCCTTGTAACTCGATTTGTCGCCTAACTGGTACAGTTGTCTTTCCAATAAGGTGATTCACTTAGGCGATTTAAGAGTTCACTCTTTTTCCTCTTTTCGTGTTTTACTTCTTTTATTTGAGTCTTCCGAGTGTCAACTCACCAATTAATCCTAGCTCATGCTTGAGTTCTTCAAATCTTGACTCACACAATGGTTTTGTGAATATGTCACCAACCGCTTATCGGTTGAAATATATTCCAAGTTGATGTCCTTCTTTTCAACATGATCTCTTATGAAGTGATATCGACATCGATATGCTTTGTTCTTGAGTGCAACACAGATTTTGAGTGATTGCAATTGCACTTGTGTTATCACACATGATTGGAATTTCTTTTTCTTCAACTTCATAGTCTCTCGGTTGTTGTCTCATCCATAGGACTTGGGCACAACATAATGCCCAGACTATGTATTATGCTTTAGTCAGTAGAGGTGGCTATTGAATTTTGCTTCTTCTTGAACCAGGAGATTAGCCTATTTCCAAGCATCGACATGTGTCCGAGGTGCTTTTCTGTCAACTCTACATCCAAAGATAGTCGAGTCCGAATAGCCAATTAGCTTGAATCCACCTTCCTTTGGATACCATAAGCCAACTTCTTGGCTTCCTTTCAAATATCTCAAGATCCTCTTGGCCGCACTCATGTGGCTTTCTTTTGGAGCAGATTGAAATCTTGCACATACACCTACAAAGAAAGGTGATGTCTAGCCCTTTGTAAGATAGAGCAATGATCCATAAGTGATCTCGTATCTTGTTTGATCTACTGATCTTCCCATCCGCATCCATGTCCATTTTGGTGATGTATTCATTGGTATTTTCACGAAGACTTCTCTTCCATACCAAATTTCTTCATTAAATCTCTCGGTGTATTTTGTTTGACTTATGAAGGTTCCATCCTTCATTGTTTCACTTGGAGTCCAAGGAAGAATGTCGTTCTCCCATCATGCTCATCTAAAATTTGCCTTGCATGAGGTTTGAGAATTTATCACACAGCTCTTTGTTTGTGGATCCAAAAATGATGTCATCAACATATATTTGAACAAGCAGTATGCTTTTTCCATCTTGAATTCTGAAAAGTGTTCTATCCACTTTGCCTTTTGTGAATCCATTCTCAGTCAAGAATTGTGACAATGTATCATACCATGCTCTGGGTGCCTGTTTCAATCCATATAGAGCTTTCTTGAGTTTGTATACTTTATCTCCAAGAGTCTTCTCGCTCAAATCCTGGAGGTTGTTCAACATACACTTCTTCTTCCAACAAACCATTAAGGAATGCACTCTTTACATCCATTTGATATACAATAATGTTCTTGTGAGTGGATAGACAAGAAACATCCTTATAGCTTCGAATCTTGCTACAGAGCAAAAGTTTCATCAAAATCTATTCCTTCTTCTTAGCAATATCATTTGGCTACCAATCTTGCTTTGTTTCTTACCACGAACCTTCCTCATTCATTTTGTTTCGAACACCCATTTAGTGCCAATAACATTTTGATATGTAGGTCTTTGAACCAATTCCCATACTTTATTCCTTTCAAACCGATTCACTCTTCTTGCATGGCTTGAATTCAATGTGTGTCATCCAATGCTTGTGACACATCTTTTGGCTCTATTTATGAGATGAAGCATGTGAACATTGCTTCTTGTTGAGTTCGATCTCGTTTTGACACCTTCTTTTACATCTCCAATGACTAGTTCGTGGATGGTCTCTCACCATCTTACATCGAGTTGGAGTAAGTTAGTTGGATTCGATCGTCTAGCAAGAAATGTGTTATTTTGATCACTCTCGCATCATCACTTAGCTGCAAATTTTCCAAACTGTCTTTGAGATTCACTATCTCATCTTCATATGGGTTTATAATTATAGCTTGACTTCAACATAGGGCTCTTCTCGCATGGTTGGTTGATTCAACTTATTAGGCGACTTTTCAATTTCTTCTCCTTTTACATTTGGCTCATCAAACACCACATGGATGGATTCTTCGTAACCATTGTCCTCTTGTTGAGTACTCAGAGGCTTTGCTTTCAATCGAGTATCCCAAGAAGATACCTTCATCGACTTTAGCATCAAAAGCCTTTAAATTATCTTTGCCATTGTTATGGATGAAGCATTTGCATCCAAATATTCTGAAATATGCAACTTTTGGCTTTCTCCCTGTCCAAATCTCATACGGAGTCTTTGTCAGCTGTCTATTTATCATGCATCTATTTTGAGTATAGCATGCTGTGTTTATTGCTTCAGCCCAAAATCTTTTTGGTAGCCCTGCTTCAGCTAACATGGTTCTTGCAGCTTCTTTGAGAGTTCTATTTCTTCTTTCTGCAACTCCATTTTGTTGTGGAGTTCTTGCTGCTGATAATTCATGACCAATCCCATTGTCAATACAATACTGAGTTATTATACCATTGACAAACTCAGTTCCTAACCTGTCGATCTTATTTTGATAATGGTTTGACTCTTCTTATTTTGGATTCTCTTCATCACCGTGGTAGTTTCTGCAGAGTTTCTTTCTTCTTACACATGAATATTGTCCATGTATACCTTGAGTAATCATCTACTACCACCAAGGTGTATTTCTTCCCACTTGTGCTAGCTGTTCAATCGACCAAATAGATCCATATGTAGCGGTGCAATATTCTTGTTGAAGATGGACATGTCTTTTCTTTGAATGATGATTTGATTTGCTTTCCCATCCGCATGCATCACATACACTTTCCTTCTTGTATAATCGAGTCCGGAAGTCCTTCTACAAGATCACTTCGCAAGCTTGTTAATTGTTTTGAAATTCAGGTGACTCGGCTTTTTATGCCACAACCAACTTTATTCAACAGTGCTCTTTGCTAGTAGACAAGTGTTTGGTGTTGCGATCGACCAATCTACCACATACATGTTCTTTAGTCCGCATCCTTGCAACACAACCTTATTGGATTCAGTGTCCTTGATTTGGCATATACCCATGTTGAATCCGACATTATAGCCTTTGTCACGAGTTGACCTATGCTTAGCAAAAAGTTGAAGTTGAGTCCTTCAACATATGCAATATATGTGATTTCTAACCCATTTTTCTTGATGGATCCAATGCCTCTTATTTCTCCCGGAACTTCATTTCCTCCAAATATGACTTTTGCACCTTTAACATCCTTGAATTTTGATAAATTTTTCTTATTTCTCTCGTCATGTGTCCGGAACAGCCACTATCCATGTACCAGGTTCCTTGGCACTCGCGTTTCTCCTTGAATCGCAATCAAGGAAATTAGGTCTTAGGTACCCATACTTGCCTGGGTCCCGAGGGGTTAGTATTGTAAGATGATCCAACGAACCTATAGCCAAATGATGTGACTCTAATGGGTTGCCATCTATCGGTCTGCAATAATCATAATTAATTTTATCAAATTGCTTGGGGTTCTAGGTTCATACAAATTGCCTCTTTTGTCTGTATGCCTGTGTATGTGTTTTAGCAATTGCCTTCTTTGGGCATTTGTGATATCTCTCGAGTGTAGTGCCTAGGTGCATATGTGCGCCGATGAAAGCTCTTATACCTTTGGAATGGCCTTTTCTCGAGTTCTAGGACGTTGCCACTTAGACTTATATTCCATAGGTCTTTGCTTTGATAGCTCACATTATTCCAATCGGCTTGGCTTGGGTACTTTCTACCATTCCCATCATATGTGTTTCTTTTATAGAACTTTTGGGATTTTTGGTAGCTCTTTTTCTTCTTTACTGAGTATCTCCTGTTTGGAGTTTCTGAGGAACTCGGGCCGGATTTCTTCTCATTGTCCTCTCAAAGACACTCAACTGGCTGTTTTTTTTTTCCTTTATAGCCAAGGCCAGTTTGCTTGTGGTTGTGCTTTGAAATAAATGTGTGTGCACCATTTGGAGTTTTGGATTTTAGAGATACTTCATTACTTGAATATCCTTTTTTTCCGAATCACTTTTCGAGCTTGACATAGCACAGAGGAATTAAATCCTAAGCCTGTCTTGTCTCCACATTCTCTTTGGCTCATAATAAGGTCATCCAATGATTTAGATGCCTTAGTGAATGAGGCAATCACATTTTTGAGGTCATTGTCCCTCTTTTCAGAAATTATCTCTCGCTTATTAGCTTAGCATTTTCAGCCTTTCGGACTTTTATTCTCATCGGCCTATTTGACTTAGAGTACTCGGCTCCTTAGTCACCGTGAGTTTTGCTTTTGAGTAGGCTGTTTTCCTCATTTAGTAGTGTGTGTGAGGATTTAATATGTTCAAAGTCTTTCATCATTTTGCCTAATGAATCATAAAGATCGGTGGGTCATGAAGTGTGTGTATCACGATCACTATTACTAGAGTCTGAGTGTGATGAATCGAGTGTACCTCATCTTCTTGGTCATGTTGTTCTTGTTCCTTGGCCATTAAACAGATCAAGGCTTCTTCTTCTCGAGTCACTTGAGTAGTCGCTTCACTACTTTCTCGAGTAAGTTGTGTCTTTTAACTTGGCATCTCGGCGAGCTCTGCAGCGGCCAACATTGCCTTTTTCTTTTCTTGTCTTCTTTCTCTCAAGACTTTTCTTTCTTCTTCATTCCCGTGTTTGTTGACTACGGGATATGGGCAATCAATGGCATAGTGACCTGGTTGTCTGCGGTTCAAAGATAGATTTTCAACCTTTTGATCAACCCTTTCCATTCTTGGATTGTCACCCTTTGATATTCAACTTTTTGATGCTCTGCTCTTTTGGTTGGCCTATCTTCCCTTGACTTGGAGGGAGCCGAGTGTCTTCCGGAGGATTCACCCTTGCCTCTTTTGTAGTTCTTATTGAAGAACTTGTTAAACTTTTAACCAAAGATGGAAATCTCCTCTTGGTCAATGACTTCTTTGACCTCGGCTCTCTTGCCATCCTTAACAATTAGAGCAATGTTTTGGCGCCATTTTGTCTCCTCATGGTCTTTTCTTCTCACTCAAATTCGTAGGCTTTGAGATCCGAGAATAGCTCATGGTTGGATGTCTTTGATAGGTCCATGGAATGTCTCGATGCCATGACCTTCATTTCCCATTTAGTTGGGAGACTTCTTAGGATTTTCATACACATTTCCTTCTTTGTATATTCTTTTCCAAGTGCGAGATAGCTCATTGGTAATTTCGTGAATGAGCATCCAGTTGATCCAAGGTCTCTCCTACGAGCATCTTAAAATTCTCAAATTTAGACAAAGAACCGATAGTTTATTTTCCTTGATTTGTTCTCGAGCCTTCACAAATCAATGTTAGCTTGTCCCATATTTCTTTAGCCATTTTGCATGATTTGACTTTGTTGAACATGGCTTTGTCCAAGGTTTTGTATAGAATGTCCTTGGCCACATTGTCCAAGTTATATCTTTTTCTCATCATTTATCCATTCAGCTCTTGGTTTTTCAACCATAGCCGGTCCTGGAGCAACATCCTCTTCACCTTCAAATACAACTCTCCTTACAAATTGTGTTCACTTTTAAAATTTGCGGTGGCCCATCCTCTATCACTATCCACATCTCATCATGTAATCTTGATAGATGAGCACGCATACGAATTTTCCAATCATCAAATTCTTCAATTGTGAACATAGGGATGCATGTCAAATTTGCTTCCATGATAATAACTTTTGCTTGCAAAAAGAGTTTTGAAAGATTAAGTTCGAAAACATACTTTAAAAAGAATTGGAGATCTAGTTCAAGAACTGTCACAGAAAGGTCCAATGAACCAACCGCTCGATACCACTTGTAGGTCCCAATGGGTGTGAGCGTAAGGTTTAGAAGGGGGTTGAATAAACCTTACGAATTTTTCGATTTAGTCCTTTTAAAAGATTGATCGAGTTAATACTTCATAGCTATGTCCTTGATAGACAAACTAAGTTAGTTAATCAAATAGAGTTAGTCACTCAACGACTCGAATGAGCTGTTGATAGAATAACTCAAATTGCTTTTGACTAAAGACTTAACTCGACCGTGATTTATTTTATTTTTCAGGGAAGACTTAACACCCTTGAATTTGGTTAAGTTTGTTTTAATACTTAGTTTTAGCACTTAGTTGATTATCAATCAATAGCGATTTATCAAAAATATAAAAGAAACATGCGAGAAATTAAAGTCTTTGAAATGTAAATGACACAATAACGTTTTTATAGAGGTTCAAGATGGGGTAATTCTTCTACTCCTCTCTTCTCCAGCTCCCGGAGGAATCCACTAAGTATTGATCAAGATATAGAGTGGTTAACGGTCCCGATACAAGCCTTGATCACACAAACGACTTGATCCTTTGGGACTCGATGCGGAGGTGCCTTGTCACACAAAGTGGCTCCTCGTGCGACTCGGCTTCTTCACAGGCAAATTGTCTTGCTACTATAGCCCACTTGCTCAAGCTTCTTGGATTTGATCACGAAGCCCTCCAAAAACTTGAGACCGGTTCGACCTTGAACCTTTCTACAATCCTTCAGGGAATGTAGACCCCTTGATTCTTCAGGAATTTCCTCTTCAACTGATTGAGGTTATCTTTCCTTCACAGGTGAGTGTTGGATTGATTTCCTTCGTAATGTAGGCTTGAGGATTGATCTTGAATGACTTGAGAATATTTTGGTTTTAGTTCAAATGTTTGCTTGAATGTTTGTTGTTCAGCCGGTAACATTCTCTCGTAGTTATTCCTCACCTTTTATATTGATCTTTCAAAAATTTGCCCGTTTAAGAGATATGCTTCTTTTTAATAATCACTTGTGGTTGTTGGCTTGTCTTGTTGCAGTCCATCAAAGTTCCACTTCGTCGTATTCATGATTCTTCAGCTTTTCAGAGTTCTGACACAAGTGCAGAGCTTCCCATTGGTTTATTCCTCTTGCACGCTTCGGGGGACCGAGCACTTCAAGAAAGGTTGTATGGAGGTATTACTTGTTTAAGTAATTCTCTTGATTTACTGTGCAATGGATCTCTTTCGATTATCTCGACTTGACCGCTTTTCTTAACATAGAAATTTTCATTAATTTTCATTAAACATAGATATTTTATATAAAACCAAAATAATATATATTAAATTTATAATATAAATAAATTTAATTTTATATTTAATAATCTATAAATAATAAAAGAGGAAATACCACAAAATACCCGATTTTTAAAAAAAAGACAAAAATACCACTCTATCACTAATCTACCCCATCCGCTCCTAAACTTCCCAAATATACCCACCATTAGAACAATAATCGGCCGTAAATTGCAAATGTAGCAATACTAATTCTATTCGGTCCCTTCTTTTTTTTTACTCTTTGTTGTAAGAGAGCTTGAGGTTTGATCTTCGCCATTATATTTCGTCAACTTCAAATCTTAATCTCTGAAAAGAAAAATCACGCATCAACACTGAATTTTACAAAGATCGGATACTCATGGGCACAACCTTAGATTCAAATCACCATACTAAACATCACATTGGAAGCATCGAAAATCAATAATCTGATTTTAAACTCTTTTAAAGTTATCCTATACAAAATTAAAAAATCCGAAAGTCTACCTCTAAAATTCTACGATTTCAAAACGATAAGAAAGGAAAATAGTAACACATATGAGGTATAACCAAATCTGAATTCACGGGAAGTAGGAAAACAAAAATCATTAATCGAAAGTAAATTAACAACAACAAAATGACTACGAGGTTATACCTAATCCTGATCTATGTTAGGGCAAAATTCGAAACGATTTCTTCAATATTTCACCAAAATCAGCGGCGAATTTCACGATCGAAGATAGAAAATTGGCTGCTCAGAAAATTATGTTTCACAATATCTTTTATGTTTTGCTTCATCGTATAGAAATTGAAGTTCAGAAATATATATAATATATTTCTTTTGATGTTGCAACAGGAGCGAATTGAGATCTGCATTGTCGTCCACTTGCAACAAATTGATGTTGTAAACATCGTAATTGAGAAAACACCGGTGAAATCGATTTCCGGTCTTGGGAAGGGCCGTATATAGGAGATAGCAAGTGTTTCCAAACGCGCAGCTTTAGCTTCGATAATAGTGCTTGGACACGAGAAAAGTTTCTAATTCCAATCGAATTTTGCTTTTCAAATCCGGGTCGATTACAAGCGAATCGAAACAAGCGGGGTGATTGAACGGGACAAATTTATGTATGATTTTTTTGTGCTCTTTTTATTATTTTGTGATTCAAGTTTTTCGTTTGTTTCGATGTTGTTTCGAACTTGTTCTTTTATGTTTCTTTTGTTCTTCTATGTATTTTTCATTTACTTGTTATTTTTTATTGTTTTTGATTTGTTGTGTTATCTATCCGACTATGTATCTTTTTTATTTATTTTGTAGTGAATGTGGGATTTTTGTTGCTTGTTATGCCGAACACTTTATTGGTGGGAAGGTTATGGACGTCGAAGCGTTTGAGATAGAGAATGAACAAGCAAGGCTCGATCATCCGCTTCACAATCATGCTAAGTTGAAGTGCAAAATGGTGATGACGATGACAATGACATTGAGTTTCTATCTCCACTTCCTAATAATTTTTAGAGAATTGTTGTTATTTAAAATTTTAATGATGATATAATCGGTTGAAACATGTAAAAACATAAATGAAACATGTAAGAAACAATTGTGAAATAGGAAACATGTAAGAAACAATTGTGAAATAGGTGATCATGTGATAAAAGTTTGTAGTAAATTGCTTTTAAATTTAGAGAAATAGTGTAGTTTTTTCCCATATACTCTTCATCCATTTTTTTGTCATCCTTGTAAATGTTGATCTTTGGTTCATTTCGATGTATGCATGTCTAATCTTGAACTAAAGATCTCACGTACTCTAGCAAAGTTATTACTAGTAAGTCTTTCCTTGCTACATTTGATGCATTCAATAATTCTACGATGTTGGAAGTCAATACAAAGTATTTTTTGTCCGACAAGTGAGTCGTGTCCATTTCTCGTGAGCCGATGATGGACAAGTAAGCTCAAATTTTCTGAATTGAATTTGTTGTTCCAAGATTTTGTTTAGGGTCTTTGAATGTGCGATCCATTGGAATCGATATTCTTGTTATTTCAAAGTTGGTATGCTCTATATGTTCTTCCCATTGTCCATTGTGGCATACCACAACCGAGATTTTCTCTATGCAATCGTGGAATTCAATGAAAAGTTGGCTAAGTCAAACATATAAGAAACATAAATGAAACAATGAAACAAAGAAACAACAAACATATTTGAAATAACAAAGAAACAAAAATGAAACCAACGCAAAAAAAAAAAAATCAGCGGAAAATGGGTATTTTTGTCCAAAATCAAAGAAAATGGTTATGTTTGTCCAAATTCAAATAAAAATGGTATTTTTATCCAAAATCAGCGGAAAATGGACATTGTGCGGGGATTGAGTATGGAAAATGGGGTATTTGTGTCCTTTTCCCATAATAAAATGTATATAATATATATATATGAGAAAATATAAAGTATAAAAATAAAAAATTATGGTGGGAATTTAAAAGTTGTTGGGAGGTTTTTTCATTGTGGAGAAAATGGTGAGGTTTTTGCTTTTGACGTGTCAATGATGTGGCAGTGTGGGATCCACAAAAAACAGGTTTGTGGTTTTTACCACTGGTGATGCCCTAAGGCGGTGGCAAAAAAGTCCTGTAAAAATCACATTTTGCAAAAAGCTTATGTAACTATAGCAAACTCTCGATTTTTATTCCGCAAAATGCACAGTTTGCAGAATAGTCCTATAACTATATAGAAATCTCAATTTTGATACTAATTTCACCGAATTTCAATCACATGAGCGGTACATGTAGTTCTTAATTACCAATGAAATTTAGACAAAAATTGAGGATGCGATTGGATATGCTTTCATTTTGAAAATTTTCTTTTCGCTAAAGAATAGTGAAAAAATTTCGATGAAAGTTTTTGGAAAATTTTGAGAGCGTGAATGGATATGTAATGATGAAAGTTGATTTGATTTAAAAATAGTAAAATAATGATTGGATGTGATTGGTAGTTAGAAATGTGTGAGTGAGTGAATAGTGAAATTTGTGGGAAAATATGTAAAAATGATTAGTTTTTGGGGAAAAATATGTATATGTGATTGGTGAAAGAAAAAATGAGAAAAAGTGAAAGTGATAGAATAGTATATTTTCTGAAAATTTTCATAAACAATCGCATGTTTGGTCAAAAATTCTCTAGCGGAACGAAAATGAAATCTCGTTCATATCCAATCGCACTGAGTTTTGGTATAGTTACAGGTCTATTTTGCAAAACGTGCATTTTGCAGGACCAAAATTAACACATTTATATAGTTACAGGAGATTTTTGCAAATTAAACGTGATTTTTATAGGATCTTTTTGCTATTTCTTTATAGTTACATGAATAATTTTGCAATTTTGTAGTATATCTATTAAACAAGTTATACAATTTATTTGCAGGCATGGACAAATGGGCGGCTGCATTCTCCTTTTCACCGGGTAATGATGACCGGAGATGAAGTTAGATACACGATTGCATTATTTTCGATTTCAAAATCAGGGTACATAATTAAAGCCCAGAAGAGATGGTAGATGAAGATCACCCTTTACTCTTCAAGCCCTTTGATCAAGTTAAGTTTATGGAATTTCACTACTCTGAATTCGGTCGCAAATCCCGGCCAGCAGCCCTGAAGGATTATTGCGGTTGTGGAGTCTAAACTCTATCAATCGTTACAATATGTTACCCTGACAGGCGGATCCAGGAATTAGTAGTAGGGTGGGCTAAGAAGTAAAAATTTCACTAAGAAAACTATCTTTATATAGAGATGACAATGGGGCGGGTGGGCTCGGCCAAAATAACAAGAAGTCAATAACTAAATATAGAAAAGCTAAATAATAGATAACTCTTTAATTTCAAACTTGTGATGGAAAATCGTTCGTGCCGGCCTAATAAATAATAACTCGACACGATAAGCTCAAGCTGGAACACAACATAATAATCTTATTGGGCTAAAAAAACGAGAAACATAGTACGACACGATTGACACAAGCAAAACTGTTAAATTGATTTAGTTAGGACCGTTAGTTCATTAACTAATAAAATATATGATTTCCTTAATAGATTTGATACATATATACATATTCTAATAAATTATCAATACAAACAGTTAAGTACATTTAAAAGTAATGACATGATAAGTGTATAAATTATAAATAAGGATCACAAAAATAGTCTAAAAATCACAAATTTATTAAATATAGCATCAATCTCATGGTAACACAAAAAAATTACATTCTTCATTCTTAATTTTTAAATTGAATTTAGATTTTGGGATTAACTTGGGTTTTGCATAAAAGTGGGGGGGCTAATTTTGAATATTTAGAAATTATAACACTAAAAAAAAGTTTTTTAAAAATTTGCACTGGGCTTGAGCCCAGTGCAAGCCATATGTGGCTCCTCCTATGGTTACCCATGTTTGATGAATAATAATAATTATAATAATGACAACAACAATAAGCATCCATTTATACATGGATGTGTGTGCGCGTGTGATGCTATGTTATGTTATGTATCTCAAGATTGATGATCCTGGAAAAAGCTGACTGCATTTTTTTCATAATTTAATTCTTGTGGTTGTAGTGTTTGATTTAGAAATGTGAAATAAGTTTATGAACCTTATTTTTGAAGACCACTGGATCACCAAATTAACAGAATCATCGTGTTAAATCAATGGATATATATCACTGCACGTATAAATGGTTGTCACGTGTATAAAAATTGATGCATTAATTTTAGAGCCTAAATCAAACATAAAACTGACACATTAATTCTCTACTGCACGAGGTGGTGTAATTATTTCTCTAATGCATATTATATGTACATTAATAGGACTTATCCATAAAGTAAAGACACTCTATCTACATTTGACATTGTTCTTGTAGACAATCAATTAGTGTCTTATCGAGCAAGCTCCCCTCCTCCAATGTTGGAATATATCACCAATCTTCACTCGAATATTTTGTGGTAGAAATTCCTAAGCTCAAATCCCATGTATTTTATAAGATAATGAGTATCTTTCTGTTTTAGCTTGAGCGTATATTTATGCAATAGAGATTAACTTAAATCCATTTTTCCATATTTGATGCATATCTTTACAAGATAATATAAGATACTATATTGTTAGAAAATGATGTGATGTCTTATCTTGTAGAATAAATCAAGGATTTCAAGCCAAAATCCAATCACATAAAATCTGCACAATATAAGTCCCGTGTTATGTTAAATTTCATCCTAGAAATTCGGATGGGATCTTCTATTCCAGGATGGTGTTTCATCTCTTATTCCACAACACGGATGATTGCCAAGTGTATACAAGTTAAAATATTAAAACCCAACAGTTTTTCGTTGGCCTATTTTGAGATTCGGTCATTTATCTTGACAAGTTTGAAGTTTAGTCCTATATATCTATATGGAAGTTGATATTTAGTCCTATATACTCGAATCTTTAGCATTCTGGTCCTATAAGTTATGTTTTTAGTTTATTTTTAGTCTGTGTGTTTTGTCCTTTAAGTTTAAAACGAACTTTTTTATCTCACTTCTCGAAATCTATTTATCCCGAATCTTAAAAATGGTATCAGTGTTTAGATTTATTAAGAACTTTTAAGAATTATTTATTATATTTCTGTAATTAACCTTTGCTGAGGAAAATTATCTCCTAGAAATGGATCTGAATAAGTGTCCAAGATGTATTCATTATAGGAGGTATCATCAAATCTTGACATTGTAAGAAGAACATCATGATAGAATGATTGATATGTCTAACAAGCAATCTTAAGTGTAGAAGGAAAATCTTGCAACACTGTGAAAAACAAAAGTGTATAAATTAAACTACATTTGATTAAGTCAGATGTTATATATAGATCTTATAGATCAACAGAAAACAACACATTAAAACCATTGATGAATAACGATCCAATTGTGTGAAGGATCGAGACAAAAACAAATTCAAGGAATTTCTTCAGAGGGTAGATCAATTCATTCACTAAATAGACAAACTCCTAAAAAACGTAAATGAGAGACAAGATCTGGACAGACGATTTCATTACCAGGAAAAAAAATTGTATGTCCCGAAAAGATCATGCAAAAATCTCGACTCGTGGTATTGCGAACCATCAGATCCGGTGTGGTTTTGGTCAAAAGATGTATAAATTTGATTAAGAGATTGCTTCATTCATGCACAAAAACATGTTGAGTCTGATATGATGGTAATGGACTATTTCCATTTAAAAGTCCAAGATAAAATTTTGAGATTTTTTATATAGGACTAAATTACTAAAAATTGTCAAGTTATAGAACTAAAAGTAAAAGTGTTAAGCTTATGTCTTTGAATATCAATAAATTTGAAAGTTAAAGGAGTAACTCGTAAAAACTTAGAGGACCAATTCGCAAATGGGTCCAAGTTAAAGGACTTAAAATCTTATTTTCCTTAAGTCCGCATAAGGAAGTAAATAAAATCCAGTCAATTCAAAAGTTCGTCTATTACAATATTAAGTGGATGTCTAACCACTCCATTCTACCTAATGTTTGATAAATGGTTTTATCATGATTTTGATGATTTTATTTTTATATCAAAACAATGGTTTTAAAGGTTGTCCAAATACTCCAAAATGATTTAAAATGGTTTTAATATTTTTCGGAGTATTTCTTCAAGTTTTATTTTTCGACAAAAATTGGATAACACATTTAATGATTTTGTAGCAATGGGTTTTTACCTCCAAACTATGTTCTAAATGTTGTCCTAATACTTCCTATTGGTCTAAAATATTTTTACTATTTTCGGAGTATTTCTTGAAGTTCATTTTTGATATAAAATTGGACAACACTTTTGTTTTGAGGTCAACCTGACGTCGCCGTATAGGGCAACCCGTACACTGAAAGTTGTGCAAAACAAAAACTTCATGTTTGCGAGAAAATGGTGAGGGTGACCGGTAACCCTATAGGGCGGCCACCGGTGACATCGACCGGTCGACTCCATAGGGCGGCCGGACTGGGAGCAAAAATTGAAACAGAACTCCCCGCCGCTTCGATTTTTTAGTTTATGCGACCGAACAACATAGGGACGACTTGTCGAACCCTACATCGACCGGCCGCCCTGTGTAAATGTTTATACGATTATTTCAAACTCTATTTTTGTGCGACCGGTCGCCCTATGGTTTGAAACAAAATTCTAACCGTTGTGCGTGGACAACTTTTCCATAAATTGTGGGATTGATTTCTAATAGTTATAATCTTGATTTTAATTGCAATTTTTTTGTAGATATCATATTCCAAGAGGAGTCTATCAAGTATCAATCATCTCCTATAAATAAAGAAAGATTTTAAGCACAACAATAAGAGAGAACAAAACAACACAACAAGATATACTCAAGCAAACACTTGGTCTTTCTTTGTTATTGTTCTTGTTGTAATTTGCCTAGCTTATCACTTTCACATCCTTGAGGTCTAGGCTATTCTTGATTACACTTGCACTCAATTGTATTATTCATTATCGAGTTGTAATCTTGAATTTTTGGGTTATCATTCAACACAAGATATCCTTGTGAGTGTTCTTGTGGCAAGAACACACTTGGGTGATCTAAGTGTTAGGTGTAAGAAGATTGTGGTAATCTTCTTGTTGAGGTGTTGAAGAATTTGGTATTCTTCAAGGTTGAAGATTGTGGTAATCATCACAAGGTGCCGTTGGAGATTATGGTAATCTTCAAGAAGAGATTGTGGCAATCTCAAAGGTGGTGTTGAAGAAAAGTGTGGTGCTCTTCAAGGTGTTGTAAGTTGGTGTTGTATTAATTTTGGTAATTAATAAAATTGTTTTTCTTTTTGAAATCCATCCCGGATATCTTGGGGGTGGTAGTAGATTAGGCCCTAGGTGGGTTGAACTACTATAAATCGACGTGTGCTATTTACATTCCGCACCTTTATTATTGTCTTTGAGCATTCGGTTCGAAAAAGAGGGCGAAATTGAAAAGATGGAGATAATATATTCACCCCATCTAGATTATCGTAGCCGCTTGGACTTACACTTAATACACCACTATTACTACTTAATCAATTATAATTTATGGCGTGTTATGTCTATAAATAAGCATAATCTTGATTGTAAATATATACACAATATATCAAGAGAAATTGAATGACTTTCTTTCTCTCTACTAAATTATTCTCTCTCTATTATTTATGTTTTGATAGTTCTATAATATCACTATAAATATTAGTTCTTTTACGTTCTTAAATTGTTTGTTCTATAACACGTTATCATCACGAGTCAGAGCCAATTTTTTAATACTTTTGGTAAGACGGTAAGTTTTATTCATTTCTTAATTTTATTTATCCTTATGGTTAACCTCGCAAATTAAAACTCAATTTTGTTGCAATTGATATTACTGGAAAAAATTATATGTTAAGGGCTCTAGATGCTAAAATCTATCTTGATGCTAAAGGTCCGGGCAATACCATTAAAGAAGAAAATAGTGCATCAACACAAGATAAAGCTAAATCTATGATTTTTCTTCGTCACCATTTGGATGCAAAATTTGAAAATTGAATACCTTACGGTAAAAAATCCATCAATCCTTTGGAAAAAAATTAAAGAAAGGTATGACCACCTGAAGATGGTTATACTTCCAAAGGCTCATAATTAGATAAAATTGTGTTTTAAAGATTTCGAACCCATAAGCGAATATAACTCCATGATATTTAAAATTTCTTCAAAATTGAAATTATGTGGAGAAAATCCCGGATGGAGATATGATTGAAAAGATACTTTCTACTTTTCATGCATCGGGTTTGCTCTTGCAGCAACAATATCGAGAAAAAGTTTCACAAAATAATCCAACTTGATTTCGTGCCTTTTTTGGCCAAACAAAATAATAAATTATTGATAAAAAATAATGAATCACAACTATTGGTTCTATTCCATTCCCTAAAGTGAATGCGAATAAAGCTTAAAATTTTAGCAATTTCAGAGTCCGTGGTCGTGGAAGACATACGCCATATAATCATGGTAGTCATAATAATGAAAATATAATTAACCACTAGAAGTAGAACAAAAGAAAAGAGAAAGTGATATATCCGGAGGTTAGTGAAGATAAATATTATCGGTGAGGATTAAAATGTCATTGATCATGTACTTGTCGTACATACAAGCGTTTAGTGGAGCTTTATCAAACATCTCTTCGCAAGAAGGATAAAAATACCAAGGCAAATTTTTCTTCTAATCATCTTGAAGATGATAATTTTGATGACATAAATGTGTGTTAGATAAATGTTTTTATAGTAATTTTGATGATTCTATTTAAACTGAGTTTTTCACAAAACATTGTCCCTAAATATTGTCCAAATACTCCCAAATAATTTAAAATATTTTTACTAATTTTTTGGAGTATTTCTCGAAGTTTATTTTTGACAAAAATTGGACAACACTTATGTCTCGTGTTCGACAAGGTGACCCTAGAGGAGCCTATGTATGGAAATCAAATCCAAGACGTCTCCTATAAATAGATCAAGAATTGAAACATCAAGATACAACAACACAAGCTATGCAATCACAGGCTAATACTTGATCTTCACTTTAATTTTGTTGTATTTAGCCTAAGTCTTTCACTTGCACATCTTGAGTATTAGGCTTCATTCTTGATCACGCTTGCACTTCAAAGTTGTATACTTCATAATCGAGTTATAATCTTAAATTTGTTTTCATCATCCAAAACAAGATATCTTTGTTAGTGTTCTTCTGGTAAGAGCACAATTGAGTGATTTTAGGTGTTGAAGAGTGTGGTACTCTTCATAGGTGAAGTAAGAATGTGGTAATCTCCTTGGTGGTATTGTAAGAAGAGTGTGGTACTTTTCAAGGTGTAGCTGTAATAGTTTTGGTAACTATTAATAAAACTCTTTTTCTTTTTTGAAATTCATCCCGGATATACTAGGGGTAGAGCACGTAGCCCCTAGGTGGAGTGAAGCTCTCTAAATCATCGAGTGTTATTTATTTTCTCACACTTGCATTCTTGTTATCATCTCTACATTCGAAAAAGAGGGCCAAATCAAAAAATCGGCATAATCTATTCACCCCCTAGATTATTGTAGCCACTTGGAGTAACAAGTGGTATGAAAGACAAACTCTTTGGTAAGATCATTCCACATTGCGAGTAAAGAGGAAATATCTATGGTGATGCAGGCGGAAGCACAAATAAACGAGCAACGAACAAAAGCAACACGAATCTTCTCAAATAAACGTAAATTGCAATGAAAAGAGATATAAATCAAAAAATTAATAATAATTCAACCTCTTTAAAAATAATAACAAAGCAAATATTTATAAGACCAAACTAAGAGTCCTAACTTAATTAAAACATTAAAAGATAAAATGAATAAAAGACTCCTAAACACAAATCACTTCCTAAAATATAAGATAATGTAAAATCCTAAAAGATATATCATATCTCCATCATACTCTCCCAGGGTCCGGATTTTCTGCCCTCGAATCGGAAGGGAGATTCTAGAAAAATATAAAACCATGGAGGAGCACACAGAGGACGAAATGAAAAAACAAGCGTATACGAGCGCCTACGAGATGCAACTTTGCTATCACATTTGAATAATTGGTTGTTCAATTCACCCAATCCAACTCAGAGGTCCATTCGTTGGTTGACAAGTCTTTGATGATGCTCTCATCACACATCAAACCAATTATCTTAATTGGTCCAAATAGTCCATTCGTAGTAATTGATCGATCTTGGGCCATAGTTCTATAGTCCAGCCCGTGCACGAGGAATGTAATTTGATTTTGTTCGAGCTTCAACTGCAATCTCTTGTCGAATAAATAGTTAAACTTGTTGTATTGAGACCAACGAGAACCCATTTGCGCATTGTGTACAAAATCATGCATTAAATGATCAGTCCGTTGGCGAGGGATTCATGTCATCACTCGACAACATTATTCTTGTCAAGATCCAAACTTGTCATGTACCACATATCGTCACCATCATCCTTAATTTCTTTATTAAAAATTGGTGTATCATTATAGCCACTATTTTCCTCCTCATCGAAAATTGGAGGGCCATCATATTCACAATTCTCTTCAAATTGAAGAGGTTTTCATAGTCAATCTCTGGAATGGGTTCTTCGTCCTCCTCGTCGAAAATTGGACATTCTTCGTAGCTAATCTCCGATATAGCATCGTCGTTTTCTTCATAAAAAATTGGTGGTCCATCGCATCCACCATCATCCTCGTTTGATGAAACATATGAGGATAGATAAAAACCATAACCACATCCACTGCGATAGTTTCGATCGTAGCCTCCTTTTCCTACCTCGTGCGCTCGATCTTGGTCGGCCGTGAGCTGGGCGGTGACGATGTCGAAAAGTTTTTGCTGCTAGATGCGGAATGTGATTATCTATTGTGTCAACAACTTGATCTATTGACGGATCTGTGCGATGTCGTTCATGTGTTGTGGATCCTATCTGGACAATATGGTTCAGGAGCGTAGTCTGGTCTCTGAATACCAACTGATGCAGGCGGAAGCACAAATAAACGAGCAACGAACAAAAGCAACACGAATCTTCTCAAAGAAATGTAAATTGCAATGAAAAGATATAAATCTCAAAATTAATAATAATTCAACCTCTTTAAAAAATAATAACAAAGCAAATATTTATAAGACCAAACTAAGAGTCCTAACTTAATTAAAACATTAAAAGATAAAACAGAATGAAAGACTCCTAAACACAAATCACTTCCTAAAATATAAGGTAATGTAAAATCCTAAAATATATATCATATCTCCATCACATGGCTAGGAACGAAGCCTACCTCACCATCAGCGCGCCCACAAACAAGCTACCACTATTCGACGCCAATGATTATGCTTTTAGGAAAGACTGAATGGAATCTTTTTTCAAGGGTGCGTGTTTGATATACGAAATGCGGTTATTGAAGGGATAGCTCAACCAACCAAGAAATTGGAGGATGCCACCTCGGTTCTCAAGACCTTCAAGGAATTTGATGACAACGATAAGAAGTCATTCTCTCTAAACGGTAAGGCCTTGAATATTTTATATTGTTTACTCACCACCACCAAGTATAACCGTATTAGATGAATAAGGTCTGCACATGAAGTATGGGAAAAATTGGAAACCATCTATGAAGGTACGAAGAAAGTTAAACAAGCAAGAAAAACCATGTTTGTTAAAGACGCGTTGAAAACTTCAATATGCTTGATGGTGAAACTATCTCAAAATGGTGGAAAGGCTTGACAACATAGTCAACCCTCTTGTGGCACTTGGGAAAATCATATCCGAAGAAGACGACAATTATGGAAGGTCGCCAAGGTTTTGAATGCTTTTCCGGTTTATGGTTTGAAAAGGTGACAACAATTACGGAAGCTCAAAATCTTGAAACATTCAAATTCGATGAGCTCATTGGGAACTTCCTCATCTCGTGATGTATATCTTAAGGAGAGGAAAAACTCTAAACCATCCACCTCTCGAATCGGGTATGTAAATTATTCCTAAAAGCTTAGCATCTTTTTCTAATATTTCATATTATGCTAGTGATGAGGATGATGAGGAGATGGCCGCTCTTGTTCGAAAAATGCCAAATTTATAAATAAAAATAAGGCAATAAAATCAAGAGACAACTCATGTTTGAAATGTGGGAAACCCATGCACTACATAGTCGATTGCCCAAAATTAGTGGAGGATGAGCAAATGAAGAAAAACCTTTTTCCAAGAAGAAAGCTCTTAATGCCGAAGCAATCACTTGGGATGAGCTACTTGCCACATCTGATGAGGATGAAGAGGTCGAACATGGTCCCATGACCATAGATAATGAAAATAATGAGGTACGCTTTAACTCTTCATATTCTTCTTTAGTTGATGAATTACAATGTGATTACGACGAGCTCCAAAATGAATTTAGAGAAATGTTATGCAAATACAAACTTTTGAAAAAGGAGTTTAAAGAGCTCAAATTGGAAAAAGAAAAATTATTTACTTCTTATGAATCCCTTGATTGTGCTCATGCTATTACTATTATAAAAATGCATGATCTTGATTCCGAAAAACAAATGCTTACAAAAGAAATTGAAAATTTGAAAAAGGATGTGCGTCATTT
Organism: Rehmannia glutinosa; assembly: GCA_016081115.2. Classification (NCBI taxonomy): domain Eukaryota; kingdom Viridiplantae; phylum Streptophyta; class Magnoliopsida; order Lamiales; family Orobanchaceae; genus Rehmannia; species Rehmannia glutinosa. The sequence continues at coordinate 541,258 of JABTTQ020002268.1, read as the reverse complement.
TAATTTAAGCACGGATAAAGTTACAAAAAATTTTGATGTACAAAGAAGTGAAAATTCTAAATTAGGACTTGGTTATAAAACTTTTCAAAATGCTTCCAAAAAAATGACCAAGGTCCGACTTTCATACGTGCTAGTAGTTCCAATAATCTTATTTGTTTTTATTGTGGTAAAATTGGACTATGCTAATAATTGTAAATTGAAAAATAACTTTAGCTATTTTTGGAGACCCAAAAGTCTCAAAACTAACCCCCGACCCCAAAAGTTATAGGGTACCTACAAATAATTTCTTTGTATATGTTAGAGGCTAGAACCATAATGAATGATTCAAAATGGTTGGTGGACAGCCGGTGTTCACTCAATATGACTAGAAGGAGAGAACGTTTTACAAACATCAAGCTCCAAGAAGAAGGCATGGCCATGTTCGGGATCGCCAAGGAAGAATTCTTGAAAATAGAGAAATTGGTAATTCTTCTTTCTCTCGTTAGTAATATTCTTTTAGTTGAAGGACTTAAATTCAATTTGATAAGTGTAAACCAACTTCGTGATTCAAATTATGATGTTATTTTCAATAATGAAAAATGCCATATTCTAAAAAATGATAAAATTATTTGTGATGCAAATAGAAAAGACAATCTTTACAAAATTTGTACATGTGATTTGGTCACCAAAATATTTCTTGTCTTGTCGCCAATAATGATTTTAATAGTTTATGTCATAGGTGACTTGGAAATGTTGGTTACAAAAATTTGAAAAATATTTACAAAAATCAACATATAAAAGGACTACCCAAATTGACTTTTGAAAATCTTGGATTATATGGCACTTGACAAAAGATCAATAGTTAAGAGTAGTTTTAAACCCAAAATTAAATTTCCACAATCAAGCCTCTACAATTATTTCATCTTGATTTATACGGGGATATTGGCACGGCTAGTCTAGGGGGAAAATATTACACTTTCGTTATAGTCGATGATTATTCTAGATATACTTGGACTATATTTCTTGCTAATAAAAGCGATGTCGTTAATGAGTTTGTTAAGTTGTGTAGAATTATTGAGAATGAAAAAGAATATACCATTAAAAATATTCGAAGTGATCGATTTGGTGAATGTGATGATGATTTTAGTGTATTAATGAAACTAAGGGATATGGTAATAATATTTTGGCTCCAAGAACACCATAACAAAATGGGGTAGCCGAAAGACTCTTCAAGAAATGAGTCGGTCAATTCTCAATGAATTCTCTCTTCCAAAATATTTTTCGGTCAAAGCCGTAAGTACTTCTTGCTATGTTATTAATCATGTTTAGCTTTGTCCTAAGTTGAAAAAAAACACCATATGAGCTTTGGAAAAGAAGAACTCCAAATATTAGCTATTTTAAAATATTTGGGTGTAAGTTTTTTTTTTTGAATACTAAGGATCAATTGGACAAACTTGATCCTAAGGTGATGAAGGAATATTTACGGGTACTCTTAGCATATCGGGTTTATAATAAGACTAGCATGGTGGTTGAAGAATATATTCATGTCAAATTCAATAAAGCTTCGGGTATTAAAAAAATACCAAATGATGAAAGTGATGAGGAAGATAATGTTGAACCTATTATTCATATTGATACTCAAAATGATCAACCTTTTATATCAATTGATCAACCGTCTACTTCAAATGCACCTCAAGAAGAAAAAGGTGATAATTTGGATCTTCCCGTTTCTTTAAAATTCAAAGAAGATCATCCAATAGATCTTATAACTGGGGACCCTCTAGACAAGGTAATGACTAGAATTAAATTTTCCAAAAAAGCTCTTATCTCTCAAAAAGAGCCTAACAATGCAAAGGAATCAATTGAAGATGAGGATTGGTTTTTAGAAATGCAAGAGGAGTTGAATCAATTTAAAAGTAATGATATTTGGGAATTGGTACTTTGTCCTCCACACAAACAATTATTGGTACAAAATGGGTATTCCGGAACAAACTCGATGACCAAGGCAATATTGTTCGAAATAAAGCAAGGTTTGTAGCTCAAGGGTATTGTCGGGAAGAAAGTATTGATTATGATGAAATGTTTGCACCCGTTGCATGTTTAGAACCAATTCATATTTTACTTTCCTATTCTTATTTTAAAAATTTCAAGCTTTATCAAATGGACGATGATTCCACTTTTTTAAATGGTTTTATTCAAGAAGAAGTCTATACAAAATAACCTCCGGGGTTTGAAATTTTTCGAGGTCAAATAATGTTTACAAACTTAAAAATGTCTTATATGGTTTAAAACAAGCATCCCGAGCATGGTATGATAGACTTAGCACTGTTCTTTTATAAAATGGATATACAATACTCTCTTTATTTTTGAAAAAGGGCAAGATTGCTTACTAGTTCAAATTTATGTTGATGATATTATATTTGGTACTACTAATGAATCTTTGTGCAAGAAATTCTCTAAGTTGATGCAAGATGAATTCGAGATGAGTATGATGGGGAGCTAAATTTCTTTCTTGGACTTCAAATAAAGAAATGCCAAGAAAGCATTTATATATCTCAATCAAAGTATACAAAATAACTTCTAAAGAAGTTCGACATTGAAGAAAAGAAGAACCGTCACTACTCCTATGACAACCAATATTAAGCTCGATAAGGATGAAAGAGGCATATCGGTTGATGAATCAAAATATTGAGGTATGATTGGTAGTTTACTTTATTTAACCGCAAGTAGACCCGATATTTTTCTTCTTTGTATGCCTTTGGGCTCGTTTTCAAAGCAATCCCAAAGAATATCATATGAGTGTTGTTAAAAGAATTTTTGTTAAAAGACGTGATTCATTATGGCTAATTTTATCCAAAGAACGAAAATTTTCTCTTAAAGGATACTGATGATTCGGATTATGCGGGAAATATTGATGATCATAAAAGCACCTCCGAATCATGCCAATTTTTTAGGCGGTTGCCTTGCATCTTGGTTTTTGAAAAAGCAAAATTGTATTTCAATGTCAACATGACCAAAGCCGAATACATTTTTGCAGCTTTTTGTTGTACTCAATTGCTTTGGATGAAACAAACCTTAGCGGATTACAAATGTTCTTTTGAAAATGTTCCTATTATTTTGTGATAACACATACGCTATAAATATTGCTCAAAAACCCGATTCATCATAACCGTACTAAACACATAGAGCTTCGTCGTCATTTTCAAAGGGATTGCGTTTCCAAACAAAAAATTGAGATGTATTTTTTTCGTCTCAAGATCAACTCGCGGATATTTTTACAAAATTTGCCGAGTCTTTTGCTTCAATACGAGCTTGTTTAGGTATAATGCATATTGAATAAGGTCTATGTTTGCATTTTGCGCGTTTTTAAAACTTAGGGGTGAAAAATCGGATTTTTCGCTCGAAATGAACAAACATGAAAAAAATTGCACCAGTCGGGATGAAGGGAGGTCAACCGACTTGGACCAGATCTACCTACCCTTGGACTGGTCGACCATCTCGAATGTATTGTTAAACTCGATTTTGTCCTCGGTTTTCCGATTTTTAATATTTTTCTCCAATTTTCGACCCCTTTGCAAATTTCACACACAATTCGCTCAAAATATATTTTTTTCTTGAGAAGTTGCTTATATGTTGATATTTTGATGAAATTTTTATATAATTGTGTTGGGTATAATGATTATTGATGAATGATTGTTGTAAATTTGCATTTAATGATGAAAATTTGGGCTTGATTACATTTAGAAGGGCTATATACATCTTATTTTCTATTCGACGACGCCAAATGTTTGACAAAATGCCTCAAAGAAATTTTCATTCCTTACATGATTCTCTCGATTTCAAAAGTCTTATAAGCTTATAGAAATCATGTTTTGTCAATCAAATGAGTTTTTACAAATCATCTTCTCGAATTTTCCCTTATCATTTGAATTCTAAGCTTTATGTTCCAAAAGCTCGATAATTCGGTTGAATTACACACTTGATATAATTATATGATGTTTTTATCGTGCTAACATTATTTTGGATGATTATATTCCAAAAAGGGAGAAACATGAAATATTCTCATATGATCAAAGAAACTAGAAAAAGCTCACGAAAAAAATATTTATAAGCCATGGATGTAAAAGCCAAAAGATAATTATGTAAATTAGTCCTATAGATGGATTATGGATGTAAAAGCCAAAGGTTGAGGATAAAAATTAGTCTTATAGATGGATTATTGACTTTTATTCATGATTTATGATTATTTTTGACAGGGGAGCTTCTAAGCTCTTGATATTTTAGCTCAAAGATGAAAAGATGAACTTTTAGCTTTTAATTGCTTACTTCTATTATCACTCTTGTTGTGCATGCTGAAAGTAGGAGCTTTCACTAAATGTTTTGATAATATTTACCCCCATTCTTGTGAATTTTATGCATGGAAAGTTGTCGCTCAAAATGGATAGTTGTTTTAGACCGAAAAAACTTGCTTTGTTTTTAAATCGACCTCTTAAAGTTGTTTGGTTTGTAATCATCAAAAAAGGGGAGTTTGTTAGATAAATGTTTATATTGTAATTTTGATGACTCTATTTAAACTGAGTTTTCACCAAAACTATGTCCCTAAATGTTGTCCAAATACTCCCAAATGATTTAAAATATTTTACTAATTTTTCTGGAGTGTTTGAAGTTTATTTTTGACAAAATTGGACAACACTTTTGTCTCGTGTTCGATTGGTCGCCCTAGAGAAACCCATACCGAAAGTTTGATTTTCAAAACAAAATGAGACGGACAAAAAACCCTAGAGGTCGACCGATCGACCAGGAGGTCGTCCGGTGGGTGGACCGATGCGTGGGGAAGTTTGATTTTTGGGAAACTCTTATGCATTTAAATGTTGAAGGGTTCAACCGGTCCAATGAGGGGTCGTCCTGCGTCATCTTTTCTGTTTTTGTTCATATAATTTGAAATTCTTATCTCTGTTTGAGCAATCGACCAATATGTTTATCAACAAACTATCCGTTGAACCAAAGACAACTTTTCATGATTTTAAGAAATTGATTTCTAACAACTAAAATCTTGATTTAAATTACATTTTTTTGTAGATTTCAATATCCAAGGAGGAGCCTGTGTCTGGAAATCAAATCCAAGACCTCTCCTATAAATAGATAAAGAATTGAAGCATCATGATACAACAACACAAGTTATACAATCACAGGCAAATACTTGATCTTCACTTTAATTTTGTTGTATTTAGCCTAAGTCTTTCACTTGCACATCTTGAGTATTAGGCTTCATTCTTGATTACACTTGCACTTCAAAGTTGTATACTTCATAATCGAGTTGTAATCTTGAATTTGTGTTCATCATCCAAAACAAGATATCCTTATTAGTGTTCTTGTGGTAAGAGCACACTTGGGTGATTTTAGGTGTTGAAGAGTGTGGTACTCTTCATAGATGAAGGAAGATTGTGGTAATCTTCTTGGTGGTGTTGTAAGAAGAGTGTGGTACTCTTCAAGGTGTAGTTGTAATAGTTTTGGTAACAATTAATAAAATTCTTTTTCTTTTTTGAACTCCATCCCAGATATACTGGGGTGGTAGAGCACGTAGTCCCTAGGTGGGGTGAAGCTCTCTAAATCATCGAGTGTTGTTTAATTTCCCGCACTTACATTCTTGCTATCATCTTTACATTCGAAAAATAGGGCTAAATCAAAAATCAGCATAATCTATTCACCCCCCTTTAGATTATCGTAGCCACTTTGAATAACAATGTGGATATTACACATCTGGATGTTGTTGATTTCTTTGAACATCTAGTTCCGAATTGATCACTTAATTGTTGAATGAAATATTTAAGCAACGATATCTATTTTTAGATTAGTTTCCAAGTATTCATTCAAATTTGTTGTGTTGTAATAATGATAATATTTTGGTTATGCTTGTATGTGTTTTCCCGTGAAGTTCAAATTGAACCTTTTATATGAATAATAATTCTATCACAATATTTGTTTATTATTTCAATTACAAAAATATTATCATAATTACACTAGATCATTCCAAATCTTCACATTCAAATTTCTCCCTCCCAACGGTATGTAACAACTAGAACAATAAATTTTATCTATAACTATATGAACATTTTATTCAATAATTCTCACATTATCATATATTAATAATTCAATCTAATTTCGTTTCATCATTGAAGATGTTTAACCTAACTATGGTATTTCTTATCTTGCTAGTCATAATGCATAACATTTTAAATTTTTATTGTAGGAGAAAGTCTCTTGTAGGACCGTATTACGGATCTTACAATCCAGATCTGCTACACAGAGACGAAAAAAAACACATTATAAATGACTGACCCAACTGCTAGTGTGGAATCTCTAAAGAAGATTACTTTTTCTCTCTCTTCTTATCAATGGTCCTCTCCAATAAATCTTATTTTTATCTCTCCTTTTATCCCAAGGACTTCCTCCGCTAGTTGTGGAATCTATAAAGCAAATTTCTTTTTCTCTCTCATCTTCTCAATGGTCCCTCTAATCGTTCTTTTTTTTTCTATCCTTTTGTCCCACGGACTTCCTCCAACAAAGGCATTACTCTCTCCAGTGATACTTTTTGAGCAATAAATATGATACTTTTAGGATGTTTTGTGATACTTTTATATTTTAAATATTGTAAACATCAAAAGTGATACGTTTTTACCAAATATTGATACTTTTACCATTAAATATGATACTTTTAAAATCAACAATAATACTTTCATATATTATATTTAAAAAAAATGCACAATACTCTGATATAAAAAAGTAACAGTTTTTATGCTATTACAGATACTTCTCAGCATTCAAAGTGATATTTTATTTTCAATACAAGAACTTCACAAATCACTTCACAAAGTAATCTATATTTTGTAAGATGATACTTTTTACACAATTTTTGATACTTTTCAAAGATTAAAAATGATAATTTTAATCTAAATGAGCATTTTGGAGTCTCAGAACTAGTAATACAATAACTCTAATGTTAAACTCGCAATTTCAAATGACTTTGTATCAATACATTAATTTCAAAAACATACAAATGATAAAAGAATTTCAAATGACAATACTTTGTTAACAAAAAAAAAACACTATTAAATGCAGTATTCTTTTCCAATTCACGGCTATTGCTACTTCCTTCACCGAAATTCTTTCTTTTACATCATTTTTTTCCAGAGTGCTTTGCAGTTCCTTTTTTCGGGTTGTTTTTTCCCTTCCTCTTCCACTATCTCTCCTGTACAGCAATAGTTTCTATCATGTCATCTACAAGTATGAAAAACTAATACGTTTAAGGTAATTTTTGATACTTTTGAGATAATTTCTGATACATTTAAATCAAAATTCTGAAAAACACATAATAATAAATTTAACAATTTGGTCATCATCTAAGAACAAAACAATCAAATATGAAGTTCAACAAAAAATTCAATATTGAAATATATGTAGTCATATAAATATATGTTCCATGGTGAAATATAGTAACATAAAATTAATATTTTTAAGGCAATCTATGATATTTTTATGATAATTTCTGGTACTTTTAAACATCAATGTTCACATATTTGTACTATAACGACAATGTTTGTATTTTAAGTATGTCTAACGACAATGTTCATAATTTCAGTCAGTATCTATAACTCAAATTTAACAAAATTGCACTAGAAAGTCCAACACACAACTCAACAAATTGCCAAAAAAATATTTACTGAAAAATTGTGCAAATTTTTTAAAAATATTAAATTAATTTACAAACCAAAATTTACGAGAAAAATATAAAAACTAATTTACAAACCCGAAAACTTCAAATGATAAATAGACACTTCGACCACGAGCCAAACCACCGGAGTCACGTCTCGACAAGTAGGCTTGGAATCGATGAACAAAGAACCAATCAAAAAAATGAAGAACAGAGAAGAAGAACCACTGGATTTGCGTCTTGGAGATGAAGAAGATATGAAGAATAAATGTTGAAGAAGAACAAAGAAGAAGAAGAAAAGAGAAGAAAACCAGAGACTAGAAGAAGAAAATGGGAAGAAAAAAACCCTAAGTAAAAATAAAAAAGGCAACAAGAACCTGGAAAAAAAATCTGAAAAAAAAAACTAAATTGGGCGGGTCTGGGAAGCGGGTCGGATAAGTAGGATTCATCTTACGGGTTTAGACCCGCAAGACGGTCTTACACAAGTTTTTGCCATATTGTAGATCATCCTCCGAGTTATTTTTGTCTTATGATTGAACTTCTTGTTGTTCTCATTTATCTGTTGTTAGCCGTAGCAATTCATTTTAGCGAGGATGTAATGATAATTGGATGATTATTTATGTCTATGTTGTTGAAAACCATATTTTATATTTAAAGTATGTTGTGACTCTATGTTATTATTTAGCTATTTCACATTGATAGAATTTTTTTATATAAAATCATAAGGATAATCCCATAATATTAATCAATAATATTATATCGGTGTATATGGGAAACACCGAGAAGAAAGACTATTGTCTACTTGATAGTGCAACAATGCACTTAATATTAACATATAAAGTATATTTTTCGAGTGTGAGATCGTGCAAGGCACATGCAAATTCTAATTATATGCGAGTCCCATTGAAATGATTATTGACTCAGGAATGCAACATTAATGTTGCCTAATGGTACAATCCTTCGATTGAAAATGAATTATTATCTAATAGATAAAAAATATACTAAGTTCTAAGGATGTGCGTGATAATAACTATCATTTCGAGACACTAAATGACCATGATAAATAGCATCTATATATCACATCCTATAAAATGAGCAAGAAGAATGACCATGAGAAGTTTGAAGCGATAATTTACGGATTGTATTATGTCCAAATTAAAACTTTTGAATCCTACGCCACCATGTCTTGGAAGTCGGTAAATCCTAATATATTTGGGTTATGACATTATAGCCTAGGACACCTTGGAACTACTATGATGCGTGGGATTATTGAACATACCAATGGAAATCCATTGAAAGGCACAAAAATGCCGATTTCGAAAGATTATTTTTGTGAATCATGTTCACAAGGAAAACTCATTACTAGGACTTGAATGGAAAAGGTTGGTTATGAATCACCATAGTTTTACAACGTATTCATAGTGATATTTGTGGACCAATACATCAAGCAAGAGGACCGTTTAGATATTTCATGATCTTAGTAGATTTATCGTGCGCTTGGTTAATCGTACGTATGTCTATTATCTACTAGAAATGTTGCATTGCTAGATTATTAGCACGAATTATTAAACTCTAAGTACATTTCCCTAATTATCCTATTAAGAATATAAGACTGGATAATGTCGTAGAACTAGTTACATCAAAAATATTTGATGAATATTACGCAAAGACCAGGAATTAATGTTGAGCACCCAATAGCACATGACTCGAGAATGGGTTAGCGTAATCCCCGATTCAATGGGTTCGGGAATTGCTCGTACATTATTAATGAGATCAAAGCTTACCAAAGTAGCATGGGTCATGCAATATAACATGCATCAACACTTATCGATTACGTCCCATTACTTATCATATGCATTCCCCAATGCAATTAACTCTCAGATTTGAGTGAATATTTTGTACCTACGCACTTTCGGTGTAATGTTTAGAGCCAATTCCACCTCCTCGGAGGACAAAAATGGGTCCACAACATAGACTTGTATATATGTTGGATTTGATTCTTCGTCAATTATTCAATATTTTGAACCAATGACAGGATATTGATTTACCGTTGATTTTTCGGATTGTTATTTTAATGAAACAACATTTTCATCAGTGGAAGGGACAAAATTGTGTTGTAAAATGATAAACAAAAGCCAATTGAGAATTTCTTTGGAATGAACAAAGTTTATCCCATTTGGACCTGCGTACTCCTAAATGTGAAAATGAGGTAGGTAGAATCATTCATTTACAGAATATTGCCAATAGACTTCCTGATGCAATTAATGATGCTAGCAAAGTCATGAAGTCTCATATTCCGGCTGCCAATGTTCTGGCTAGGATTATTGTTCTAGAATATAAGAAAATGAATGATGATGTTCCACGATACAAAAGCAAGGCTGACCTATTGGCTCAAAGGATATGGTTCCTCAAAAAACAAAGGGAAAAATTGATACTAATGAGTGAGCTCCAGATAAATCTGTAGAGCCTAATATATCTCAGAAAATATATAAATCAAAAGCTCTGATAGCATCGAGAATCCATGAGTTATTGTAATGAGGTATGGGATCGAAATGAAATAATTATTGATGATAAATTTGCATTTGGTTACTCAAGTAATCATTGATAATGATTATGATGGTGAACCACATTCTACAATAGAATATTGTCAGAGGTTTGATTGGCCTATGTGAAAAGAAGAAATAAAATATGAGTTAGCTTCCCTAGAGAAACAAAATGTATTTGGTAAAATTACTTGAACTCCATATAATTTAAATCCCATTGGATACAAATTGGTATTTTTTCGAAAAAGAAATGAGAAAAACGAAGTCGTGAGGTATAAAGCCCGACTCATAACTCAAGGATTCTCTTAGAGACCTCAGAAAGATTATGATGAGACATATTCCCTTGTGATATATACAATCACGTTCCGTTTTCTCATTAATATGGCTGTCCATGATAGTTTGGACATGTGTCTAATGAACATAGTAACGAAATATCTATATGGTCCACTGGATTGTGATATTTATATAAAAATCCCGATGGATATAAAATGCCGTAAATTGGACACACAGTTTGATTGACACCCCCAAGAATTATCTAATGTTGTTGAATATCTAAAGAAGGAGTTTGAGGTTAAATATCTTGGAAAAAACAAATTATTCCTTGGTCTTGAGCTAGAGTATAAAGGTAACGAATATTTATTACAACATAAATGCATTAGGTAACACAATTGTAGCACTTTTTACATAAGACACATTATGTAACACGTGTTCATAACAATTTTTATATTACAATGTTTATGTAACACTACGCAACACTTTATAAATATGTAACAGATTATATATAATAGTTTTAAATAAGTAACATTTTTAAGTATCACTTTTTTTTGGTTTCTTTTGTAATACAAATAGGTATCACTTTAATTAAACAACACTCTAAGTAACACTCGTATTTTATTAATTGGAACAATTTCTTTGCTCTATTTTGGTAACACAAAATTATATCTCTTTCATAAAATAATGCCAAGGATTTATTTATTTAATTTATATCACAAAATAGGTGAAGACAAATATACTATATTATTTTTTTCTTTTTTTTTCTTTTAGTAAAGTCTTTTTATGGAGGTAATTAATCCGTATTAATACTTGACAAAAATATAAAGGTTGTAATAAGATTTATTTATAAAAAAAGTGCTACCTAAAGTGTTACATAATATTCTTATGTAACACTCCAGAAATATTTTTTCAAAGTGTTACATATAGAAAAAGTGCTAATAAAAGCGTTACATAAAGACTATATGTAACACTTTAGAATTGATTCTTCAAAGTGATACAAATAATGAGCATAATGTAACACTTATGAAAAGTGTCATTAAAAGCTATTAAAAGTGATACCTTACAGTATAGGTAGAAGGGGCAACTGCATCACTATAAAAAGTGTCATCTATTGTCTATAGTAACGTTTAATTGATATTAGGTAACATTGTTTGGGTGATACCTTATGTCATTTATGTTGTAGTGACTTGTCCACCAATTCGCTTATAATAAAAGATTGCTCTAACTCTTTAATATGGACAAGAGTCATCCTTGAGTAACCCTGGTCGCACGCGAAGTTTAGATCTCAATAATGATTCATTTCGACCAAAGGAGTCCGATGAGGAGATTTCGGTCCCGGAGCATTAATGTATTTAGCACAATGCACCGTAACAATCATCCCTTCATTTGTCAATCTACTTGTGCAATACAATTTTAAGCCAACTCGAAGACACTGTAATTGTATGAAACACATTTTTCGACACCTGAGTTGTACTATAGATTTAAGGTTATTCTACTCAAAGGAACCCACTAACTCGAGATTAGTTGGTTATGTTGTATATCTGATCAGCATAAGGCTCGGTCACAATCTGGTTATGTGTTTTGCTATAATGGTACATCTATATCATGGCGATCTACCAAACAAACATTAGTGGCTACTTCTTCTAATCACTCTAAGATAATTGCTCTTCATGAGGTTACAAAGAATGTGTTTGGTTAAGATCTGTTATATCTTATATTCAAAATAGTTGTCAATTGAAGTTGGTTACAGATACCGCCATATTATTTATGAGGATAATGCAGTATGTATACCCCAAGTAAGAAGAGGTTACATAAAGGTGATTGGACAAAACATATTTCATCAAAGTTTTTCCATATATATAAATTCCAAAAAAATGGAGAGGTAGATGTTCAACAGATTCACTCTTGTCATAATCTTGCTGATCTATCTACAAAATCCATGCTTACGTCAACATTCGAGAAACTACTTTATAGCATAGGAATGAGAAGAGTCAATATGAAGTAAGATTAATGGAGCAAGTTATGCAGCTAATATCCTACATTTCAGGGGGAGCGAATATACTATGCGTTATACTATTTTTCCATTTTGTCTGGTTTTTATCCCATTATGTTTTCTAGCTATGCACATGGTCTGGATTTGAGATGTACTCTTTTCCCTTATGTCTGGTTTTTTTTTCCTACCACATACTCATCCAATAGTGAGACATCCAAGGAGGAGTGTTACAATATTAAGTGGATGTCTAACCATTCCATTCTACCTAATACACTACTATTACTACATAACTAATTGTAATTTATGGTAGTGTTATGCCTATAAATAGGCATATTGTTGATTCTAAATATACACAAAATATATCAAGAGAAATAGAAAGACTTTCTTTCTCTCTACCAAATTATTCTCTCTCTATTATTTATGTTTTGATAGTTCTATTATATCACTATAAATATTAGTTCTCTTGTGTTCTTAAATTGTTTGCTATATAACATTGTCCAATTATAGCCAATTAAATCAATGCCGCTTTAATGTGGACCATATAAGACCCTCACAATTATTTTTAAACCTTTTCATTAACATGGGATGGTGTGTTAATTAATTTATTTTGAACATTGTGCCTGGACTAGAAATACTAATCCTTTTTGTTTTTAGGAATAATCATTTTGTTTTAGTCTTTCAGTTGCTCCAATAATTTCATTATTAATTATTAATGGATTTAAATATAAACAATGTATTTTTGTCTGCCTTAGCTTTTTGCATTGAAATATTATGGCTGGAGTAAGTTTAAATTTTGCTTGTATAGCTCTCAAAATGGACTGACAAGGCGGGTCATCATGCGGGCCAAAAATATCCGCCAATTGGCAAGGCGAGGCGGGAATATCCTCGCCCAACCCACAGAGGGCCGACCCACTCAAAACTAAAAAATAATTAAAAAAGATTAATTAAATAATTAATGATTTAATTTAACAAATAATCTAATGATTAAATAATTAATTCAATAAAATCAAGTAAGTTCATGAGAAATTCCAAATCATAAAGTTCAAATTGTAATAAAATATAAAATACTACATAAACAAACTTAATAAGTTAAATATAATAAATGATGATAAATATATATTTAAAAAACTATTTCACACTTTATAAGAGATAAAAATATGAAGTATCAATTCTACTATTTTTCTTCTTCTTATTCTTTGTTTTTCTTATCTTTTTCCCTAGCGGCCTAGTCCATTTATGCCCGCCTCCTGACGGGCCATTAAACACCTCATCTACCCCTACCTTAGCCTGGACGAGCTAGCTTGTTTTAGGCCTGACCAAATGGAACCAGAATCGGAAGAGGAACCGGAACTGGAACCGTGGTCAACGGTTCTTGGAACCATTGACCGATTCTCGGTTCGGAACCGTGAAGGAACCGGTCTTTATCGGTTCCGGTTCCAAGGTTCCGATTTCATGGTTCCAAATTGTCAGTTCCACGGTTCCGGTTCCACGATTCCAACAAATATAATGAATTTATAATGAATATAGTTTAAAATTTAAGGGAGAAAAGAGTCAACAAGAAATACAATCTACACCTACTACAAGAAATAATGGTAAATAATATAAACAAACTATGTGGGCTTTGATTCCACTATATCCTAAGAAGATACCTAGGCAGCTTAATATTAATTATTAATATTAAGTTCAAACACATTTTTCCCTTTTTCTTGTTTTATTTAATTTAAAGTCTTCAAGTAATCTAAGATAATATTCTAATTTTGGTATTGAATTATATTGTGTTATATTTAAACAAATTGAAGAAAAAAATAAAAACAAAAAATGACGGTTCCACGGTTCCATAACCGAAATGGAACCGCCGGAGTTCCTACTGATTCTAGTTCTCGAACCTAACCAAAGGGTTTTGGAACCATCTTGGAACCGTCTGTTCAAGGTTCCGGTTCCGGTTTTATATTATTTGGAACCGGAATCGGCGGTTCTGGAACCAGAACCGGCGGTTCCCGAATCGTGGACAGGACTAGCTTGTTTTGACGGCTCTATTTGTAAGGGAAATTTGAATAAGTTAGACATCAATGATATATTGTGAAAAGGTAAATCATTTTCCTTTTTCACCCATTAATTAAAGTACAATACAATTATCCAAAAGAAAGGGAAAAAGGTAGGAATGTTTTAAGGCATACTTAATATTTTGAATAATAAAAAAGTTTAAACAAGTATATTTCAATAATGTACAATAAATAAAATTATGTCCTTTTCTTTTCTCAAATTCCTAGCCATTTTTGTTCCCCCATGCTCATTCATGTGATAGAAATACGAAATAAATAATATCACAAATTTCAAACTAGTTGAATTGTGTGAGAAGTGGTAGGAATTATTATCTATAGCCAGAAAGATCTGTTTGTATTTAAATATTTCGATAAAAATCTCATCTCAACTTAAAATAAATTGTTCTACTATATATATATACTTTATAAAAATATTATAAATCAACTATTATTCTTATTATTTATACAAAGTAATAAAATAATTAATATAATGTAATAATAATTGTAATAACATTAACATATATTACAAATTTAGTTGAACTCAAGCTTATTTAAAAGGATTTTGACCTTTGATAATTCAAAATATAGTACTCGACATTGAATGGGATTGACTTAAATTTGATTGATAGTGGCGCAGCAGTAATATCTTAATATAATAAAAGAAGAAATATTAAACTAATAATAATACTAGTTATAATTGTTCGCCTTATTTTAGCTTCATCGCAAGTGTACGGTGTAATTTATAGAATGGGGTAAGCAAGGTCGTATCCACGGAGACTAATAAATTTATGCGCTAATTATTGAGATCATAATAGTCTTATTTTTATTAAGACGATCGTAATTGGAGGATTGTTGTGGAAGTAAAGATAAGATATACTATAAAAACACAAATTGAATTATCAAGAGAATGAAATGGATTCCCGGGTTATGGTTTAGATTAATATCTCTCTGTTGTCCGATTTAATCAAAGCCAAAGTTATTATCAATATTCCTATAAGATGATCACACGAGTATTCTATCCTCCATCTCGAGATGTATATAAAACTTAAAGTGAAATAACCATGCTAGCATCTCTACTCAACAATAGATATACAAATCCCAAAAGCACCAAAGATCATAAATCCTCACAAATATCACAAACCTCTCGATTATGCAAATATTCATGTCAAGTACTCAAGATCTAATATTGAAGGTCATCTCTCGAATTATGAATCAATATATCAAACATGTTCAATCATTGGCCAAATGATCAAATTAGAATACGAACAAAGTACTCAAGTAGGCTTCAAGACAATAACTTCAACTAAGATTAAAACATGCATCCAACAAGAATTCATTAATCTACTTCCAAAACCCGTAAATCACAAGAAGTTTAGCTACTCATGATGTCTAAACAATCCATAGATAAATTGTTCATACAAAACTCAAGCTCAAATGAAAGAGATTAAAAACAAAGAATGAGAAAACTTAGGAAAAGTAGATAATCTCTTGATAAATCTTCGATCCTTAAGCCCCGATATGACCCGATTCTTCCCTTGACTCTTCCTTGATGAAGTTGATATGTTTCTTGAGTTCTTGGGTATATTCCAGGCTTTTTCTCCCCTGTTGTGGGCCCCAAAAAGTGGTATTTATAACTTTTAGTAACCTAGGTCAATGTCGCTTTGGACATTCCAAAGCCGATGCACGGGTGTGTGCCAGGCCGTAAGACATTACTTTTCACCAAACCACGCACGGGTCGTGCGCCTCAAGCACGCCCTACCCGTGCATGGTGCCGTAAGCATTCTTCAAGTCCTTCAAGCACGCACAGGTCGTGTCTATACGCACGCCCTGCCCGTGGATGTCCTTTTCTTGCCTGTTTCATCCAATCGCTTCTCGTTTTGCCTTCTAATCTGGTGTATTCACTCGATTCTTGATGTTTCTATATCGCAATGCTCGTATTTGCCCCAAAATTACTTCAAATCTCATTAGAGTCCTACAAAGAGTGAATATATACCATTTCATATGAGTTATAGCATGTTTATAAACAATTATAGCCATAAATATGCCCCAAAATACATGCAAAACTCACACTAATCAAACCCCAAAATTTAAATTGTTGACCGTCCCGGTCAATGCTTTATAACAAAATAAAACACAACTGGGAGGAATGAAAAGTAAAACGCACACACATCTCCATAAAATTCGTATTGTTCATCACAATCATCAAGCAACAAATCAACCAAGCCCCAAACATTTAACATAGAACATACATCAAAGAAACCATGGTAAATGCTTTTAATCACACCTCTCAAAGATTAAGTGTATACTCTCCTCTCGAATGAATATAGGACGTGTTTACACTCAATTCAATTCAATGTTGCAGAATTATCATAGGCTTGCAAATCGTCTCTTATCTCCGCCAGTAGAATGTATGCAATTTGTGAATCAAAAAAGAGTTTTTTTCTTTTGGTTGTAATGAAGGCTATTTGGATAGGGTAGGAAATTTGAATAAAGTGACTCAAACTCGAGCATATAGACCGGTGAGCATATCAATCATCTACATTGAAATCCCATATGCTACTCCAATCATCCCGTATTTTCATCAACTTTTAAACTCTCCATCGTTCTTTTTCTTTTGTGAAACTCAACAATTCCTTCACTTCTTTTATATTACTTAGCCCCAAGTTCATTTGTAAAATCTCATTCATAATGCCAATTTTTTTCCGACTCTTTTATGAGTATTCATCATTTCATTTCTCCTCCTTTGCTTCCACTTTTGTTCCCATCAACCAAATCTTACACCACCTTCTAAAATTTTGATTTCACCCATTCAACCTCATTCAATCCCTTTACTTGAATACTATACGTTCAAGTGTAGTGTAACAATTATATCAAGTTAAGGCTTGAATTGTTGGTATAAATAAAAATTAGGCAATAGGTTCAAGTTGGCTAACAAGGAATTTCAACATCATTAGGTAAGCAAAAGGCTTGAAAGACTAACAAAAATGGCCTTAAATCATTTCCACATTTCGCATACAACATGTGGCCTTGACAAAGATATCGAGCAGGTTCTAAAACTCTAACAACATGAATCATACACTCAAATCAACAACAAGACTCGTATAAGGAAAGCGATAAAGGCTCAAAAGCTCACGACTTGTAAATTCATAATTTAAAGCATATAACCTTGTTCTTAGTATCCACATGCTCAATATCATCTATTCATGGCTCTATCAACTAATATTCAACACCCAATAATAACAATACAAATGTTTCAAAATATAGCACGAGTCGCATCACACGGTCTACTCACTCTCTAAAATCTATGAAAGCAATAAACGTACTAAAGTTGTAAACGTGCTTCTAATACAATGCAACCTAAAATGTTCTACATGTAACTATATGAAAACACACAAAAAATGCAATTTTTTTTATATCCACACCCATCTTATCAAAATAACTCTCTCTCCCCAAAACTAAAATGAAATTATATTGCACGTAAGAGAAGATAGAATTTCAATAAAGAAAAGTGTGAAGGTACCCTTAGGTTGCATCTCAACAATCGCTATATTTAACGTCTTTAGCTCGATGCCTGTTAATCCCTCATGAATTTGTGACTCCTTTGAATGCATATATTAGCTGCTTTGGGTCATGGTCAAGTGCCATATTTGCATTGCTTACACCTAATATTGCATATTTGGGGTTTCCAAGGAATAGTTTGAATCCTGATGTCGGAGGATACTGATCTGGTTCATTCTCAGGCTGATCATGCGTGTACGTACGACCAGTACTTGTCTCATTCTGGAACAACTTTCTTATGATATTATGCACAAGATGCTCGGGTGTTCAACCACGGGTCGTGTGTTCCTTGTCCTGTTTTTGCTCCTTTTCGGCACCACACTGTCTGACTGTGCATAGACAAACAATCCATGCATGGTTCCAAAGTTTCTTACTTTTCCGAACTTTCGGCCCTTCCTTTTCAAGACCATTCCTTAGATGAATGGCACTACATTGTTACTTTGACTTGACTTTCGTGGTGCTCGGAAATGGGCTCTTTTGCTGTTGTCCACCAACGATCGTAGCTAATAGGCCAATCTGGGTTTCAAGATTTTTCATTTGTGTACCCAAGGTATTAGCTAATTATTCGACGTGTGCTTCAATTTTATCCAGCTTTGCCTCATATGTATTGAATCGATTCCTTGTTTCACTTATAAATAAACTCGTTTGACTCATAACCGTAGCAAGAATGTCCTCCATGGATGGCTCTGCCTCTGCATTAGTAAATCCAATGGTTACATTGAAGCTTGATGGCGGTTGAATCACATTCTTCGTGCTATCATATGAAAAATCTTCTTGATTCCCCGATCCGGGTAATAGCACGTAGGAGTAGAATTATTTTAGTAATCGTAGAAATTCTAGTTCATGAAATAATTGACTTCCTCCATTCGAAAGCGATTGTCCGTGCACTATCTATACCAACTCAAAGAAACAAATCAAACATTGTAGAAGTATAATTTACAAAAGAAAAATGAAATAAAATAAAAAATATCTAAATTAAAAATAATTCTATCTATCGCAATATTAGCACCAAAAATTGTATTAGTCTATGGCAATGGAGCCAAAAATGTTTTAGCCATATTTTTAGCTTCACCGCAAGTGTACGTTGCGTTTATAGAATAGGGTAAGAAAGGTCGTATCCACAGGGAATAATAAATTTATGTGATAATTATTGAGATCATAATAGTCTTATTTTTATTTAGACGGTCGATAATAATTGGATGATTGTTGTGGAAGTAAAGACAATATATACTACAAAAACACAAGATAAGAATAATAATGTAATTATCAAGAGAATGAAATGGATTCACTTTGTTATGGTTTTGATTATTATCTCTCTTGTTGTTCGATTTAATCAAAGCCAAATTTATTATCAATATTCCTATAAGACGATGACACAAGTATTTTATCCTCCTCTCGGGATGTATACATAACGTAGATTGAAACATCTATGCTAGCATTTCTACTCAAGATCTAATATTGAAGCTCATCTCTCGAATTATGAATCAATATATCAAACATGATAAATCATTGGCCAAATGATAAAACAAGAATAAGAACAAAGTACTCAAAGGCTTCAAGACAATAACTTCAACTAAGATTAAAACATCCAACAAGAGTTCATTAATCTACTTCAAAACCCAAAATCACAAGAAATTTAGCTACTCATGATGTTTAAGCAATCCATAGACAAATTGTTCATACAAAACTCAAGCTCAAATGAAAGATTAAAACACAAAGATGAGAAAACTTAGGAAAGTAGATAATCTCTTGATAAATCTTCGATCCTTAAGCTCGATGTGACTGATTCTTCCCTTGACTATTTCTTGATGAAGTTGGTGTGTTTCTTGAGTTCTTGGGTATATTCCACCTTTTTCTCCCCGGTGTGCGCCCAAAAATGGCATTTATACCTTTTAGAAGTCTAGGTCAATGTGATGTCAATTTTGGACATTCCAGCGAACACGCACTGGCGGTGCACCCTACGCACGGCCAGGTCATGTGCCAGGCCGTAAGACATTACTTTTCACCAAACCACACATGGGTCATGCGCCTCACGCATTCCCTACCCGTGCGTGGTGCCATCGGCATTCTTCAAGTCCTTCAGGCACGTACGGGTCGTGTCTATACGCACGCCCTGCCCGTGCATGTTCTTTTCTTGCCCATTTTGTCTGACTTCTTCACGTTTTGGTTTCCAATTTGGTATATTCACTCGATTCTTGATGTTTCTATATCACAATGCTCGTATTTGCCATAAAATTACTTCAAATTTTATTAAATTCCTACAAAATGTGCAAAGCGTAATACCTTTTCCACAAAGAGCGAATATATACAATTCATATGAGTTATAGCATGTTTATAAACAATTATAGCCATAAATATGCCCCAAAATACATGCAAATCTTACACTAATCAATAATATTACTAATAATAACATAAAAAATGATCAATATCAAATTATAAGCTGGGTATTATAATATGCCTATCTTTTAATGCTTGATTTTGTCCATTATATGGACACAAGATATTATGGTAGTGATATATATATATATATATATATATGTGTGTGTGTGTGTGTGTGTGTGTGTGTGTGATTTGATTTGGTAATGGGACACTCCCCTTATATGAGGCAGTGGGGATTTATTATGACCATTGGATTGATTTTTTGGATGATTCAGATAAACTCCATTATTTTAGGCGAGTAGTTAATAGATACACATCATCAAGGTCATATGTGTAATTTGACCAATTTTGGATTTTTCTGTAAGGGCTATTTTGTCATTTTTAAGAGTGTAAAAGGAAGTTATTATTTACCATATTTATTGGAGCGGTTTTTGGAGAGTTATTTCCATTCAAAATACCACGTCTCTTCTCATTGTTTTGATAAACTATGCAGCCATTCTTTTGAAATTTCGCAAGCACTGTAAAACTCTCCTCTCTCCAACGCATCGTTCCCTTCCAATCTCAACCCTTTTTTTCGGTGTTACATGTAATTTTAGATCTTTCTCCGTTTTGAATATATTGTATGTTGCATAAGCTTGCATTCTCCCATAGTAGAGATTATAAAATAGTGATGACGTGATATGTACCCAGTTCATAGTTACTCGGATCACTTTTCAATTTCACTTTAGGAGGTAGGTTTAGATTATCATCAATGGAAATCCTTAAACAAAACTTGGTGTTGATAAGGCTACATGAGCGCATTATCTGAAATTTATTAAACTTGTTTGTATTAGAGTTTGGGCGTCTCTTGTCGGTAAGTTTTCACATATTTGTTTTAATTTTTTCTTCTTGGTAATCATATGCCCGTTTTTGAATGATGTTTAAGCGATAATTGTGTTGTTTCTGGGTTTTTTTTCCCTTTGATTTTATGGATATTTTCGCTGCAAATTAACCTGATTGTTTGTTTTGTATCCTTCATCGAAATTGGAACTAGGGGAGGTGTAAGTTCGGGTGGTTTTGTGGCGGCATATGAGAATTGGAATTGGAAGTGGTCATTTGTTAAAAATTGTTGAAGCCAAACAATTTTCATGTCTGGGATTTTTATATTGCATAAGGTAATATAATTCTGTTGTATATTTAGTTTAGTTTTAGTGCTTATTTAATACAATTTTGTTGTTTTGTGCAGTACAATATTGTGTATGTCTTCAACATAGCTTAATTTCCATGGTAGTTATATAATACAATTTTAATGTATTTGTCATTACATGTTTGTGTAGTGTTAGAATAAATTTATTGTACTTGTCAAGTGTGAATGTTTGTTTTGGTGTTTAAGCCCTTCTCAACATGGTCCTTCATCAAGTTACAGATTTTTTGGGAATAAAAGCTATTTCCAGCTTTGTTTGGGGGAATAAAAGCACTTTTGTTTTAGTACACTTTTGATGTTTTAAGCTCGTCAATTATGTGTGTTTATTTTAAATTGGTTGTTTAATGTTTTTTATATCTCATGAAATATAATTTTGTTGTATGAGAGCTCCTAATATTTATGGGTAATATAATTTTGTTGTATACTTAGTTTAGTTTTAGTGCTTATTTAATACAATTTTGTTGTTTTGTGTAGTACTGATTTTGTGTATGTTTTCAACATAATTTAATTTTCATGGTAGTTATATAATACAATTATAATGTTTTTGGCATCACATGTTTGTCTAGTGTTAGAATAAATATACTATATTTGTCATTACCTTTTGTTGAATTAGAATGAGAATATTTTTTGTCTTGTTAATTGCGATTGCTAATTTGTTGAAGATGGCGGATGACAACCAAAATGGCAACTTAATATTGGTGGTACGAGTAGTGGGGTGAGGGATGCAAATGTTCAACCTAAGATGTTATTTTTGAGATGGGTTTAATTCGAGAGTTTATTATTGTTGAGAATTTCGGATATTTACGAATGTTTAGATGATTGCAAGTTTGTTGTTTTGGGATTGGAATGATTGGTCCTATAGTACTCGGGGATATGTTATATTTTGTATAATTGAATTCTATTAAATCGAGTAATTTTTTATACCATTTATCTGTATATTTATGTCGTATTTGTTGTATAATTTGTTATACTTTATCTGTATATTTATGTTGCATTTGTTGTATAATTTAATTCTATTAAATTTGGCATGCATATGGTAAGCCATTTTAAATTACACAGTACTATTAGAGTAAAGACACAATATTATTGAACTAAACATACACTGTAGTTAAATTTGATATGCATACAGTAAAATATTTAAATTACACAGTGCTATTTAAGAAGTACACGGTATTACTAAACTAAATATACACCATAATAAAATTTGATATGTGTACAGTTAAACATTTTAAATTACACAGTAATATTAAAATAAAGATATGGGATTTTTGAACTAAATATACACTAATTTTTAGGAATGTGATTTAAATATACAGTAAAATAGTGATTTAAACTAAATATACACGATTTTTGGAAGGATTTTGTTGCCTGATTTTATGCATATCATCGCCTAATTTTTAGGAATGTGATTTAGCAGTTGCAATCTTAATATTTAAATAGTCTATTATACCCCTAGTAATTTTAATTATTTATTATTAATCTAATTTTCAATCATTAAATCTGGACTCTCAATTGAAAAATATCAACGTTTTGGATGAATTCTCACCGTCTCATATAATGGGGTGTCCCATTTGAACCATTCCATATTATATATATATATATATATATATATATATATATATATGGAGGAGATCATGTAAGACTATAGTTACAGGTAAGAACATAAACCACATCCACACCATCCAACAAAACAAATGGAAGACTAAGATTTAATAAGATTTCGTAGCATTAAAAAAATAGGGGGGACCGACCAGGTAAAAATGGAATAGCGAGGAATGGACCAAAAATAACTATCACCTATGATTAAGGGAATAAAATTTTTCTTGATTCACTAGTTAAACACACATTGATCAACATCCATCTTCTTCCTCCCTTCACGCCATAACCATATCAAATTGAAACCTACATAAAAAAGAGAAGAAATTGTATGTTCATACCAAATAGAAACATTAAAATTGAACCGAACCATTCAATCGCAAATCATCAAACAACGAAAAAAGCGAGAAATCTCCATATACATCAAAAAATCAAGATTGCAATGTCACAAAATCGGGATTCTCACTCCACAATCCATTCAAATAAACGTAATCATTTAACACCAATTCATGCGAAAATGTGTGGATTGAACGCAAATTCTGCATCTTGACAAAATCCTTTGGAGCACTCTGAGAATTCATATAATCTCAACAACATAGGAAGACAAGCATTTGAATCGCAAGTAATCACAAGAATTCCCCGCACATCAAAAAACATGTGTATTCATTCAAGAAATGTATGTGTACAAAATACATATACTAAATATACATAATTATAAAACTAAATATTATACATAATATATAAGATGTACACAATTTAGATACTAAATACACATAAATGCAAATGATTCTAAGAATACATAACATATAACTAAAATAAACATGGACATATACCATTGAAAAAACACATTCAAAAACACAAAACAACTGCGCACCGGCCGTGGATGATGATGTTCCATAGCATTTGGTTTCTTTCTCCATCCCAGCCTTCAAACGCGGCTCCATGACACTTCCCCATTGAACAAAGGCTCAATAAACCCCAACCCGAATCGCCAAGCTCAATCTCTTTGTTGATCTTTTCTTTTAGTTTGTCCCCACTCCCGGTCAATACGATGGGGCGGGTCCTTGGAATACTCCTCTTCATACATACAACTCTATCGATATAAAAACCCCGTGAAATAACATAAATTACGTAAAAAAATACTACATACAAATTAAAAAAACAATATGCAATTTTAACAGGAAAAAAATTACCGTCAAAAATAGCAATGGGCCATTGAATTCTCGAATTTTTTTCTTGACCAATCGACTATTCTTCCATGCTTTTTAGTAAATGTGGATTCACATATCCACTAGGCAAATTCCCAATCACAAGACAAATCAACTAGTATCAAGAAAAGCCTTCTAAACCAAAAGAGCCACCATCCACAAAGCTCAATATTTTATTAGGCACCGCTTAGTTATTCTTGTGTGATGCTCCCTCTCAAATATAGATAGACATTCATTGTATAAATCACAACTCTCCGACTTTGTTTTCTTCACAACTATCTCCCACCATTAGGGCTCGACATCATCCGCTTCAATACGAATAGGTCTAAAACTATCCAATATGAACTCCCAACTAATCGGATTAAATTTTACCAATAACGGAAAAGTTGCTAAGATGGGAAGTCAACAATAGAGAGTAATAGCAAACTTCTAAATCCCATATCCGTAACGCCCTTTTGCGTAGGGGAAAGTTTGTTCAAGGCATTTACTAACACCATGGGGTTCGGCCTAGTGGATAATGTCGGATACGAATCCTTCGCACTCTTCCCCGCCCATCTTTAGCCCCACTCTCCGCAATCCTTTTTCCTTTAGTTTTGGCTATTTAGTTGATAAAACTTGGATACACAAACATGCAAAAATGCAATATCCATAATATATGTACTAAGTATACAATACATCACAACTAACTAAACAAAGGCTATTTAACTAATTATGCATACATATGTACACTAAGTATATACATATATAGCTAAATATATATATATACTTATCACACAACTAAATATACATTAGCATATAGCTAAATAAATATTTTTGCATAGCGATATACATTATCACACAACTAAAATATAAATTATTATACAACTAAATATGCATTATCATACAACTAAACATACAATATTGTACAACTAAATATACATTACCAAACAACGAGAATAAATTATTATATACCAAATATCCATTATCACACAACTACAGTATTACATAACTAAATATATATTGTTACATAACTAAATATACATTATACAAACACAACCACCCTAAAATATACATGGGATAAATATCATTGGACGTTGTGCACATAATGCCAAACCTAAATATACACAATTCACACTCTAAACTACATAATCCTATGTACAATGAACAACTTAATTTACGAACTCTAACACATCATAAACCTATTTCTGGGAATTCATAATATACAGGTGCATATAAACACACATGTAAAAAGAGGTATATGTTGGGAATACATAGAAAAAAACGAGATATCGAAAGAAGATAAACTATAAACATACAATATATGAACAAAAATTCAACAAGAAAAAACAACAATCAACAAACCCTAGAATCATAGCAACAAAGAAGACTAAAATCGCACCACACGAAATTAAATCAAATACACTAACCGAAAACTTACACCCAATTTCTAAGGAGTACGAACCCTAGCAAAGACACACCCGAAGCGCACTTCCTGAAGAGAATTAAATTGGCTGGGTAAGTTGAATTTACAGTTTATGAACGTGGGGGAGTGGCGTGGTTTGTGAGAGAAGAGATGAGAGGCAATTTTGATTTTTGAAAAAAAAAACTGAAGCACTAATCGCGGGATTGAGATAAGAAGAATTTGGGTTACCAAATTCAAAACAGGTGCAATTACAAATATATCCCTTATATTTAAAAACGAAATTAATATATTGTCTCCAGGTGAGGAGCCAATGCTTTAAAGGAGAAGTAAAATCTGGACCATTGATTATTAAATCAAATTGTCTAGATGTGGTCTTATGTTCTTATCTAAAGGGTTTGATCTCATTTTATCATATCCCTATATATATATAGGATTTGGATCTGATGAGTCCATATAATTTAAATAAGTACGTGAGACCAAATCTGGAGCGTTGACCTCTTCTTTTTAACGATACAGATTTAATTGATTTTTATTTTAGTTAATATTTAATTAATGGTTGTTAAGGATAAATTGGTAATTTTGTTTAAATATCAACAAAAAACGAGTTATTTATGGTAGTGCGCGTTCACATTCCGGATTTTTTGGGATTTGTTTGAAACCGTATCTCTGACCTTATCCGCTGTGAGAAATATGTTGCTTATTGAAGACAAATATGTTGCTTATTGAAGACAAATATGTTGCTTTTTTCGGATATGTTTGAAATTCTATCTCTAAATTCTCTTTTCCTTTCACAAAACTTCCAAATAATATTGGCGCATTACGCAATGCGAAATATGTTGCTTATTGAGGACAAATATATTGCTTATAAAGGCGAGACAATGTTGCAACCACAAACTATTCCCTTTGATTTGTCTTTTTATATATATGTAATTCGTTTGCTTATTTATGTCAACGGTGTTACTTATCAAGGACCAATATGTTGCTTATTTAGGCGAGACAATGTTGCTAAGTAAGTATGTTGCCTTTTTATGTGGATTGTGTTGCTTATTGGAGACAATTATTTTGCTTATTTAAGAAGACAATGTTGCTAAGATGGGTGCAAATCTGTTGATTTAAATAGGTCATATGTCTTGTGTATATATATATATATATATATTGTTGTTTTTTTATGTCAATCGTGTTGCTTATTGATGACAAATATGTTGCTTAGACATTGTATATTTGTTGCTTATAAATATTACGTAATTTTGCTATGGTTTTAAATGGTAAGATAATATCTATGTTGTTGTGTGCAACTTCCCTAATTTCATGGGATATGATTGATTTGTTTGAACTAATATACCCCATTATCAATTTAATTAGGTATTTTATATATTTTAAACATATTTATTATTAGTCATTGAATTTGTTGATCGTGGTCCAGATTTGGTCTTACGTCACTTACCTAAGATGTTGATCTCATATAACTCTTCCCATATATATATATATATATATATATATATATATATATATATATACTCCTTTGTTTTTGAAACAGTGATATATATTACGTATACTCCTTTGTTTTTGAGGGCGACTTTCCAACAAATGTGACGTTTCGTATATTTATAAGTTGTATCTTCAAACTGACAGCCAATCAACGCTAAGACTTTTGATTATTTTAATTTCATATTTGACTACTCATGTTTAACAACATAATATGAGCTAAACTCGTGCGTGCTAAACAAATTGAGAACTTAAATAGTACTCAAACGCCAGACAAAATATTTAACGATTTTTGGAATTATATATTCAGGCCCCTTGTTCGGGTTTTTGACGTTTTTGTTAGGCTTTATTATAATTTTGATTCTACAAATATAAGAAACTGACATATTTGGTCATGTAGCTATTATATTTAGCAAGTTTTGCCCCATAAGTTTTGATTTCTTAGCAATTTTGGTCTTGTGAATCTAAAGGAGTGGCATATTTGGTCTGTAAGTATCATATGTAGTAATTTCGATAATGTACATTTTGATTTTTGTGCAATTTTGATCCCATAAGTTCTAATTCTGTGCGTTCTAATCCCGAATGAATACTTAAATATTTCAACCTTTTTGGGACCAAAATTACATAAACACAAAACTTATAGAACCAAAATTGAGCAAATATCAAAGCTTATAAGACTAAATTTACTACAGAATATACTTATGGAACCAAATATGTGTCGTTCCATTATACTTACCTCCCAAAATTGCTACACATACTACTTACATGACTAAATATATATACTACCATCTTATACTTACGGGACGAATAATTAAGCCTTTTTGTCCTTTCTGGCAACAATTTTAACAATAAGAGCCCATCCTGCTAGATAAAAGTCAAACCGCAACGTTTCTCGAAGATGGCATTCACATTTTACTAGTCTACGGAAAAAAAAACACTACAACATAAATGACATTAGGTAACACAAATTTTGTACCACTTTTTACATAAGGTACATATCTAACACATGTTTGTAACACTTTTTACATTACAATATTTATGTAACACTTTTGTAGCACTTTATCAATATGTAACACTTTTATATAAGTAATACTTTTTAAGTATCACTTTTTTTTTGTTATTTCTTTTGTAACGCAAATATGTAACACTTTTATCAATATGTAACGCTTATATTTAACACTTTTATATAAGTAACATTTTTTAAGTATCACTTTGTTTTTGTTATTTCTTTTGTAACGCAAATATGTATCACTTTATTTATGAAGCACTCTTGGTAACACTATATTTTATTGATTGTAACACGTTTTAAGCTATAGTTTAGTAAAACAAAATTATATAACTATCATTAAATCATGTCAAATATTTATTTAATTAATTAATTTCACCAAACCTAAAAATTATAGACATCATGTACTCTGTTTTTTAACTGAATTTTTGTTTTCTTTTTACAAAGTATTTTAGTTTTGCTTTTATTTTTTTTATTTTTTGCGAAGGAAATTAATTCCATCTTGATACCTACGAAAAATACGTATGTATATATTTTATTATTATTATTTATTTATTTTTTAATTTTTACTAACGAAACCAATTTCATCGTTAGCCTTCTTTTTATTTTTTTTTACTTTTTTAAAAATTTTACCAATGAAAATTGATGTTGTTGGTAATTGCTTAGTATTTTTTTCCATCGATAAATTTTTTTTTGTTATTTTCTTTATTATTTAATTTTTTACTATTAGAACTTTTTTATCTCAGGTAAATTAATTTTATATTTTTATATATTTTTATTATTACCTAGGTTGAATATTTATGAGTCGAGAAATTTATTTTATATAATTTTTTATATTTTTAATGTGTTGTGTCCTTTAATATATAATGTAATATGATTTTCAAACTATATACTATACAATATAAATTTTGATATATACACTGTATAATATAATTTAATACATATTATAAAATATAATCTTTTTATATAAAATATATTATATATACATATAATATATGTATATATATTTGTGTGTGTGTATGTGTATATATAAAACAAAGCAAAAATTGTAATAAAAATCAACATAGTTTAGTGGCAAATTGGCACTTCCATACATAATAAATTGTGTGTTCGAATCTACTTGGTGGCAAAAATAGTATTTCTACAAAGTGTTACAAAAAGTGTTACATAAGATTCATATGCAACACTTTAGTAATATTGTTTCAAAGTGTTACCAATAGAAAACTTAATGTAACACTTAGAAAAAGTGTTACTAAAAGCTAATAAAAGTGATATCGTAGACTATATGAAACACGGGCAAGTGCATCTCCATAAAAGTGTTACCTATTGTCTATAGTAACATTTTATGGCCATTAGGTAACATTTTTTGAGTGTTACCTAATGTCATTTATGTTGTAGTGAAAGAGAAAAATAGTAGCTTATGATTTCAAAGTGAATTACATCTCGACTTCACATATTCATGTTAGAAAAATTAATGTTTAGATTTTGATGATACCATGTAAAACTTAGAATAGAAAGTTGGAACCCCATTGTTTTTGTAATTCAACTTGTAATATATTGGATTGCATGAGCGAGTGAAGTCGTTAAGTTGAAAAATACAAGAGACGAAGTGAAGACCCATCCGTATGGCACTGTGTGTGAAGCCAGTGAAGAATCGATCAAGTGACAAAAATTGTCTCGGTCGGGATGACCGACAGCTAAATTCCAAATCATTTGAAATCGAATGTCAAAAGGGTTTGCGATGAGACAAGACTTGTAGAAAGCTTATAGAGATCCGTTCTTAACATAAATCAAGACTACTGAAATAGGTTTGTGTCATGTTTTGCAAGAAATAAAGTTGTTTTTCTTTGAAAGAGTGCAAAAAGTAAGGAACCAATAGGATATACATGAAAACTTGCAGAGACCAAGGAAAGGTCGAAACAATAA
This sequence comes from Rehmannia glutinosa, assembly GCA_016081115.2. NCBI lineage: Eukaryota > Viridiplantae > Streptophyta > Magnoliopsida > Lamiales > Orobanchaceae > Rehmannia > Rehmannia glutinosa. The sequence goes on along the minus strand of JABTTQ020002268.1, from coordinate 510,974 downwards.
AAACATGGTACGATCTTTATTAATGTTGCAAGGACAATACATGGCAACAACCTACGAGTGGGATTTGAATTATATGTTTATCTCTTCAACGGACATATTTTCAAATCCTCACTATAAAAGGCTGAGGAAGAAAATGAGAGAAGGTTACGAATTCTAAGAGAATAATCAAGTAAGCAAGCAAAAACCCGCAAAAATACTCTCAAGCATTCAAAAAATTTCCTCAAGCCTGATATCGAAGAAACTCTATCTGAATGAAAGAATACTTCATCAAGTTGGAGAGAAAACTATTTGAAGAGCAAAATGGGTCTACTTTTTGCAAGGTTGAAGGAGTTGTAGTAAGGTTTAAGGTCGAATCAGAAGCTTTGAGCTCGTTGGAAGGATGTGTAATCAATTCTAAGAGTTCGAGGAAGCTAAAGTACAAAGACGGTCGTTTTGTGAAGAAGTTGAGTCCCAGGAGCAGCCTGCTCTGTGATCAAGATTGACTGAGACTATTAACTGCTTTGTAACTATATCTGTTACTTAGCGGATTCCTCCAAGAGTTGGAGAAGAGTGGATTAGAGGAATTACCCCATCCTCGAACCACTATAAAATTTGCTAGTTTCATTTTACTTACATCATTTTACATTCTAGCATATTATTGATATCTACAGCTAAGTTAAAATTGTTTAACTCAACTGCTAATAACATTGCCAAAACAAGTGTTAAAAAAAATTTAAAACATCAAGGGTGAAAAATCTTCTGCTGAACAAAACCAAATCAACTGCAAAGTTAAGTGTTAGTTGACCCAACTGAGTTATACTATAAACAGCTCAGTTGAGTCTGTTGAGTGGGTAACTTTGCTGAAGTAAGCCAACCTAGTTGCCCTTCAAGGACTTAGCTGATTTGACTTAACTCTGTAAAATTATTTAAAAGGACTATGTTCAAAAATTTGGTAAGGTTTATTTAAACCCCCCTCCTAAACCATCCAACTCACCCCTTGTTCGCCAAAAATATTTTGGATCATACAACTACAAGTGTACAGTGTAGTTTATATAATAATGACAAGTAAGGTCGTATTCCTCAGGGATTGATTTGTGAAACACTTAGGCTATAACATCGCATTCCAATTGTATTGAAGCTACCAAATATCTATGTTTAAGTAAAAATCGAAAATAACAGAAAAATAAATAAATTTGCTATCCCCACAAGTATTTTCAATAACCATGGAAGCGATCTTAGGTACATAATCTCAACATGTTTCTTCAATATTAAATCCATTAAAGTTTCAAAACCAATTCATGCGTTTCTATGGGTTTAATTCCTAAAATAGTTTATTCTCACTCTCGGTTAACCAATAAATAGTAGAATCATAATAATTATAGATCACCCGATACATTACAACTATTATTAACTCCCAAAAGAATTATGAATTGAATGACTCCCCATAAACAGTTGTAGGTCTCCCGACTCGTTACATTCGTCTATGTCCGAATTTGATTTTCGTCTTTGTTAGAACACATCTCTTGAATCTCGCACTAACAAATATGACATGTAAATTATTGGCCAAATTAAAAATAATTAAGAATAAGTAATCGAATTCATAAAATAGAACACATGAATCAATTAAGAAAGCAATTAATCGTGATTTAAAATGACTTTACAGTTTTGATTATGTCCCTAAGATCCAACAGATTAGCCAAACATTGATAACAAATTAATAGACAAATTCGAAATCAATATTATCACATCGTTTAAGCACAGACAAGAGATCTAGACATGGAAAAAAAACCCTTCTTATCAGGATGGATTCCCCTCCTAAGCCTTTGAAGCTCTTGTGCTCCCGCAGATGCGAAAGGCCTTGTGGTGTTCTTCAAGACCTAGCCCTCCTATCTTAGGAGACCTTGGATCTTGTGTTCCTTTGAAATTTGATGTGTTGTATGTGGTATGAATGTATTTATTTTCGTGCAAGCCTTGGGTCCCTTTTATAGATGCTTGGAGAAATCACTTGTAGAGTTGGAACGGGAAAAGGACTCCGAAAAAATGCATGGCAGTGTCCCACACGGTCTGGCCGTATAGCCTCACACGGCCATGTGGGTTTTATGCAGACCAACTCCACACACATGTGTGGGTTCCACACACCAACCATGCGGTGGGGTTTCGTCCCCTATTTCTTCCCTTTTTCACATGGATATGTCATTTTTTCACACGAGCATATGACACGGTCGTGTGGTTCTACACGGTCCGGCCGTGTGAGGTGTTTCTGTCCGATTTCTTTGTCTTTTCGATCTTCTCTTCACATGCGTCAGTCTATCCAGCCATCCAACTTATATTAAGCTCTGTTTCCCGTAAAACATTTACAAAAATATGCGATATCATGCCCTTATAAAGGAAACCAAGTAAAAATACACTAAATATACTTGCAAGTGTATATTAAGAAAATTAAAAAAATAATATCAAGGGGTAAAAAGAACACATAAGAACATCAGAAAATTTAATCTCATTCAACTCCATACTCAAGTAAACCATGCAATTTATACTCAAGAAGTCATCTTTCATAAGCTCGGCATAATTAGTACTCTCTTGGGTACTTGAAATTGCGACTTACAAGTAGACAATGTATCACTCGACTATCAAAAGTGTATGGAAAGTGTTTATACTCAAATTCAATTCAGTGAAAGTAGAACTACAATAGGCTTGCAAATTATCTAACATCTCGACCACTTTTGTGTGCATATTCTAAGAATCAAAAAGTACGTTTCATTTTGTTGTAATGTAGGCTATTTGGTAAGGGTAAAGGAAAATTTGGATTAAGTGACTTGACTTGAGCAAATAGAATTTAAGCGCACAAGACTTGCAATTCACAACCAAATTTCATCTAAAAATCCTTCTCAAGATATTTTTTTTTCACTCAACTTCCACCCTTAGAAACTGATTTGTGTCATCTATCAATTTCCTCACATCAGTTTCTACCCTTTCTAGACTCTCACTCATAGTCAATAGTCTGCTACCCCCTTGGCGAGAGGTTCCCAGCATGTCCCTCGTTTGCTCATCCTGCTCTTCTTGAGCAGCAACCCCTTCTACCCCCACATCTCTAAGTAGCCACGTACCCCTATTTCTGGTTGAAGTTGCATCCCGGTTCAGAAGCCTAATTGTTGTTCTATCTGCCTGAATGAGCCAGTAATCACGCCCATCGAATTTTATCATTTTCATCGCAACATTTAAATCAAATAAATCTAGGTCCAGTTGCCTCCGCATACCCCTCTAAATTAATATTAAAATGTTCAGCAATAGGGGTAATCATCCCCCCTATACAAATTTCACCCCTCACACTCTTTCTAATTCTATCAAATTGTTGCGCTATCATAGTCCTGGCGTTTGGCACCACTTCGCTCGATGCCTGTTACTTATTTTTATAGCTTCACCGCAAGTGTACGGATCGAGTTTATAGAATAGGGTTTGCAAGGTCGAATCCACAGGATTAATAAATTAATGTACCAAGTATTGGAATAGGGTTTGCAAGGTCGCTTCCGGTTTCATATTTAGCACGGATACTTGTTCTCAGGAGCATAGCGATTTTCTCATCCTAAACTTATGCCACTCGTCGGACAATCGACCTTTCGGATATCTATTGGTAATGTTGTTTTGTCATGTCCTCTAGTAACTCTAGTGCCTCCTCGGGGATATTTCCCTAGTAGTGCACCTTCAGATGCAAAGATCTATAATTGTTCTTGTGTTACCACTCAAACCATTATAGAAATCTTGAACCCGTTGATAGTCGGGATATCCATGTTGAGGAAACTTCCTTAGCGATTCTGAAATCTATCCCATGCTTCATATAGAGGCACAACATCAATTGCCTAAATCAAGCAATTTTATATTTCAACCGCTATGCGTCTTACTAGGGGAAAGTATTTGACTAGAAACCGACTTAGTTCTCGCCAATTTGTGGTCGGTGGTGTTAAAGAACATAACCATCCCTTAACCTTATCGCGCAGAGAGAATGCAAAAAGGCGGGATCGAATGATATCCTTAGAAACATAATTCATCTTAACAATATCTCAAATTTCTAGAAAGTGTGACAGATGCGCGTTTGGATCCTCAACGGCTCTATCCCCAAACGATTTTGTGACACCATCTCGATCAATCCCAGTTTTAGTTCAAAATTATTTTTATTGATCGATAGATGGGCCAAAACCCCATAAGGTTGGCTTACCTCTAGCTGAAAGTAGTCCCTAACTTCCCTTCTCGCGGTCCTTTCCACAATTCCGTCCTCGACGCCGACACTGTGGGCACTCCTCATTGTTTCATTTTCCACTTTGTTTGGATTAATCTCATCCGTCATTGTTTTGGCTCTTTTCCTTAATTTCTTGGTTGTTTTTTCAATTTACAAATCAATTGGGATTGACCGGGGGATCTCAAACTCGAGATCATGCACTATCTGCACTAAACAAAAACAATGTTAAAATCGAACCATAAAGAAAAAAATAAAAAATCAAAAAAAAAAAAAAGAAAAATTTATTTACAAAAATGCTTCAATTAAAATTGAACTACTTATTACTTGTATCTAAGTAGAATCTAATCAATCCCCGTCAACGGCGCCAAAACTTGTTCGCCAAAAATATTTTGGTTCATACAACCGCAAGTGTACGATAGTTTATAGAATAATGGCAAGCAAGGTCGTATACCTCGAGATTGAATCTCAAACACTTAGGCTATAATAACATCGTATTCCAATTTTATTGAAGCGACCAAAAATCAAGTATTTTATTCTAAGAAAAAAAAAAAAATAAAGAAAATAAAAGGAAATAAATTTGTGAACCCCACAAGTATTTTCAACATCTTTAGGAGCAACCATAGGCACATAATCTCAACATGCTTCTTCAATATTAAATGCGAATAAAGTTTTAAAAACCAATTCATGCAATTCTATGAGTTCAATTCCTAAAATAGTTTATTGCGCGCATAAACAGTAGATTAACAATAATTGACGTCTCCCGATCCATCACATTTATTATTAACTCCCAAAAGATCTTTGATTGAAGTACTCCCCACAAATAGAAGTAGTCTCCCGATACATTACTCTATTTGTGTCTGAATTCGATTTTCGTCTTACTAGAACTCACCTCTGGGATTGTGGACTAGAAGTATGACATGCAAATTATTGGCCAAATAAAAAGAAATTAAGAATAAGCACTCGAATTCATAAAATAGAACACATGAATTAATTAAGAAAACAAATAGTCATATTTAATACAAAGCAGCATTTTCGATTATTCCCCTAAAATCCGAAAAATATGCTAAACATTGATTACAAACTCATAGACAAGTTTGAATCAACATTAAGACATTGTTAAGCACAGACAAGAGTTCTTAGACATAGAAAGAAACCCTTCTTATCGGGATGGATTCTCCTTCCAAGCCTTTGAACTTGTGCTCCCTATATGCGAAAGCCTTGTAGTGTCCTTTGCGACATAGTCTTTTGCTCTCGTGCTCTTCAATTCTTCGTTCTGTGTTATTTATTGTGATTTCGCTATATGAAGTGATGTTTTTCGTGCAAGACTTGGTCCCCTTTTATAGTTGCTTAGAGATCACTTGTAGAGTTAGAACGGAAACAAACTCTAAAAAAATGCGTTGAAATAGACTCCCACACGTTCAGGCCGTGTGGGTCCACATGGGCGTATGGCCTTTGGGCTTAGCCCTTCGTCGCACGCAGTAGGTTGGTCGCACGGTAGTTGGTGCGGTTGAAATCCTCATCCACACAAACGTGTGATTTTGACAACACCATCCACACGGTCATGTGAGGCAACACGTCCGCCATGTGACTTGCTTTTGTTACCTTTTTCCGTCATTTTGATCTTCTCTTTGCATTCATCAATCTTATTCGGGCATCATACTCGACGTTTCTTCACTTTAAGCTCCGTTTCCTGCAAGAATTACAAGAATACGCATATCATGCCCTTTAAAGGAAATCAAGTAAAAACATAGTAAATATGTGTGCAAATGCATCAATTATATATAAATTTAAGCCCCAAAATGCACGTATATTTTACACATATCGATAATCCCAATTTCAAGTCCCTAACTCCGATGAACCATGATGATCATGACCTTCGGGTAAATGATTTAATTTGTGCGGATGATGGGGAATGGGATCTACAAATTATCCGCGAAATTATTAAGGGATGTCAAAGCAATTTTATCTATACCACTATGTGTGACGAGGATCGTGGACAAATTCATTTGGCATTTTACTATTGATAGGAAGTACTCGGTGAAATCGGGATATAAACTTGCTAGAATGGGGATGGATTGTCGGGAATATTTGACGTCATCTCCGAGGGCTGCTCTTGGACTTTGGAAATGGATTTGGAGTTTGTGTATCCCACCAAAAGTTCAAATTTTCTTATGGAAGTGTGTTAAGGAGGACCTTCCTACAAAAGGGGCTTTATGTCGAAAAAGTGTTAATGTCGATCCGATTAGCATTCGTTGCGGAAATGAGATTGTAACAATAGAGCATATATTTAGAGATTGTGTGTGGGATTTTCTTTATTGGGCAACTTCTCCATCGCGCATCAAAGAAGTTTGGTGGATTGGTTTATTGAGTTAGAACAGGCGGTGATAATGATGGTCATTCACTTTTTGCAATGTTGTTGTGGGCTTGGTGGGATGTAAGGAACAAATTAGTATTTCAAAATACACATACAGATATCCCAAGATGCTATCACCGCATGGTCGCGACTTACCGAGTATCGTGCAACAAGAGAGAAAGATGGGTGATCCGTAAGTGCAAGAAGAACTATCGATGTGTGGACTCCTCTCGGAGGAAGTTTTTGTCAAATTAAACTCGGATGCATCGTTGGTGGATGATCAAAGGACGGGGCTAGGAGCAGCAAGAATAAGAATCATTGGGCAAGTGATTATATCGGTCACCAAACTTGTTCGGTCTTTGGAATCAGCCGAGATAGCGAAGCATTGGCATGTAGGGAATGCTTGTTGTGGCAAAGTAGAAGAACATTCAGAAGATAATGGTGAAGACGAACAACATCACCCTTTTCTAGAAGTTGCGAAGACGAATCAAGACTTATCATACTTCGGAAACATTATAGCAGACATCCACGATTTCCTCTTACAGTTTGAGGTTGTTATTCCTTGCTTTATTATCACATCGTTTAAGCATAGACAAGAGATCTAGACATGGAAAAAAAACCCTTCTTATCAGGATGGATTCCCCTCCTAAGCCTTTGAAGCTCTTGTGCTCCCGCAGATGCGAAAGGCCTTGTGGTGTTCTTCAAGACCTAGCCCTCCTATCTTAGGAGACCTTGGATCTTGTGTTCCTTTGAAATTTGATGTGTTGTATGTGGTATAAATGTATTTATTTTCGTGCAAGCCGTGGGTCCCTTTATACATGCTTGGAGAAATCACTTGTAGAGTTGGAACGGGAAAAGGACTCCGAAAAAATGCATGGCAGTGTCCCACACGGTCTGGCCGTATAGCCTCACACGGCCATGTGGGTTTTATGCAGACCAACTCCACACACATGTGTGGGTTCCACACAGCTCGGCCATGCGGCTGGGGTTTCGTCCCCTATTTCTTCCCTTTTTCACATGGATATGTCATTTTTTCACACGGGCATATCACACGGTCGTGTGGTTCTACACGGTCCAGCCGTGTGAGGTGTTTTTGTCCGATTTCTTTGTCTTTTCGATCTTCTCTTCGCATGCGTCAGTCCTATCCAGGCCATCCAACTTATATTAAGCTCTGTTTCCTGTAAAACATTTACAAAAATATGCAGTATCATGCCCTTATAAGGAAACCAAGTAAAAATACACTAAATATACTTGCAAGTGTATATTAAGAAAATTAAGAAAAATAATATCAAGGGGTAAAAAGAACACATAAGAACACTGTAAAAATTTAATCTCATTCAACTCCATACTCAAGTAAACCATGCAATTTATACTCAAGAAGTCATCTTTCATAAGCTCGGCATAATTAGTACTCTCTTGGGTACTTGAAATTGCGACTTACAAGTAGACAATGTATCACTCGACTATCAAAAGTGTATGGAAAGTGTTTATACTCAAATTCAATTCAGTGAAAGTAGAACTACAATAGGCTTGCAAATTATCTAACATCTCGACCACTTTTGTGTGCATATTCTAAGAATCAAAAAGTACGTTTCATTTTGTTGTAATGTAGGCTATTTGGTAAGGGTAAAGGAAAATTTGGATTAAGTGACTTGACTTGAGCAAATAGAATTTAAGCGCACAAACTTGCAATTCACAACCAAATTTCATCTAAAAATCCTTCTCAAGATATTTTTTTCACTCAACTTCCTCCCTTAGAAACCGATTTGTGTCATCTATGAATTTCCTCACATCGCTTTCTAACCCTTTCTAGACTCTCACTCATAGTCAATAGTCCTGCTACCCCCTTGGCGAGAGGTTCCCAAAGATGTCCCTCGTTTGCTCATCCCGCTCTTCTTGAGCAAAGAACCCCTTCTACCCCCACATCTCTAAGTAGCCACGTACCCCTATTTCTGGTTGAAGTTGCATCCCGGTCGGAAGCCTAATTGTTGTTCTATCTGCCTGAATGAGCCAGTAATCACACCCATCGAATTTTATCATTTTCATTGCAACATTTAAATCAAATAAATCTAGGTCCGATTGCCTCCGCATACCCCTCTAAATTAATATTAAAATGTTCAAGAATAGGGTAATCATCCCCCTATACAAATTTCACCCCTCACACTCTTTCTAATTCTATCAAATTGTTGCGCTATCATAGTCCTGGCGTTTGGCACCACTTCGTTCTCGATGCCTGTTAGCCTATTTTTATAGCTTCACCGCAAGTGTACGGATCGCTTTATAGAATAGGATTTGCAAGGTCGAATCCACAGGATTAATAAATTAATGTACCAAGTATTGGATTATAATAGTCCTATTTTTATCTAAACTATCGAAATTTGAAGGTTTGGTTTTATTACTACTAAAGCGAAAATTAATCCTAAAATAACAAAGTAAAGAGCGATTGAAAGATCAAGTATGAATGGATGGATTCATGGGTTATGGTTTCAATTAATATCCCACTTTTATGCTCGAGGTTAAGCAAACCAAGGTTAAACATATTCTTCTCTATAGACTAATCACAAAAGTAATTTACTCCTCTCTCTCGAGATGTATGCAAAGCGTTGATTGGAATATCTATGTTAGCATCTCTACTCAACATGAGATATTCAACTCCCAAAAAGTTCAAAAGATTATAAGGTCTCACAAATATTCACAGCACTTCTCAATCATGCAATCTATTTGTGTTAAGTACTCAAGATCTAGTATTGAAACTCATCGGTTAGAATTATGAATCAATACATCAAACAAGTTTAGATCAAAGGCCTTTTGATAAAACAAGAATTAAAGCAAAGTACTTGAATAGAGAAAGAAAACATTAACTTGAATTATCCTTAATCATCACATAAAAGTGTTTATTAATCTACTCCCAAACCCGGAATCACAAGTGTTTTAGCCGGACATTGAAGATAAACAATTTATAGACAAATCTAACTAATTGAAATACGATACGATGGAATGAGTGACTCAGGGATGATGATGATCTCTCGATCTATCTTCAATCCTCGAAGGTGTGGTTGCGGTCTTGATCGATCTCTCCAAGTTTCCGGTGGAAATATGCTCTTTTCTCCTGGTTTTTAGGGTAAAAGTCAGTGTGTCCTTGTTTGTGGCCGCCCGGTCTATTTGTACTCCGTTCGGGTCGAAACCTAGTTGAAATTGGATAAGCTCTGTTTTCATCCAAAGACGGCACGATCGTCCCTTTTTGGCACGCCTTGCCCGTCTTTGGGTGCCGAACAATTTGTAACTTTTCTTTAGAGGAGCACGGCGTGCCCATATGGCACGGGCTGCCCGTGCCTCTAGGCCGAACCTCGAGTCATTATATTTGGGTTGAGCACGGGATGTGCTTTAGAGCACGCCCTACCCGTGCTCACCGGAAGAATATGCACATAGACGATTTTCTTCTGTTTCTCGCCCCTGGTTCGTCCAACTTCTTCTCGATTCGACCGCAAACTTCGTCACTCATGTTAAGTATTGGCGGTTGCAATGCCCGAATTGTTGCCATTATGCTACAAATACGGATAAATTCCTACAAAATGAGCAAAGCGTAATCCATTCCACAAAACAAGAATAATACCCAAATTACTCATATAAAGCATGCATATCCACACATTCTGGCTAATATTAAGCCCAAAATACATGCAAAATACCAGTCAATCAATGCCATACACCAAATTATAAATAATTTATCAACCCTCAAAGCCCCTATACTATCCTTCCTTGCAAAGATGGTTTCAAAATGAAGACTACATTGAACATATCGAATCACCGGGTTAAATACTAGACACGTTAGAAGTGCCTAGCGTATAAATTTGTTTCCCCATTATCTTTTTCCAAAACCTATCCTTATCAAATTTTTCATGCTCATCCACCCCATATGCCGGTGTTCTATAAATTTCATTTAAATCCTCAAATGATAGTTCCCTTTGCCCATTCCCCAACCGAAATCTAACCACCATCAGATTTCATTTTCGCACAATAAATTCAAAGATACTTAAGAATTCAAGAGTAATAATAGAGTAAGTAGCCCGATGCCCATTAAGAAAATCATGCCAATCAATTCTCCCACAAAAGCCCTAATATCTTCCAATAAACCTAAATTTGTAAGAGTAGGTTCATTGGGATACCTCAGATTAATCCATGGATGAAAGTAGAGTATCATCCATATAGCTCGGTGGGTTTCATTTGGCAAATTGACATTGGAGGCTTTAGGCTCCTTGGGGTCAAAAATTGGTTGAGGCTCGGGTTCGGGCTCCGGGGTTGGCTCTCTTATTATTCTCGTATTCCTTCTAGTTCCTCTTGCATCCCTAGAAGCCATGAGTTCAAGAGTGGAAGGGTAAAAATCTGAAATTTGAGAGTTCTTAAAGTACCCCCAAACTTGGTGTAAAACTTGGAGAAGTTGAGAATTTGAAGGCATTTGGTGACCGGTTTCTTGAGAAAGTGAAGGATTTGTGTTTTTGGTTTGAGATTGAAGGTGTATTTATAGAGATTTGGAGAGTGGTTTTTGTATTTGGGGAGAGAATTTCCGTGGGTTAGGGTTTGTGTAGAAGAAAGTGTGAGAAAAAGTGGGATTTTGGGGTAAAAATAGGGAATTCCAAATCGCCCCGGTTTACTGTTTGAGGCCACACAGTAGTGTGGCTCCCCGCACATGGTGCTGCCATTGCGTCTATTTGCCATCCTTTGTCCACACTCGTGTCTTTGTCCGGTGACAGTCCATCGTGTGTTCTTTGGGCAATTTGCCCTATCGCACGTCCGGGTCGTATGATATCACACGCCGTCTTGAGTTAGTTCCGTACTTTTTTTAACGGAGTTTGCCGTGACGCCTTCTACACAACAACTCAAGAATTCCAAACAAAACTAAAAATTATGTTAATAAATAAAAATTAAAATTGAAGCGATAAAAAAATGTACGGAAATCAGTGGACCCTCAATGCCATCCATCGGAAGAATGGCGTTGCATTGCTCTCGTGTATTTAGCTCGGTGTCGCTGGGAATTTGCCTTTTCTGGTGTTGGCCTCCCATAGCGATTCTGATCGGGGCTACTTGTGTTTCAGAGATTTGATCTTGCATCTACGTTTGTGTTTAGGCCGAGTGACATGTTCTTCTATCCTGTCTATCTTGGCTTCATCTTTGTTCATCTTGCCCTTGTTTCTCCGATAAACGAGGATAACATTTCTTCCACATATGTTTTCTTTTTATTGGACACCACTTTTCTTTGATTACCCACATTGTATCCTTGTGGTGGCTGCAAAACATTTCTATTATTAGCATAAGAGAAATTTTCATTGTTTCACAACCCTGGATGATAGTATTTGGGTATCCGATTATTTACTGAATCTGTTGTTGAAGTTACTTTGTTGGCCCATAAAGTTTGCTTTCTCTTCAACAACCGCAGGATCTTTTGGAGTCACTTGCTACATCGCTTCGATTTCATATTTAGAACGGATACTTGTTCTCATGAGCATAGAGACTTTCTCATCCTAAACTCGTGCCACTCGTCGGACAATCGACCTTTCGGATATCTATTGGTAATTGTTGTTTGTCATATCCTCTAGTAACTCTAGTGCCTCCTCGTGGATATTTCCCTAGTAGTGCACCTTCAGATGCAACATCTATAATTGTTCTTGTGTTACCACTCAAACCATTATAGAAGTACTGAACCTGTTGATAGTCAGGATATCCATGTTGAGGGAACTTCCTTAGCGATTCCTGAAATCTATCCCATGCTTCATATAAAGGCGCAACATCAATTGCCTAAAACCAAGCGATTTTATGTTTCAAATCTGCTGACGTCTTACTAGGGGGAAATTATTTGGCTACAAACCGGCCGACTTAGTTCGCCCAATTTGTGGTCGGTGGTGTTAAAGAACATAACCATCCCTTAACCTTATAAGCGCAGAGAGAATGCGAAAAGGTGGGATCGAATGATATCCTCGAAACACAATTCATCTTAACAATATCGCAAATTTCTAGAAAGTGTGCCGGATGCGCGTTTGGATCCTCAACGGCTCTACCCCAAACTGATTTTGTGACACCATCTCGATCAATCCCGTTTTAGTTCAAAATTATTATAATTGATCGATAGACGGGCAAAACCCCATAAGGTTGGCTTACCTCTGGTGAAAGTAGTCCCTAACTTCCCTTCTCGCGGTCCTTTCCACAATTCCGCCTCACGGACGACACACTGTGGGCACTCCTCATTGTTTCTTTTCCACTTTGTTTGGATTAATCTCATCCGCCATTGCTTTGGCTCTTTTCCTTAATTTCTTGGTTGTTTTTTCAATTTACAAATCAATTGGAATTGGTGGGGGGATCGAAACTCGAGATCATGCACTATCCGCACTAAACAAAAACAAGGTTAAAATCGAACCATAAAGAAAAAATCAAAAATCAAAAAACAAAAAAAAAAAATTATTTACAAAAATGCTTCAATTAAAATTGAACTACTTATTCTTGTATCTAAGTAGAATCTAATCAATCCCGAAACGGCGCAAAAACTTGTTCGCCAAAAATATTTTGGTTCATACAACTGCAAGTGTACAGTATAGTTTATAGAATAATGGCAAGCAAGGTCGTATACCTCAGAGATTGAATCTCGAAACACTTAGGCTATAATAACATCGTATTCCAATTTTATTGAAGCGACCAAAAATCAAGTATTTTATTCTAAGAAAAAATAAAAAAATAAAGAAAATAAAAAGAAATAAATTTGTGAACCCCACAAGTATTTTCAACATCTTTAGGAGCAACCATAGGCACGTAATCTCAACATGCCTCTTCAATATTAAATGCGAATAAAGTTTTAAAACCAATTCATGCAATTCTATGGGTTCAATTCCTAAAATAGTTTATTGCGCGCATAAAATGATTAACAATAATTGAGGTCTCCCGATCCATCACATTTATTATTAACTCCCAAAAGGTCTTTGATTGAAGTACTCCCCACAAATAGAAGTAGTCTCCCGATACATTACTCAATTTGTGTCCTAGGTCGATTTTTTCGTCTTACGAGAACTCACCTCTGGGATTGTGGACTAGAAGTATGACATGCAAATTATTGGCCAAATAAAAAGAAATTAAGAATAAGCACTCGAATTCATAAAATAGAACACATGAATTAATTAAGAAAACAAATAGTCATATTTAATACAAAGCAACATTTTCGATTATTCCCCAAAATCCGAAAAATATGCTAAACATTGATTACAAACTCGGACAAATTCGAATCAACATTAAGACATTGTTAAGCCACGCACAAAGAGTTCTTAGACATAGAAAGAAACCCTTCTTATCGGGATGGATTCTCCTTCCAACCCCTTGAACTTGTGCTCCCTAGATGCGAAAGCCTTGTAGTGTCCTTTGCGACATAGTCTTTGCTCTCGAAGCTCTTCAATTCTTCGTTCTGTGTTATTTATTGCGATTTATTTGTATGAAGTGATGCTTTTAGGTGCAAGATTTGGTCCCCTTTTATAGATGCTTGGAGAGATCACTTGTAGAGTTAGAGCGAGAAACAAACTCTAAAAAATGCGCTGAAATAGACTCCCACACGGTCAGGCCGTGTGGGTCCACACGGCGTATGGCCTTTGGGTTTAGCCCTTCGTCGCACGAGTAGGTTGGTCGCACGGTAGTTGGTGCGGTTGAAATCCTCGTCCACACAGTGTGATTTTGACAACACCCGATCCACACGGTCATGTGAGGCAACACGGTCCTGGCCATGTGACTTGCTTTTGTTCCCTTTTTCCGTCATTTTGATCTTCTCTTTGCATTCATCAATCTTATTCGGGCATCCCTCTGACTTTTTCATTTTAAGCTCCGTTTCCTGCAAGAATTACAAGAATACGCAGATCATGCTCTTTATAGGAAATCAAGTAAAAACATAGTAAATATGTGTGCAAATGCATCAATTATATATAAATTTAAGCCCCAAAATGCACGTATATTTTACACATATCGATAATCCCAATTTCAAGTCCCTAACTCCGATGAACCATGATGATCTTGACCTTCGGGTAAATGATTTAATTTGTACGGATGATGGGGAATGGGATCTACAAATTATCCGCGAAATTATTAAGGGATGTCAAAGCAATTTTATCTATACCACTGTGTGTGACGAGGACTGTGGACAAATTCATTTGGCATTTTACTATTGATGGGAAGTACTCGGTGAAATCAGGATATAAACTTGCTAGAATGGGGATGGATTGTCAGGAAAATTTGACGTCATCTCCGAGGGCTGCTCTTGGACTTTGGAAATGGATTTGGAGTTTGTGTATCCCACCAAAAGTTCAAATTTTCTTATGGAAGTGTGTTAAGGAGGACCTTCCTACAAAAGGGGCTTTATGTCGAAAAAGTGTTAATGTCGATCCGATTAGCATTCGTTGCGGAAATGAAATTGTAACAATAGAGCATATATTTAGAGATTGTGCGTGGGCTTTTCTTTATTGGGCAACTTCTCCACTGCGCATCAAAGAAGTTTGGTGGATTGGTTTCAGCAAGTTAGAACAGAGTCATTCACTTTTTGCAATGTTGTTGTGGGCTTGGTGGGATGTAAGGAACAAATTAGTATTTCAAAATACACCTACAGATATCCCAAGATGCTATCAGCTCGCATGGTCGCGACTTACCGAGTATCAGGCAGCAGTGGAGAAAGATGGGTGATCTGTAAGTGCAAGAAGAACTATCGACGTGTGGACTCCTCTGGAGGATGTTTTTGTCAAATTAAACTCAGATGCGTCGTTGGTGGATGATCAAAGGACGGGGCTAGGAGCAGTAATAAGAATCATTGGGCGAAGTGATTATATCGGTCACCAAACTTGTTCGGTCTGTGGAATCAGCCGAGATAGCAGAAGCATTGGCATATAGGGAATGCTTGTTGTGGCAAAGTAGAAGAACATTCAGAAGATAATGGTGGAGACGAACAACATCACCCTTTTCTAGAAGTTGCGAAGACGAACTGAAGACTTATCATACTTCGGAAACATTATAGCAGACATCCACGATCTCCTCTTACAGTTTGAGGCTATTATTCCTTGCTTTATTAGACGTTCGGGCAATTCTGTGGTCCATCATTTAGCTCATTTTGCTTTTTATTTTAATTGTAATTAGTCACTAGTTGGAGTTATCCCTGACCAGTTGATGCACATCTTTTTACCAAAGACAATCTCCTAATATAATTGCTACCTTTTTCCCTCAAAGAAAAAGAATTAGCCAAATACCCTCTAAATTGGGTCGGTCATCTTTCAATCTACGCACCCTTGGTCATCAACCTCATGATTCATTCAATTTTCATATTTTTCTGATTTAATTTTATGGGAGATCGAGCATAATATATACAGTTCATTGCTGATCATCGACCAAAACATGCTCTAATAAAATTCAGAATTACAAAAACTTGCAAATAAACCCTCCCGACCCTTCATACATAAATAGTCGACAAAATTGCAAAATTTGTCCGGGCGATTAATGAAAAAGTCTTATAAAAATCACATTTTACAAAAGCCCTGTAACTATACAAAATTCTCAATTTCAGTCCTGAAAAATAGAAGATTTGCGAAATAGTCCCGTACTATATGAAAATATAAATTTTGATCCTAATTTCACATAAATTGGTTACTTTGCATGTACCACTCACATGTTAAAATTTGGTGAAATTGGTACCAAAATTGAGATTTTCATATATTTACACGCCTATGTTGCAGAATTTAGAAGTTTATATAGTTATAAGATTTTTTTTGCAAAACTTTATTTTTATATGACTTTTTTGCGATCGCCTAAAGTTAAAGGACTAATTTTGCAATTTTAGCTAAATAGTACTGTATGGATAAGAACCAATTGGTGAAATGCAATGTTTTTAAATTCCAAACTGCTGAGCAAATTATAAGCTGGTCAACTGGTCAGTTCTTGGTTCAATCGGCCAGACCGGTCAACTGTTAGTCAATGGGTTCAAATTAAAAACAGCATATTTTTATATTGTAAAATACTATATGCGATACATTTATATAATGTACTCCATGCCAAAATTCAAATATCACATACATGTAACAAAATATTAAATTTAAATTTCAACAAAAACTAAAGAAACTAAAAGATAAAAATAAATAACAAAAGACTGGTTTTAATGGTTGAACCGAATTTGGTCGATTATGTCCTGTTCAAAATTTTAACTAGGTCGATCTAGAGTCAAAAACGGCCGGCGGCGTGGCCGCCAAAACGCAACATTTGATGAAGCGGGCGGGGTGGCACGCCGGGGTGGTGGGCCGAGAAACCCTCAACCCAATCCAACTAGAGTCAAAAACGGGCCCGCCCGCCTAAGGTAGGGGTGGGTTAAGTAGTTAGTAGCCCACCAAGGCGGGCCTAAGCAGCTAGCCCGTCGCGGGCCGCGGGCTTGGCGGGCGTGGCGGGGCAGCCCCCGGGCATGGCCTGTTTTGACAAATCTAGCTCGATCCAAAAAAATAAGATTTCTTAAGGCTATTTGGACTTGGCCCACTCCCGGTCCGGTCAGATCCCTGCTTCTACATAATACAAAACTAACATATGTAAATCCATTAGTACCTGTAACTTGCTGTAAGTACCTCAAAAACACTTTTCAAAATTGAAACCATAAAACAATAGGTCATCACAGCATTCTTCATTTTCTAACAACTACAAAAACTTCAACCAAAAATGGGTTCTGAAACCATGAAACTCCCTGTCATAGATTTCTCCAACCTCAAACAACAAACTCCAATGTGGGAATCCGTTAAAATCCAAGTCCTCAAAGCCCGGAAGAATACGGTTGCTTTCGGGCTATATTCGATCGAGTACCTCTTAATCTCCAGGAAATCAATAATTGATGGATTACAACAACTTTTTGATCTCCCTTTGCGGATCAAACGACTTAACAAGTCCGATACGCCCTACTATGGCTACATTGGACAATACCCGGAGATTCCACTCTACGAAAGCTTGGGGATCGAGGACACCCTTTCCCAGCCCGGACATGATGGTAGGCTGGACATGCAACAGCCTAGGGCCCCAAATAATTGGGGGCCCAATGTTTTTTTTTTTACTCTTCAACTGTTGCTTTTTTTTCCTTCTACCTACCCCAACAACCAGATTTAAAAAAAAAAAAGCCCAACCCTTTACCTCTTCATCAATCACGTGGATGGTAGTAAAAGGTTTATTGTTTTATTTTTGTTTGGTTTTACTTTTTGTATGCATTGTTGATTGGTTAATTATTAGAAAAGATATCTTTTTATTTTTGTATTTTTATTTATTGCATCTAATCATTTGTCCAAAGGAAAATAAAAAAAGCAACAAGTCAGTGATGACATTAATGTCTTAACCCACCAAATTCAAATAACCCCCCTCCCCCATTTTTTTACCTTTTAATAGGTCTATTTTTAGTTTTTAAGTTATTTTTTATAGCTAAAATAAAGAATTATTTTACAATTGCCCCCAAAACTTTGATAAAAAAACTTCAAATAGTTGTGTTTTATAATTGCCCAATTTTTTTTTTTATCATAGTTTAAATATAAAATATATGAACTCGGATCATTTTTCATCCCCAAAGCCCGAAATCCTGCGTCCGCCACTTTCGCACGGTCACTCCAGGCTTTAGTTGTCGGCGACGATCAAAGGGCCAATTTTTTAAATCTCGCCTAGGCCCGTGGATCACAGGTCCGCCCTGCCCTTTCCCCTGGAAATATCGAATGTTTTATTAATCTCATGTGGTCCGAAGGCAATCCTACTTTCAGGTATTACATATGTAAAAATTTCGTTGAATAACACTACAGACGCGTTTTTGCAAAGTGATAGTCAGCTTTTTATTGAAAAAAACAGGGTATTTAATTTTTGTTTTCAAATGTCGACTTTTACTTATAATTCTGAATAATTTGAACATAAATTAAAAGCAGGGAAGAGATGTTACACAGATTTCGGTTTGCACTTCTGGTTCCAATTTAAAAGACATAACAACTGATTCATCAAACACTTTCAATTAATCAAATAAATTTTCAATTTCGATTTGCAAGCACTAATTGTCAATTATTTTCCACTTCTACCATAATAAATCAATTATTTAAAGGCGGAAAGTTTTGCAAATACTCCCTAAATGCCGATTGGTCGGTTTTTTTAATTTGCCATGTTTTTTTTTATAATCTTCTTACCAGCAAGAATGTAGAGTCATATTCGGGGCAATTGTCGGAATTGGACAAGATAGTGAGGAGAATGGTTTTGGAAAGCCTTGGACTGGAAAAGTACTTGGATGAGCATATGGGTGTGACAGATTACCTTATTAGATTTCAGAAATATGATGCGCCTAAAAGCAATGATACTAAGCTTGGATTGGATTCCCACAAAGACAAGAAAATTGTTGTGACAATATTGTATGGTAATGAAGTGAAAGGATTGGAAGTGCTGACTAAAGATGGAAAATATTGGATCGATGCTGAGCCCTCAAAGAATTCATTCATTGTCATGATTGGAGAATATTTCCATGTAAGTGCTTCAACTTTTATTATCCACTTTTTATGAATTAATTGCAAACTTAGTCCCGTAACTTTGGAGTGGTAGCATTTTAGGATTTTTATTTTTTAATTTGCAAATTAAAAATATAATTTAAAAAATTTGGCACATTAAGGAAAATTTGGTTCCAAATATTATGAAATTTACTGGATTGCTGACATAGTTACGACATCACGACACCAAATTGGGAGCTTTTTAATTTTCCAGTGAAACTTCTAATTAAGTAATATTTTAATTAATAAAAATATAAAAATGCATATCATATGTGTTCCAATCAACATCAAAATCAGCAATTTAGCAGAAAATTTAAAAATCCCCAATTTGGGTGAGGTGGTGATGTGTCGACTCATGACAACAATCCGACAATTTTTCTAATTTTTGCCCGAATTGTCCTCAATATGCCATAAGTCCTAAAATCTACCACCCCAAAGTTACAGGACCATTTTAGCAATTAAGCCCACTTAATATTAATTTATTTTTAATTTTTTATGTTTCAATTATTAAACTAAATAATATAGCAGATAAACTTTGTGTCCTTGCCTTTTTTAAAACAATTAATAAACTCGTAATAACATCTTAATTTTGGATCTTATATGATCTTTAAAAATAATTACAAAACACTTTTAAAAACTAAGTTCCCAAACACGTTATAAAATATTTTGAAGAGCGTATAAACTCACCAAGCATGCAAACAGAGTCTAAAGTTTCAAGATATATAGTTAGACAACTTAATTTTTCAGGCATGGACAAATGGGCGGTTGCATGCTCCATATCACAGAGTAATGGTGACCGGAGATGAAGCTAGATTCTCAGTCGGATTATTTTCGATTCCAAAATCAGGGTACATAATGAAGGCCCCAGAAGAGATGGTTGATGAAGATCACCCCTTACTCTTTAAGCCCTAAGATCATATTAAATTTCTTGGTTTTTACTATTCTGGAAGTAAAGGTCAAATTTTCCCAGGCCAGCTGCTATTGTAGAGCCTAAGCTCTACCTATATTTACAATATTTTAGCCATGTGTAAATGTGTGTAAGTGTATGACCATTATGCTATGTTATGTATCTCAGGATTGACTTGTTTTATAACAGTTGGTTTGTATTAACAATAATATTTGCATTGAAGTATAATTGGGTATTATGCGAAGTTCTTAATATCAGGTATTTTCTGGGTAAATACAAACTTCAATTAGATATTTGTCAGGAATTTTATCACCGGCTTTATAGTAATAATGTTTTTATACTTTATCATATAAATTATTTTATGTTATATTTTATTATATGAACTATGCAATTTTTATACTTTGCCTTATAGTAATAGTGGAAAATTTTACATTATCTAAGATACTTAAAAGGAAAAAAACACTCATGGGATGCTATTCTACCTAAAAAGGGTCAGGGTGTATCTTTATTTTACAAAAAATGGATTTTATTTTTTAACTTTTGCGGTGAAACAACAAACATTTGTCGCTAATGTTATATTTGGTCACTAACTATTTAATTATCTTTTATTTTATTTAAATTTAGCGATATAAAATAAATTGTTCGCTTTCATATAAATATATATTTAATTTTTTACCATTACCACCTAAAAGTATTTATTAGTGGAAATTTTTCCTAATATGAATGACATATTATTAAGTTTCGTCGCTAATGAACTAAAATATATATTGATTTTTTCCCTCTATTTTAATAGCTTAGAAATGAATATATATACATTTGTTGCTAATGTCTAAAGTTAGCAAAGAAAAGTCTTTTTCGCTATGCATTTTTTTCTTTTTCGTGGTGTTGGTACGAACTATCGCGACGCCTATAGAGTGGGATGTAAGGAGCAAACATATATAATTAACTATTTAGGGTAAAATGGAAAAATTTACATATTTCATATGGTAAAGTGTAATAATGCGGATAGCGCAGAGGTTTTAGTGTAATTTCTTCTTGTAAGAAAAACAAAACCTTCAAGTGAAATTGCCAATTTAGGGCAAAGGGCCAAAATTTACCTAATTTATATGCAAACTTGTAACAAAAAAAGTTTCTCGTGTGTTAAAACACAAATAGTACATGAAGTTTAATATAATTTCCTCTATATAGTTGAGGAGAGCTTAAAAATTTGATAAGTACTACTCATACCAAAAAGATGCATCTTCTTTTCTCGGTGCTCATCTCATAAAAACTCGTGTTAAAACTCTCGGTGCGCGTGAGTGAGGACAAAGCACACGGAAAGACTTGTGTTGGTTTGTGGGGACGATCGTCGATCTAGAAGCGCTTTTAATGTTTCCTCTAATGTGCTCGGATATAAATCTTTCATCTAGGGATAAATGGCAATGGGGCGAGGTGGGCGGGGTATCTCAAGACCTAGGCCCATCCCGTCCCTCCACGAGGCGGGCGGGGGGGTGCCCTGTGTGAATTTTTTATTTATATTTTATCTTATATTTTATATTATTAATAATTTTTTAATATTATTTTTGTATTATAAATACATATTATATATAAAATTTGTCATAAAATATATTCATCATCAATCAACGGCACCTTATCCCACTATGTGGGAGTCGGTAGTGTGAAGTTTATAGTGTTAATTAATTGTCTATAAAATTAGTTAACACTATAAATTCACACAAAAAGCAAAGTGGCAAAGTTTTACGCCGATGATGCCTTCTCGACGCAACCTTCATACGAAGGAGAAATGAGATGAAATTCCAAAACCATCAACATCATAGGTTTTTCCACTTGCATGAAAAATACGATGAGACGGTGATGAGTTGAGATAGTTGCTCTAGTCATGTTCCATTACATGATTGATATTGTAAAATCAATATGTAGATCATGGAACGTGACCATTGTCATAATATATATTAATTATAATATTAAATACATAAAACTACACTTGCAAAAGTTCATACTCTTGATTCCAAAAACAAACGCTCACAAAAGAAATTGAAAAATTTGAAAAAGGATGCGCAACGTTTTAATTTAAGTACGAATAAAGTTACAAAAATTCTTGGTGCACAAAGAAGTGAGCATTCGAAACTAGGACTTGCTTACGAATCTTTTCAAAATATTTCTAAGAAATATGACCAAGCTCCGACTTTCATACGTGCTTGTAGTCCTAACATTAATATTACTTGCGTTTATTGTGTTAAAAATGGACTCTATGCAAATGATCAGAAATTAAAAATTAGCTTTAGTCATTTTTGGAGACCCAATGATTTCAAGACTAACCTCCATGGACCCCAAAATTATAGGGTACTTAAAAATGATTTATTTGTAGGTGCTAAGGGCTATAACAATTTCGGAAGATTCAAAATGGCTCGTGGACACGAAGATTCAAAATGGCTCATATGACCGGAAGAAGAGAACTTTTACCAACTTCAAGCTTCAAGGATAAGGCATGTTTATGTTCGGGAATGACAAAGGAAGAATTCTTGGAAATGGAAAATTGTTAACTCGTCTTTCTCTCTTAGTAATGTTTTATTAGTTAAAAGGCTTAATTTCAATTTGATAAGTGTTAGATAACTTTGTGATCCTAATTATGATGTTATTTTTAATAAAAAATATATTTTATATAATATACATGTAAAATATACATTAAATATATTAGAAAAATAGCATGAGGCGGTACCACGGAGCGAAGGTAATACCCAAATCGCCCGTAGCGGAGCGGCCCAAGCGGGATGGGGAGGGTGGATACCCGTCGGTGACGGGTCATTTTGCCACCCCTACTTTGAATTTGCACTAGATAGGTCTCATTGGATCTTGTTATTGGCGACTTAATCCACAATATTTAATCATTGTTCAAACTAATTAAACCACCTAATTAGTCCTTTTAATTATGTCATAAAGTCGAGATGCTAAGTGTAATCAAAATGGCTCGTGGACGGGTCTTCACGCCCTATGACCAGAAGGAGATAACTTTTTATCAACATCAAGCTTCAAGGATAAGGCATGTTTATGTGCGGGAATGACAAAGGAAGAATTCTTGGAAATGGAAAATTGTTAACTCGTCTTTCTCTCTTAGTAATGTTTTATTAGTTGAAAGGCTTAATTTCAATTTGATAAGTGTTAGCCAACTTTGTGATCCTAATTATGATGTTATTTTTAATAAAAATTATTTTATATAATATACATGTAAAATATACATTAAATATATTAAAAAAATAGCACGAGCAAGGTACCCACGGTGCGAAGGTGATACCTAAATCCTCCCCGTAGCGGAGCGGCCCAAGCGGGATGGGGAGGGGTGGATACCCGTCGGTGCGGGTCATGTTGCCACCCTGCTTTGAATTTGCACTAGATAGGTCTCATTGGATCTTGTTATTGGCAGACTTAATCCACAATATTTAATCATTGTTCAAACTAATTAAACCAGTCTAATTAGTCCTTTTAATTATGTCATAAAGCTGAGATGCTAAGTGTAATCTTCAGCTATTAATTTTTTTTTCTCTGGTGTAGGTTTAAAATGAAAATGTCATCAAGAAAAAGACGTAGTATCAAACTTTTGGCTAGCAGGATTGGTTCTTTTTGTTAGAATTGTTGCATGTGGAATGGACAATAACGTCAATAAATGTACAAGGGGGTTGACATATAAATTTAAAAATCGTCAAATATGTATTTTTTTGACGTTTTAGTACCATTAATTAAGTTATCGAATTTGTTTTAGCACGCATAAATTTAGCTGATAGCATATTCTTAATTATGATTAGGTACAAATGAAATTAAAATAATTAAATGCCTTACGTGTTCTTTGGTTATCAGTTTGAAACATAAATGATGGTCATATAATCAATAATTATAAATGTAAAAGGCGTCACATTTGTTCGGAAGTCGCCCTCAATTGATCCTTTTCAGTTATGAAAAAAATGTCAAAATCGTGTTTTTTGTTTTTAAATTTCTATTTTTGCAAAATGTAATATCTTTTAGAATATAATGACTACCTAATATTTTGTCCACATCATGGCAAAATCAAGCATTAAAAGATTGTCATACACTAGTGATGCTTTTTTCGAACAGATTACCCAATTCAACCGAGTTGACGAAAATTATATTTTTAAGAGGAAGTCTTCACGCGGTCTTTTTCCCACTGGGAAGTCTTCTCGTCTTCTCGCTACTTGAACTAGTAACTATTTCGATTGAAAACTTGCATGCACATGCACAAACGTTAGAGGGCCCCGGGGTTGTCCCAGGGAGGCCCTTACGACGCTAAAGTCAGTACGGAGAGCGAGAGAGAAATAAGACAGTAAATGAATACTGAATGCATCGAAAAATTTAGTTGTGAGATAATTTAATTATAGAAAATACGAGGAACCTTTTATTGCACGAGAGATGGGCCCCATGTGCCAAGAGGGTGAATTTAGCTTTCGCGTAGGAGAAAACAACCGTTTAGGCCAAACTGGACTCCTTTGGGCCGAATTAATTATTAACAGCCCATTGGACAATTAATATTAAATAAACAAAATATAAAATAAATTATATTTAATTAAATTATGAAATACCATTTATTGTCCCCAACAAAAGCCCCACAGCTCCGGTGTTGCGGAGGAATGAAGCAATGTGGGAGCTAATCCGGTGTAGAAAATATCAGAATCTTTGACCACTTTGCACAAGGACACTTGGGAGTGGAGACTTGTGACCATGTCTTACAAAGGTAAATTCTCTCTCTGCCTCCCAACTATTGAAATGTTTTGCTTTATAGAAGACTTAGGAAATTTCTTATAAGCGAGAGGTGAGGAGAGACTTGAAGTGAGAATTGAGTTATGAGTTGATGGATAAGTAGAGCCCGTCGCGCGGAGAAGGAGATGGAGGCCGTAGAGGGCGGCCCGTGGCGCTTGCTTGGAGTGGGCAAGGGCTCAGCCTTGGCGCCCTTCCCAGGAGGCCGTAAGGGCACACCGAGCACCCTTCCCAGCGAAGGAGGGCGCTCCCCTAGGGGGTTTCCCGAGCCTCTTAGTCCATTTTTCTTTCCATTTTTCTCTGTCTTTCCCTAAGTTTTCGTACGTTTCGAGCCATATCCTGGATTCTGGTGCTTCTTCTATTCCACTTAGAAGCTGAAGTGTTACCGAGCGTTTTGTCCTTTGTTCGATTCATTGTCCACACTTCTCCATAGAGTTTGATATTCTTCCTATGGCTCCAAACTTGTATTTTGATGGTGATGGGGAGGTAGAGATTGAGTCAAATTCAAGCTCAAATGATGAATCTTATAAAAGGAGTCCGAAAGTGATAATCCCCAAGAGGTCCGCCCCACCAAGTACTAGCATATGCCCCCTCCCGGAGTAGAGAAATTATCTCAAGAGAATTGTCCCGTCCGAGTGATTTCCACTTGCCATCGTGAACTGCGTGAGTGGCCTGAGCTCCTTTCGGCATTTGTGATGCTAGCCCCGAGTCTAGGTGATAGGCTCGCTTATCCTCCCAAGCGCTTCATCACGATATACCTTCTGACTTCTCGCTTGGCTTCGTGGCTTCCTCTAGATGCTTTTCTCATCTTGATCCTTAGGTTGGTGGGAGCATGTGTTGGTCGATGCTCCCCAGTCTATGAATGTATACGAGGATATCAAAATATTATGCGGCAGTTGGGCTTCATTCCAACCGTCGATGGGTTCCATTCCGTGTTCTATTCCCCGGAGGTCTCCTGGTGTTACATTCTTCAACTTCTTCCCACATCCTTAGTACAAGTTTGTAGATGGATTTCCTTCTCATGGTGGGTCATGTGGAAGGAGGATTTCTTTTATGTGAGAGGTAATAGTTGGGAGCTTCCTTATGAGTGGGCTTCCGAGATTAAGACTACCCGAGGTACTTTTGCTTATCGGTCTCGGGACTTGTTTAAAAATCTTTTGAATGTTAGCGAGTTATTAGGTATCCCACTTTGCTTTACTTCTTTACATTGTTTCATGCTTTATTTGTATATTTTGAGTGCTTCATGATGTTGCTTCTACTTGCTACTTAAGTAAGGAGAGGTACATCATTGTAGAATTGATGGCTTTCAAGAAGAAGGAGAAGGATAAGGCTATGGGACTGTTTGCTACCGGTGGGAGCTCGAGTGTCCCATTTCGGAATGATAGGCCACGCCCTTCTCTCTAGGAGAGTGAGAGGCTCCCTTCACGTTAGGAGGGTGATAGGCACCCTGGCTGATGCTCTAGTGATCGTACTGATGCTGTTTCGACTCATCGTCCTTCTACAGGCCCTTTGGGAGGGAAGAGGCCGAGGATGGATTGTGGTGTTACTGCTTCTGAGTGTGTTGGTCCCCGATCTCTCTTCACCGATCTAGTCCTATTGGGACTATACTGATTTTGGCTTTGGCTACGCCCATACCCGAAGGACATTTAGACTCACCTTAAAAGAGACCTTGCTTGGGTAAGTTTCTATAATTTATTTGCATTTCCATTATTCATGTTTTTTCTCTTTACTTGGCTAAGACTTGTACAAATTATGTTGTAGGCTTTGATCCTTGTTGCGTCTTCGACCCGTCAAGGTGAGGAGGCGACCATAGTGGACAATCGTCAAC
This sequence comes from Rehmannia glutinosa, assembly GCA_016081115.2. Classification (NCBI taxonomy): domain Eukaryota; kingdom Viridiplantae; phylum Streptophyta; class Magnoliopsida; order Lamiales; family Orobanchaceae; genus Rehmannia; species Rehmannia glutinosa. The sequence continues at coordinate 484,373 of JABTTQ020002268.1, read as the reverse complement.
TTCGAGATAAGGTGAAGATCTTGATACAAACGCATCATGGTGGGAAGATGTCTGGTTGTTGAAGGAGCTTGAGTGAGCAAAGTCCCAGCATGACCACAAGTCGAAGATGGGTGAGGTTTTTCTCCGTACTTCAATCGGCGCCCATATGATTGCTCATGAGAGGTCCCGCTCGATTGAGGCATATAGAGATTCTCTAGAGTATCGCTCTGAGTTGTTGCAGGAGTCTTCAATCTACTTTAACTGAGTCGTTCGCCACTGCCGAAAACTTCTATAGTGGAGTGAAAAAGTTTCCAGTGAGTTGATGGATATTCTAAACTGTGGCGTTTTAGATGAGGAGAATGGAGAGATTGAGGCTTTGGCAGATTTCCTGGTGATGCCAGCGGTGATGGAGCTGACCATACGAAGAGTGTTGCTGCTGCCAAAGATGATGCGTCTCCTTCTTGGTCAGTGATAGTTTTTTCTTCATGCCCATCTATTTATGGCTTGTTTTACGCTTTTGTATGTTTCTTCTATGTAGTTGGATATTTCTCTATTCCTCTTGACTTGAGATGTTTAATTTTGCCCTATACTAAATTAGTCCGGTAACTTTAGGCTGGTGGCATTTTAGGACTTCTATTTTTTTCAATTTGCAAATTAGAATTATAATTTAATAAATTTTGTATATTGAGGACAATTTTGATCCAAAAATTAAGAAATTTACTAGATTGTTGACATGGTTGCCACAACACCACCCCAAATTGGGAGTTTTTAATTTTCTAGTGAAACTTCTAATTAAGTTACATTTTAATTTAATTATATTATTAATTAATAAACATATAAATGTAACGCCCAGGTTGCAAATATATTTGAAAGTTATTTTTCTTTTAGGCGTCACTATTTTAGAAAATTTACGAGGTGAAATCTAAATTATTTTTTTTTATATCAAAATAGAAATATAGTTTCTCCAAACTGACATTTAATATTTCCTTAAGATCTTAATACCAACAACCAGTAATTCACATAAACTCCGCACTCACAGACACAACTTTATCATAAATAAGCAGCGGAAATAGTTTCAATACAAGTTTTGACTAACAATTCGACATATTACTTTTACAAAATGTAAAAAAGCCCACATTTAATTTTAAATATAAAATTAACGTTATACATCATAAAAAAAAATGGGGATCTTGGAATTATTAAGAAATGGTTGAGCCCAAGTCGTCACATATACTTTGTCCTCAGTATCCAAAATATTAAATAGTGGGGTGAGTGTTTTGCACTACACTTAAGCGATCGCGTAATTAATTACAAATAAGCGGAGATGCATCATACGTGGTAGTTGTATGGACAAGCCGAATCGTAATATGTACGAGCTCATAATGTGAAATGATCATCACCACAACACATAAATATGTAACATGTATGGTACAACCGGAACAAGAGATTCATGCAAAACATACTAATCATGAACCCACCTTAATGACGTGCGGAATGATAGTGCATGATGATGCATCCTAATTATCGTGCTTGATCTCGACTTCTACATAAAAATAGCATATATCTTAGAAGTCCAAGATAGAAATATAATATTTTATCGTAACTTAAATATTCTAGGGATAGATATCCCTAAAATTTAGAAGCATTTGGATGTGAATTAAATAAGTTATGATCGAAATAAAGGCTATTAAGGGCATTCAAAACTCGTTTATTGAATTTAGGTTATTGAAGGATAATATTGGAATTTTAGATAGCTTTGCATATAAGGAGGGTGTGATAAGGTTGTGGTTCGAATTTGGGCTTAACCAGAATTCGTTTGGCTCCTTTTGGGTTTAAAACGAGGAAGTTAGGACTTGAGGAATTTTAAATTTAAAACTTGGGGGTATTTATATAATATTCAAAAATTAGTTCAAAATTATTGAGGGCTGATCTGGAATTTTGTATAAGTTGTTTGGGTCATTTTGTAATATCCTGGGAGTTAATTTGGGGGGACTAAATTGAAACCATTAGAAATTGCAACTAAGCCCAAAACTTATTCAAATTTTGTTTAGCCTCCCCCAAATTCCATTTTTCCTCACCCTTCACCACCACCCCTGCCCTTTCTCTGCCACCTAACGTCGCCCATAGCCGATGGTGATGAACCGCCGACCACCTCCTCATCCTATCACGTCAAGCTTCATCCCCCAAAACACAAAAACACATCCACACACGCACGAGCACACACACACGCACACCTGCATGTAAGCATACATACATGCACACACACTCACACCTACAAACACATGCCAGCAGCAGGAAGAGCAGGTAAGAGAGGAAGGAAAAAGGAGAAATCGATTTTTGAGGGGAGAAATATAGAAAATCTGTCAACTTCCAACTTCAATTCACAAAAGAATATAAATCCAATCATAAAATTGATTGAGGTGTTTTGAAGTACATAAAAAGACGAACAAAACGATATAAGGCTCACTGATTTTAAACCTGGGGATCTCCGGGAATCAACGATCAAAGTTGGCGGTTGCGCGGGTTCGCGTCCAAATTTTCAGAAACTTCGTCGGAAGTTTTCCGATAATCCAGATACCCGATCTTAATGTGGGAGGTGGCATTAGAAATGCCATAAAATGGGTTTTCTATAACCGTAAGGTTTGTGGAAATCTAACGTCTGGATTTCCGTAGATCTGAAGTCAAAGATGGTTTTGCCTCTGCATTTGTAAACTCATTCATTACATTGGATCTTGATGGTGTTGGAATCATATTATCCGTGTGAGCATATGAAAAATCTTCGTAATTCCTCCAATCTGAATAATAGTTAGTAGGAGTAGGATTATTCCAATAATCGTAGAAATTCCGATTATTGAAATAATTGGTCTCCTCCATCCGAAAGCGGGTGTTCGTGCACTACCCGCACCAACTCAAATGAACAAATCAAACATTGTAGAGATAGAATTTACAAAAGAAAAATGAAATAAAATAAAAAAATGTCGAAATTAAAAATAATTATATCTTAGCAATATTAGCACCAAAAATTGTATTAATCCCAGTCAGCAAAAAAAACTTGTTCGCCTTTATTTTTAGCTTCACCGCAAGTGTACGGTGTAGTTTATAGAATAGGGTAAGCAAGGTCGTATCCACGAGACTAAAATACATGAAAAACTCACACTAAACAAACCCCCAAACTTAAACTATAAGTCATCCCGGTCAACACTTTTAAAAACTAGACAAAAACGATTGGGAGTAATGAAAAGTAGAAAGCACAACAACTCCATAAAATTCGCATTGTTTATCGTAGGTGTCAAGCAACGAATCAACCAAGCCTCAAACATCTAACATAGAGCACACATCAAAGAAACCATGGTAAATGTTAAGAATTACGCCTCACAAAGATCAAGTGTATACTCTCATCTCAAATGAATATAGGACGTGTATACGCTCAATTTAATTCAATGTTGCACTTACCATTGGCTTGCAAATCGTCTCATATCTCGCCACTAGAATGTATGCAATTTGTGAATAAAAAGGACTTTCTCTATTTGGTTGTAATGAAGGCTTTTTGGTTATGGTAGGAAAATATAGATAGAGTGACTCAAACTTGAGCTTTTAGACCAATAATCATATAAATCATCTACATTAAAGCTCAATATGCTACTCAAATCATCTCTCATTTTCACCAACTCTTCTTATCTACATCCCCTTTTCTTTTGTAAACTCAACCATTCACATTACAATTCTTAACCTCCAAGTTCATCCAAAGAAAACTCATTCATAAAGCCAATTGTTTTTTTTACTCTTTTGCGAGTTTTCAACATTCTTTTCTTCGCCTTTTATTCCCCTTTTGTTCCCATCAACCAATTTTTTAACACCACCTTCTAAAATTTTGATTTCACCCATTCACCCTCATTCATTCCCTTACTCAATGTTATACGCTCGAGTATAGGATAATATATATATCATTGATAAGGCTTGAATTTTGGCTATCACAAAAGATTATGCAATAGGCTCAAATTGACAAACTAAGGATTTCAACATCATTTGGTAAGCAAAAGGCTTGAAGGGCTAACAAAAATGGCCTTTAATCATCTTCACAATTCGCATAGAACATGTGACTTTGATAGAGATACCAGAGCAAGTTCTAGAATTCAAAACAACATGAATGATACACTCAAATCAACAACAAGACTACATACAATGAAAGCAGTAAAGGCTCAAAAGCTCACAGGCTTGCAAATACGTAATTCAAAGAATCAAACCATATTCTCAATATCCATATGCTCAAAGTCATCTATTCATGGCTCAATCAACTCATACTCAACACCCAATCCAAACAATACAAATTTTCCAAAAATTCAGCACGAGTCGCAATCAAGAGATCACCTCACTCTCTAAAATCTATGAAAGCAATAAACGTGCTAAAACAATAAACGTGTTTCTAATGCAAATGCAAACTAAAATGCTCTACATGCAACTATATGAACACACACAAAATTAATGCAATTTTTTTATATCCACAAATTTCATATCAAAATAGCTATCTCTCCCCAAACTTAAATGAAATTATATCGCACGTAAGAGAAGACATAATTTCAATATAAAACTCTCGTGGATTTACCTGATTAACTATGCGGGTGGTGGTGGATAATGGCCCTCATTGGCATCTCCTCCTATCGCTAGGACTTCTTCTTTCAACCATCACTTCAAGTTTTGTACCTTAATATTGTCTCAGCTGAAGGACACATGGGTCGTGCGCCTTGCGCACGGGCTGCCTGTGCTTCATGCCGAAGACATATTATTCCTCCCTCCAGGCATGCATGTGCATTTAGTGGATGGGTCACCAGTGCGTGATGCCTTACAACAACACTCGCTTTTTTTAAGAGAACAAACAAAAGCAAAAATCACACCACAAATTGTTGGGTTGCCTCCCAACAAGCGCTATATTTAACATCTTTAGCTTGACGCCTATTAATTTCGATTCATACCACCTTTGAATGCATATATTAGCTGCTTTGGATCGTGGTCAAGAACCGTTTTTCCATTGTTTGCATCTAGTAATGCATATTTGGGATTTCAAGCAAGTATTGGAGTCCTGATGTTGGAACAATTTGATTTAAATTATGCTCATGTTGTCCGTGCGCGTATGTACCACCAGTGTTCGTTTCATTGTGGAATAGCTTTCTTATGATATCAAGCATGAACTGACCGGGCATCCACGTACTATTCATGTGTTCCTTGTCCTGTTTCTGCTCCTTTTCGACACCACACACGGGCTGAAAGTGTAAGTCAAGCGGCTACGATAATCTAGAGGGGTGGTAAATAGATTATCTCCATCTTTTCGATTTAGCCTCTTTTTAAATCGAATGCTCAAACAAAGTAATAAAGGTGCGGAAAGTAAACAACACACGTCGATTTAAAGAGGTTCAACCCACCTAGGGCCTAATCCTCTACCACCCTAGTATATCCTGGGATGGATTTCGAAAGAAAAAGAATTTTATTAATTACCAAAATTAATACAAATTCAACTTACAACACCTTGAAGAGCACCACACTCTTCTTCAACACCACCTTTGGAGATTACCACAATCTCCTTTGAAGATTACCACAATCTTCCTTCAACGGCACCTTGTGAAGATTACCACAATCTTCAACCTTGAAGAATACCAAATTCTTCAACACCTCAATAAGAAGATTACCACAATCTTCGTCACCTATCACCTAGATCATCCAAGTGTGTTCTTACCACAAGAACACTCACAAGGATATCTTGTGTTTGAATGATAACCAAAAATCAAGATTACAACTCAATAATGAATAATACAATTTGAGTGCAAAGTGTAATCAAGAATAGCCTAGACCTCAAAGATGTGAAAGTGATAAGCTAGGCAAATTTTACAACAAGAATAATAACAATGAAAGACCAAGTGTTTGCTTGAAGTGTATCTTGTTGTGTTGTATCTCAATTGTTGTATTGGTTGCTACAAAACTTCCTCTATTTATAGGAGATGATTGATCAAGCATAGGCTCCTTTGGGGATTGAAAATCTACAGAAAAATACAATTAAAATCAAGAATATAGCTGTTAGAAATCAATCCCACAATTTAAGGAAATGTGTCTGCTTTCAAACGTTATTTTTTTTGCTGTTAAAAAACAAGGCGACCGGTCGCACAGAAATAAGAGAAAATAAGAACACTTTGAAAATTACAACAGGCGACCGGTCGACGAGGCTTCGACCGGTCGACCCTGTCTCAACCGGTCCCCTAATCAAAAAAAAACGAAGGGGTTAAGTTCTGTTTGAAAATGAAACTTGCAGTGTACGGCCGATCATTTCGGCGACCGATCGGCCGACCGATCGACGCCCGGAGACCGGTCGACCTTGTTTTTTTACTCCATCTCATTTTCTCATTTCAAAACATCTTCAGTACGCGGGTTGCCCTATAGGCGGCCGACCTGGCCGACCACGAGACAAAATGTTGTCCAATATTTGTCGAAAATAAAACTTAAGAAATACTCCGAAAATTTAGTAAAAACATTTTAAACCGATCGAGTATTTAGACAACATTTAGGAACCTGTTATAGGAGTAAAAACTTATTGATAAAAAATCATTAAAAGTGTTGTCCATTATTATCAAAAATAAACTTGAGGAAATACCTAAAAATATTAAAACCATTTTAAATCATTTAGGAGTATTTGGACAACCTTTAAAAATATTGTTTTGGTGATAAAATAAAATCATCAAAATTAAGATAAAAAACATGTATCAAACAATCTCCCTTTTTGATGATTACAAACCAAAACAATTTTTACACAAACTAAGAGAGCAATTTTAGAAATGATTTTTCGGTAAAAACATTTGACCGTTTGGAAGCAACCAAAATTTCCAAAAATATTAAAGCAACCAAGTAGGAGTAAATATTTTCAATAATAAGCACAAGCTCCCCTATCAACAAGCACATCAAGAATAATGTAAAAGCAATTATCCATAAGCTAAAAGCTTTAGCTTTTACAATTTGTTCAAGAGCTTATAAGCTCCCCATCACAAAAACATCATTAAGCAATAATAAAGTCCATCAAGCAACAATTGGACTAAGAACAAATCACAACTTATGTGGCTTTTATGAGCCATAGCTTATAGCTTTTATGACAAGCTTTTATTAGCTTCTTTGAGCTAATGAGCCAATATCCTGTTTTTCTCCCCCTTTAGAATCATCAAAAAGAATGTTAGGATGGTGAAAACACCATACAATAATATCAAAGGGACGGTTTATTAACCGTTGAGCAATTTAAGCGTAATAATCCAAGGAAAATGGGAGAAATGTAATATGAAGAGTTCATACGCTTGTTTTGTTTGTCAAAACATGATCTCAATAAGTATAGAAAACTTTTTTAAAGCAAGAGAATCATGTATAAGTTGAAATTTTCATTGCGACATTTCATCGAACACCTTGTGTGCGTTAAAAATAGAAGAGGTTGTATATAACCTTTGTAAATGGTCCAAGCCAAAAAAATTTATATCATCAATCAACCTCATTCCAAATCTCAAAAAGATCATATGCACCATATGCAACAATTTGTACATCAAATAAGAAGCTCAAAGTAGATTCTCAAGGGTTCAACCCAATTGAGATAAGCTAAGAATGATCAAGGCATTACAAATGCCAAAAATTAGAGCATCCATCAAGTAATAAGTCATGCTTTCAACAATACATGTATCAAATGTCCCAACATATCTATCTAAGCATAAAGATCAAAGCATTAAGAGAAGCACTTTTACCATCAAGTACTTCATACCAATTATCAAACAATGCTTAAATTAGAGTATTTTTACCATCAAATACTCCATCAAAATCATGATCATCCACAAGTCATTATCAACTTGCAATTTTAACCCTTTAAGAAAACAAGCAAATATCATTAGTACAAAAGAGTTTTACAAGAGTTCATAAAAATACAAAGCATGAAAATGCTAGAAAGTAAAGGGGGTGGGGACATCATTCCTCATCCGAGGAGAAGCAAGTTCCGGGAATAAGGTCCTTGATGAATTTCTTCAATTTGCCAATTGACTTTTTCAAACTAGAATTTTCCTTTTTCATACCCCCTGAGCTCTTTTCTAAGAGAGGCCACATCTCTAAATGTTTCTCTTTCCACTTTGGCCATTCTCTCTTTGAGATTTAGATCTTCAACATCCAACTCGTCTTCATCTCCTTCCTCATTTTCTTCCTCCCTTATTTATTGTTCATTTCCCACATTTTCTTCTTCATTTTCCTCTTCATCATCTCTTTGTTCGTCAAACTCACCTCTTCCAATATTTTAAACCTCATTGTCATTAAAGAAATCATCCCGAGGTTGTTGTTGATGTCGGGCACGTCCCCTAGCGGCTTTGGTAGGAACCCGTGGTAAATGTCGTCGCATTCTTACCATTTGTAGAATGTTGGCATTATCAAAATCATTGTGACGAATTTCGGTATTCATTTCATTTTTTGGGTATCCCGATAAGTATAAGAGTCCAAATCAAATTTTCCAAGGTATATTTTTTTCTTGGTAAGCTTTCTAGATTCCAATAAGCAATATACAAAAATTGCCCCATAATTTACTCTTTCTCCTCGAACAATCTTATAGGTGAGAAAGAGTTCGAGATTACTAGGAAGTTTTACTTCCTTTCCACAAACACAATAGGAGCAAATGATAGATATAATCCGATAATTAGGCGGCATTGCCGAATATGTCACTTCGGGATATACTCCTAAAAAGGTTTTCACATCATCTAGTGAAACACCTAAAATGTTATCATCCCAATGAGCGCAATCCATATTGACCACTCCATCATTTGGCACGTTAAAGTGATTACAAATATCGGCCAATGTCCATGAAAAATGCCTACCATTAACAAAAGTGTGAAGTTCCAACGGATTTTCTACCGAGGCATCAACAATCCACATATTTGCATAAAAGAGTTTTATAAGTTCGTCATCATAGTGCAAACACGGATTATCCCAAAGTGAAACCCATCCTTGAATTTCAAAATAAGCTCTAATATCCGGAAATTCATCATGAAATGCTTGGAAACGAACCATACGGGTGCACGCAATTTCCTTATCATTCAATCCAATATTCTCATAATGTTCCTCCGCAAGTTTATTTAAAAAACGAAATCTATTAGCTCTAGAGGGAGGCTCGTAGAGGAGTGATAACTTACTAGAGTTCCAATGAATGCTCGATTTTGAAACCCCGGCTCTTAATTCGGCAATCTCCTCTTCCGTAAGCCGATTTTGATAGTCTCCTTGAAGAATATCATCTTGTTGTGGATTGGAAAAAGATTCACCCCTTTGCCTCCTTCTCTTCTTTTGAGGATTTCGTTCGGTAGAATTTCTTGGAGGTGCCATATATGTGAAGTTCTTGCAAAAAGAAGTGAATTAGCAAGAAAAATTTCAAGGATTGATGAAGAATTGAAGATTGTAGAAGAAAGGGGATGAAGAACGCTGTTATAGGGTTTTAGGGATTTAGCTCGTCTGTTTTAAGAGCTGAAGACAGAATGTTTTAAAGTTGAGATTTTGTACTGGGCGACCGGTCGAGGTATGGTGCGACCGGTCGAGGTGCTGGGCGACCGGTCGCCCCTGCTTTGACCGTCCCAGTGCAATTTTTTTTTCACAGAATTTTCCAAAATTCGATTTTTTTCACCCCAAAAGTTTTAAAACTTTGCAAAAAGATAATTTTGGACTATATCCAACAAATATGGGTTTCGGGAAAACATAAATTCGAGAAAATCGAGACTTAACAAGTAGTGCCTTTTTATAAAGAAAATATTTGCAAAAATCATTTAGAGGCACTTTAAGGGGTTAGAGTGAAATATCTTGAAAAATATGTGCATAAGCATAATATCGAGTTTAAAGGTAAATACGATAGAGCGTACCTCGATAATTTAAGAAACTTGAAGACGTAATAGCCAATGAGCATGAGATATGTATCCAACACAATTCTTAGAACATATCTAGCACAAATCATAATGATAAAAGTGTAGGCTAAGAGATATCACAAGGAGGCTCATGCCATAAAAATCCATAAAAGATGACGACACACTTTAGTTTACAAAAATGCACAAGAGTTTTAAAAACATCATATAAGGTCTTCTTTTTTTTCAAAGACATTTAAAAAGCACAAGTATATGTTGAAGACCTTAATGAAAAATAAATATTTGAAAACTCATTTTGCAATTAAGACACAAATAAAAGCATGCATAATAACAAAATAAAAGTATATTTAAATAGGGAGATACGGGTTACCAATTGCGCCGTTTCCATGAGTTGTGTCTTTCCCATTCTTGATGATATCTTCCCCTTGAGAAGTTACTTTGTAGATGATGACTTCTTTGATTACTCCATTTCCAAGGTTGGTTACCTTCCCATTGTTGATGGTTCCTTCTTCTTTGAAATCATCTTGTTGATGATGTCTTTGCCATTTCAAGGATTGTGTTCTTCCCATTCTTGATTATACACTCTTCTTGGAAATTGGCTTTGTTGAGAGTAGTTTCTCCTTCTTTGATCAAATGAAACGTTCATTTGATGTTTTCTTGGTGGCATGAATTTTCTCCGATTTTTGCTTTGCCGGGTACCTAGTAACACATTATTTTGTGGTACCCTCATGTGTTTGGGTCCTTTAGGATTAGCTTTGAGACTTTTAGGTCTCCAACAATATTTAGAGCTATTTCTAGCCCGACAAGAATTAGCCGTATGACCCTTTTTGCCACAATAAAAACAAGTAATAATTCTAGGAGCATGATGACCAATATGCATAGTGACTTGATCCTTTTTCATATGATTAACACCATTAGGCTTATGATCAAGTCCTTTATTACAATTATGAATACCAACAATATTGGACATTTTATTGGTACTCAAGTTGGATTTTAATAAATCCTTTTTCATGCAATCAATATCCTCAACAAGAGTACTATTTTCTTTTTCAAGGTTTCTAACCTTGTCAAGAGTGGTGGTGTGAGCACATGATAGTGATTCATAGGAAGTGAATAAACTATCCTTATCATTTTTCAAAATATTGAATTTCTTTTTCAAATTTTTGTATCTAACAAGTAAGCTTTGGAATTCATTTTGAAGTTCATCATAATCATTTTGTAAATCACTATAATCATTTTGAATGTCAACATCATAGGAAGTAGAGGGTTTAAGACATACCTCATTTTCTTCATTGATGCCCATAAAGCAATATTCAACTTCTTCATAATTGGAAGTTGTAAGAGGCTTGTTCCTTATATATGAACTTGTATGACCTTGAGAAGTAGATGCTTTTGTTTGACTCCTTTCATTTGCAAATACTCCATAGATGGCTTCTAATTTTTGCCATACTTCATGTGCCGACTTTATTCCTACAATATGTTCATATTCTAAATTAGTAAATGAACAATACAAGATATTGAGAGCTTTACCGTTTAAGGAGATGATTTTCTTCTCTTCATCATTGAGCTTTTGAAGCTTTTTGAGGTGTGTGGTGTATCTTTCATTGGAATGGATTCTCTGTTTATGACGGTGTTTCAAATGTCGAACCCGCAACCTTGTAAGTAGCATTCCATTCTTTCTTTCCAAAAATTAAAATTCTTGGAATCAAATAGTGGTGGCTTGGTGGTGGAGGTGCCAGGATAGATGAGCTTCGTTCGTAGCCGTCGACGTTTCTCTTCACTCGCGATGTGAAACGAGCTTGCCAAAGAGTTTGGCTCTGATACCACTTGTAAGTCCAAGCGGCTACGATAATCTAGAGGGGTGGTAAATAGATTATCTCCATCTTTTCGATTTCGCCCTCTTTTTAAATCGAATGCTCAAACAAAGTAATAAAGGTGCGGAAAGTAAACAACACACGTCGATTTAAAGAGGTTCAACCCACCTAGGGCCTAATCCTCTACCACCCCAAAGATATCCTGGGATGGATTTCGAAAAGAAAAAGAATTTTATTAATTACCAAAATTAATACAAATTCAACTTACAACACCTTGAAAAGCACCACACTCTTCTTCAACACCACCTTTGGAGATTACCACAATCTCCTTTGAAGATTACCACAATCTTCCTTCAACGGCACCTTGTGAAGATTACCACAATCTTCAACCTTGAAGAATACCAAATTCTTCAACACCTTAATAAGAAGATTACCACAATCTTCTTCACCTATCACCTAGATCATCCAAGTGTGTTCTTACCACAAGAACACTCACAAGGATATCTTGTGTTTGAATGATAACCAAAAATCAAGATTACAACTCAATAATGAATAATACAATTTGAGTGCATAGTGTAATCAAGAATAGCCTAGACCTCAAAGATGTGAAAGTGATAAGCTAGGCAAATTTTACAACAAGAATAATAACAATGAAAGACCAAGTGTTTGCTTGAAGTGTATCTTGTTGTGTGGTATCTCAATTGTTGTATTGGTTGCTCCAAAACTTCCTCTATTTATAGGAGATGATTGATCAAGCATATGCTCCTCTTGGGGATTGAAAATCTACAGAAAAATACAATTAAAATCAAGAATATAGCTGTTAGAAATCAATCCCACAATTTAAGGAAATGTGTCTGTTGTCAAACGGTCATATTTTTTTGTCAATAATACACAAGGGCGACCGGTCGCACGAAATAAGAGAAAATAAGAACACTTTGAAAATTACAACAGGGTGACCGGTCGACGTAGGCTTCGGCCGGTCGACCCTGTCTCAACCGTCCCCTAATCAAAAAAACGGGTTTAGTTCTGTTTCAAAATGAAACTTGCAGTGCACGGCCGACGCCCGGGGCCACCGGCCGACTGCTTGTTTTTACTCCGTCTCATTTTCTCGTTTCGAAAACATCTTCAGTACGGTTGCCCTATGGGCGGCCAGTCGACCACGAGACAAAATGTTGTCCAATATTTGTCGAAAATAAAACTTAAGAAATACTCCGAAAATTTAGTAAAAACATTTTAAACCGATCGAGAGTATTTAGACAACATTTAGGAACCCGTTAAAGGACTAAAAACTTATTGATAAAAATCATTAAAAGTGTTGTCCATTATTATCAAAAATAAACTTGAGGAAATACTCCTAAAATATTAAAACCATTTTAAATCATTTAGGAGTATTTGGACAACCTTTAAAAACATTGTTTTGGTGATAAAATAAAATCATCAAAATTAAGATAAAAACATGTATCAAACGCAGAGAAAGTGCATAGACACACAATCCATGATCCATGTTTGGTTCTCGAGCTTTCTTGCTTTTCCAGGATCTTCGGCTCCTCGTATTCAGCACCACTCTTTTGATGAATGGCGTACATTATTCCTTTGAGTTGTCTTTGGTGCTTGAAAATTGGCTCTTCTCATTGTACCCCACCAACAATTGTAACTAATTGGCCCATTTGGGTTTCGAGATTTTTTATTGAACTGACCATCTATGTCATTTGTAGCTCCATTTTATTCATCCTTGCGTCTTGCATTGCAAAGCAGCTCCTAGTTTCACTCAAGAATGCATTGGATTGATTTATGAATGAGGTGAGGACTTCCTCTAAAGATGGCTTATATGATTCATCGTGAGTAAAGCGGTCCCTCGACTCGCTCTCCTGAACAAACTTGTTTGAATCTTTAACGACGTGAGGGCTTCTTCTAAAGATGGTTTTGGCTCGCATTTGTAAACCCATTCATTACATTGGATCTTGATGGTGTTGGAATCACATTCTCCATGTGAGCATATGAAAAATCTTCGTAATTCCTCCAATCTGAATAATAGTGCGTAGGAGTAGGATTATATTCCAATAACTGTAGAAATTCCAATTATTGAAATAATTGGCCTCCTCCATCCGAGCGGGTGTTCGTGCACTACCTGCACCAACTCAAAGAAACAAATCAAACATTGTAGAGATAAAATTTACAAAAGAAAAATGAAATAAAATAAAAAATATCTAAATTAAAAATAATTATATCTTATCGCAATATTAGCTCCAAAATTGTATTAGTCCCTGGCAATGGCGCCAAAACTTGTTCGCCTTATTTTTAGCTTCACCGTAAATGTACGGTGTAGTTTATAGAATAAGGTAAGCAAGGTCGTATCCAGGAGACTAATAAATTTATGCGCTAAGTATTGAGATCATAATAGTCTTATTTTTATTTAGACGATCGAAATGGATGATTGTTGTGGAGGTAAAGACAAGAATAACCACAAAAACACAAGATAAAAATAATAATATGGGAATGAAATGGATTCCCGTGTTATGGTTTCAATAAATATTTCTCTTGTTGTCCGATTTAATCAAAGCTAAAGTTATCATCAATACACCTATAAGACGATCACAACGGTAAATATCCTCCTCTCGAGATGTATATACAAAGTGTAGATTGAAATATTTATGCTAACATCTCTACTCAACATAAGATACACAACTCCCAAATGCAAAAAGATCAAAAAAGATCAAATATCCTCACAAACATTCACAAACCTCTCGATTATGCAAATATTCATGTCAAGTACTCAAGATCTAATATTGAAACTCATCTCTCGTTATGAATCAATATATCAAACATGCTAAATCATTGGCCAAACGATAAAACAAGAATAAAAACAAAGTACTCAAATAGGCTTCAAGACAATAACTTCAATTAAGATTAAAATATTCAACAAGAGTTCAATTAATCTACTTCCAAAACCAGGAAATCACAAGAAGTTTAGCTACTCCTTACAAATAAACAACCCATAGACAAATTGTCCATATTCATGACAAGCTAAAATGAAAGTTTAAAGCACAAAGAATGAGAAAACTTAGGGAAATGGATATTCTATCGATTAATCTTATATCCTCAAGCTCTGATTCGACCCGATTCTTCCCATGATTCCTTGATGAAGTTGAGCTATTTCTTGCGTTCTTGGGTCTTTTCCAGATCTCTTTTTTCCTTTGTGTTCGTACCCTAAGATGTGTTTTTATAGTGTTTGGGCCAAAACTAGGTCAATGTCTTTGTGAAAATTGGACATTTCCGCACAAACGCACGGGTTACCCGTGCCCAAACCCGTAGGAAAATCAATTTTCAGCAACCCACGCACATGTCGTGTAACCTATGCTCGAAGCCGTAGGCATGCTCAAAACCTTCAGCTACCTTCAGGTGCGCACGGGTCGTACACCACACAAACGTCCGAAATTTCTTGCGGGTTCTTCATAAGCGTTGTAGCCCTCTCTCTTAGCTTTCCATAGCCACTTGAATCAGCTTAATATCAATTTTGTAGAGAGAGTTATGGCCAAAATACTAAACCCTGCCACTGTTGGTAATTCCATACGCGTTTGGACATTCCTTGAGATAAATCTCCTTGTTGTTTGATCATCCATGCTTCTTTTGACACACGACTGATCACTATGACTCTAGACTCCATATAGTTGGCTTCCAATTGGATGTAATTGCTCGATTCTTGATAGGTGGAAATGCTTGTATTTGTCACAAAATCACTCCAAATATCGTTAAATTCCTACAAAACAAGCAAAGTGTAACACCTTTTCCACAAAAAGCGAATATATACCATTTCATATGCGTTATTGCATGTTTTTAAACAATTATAGCCATAAATATGCCCTAAAATACATGCAAAACTCACACTAAAGAAATATACTTGTGTTTTTCCTCTATTTTAATTGGTTAGAAAACAAATATATAAACACTCGTTGCAAAGGCCTAAAGTTAACGGTAAAAAGTTTTTTTCACTATATTTTTCACTCTTTTTAGTGTTGGCACAAACTATCGCGACGCCTATCGACAATGGAGTAGCTAGAAAAAGAGTCAAGATGGGCCAATACTTGAAATTGAGATGAACAAAATAATAAATAAAAAAACCATATAAATATTAAATATTTTTTAAAACATATGCGCACCCCAAGATGTGTTTTTATAGTGTTTGCAAAACTAGGTCAATGTGCTATCAAAATTGGACATTTATGCACGGGGCACGCACGGTCGTGCGCCCATGCACGGGTTACCCGTGCTCAAACCCATAGGAAAATCAATTTTTAGCAACCCAAGCACGGGTTGTGCACCCATGCACGGGTTAGCCGTGCTCGAATCCATAGGCATGCTCAAAACCTTCAGGTGCCTCAAAGCACGGAAACGTGCGTCCACGCACCGTTGCCCGTGCGCCACCGAAACGTCCAAATTTTCTTGTGAGGTCTTCATATGCATTGTAGCCCTCTCTCTTAGCTTTCCATAGCCACTTGAATCAGCTCAATGTCAATTTTTTAGAGAGAGTTATGGCCAGAATACTAAACTCTGCGAGAGCTGGTAATTCCATACACGTTTGACGTTCCTTGAGATAAATCTCCTTGTTGTTTGATCATGCATGCTTCTTCCGACACACGACTCATCATTATGACTCTAGACTCCATATAGTTGGCTTCCAATTGGGTGTAATTGCTCGATTCTTGATAATTCTAGGTGGCAATGCTTGTATTTGTCACAAAATCACTCAATATCGTTATATTCCTACAAAACAAGCAAAGCGTAACACCTTTTCCACAAAGAGCGAATATATACCATTTCATATGTGTTATTGCATGTTTATAAATAATTATAGCCATAAATATGCCCTAAAATACATGCAAAACTCACATTGAACAAATATACTTGTGTTTTTCCTCTGTTTTAATTGGTTAGAAAACAAATATGTAAACACTCGTTGCAAAGGCCTAAAGTTAACGGCAAAAAAGTCTTTTCACTATACTTTTCACTCTTTTTAGTGTTGGCACAAACTATCGCGACTCTATCGACAATGGAGTAGCTAGAAAAAAAAAGAATCAAAATGGGCGAATACTTGAAATTGAGATGAGCCGGATAATAAATAAAAAAACCATATAAATATTAAATATTTTGTTTTAAAAAAAATTACATATAAAGTAAATTATTTTTTCTAATAAAAAGAGGTTGTCGGGGCCCAAGTTGGCCCCCTATAGCTCTGCCAGTACTTATAGGGATGGACATAAAGAGCATTCGTAATGGATTATTTCTATATGTGGCAAAGTAAAATATTTTACATAGTTCATATGATTAAGAAAAACAAAAGGTAATTTATATGGTAAAGTGTAATAACGTGTATAGTACAAGGGATTTTGTGAAATTTCGTTTTTAAAAAAACCTAAACTTTTGGAGGAGTGGGGGATTGTCCATATAGGACAAAGTGCGAAAATTTACACGTTTATATGGAAAAGTATAACAAAAAATAGTTTATTGTAAAGTGTAAAAACGAAAATAGTACAGGTCGCTTAATGTAATTTTCTCTATTTGTAGTTTTGAATAAAAACTGGAGGTTTTTTAATTAAAATAAACCTCAGAATAGTTGCGTAATTCCGCATAAATTAAAGAAATACCTACATTTGGAAAAGCATATATATCGGGATTAGGGGAGCGCCTAATCGGAAAAGAAATACTAGACGGATAAAGGAGGCCTAGCGTCTAGGCGAGGATTAATCAGGGCTAGGCGTGGATTTTTACAATTGAGGTTGTAATATAAATCTTTGTCATCAATTATGATAATAATTGAAGAAATAATGTTATTTCCAATTTGCACTAGATAGCTAGGACACATTGGATCCGGTTATCGACGCCATATAAAACTTAGAATAGAAAGTTGGCACCCCATTTTTGTTGTAAATTGCATTGTAATAGATAGGGTCTGGTCGAAAGCGAGTTAAGTCATCTATGCCGAATTTGCAATAAGTCAACCGGAGACTAGAAGGAAGACTCACGCATTGTGAGGCGGTGAGTGTGGCAAAGAAGAGAAGACAGAACTCGATCAAGGTGCAGTGAGATGCGGTGAGTGAAGTGTTAGTCAAGTCAAATCAAGATAGCCGAGTCTCAAGTTGAAGTGACAGATGAGTCATCCAATAATTGGAAGTCGACTCGAAGTCACCTGGGGAAGTAAAGGAAATGCAGTCAACTCGAGATAATCGAAAGAGATCCGTTGCACGTAAGTCAAGAAAATTACTTAATCAAGTAATACTTCCATCTTGCCTTTCTTAAAGTGCTCGATCCTAGAAGTGTGCAAAAGGAATAAACCAATGGGAAACTCAGCACTGTGTCGAACTCGAAAAGTCAAGACTCATTCATACGAGGAAATGTCAATTCCAAGGATCGCAACAAGACAAGCCAACGACCACAAGTGTCTTTTGAAAATTAACCTATCTCTCCAACGGGCAAATTTATCAAAAGAACACTATAAAAGGCCGAGAATCTATTTGAGAAAAAAACCTTGTTACTTGGAACTTTCAAGCTATTATTCAAACTATAGCCTACTCAAGTCATTCAAGTTCAATCCTCAAGCCTACATTACGAAGGAAATCAATCCAACACCGACATGTGAAGGAAAGACGACTTCAATCAGTTGAAGAGGAAATATTTGAAGAATCAAGGGTCTACATTCCACAAAGGATTGTAGAAAGGTTTAAGGTCGGACCAAAGGTCAAGTTTTTGGAGGGCTTCGATCAAATCCAAGAAGTTTGAGCAAGTGAGCGTAGTAGCAAGGCAACCGCCTGTGAAGAAGCCGAGTCGCACGAGAAGCCGATTGTGTGACCAAGGCATCTCCAGATCGAGTCCCAAAGGATCAAGTCACCGTGTGTGATCAAGACTTGCATCCGGACTGATAACCACTTTGTACATTAATCAATACTTAGTGGATTCCTCCAGGAGTTGGAGAAGAGAGGAGTAGAAGAATTACCCCATCTTCGAACCTCTATAAAATTTATTGTGTCATTTACATTTCAAAGACACTTTAATTTCTCGCATATTATTTCAATATTTGCTGATAAATTTGCTATCCAATTGATAATCAACAAAGTGCTAAAATCAAGTATTAAAATAAACTTAAACCAAATTCATGGGTGTTAAGTCTTCCGCTGAAATCATATCACAATCAAGTTAAGTTTTAGACTAAGCGGTGAGTTATTCTATCAACAAATTTCGAGTCAGTGCATTGAGTGCCTAACTCTATTTGGTTAACTAACTTAGATGTCCATCAAGGACTTAGGCCGTGAAGTATTAACTCGAACTTATAACAGACTAAATTGAAAAGTTGGTAAGGTTTATTCAATTCCCCTTCTAAACCTTACATTCACACCCCTTGGGACCTACAAGTGGTATCGGAGCGGTTGGTTTATTGACCCTTCCACACTTCGGTTACCGAACTAGATCTCCAAATTTTTCAAAGCTTGCTCTAGCACTTGATTTTTCAAAACTCCTTTATCCGGCAAAACTATTATCATGGAAGCAAATTTGACACGCATCCCTATGTTCTCTATTGAGGAATTTGATGACTAGAAAATTCGTATGCAAGCTCATCTATCAAAGATTGCACGATGAAATGTGGATAGTTATAGAAGATGGGCCACTCCAAATTTTAAAAGTGAACACAACATGCAAGGAGAGTCAGCTGCGGTGAAGAAGAAGAGATCTTTGCACGGACCAACTATGGTTGAAAAGCCAAGAGTCGAATGGACAAATGATGATAGGAAAAGATATAACTTGGACAACGTGGCCAAGGACATTCTTTACAAAACCTTGACAAAGCCATGTTCAACAAAGTCAAATCACGCAAAACGACAAAAGAAATATGGGATAATCTAACCTTGATTTGTGAAGGCTCGAGCAAATCAAGGAAAATAAACTATTTTGTTGTTGTACAAAAATTTGAAAACTTTAAGATGCTTGCGGGAGAAACTTTGGATCGACCGATGCTTGGTTCACGTAAATTACCAATGAGCACTTGGAAAAGAATATACACGAAGGAAATGTGTATGAAGATTCTAAGAAGTCTCCCAGTGAGTGGGAAATGAAAGTCTTGGCCCGAGACACTCCATGGACCTATCAAAAACATCCAGCTATGAGCTATTCTCGATCTCAAAGCCTACGAATTTGAGCCGAGAAGAAAAGACCTAGAAGAGACAGTTGTGCCCAAAACAAAACCGCTTTAATAGTTAAGGATGGTAAAAGAGCCGAGGTCAAATAAGTCATTGACCAAGATGAGATTACCCTGATGGTTAAAAGGTTTAACAAGTTCTTCAATAAGAATTACAAAAGAAGCAAAGGTGAATCCTCCGAAGACACTCGGCTCCTCCAAGTCAAGGAAGATAGACCACCCAAGAGAGCGAGCATCAAAAAGTTGAATATCAAAGAGCGACAATCCAAGGATGGAAAGAATCTGATCAAAAAGTTGAAAATCTATCTTTGGACTGCAGTAACCCGGTCACTATGCCATTGAATGCCCATATCCTGTAGTTAACAAATACGAGAATGAAGAGGAAAAAACGTCTTCAAAGAAAGAAGACAAGAGAAGAAAAAGGCAATGTTGGTCGCAGAGATCATTTGGAGACAGTGAAAAGATACAAGGACTCGGAGAGTAGTGAAGCTGACTACTCAAGTGATTCTCAGAAGAAGCCTTGATCTCTCTAATGGCCAAAGAACAAGACCAACCTCGACCAAGAAGATGAGGTACACTTTAACTCATCACACTCGGATTCTAGTGATAGTGATTGTGACACACACACTTCATCACCACCGATCTTTATGATTCATTAGGCAAAATGATGAAAGACTTTGAACACATTAAATACTCACACACACTACTAAATGAGGAAAACAACCTACTCAAAAATCAAAACTCACAAATGACTAAGGAGCCGAGTACTCTAAGTCACATAGCCGATGAGAATAAAAGTTTAAAAAATGAAAATGCTAAGATAATAGCAGAGATAGTCACTGAGAAAAAGGGAAAATGACCTCGAAAATGTGATTGCCTCATTCACTAAGGCATCTAAATCTTTGGATGATCTTATTATAAGCCAAAGAGAATGTGGAGACAAGATGACTTAGGATTTAGTTCCTCTATACCAAGTCAAGCTCCAAAAGTGATTTTGGAAAAAGGATCTTCAAGTAATGAAGCATCTCAAAAATCTAAAACTTCAAATGGTGCACACACATTCATTCCAAAGCACAACCACAAGCAAACTGGCCTTGGTTATAAAGGAAAATGAAAACAACCAATTGAGTATCTTTGAGAAGGAATCCAATAGAGTTCCTCAAAAACTCCAAACAGAAATACTCAGAAAGAAGAAACAGAGCTACCAAAAGCCCCGGAGAAGTTCTATAAAAGGAACACATATGATGGGAATGGTAGAAAGTACCCAAGACAAGCTGATTGGAATAATGTGAACTATCGGCAAAAAAAACTATGGAATATAAGCCTGTGGCAAAGGCCTAGAACTCGCAAGGGCCATTCGAAAGCCGAAAGAGCTATCATCAAAGACACATATGCACCCAAGCACTATCCTCAAAGATATCACAACTACCCAAACAAAGCAATTGCTAAAACACATACACAGGCATACGAGACAAAAGAGACAATCAGTATGAACCTAAAACCCCAAGCAATTTGCCAAAGTTAATTATGATTATGGCACCGATAGATGGCAACCTCTTAGAGTCAAATCATTTGGCTATAGGTTGGTTGGATCATCTTACAATACTGACCTCTCGGACCCGGACAAGTGTGGGTACCTAAAACCTAATTTCCTTGATTGCGGGTTCAAGGAACAAATCGAGTGGCAAGGAACCTGGTACATGGATAGTGGTCATTCCGGACACATGAGAGGAAACAAGAAAAATCTATCAAAATTTAAGGAGGTTAGAGGTGCAAAAGTCATATTTGGAGGAAATGAAGCTCCAGGAGAAATAAGAGGCATTGGATCCATCAAGAAAAATGGATTAGAAATCATAGATATTGCATATGTTGAAGGACTCAACTTCAATCATGCTAAGTATCGCCCAACTCGTGACAAGGGCTATAATGTTGGATTCAATATGGGTATATGCAAAATCAAGGACACTTAATCTAATGAAGTAGTGTTACAAGGATGCGAGACAAAAGAACATGTATGTGGTAGATTGGTCAACTACAACACCAAGCACTTGTTTGCTAGCAAAGAGCACAATCGGATCAAGTTGGTACGTGGCACAAGAAGTCGAGTCACCCGAACTTCAAAACAATTAACAAGCTTGCAAGGAGCAATCTTGTGGAAGGACTTCCAGGACTCAGTATATACAAGAAGAAGAGTGTATGTGATGCATGCCGGATGGGAAAGCAAATCAAATCATCATTCAAAGAAAAGACATGTCCATCTTCAACAAGAATATTACACTGCTACATATGGACCTATTTGGTCCTGTTGAACTAGATAGCATAAGTGGAAAGAAATACACCTTGGTGGTAGTAGATGATTACTCAAGATACACATGGACAATTTTCATGTCTAAGAAGAAAGAAACCCCGCAAAAACTACCACATTGATGAAGAGAATCCAAAATGAGAAGAGTCAAACCATTATCAAAATAAGATCCGACAGAGAAATTGAGTTTGTCAATGGTATAATAACTCGAGATTGTGTTGAAAATGGTATTGGTCATGAATTATCTCGGCAAGGACTCCATAGCAGCGAATGGAGTTGCGAGAAAAGAAGGAACATAACTCTCAAAGAAGCGGCAAGGACCATGTTAGTCGAAAGGGTCGCCTAAAAGATTTTAGGTGAAGCAATAAACACAAAGATGCTATACTCAAAATAGATGCATGATAAATAGACAAAATGACAAAGACTCCCTATGAGATTTGGACAGGAGAAAGCCAAATGTTGCATATTTTAGAATATTTGGATGCAAATGCTTCATCCATAACAATGGCAAAGACAATTTAAAGGCTTTTGATGCTAAAGCTAATGAAGGTATCTTTTTGGGATACTCAAAGGTGAAAGCAAAGCCTCAGAGTGCTCAACAAGAGGACAATGGTTACGAAGAATCCATCCATGTGGTGTTTGATGAGCCCAATGTAAATGGAGAAGACATTGAGGAGTCACCGATAAGTTTGAATCACCTACCATGCGAAGAGTCCCTATGTTAAAGTCAAGTGGAATTATAAAGCCGATGAATTTGAGATAGCCGAGTCTCAAAGACAACCGTGGAAAATCTGCGGTAAGTGATCATGAGAGAGCCGATCAAAATAACACACCAAGGCAAGACGATCAATCCACTAACTTACTCCAACCCGATGTAAGATGGCTAAGAAACCATCCATCGAACTAATCATTGGAGATGTAAGAGAAGGTGTAAAAACCAGATCCGCAGCTCAACAAGAAGCAATGCTCACTTGCTTTATCTCACAAATAGAGCCAAAATATGTGTCACAAGCATTGGATGACACACATTGGATTCAAGCCATGTAAGAAGAGTCAATCGTTTGAAAGAAACAAAGTATGGGAATTGGTTCAAAGACCTACCCATCAAAATGTTATTGGCACTAAATGGGTGTTCAGAAACAAGATGAACGAGGAAGGTTCTGTGGTAAGAAGCAAAGCAAGATTGGTAGCCAAAGGGTATTGCCAAGAAGAAGTGATAGATTTTGATGAAACATTTGCTCCTGTGGCAAGATTGGAAGCCATAAGGATGTTTCTTGCCTATGCAGCTCACAAGAACTTCACTGTATATCATATGGATGTAAAGAGCGCATTTCTCAACGGTTTATTGGAGGAAGAAATGTATGTTGAACAACCTCCAGGATTTGAGCAGAAGACTCTTGGAGATAAAGTATACAAACTCAAGAAAGCTTTATATGGATTGAAACAGGCACCAAGAGCATGGTATGATACATTATCACAATTCCTGACTTAGAACAGATTCACAAAAGGCAAAGTGGATAGTATACTGCTTGTTCAAATATAAGTGGATGATATTATCTTTGGATCCACAAACAAAGAGTTGTGTCATAAATTCTCAAATCTCATGCAAAGCAAATTTGAAATGAGCATGATGGGAGAGCGACATTCTTCCTTGGACTCCAAGTAAAACAGCTGAAGGATGGAACCTTCATAAGTCAGACTAAATACACCAGAGATCTAATGAAGAAATTTGGTATGGAAGAGAAGTCCTCTGTGAAAATACCTATGAATACATCAGTCAAAATGGATATGGATGTAGATGGCAAGCTTGTGGATCAAACAAGATACAGAGCACTTATTGGATCATTGCTCTATCTCACAAAGAAAGCGGGCCGGACATCACCTTTCTTTGTAGGTGTATGTGCAAGATTTCAATCTACTCCAAAAGAAAGCCACATGACTGCAACCAAGAGAATTTTGAGATATTTGAAAGGAAGCCATGAAGTTGGCTTATGGTATCCAAAGGAAGGTGGATTCAAGCTAATTGGGTATTCGACTCGACTATCTTTGGATGTAGAGTTGACAGAAGAGTGCCCCTGGTACATGTCAAATGCTTGAAATAGGTTAATTTCCTAGTTTAGCAAGAAGCAAAATTCAATAGCTACCTCCACACCTGAAGGAATACATAGTTGCGGGCACATTGTTGTGCCCAAGTCTTATGGATGAGACACAAGAATGAGAGACTATGAAGTTGAAGAAAATGAAATTCCAATTATGTGTGATAACACAAGTGCAATTGCAATCACTCAAAATCCTGTGTTGCACTCAATAACAAAGCACATTGATTTCGATATCACTTAATAAGAGATCATGTAGAAAGGAAGGACATCACCTTGGAATATATCTCAACCGATAAGCGATTAGGCAATGATATATTCACAAAACCATTATGTGAATCAAGATTTGAAGAACTCAAACATGAATTAGGATTAATTGAGTGAGTTGGCACTCGGAAGACTCAAGAAAAGAGATGGTACATGAAAAGATGAAAAAGAGTGAACTCCCGAATCATTAAGCGAATTAGTCAGATGTCGGAGAATCACCAGCATCGATTTAGTGGGACAATGAGTGCCTATGTGCAAAAAGAGAAGAGTTAAATTAGCTAAGGAGTAAGTGAAACATTAATGAGCAAAGTGACAAAACCTAGTCATTTTTACCAAGCGGGAATGTTATTAAGAATTACGTCATAATTATGAGGTGTACAATCAAAAGTTGCATTCCAAGCTTAAGATTGGATATAAATGCTTTCTTTGCATTAAATGCGTCAAAAACCACCCGCACGCCCTTTCATAACCCATACTTATACCGTTTCGTCCGATTTTCTCTCACTTTACCAAAACTGCTCATCTCTCTCAAAAGCAAAGAAAGCATTCTTACTCTCAAAACCCTACAAATCTTCAAAGCCTATTTTTCAAAGTTTCGTTCATTAAATCTTCGAAAATGGCATCTACTTACGACTTTGTCAAGTTGGGAAAGCAAATCAACACGGGGTCTACTATGGATTTCAAGGCATGATCAAACAGGGGTCAAACGAAACCCTTGTGAAGAAAATTGCGGAGAAGTTGGAGAAATCAGGATCAAAACCCTTTTTGCGGTGGAATTTCGATGACCTACGAGGAGGTCGCACGGTTCTACGTGAACGCCGAAGTTCACGATGAGGGCATCAAGTCCTCTGTTCATGGGAAAGACTTCACCATAACTGCCAAGGATTTGGCAGAACATTGTTTGTTGCCGGCTGAAAGAGTGCCGGAGATTTATGAAGTTGATATTAACTTGGTCTGCGTGGAAGGAAGTAGCCAAACCCGACTATGCCGCGAAGGTTGTCTACACACAAGAAGAAGTCGTTGAAGGAGGACTACCACAAACCGCCGGACATTGTTGCCAAATGAATAGACATCAAAGTTGGAAGCTTTAACCACTGTCCATAACTAAGTCGATCGTAATGGTCACGATCATTGAAGAGAAGAAGGTGAACTCAAATTTAAGTTCGTATACAATTGACTCGCTAGAATATTAGGAATAAATCTTTCAAGGAGGATGGTTCGTTTGGAGGATCCCCTGGGTACGGATCGTGATTGGCCGATGATGTAAGTTAAAGGAGTCCTCTTCGACATGGAAAGGCATTCCATGTAAACAAGAAAATGTTCCTACTAACCTTTTCGGAGCACATAAGCGAGCATACGCCAAGAGGGTCGATCGAGTGAGGGGGAATCACTGCCCCGAAGAAACAACTCGTCTCCTCCTCTCCCCGGAAGAAGGCCCCCTGCAGCTACAAAGAAGACCGATATCCCCGCAACAAAGAAAAAGAAAACAAAAGATGCAATCGCCCCCTGCAACAGTCACTGCCCCTGCGGCCTTGCAGGAGAAGGAACCTCAAATACCTTCCCGGTTCTCAAGAAAAGGAGAATCGACACAACTATCGTCATAACAAATGCCTAAGACCCAAGAAGCGGTGAGAAAGCAAACTCTCCTGTTGATAGGGTTGTATCCCCTCCCCGCAACAGACGCCTGGCGAGGTGTGGAGCACCAAAGTTTGCTACCTTCAATCCCCGAGAATGAGCGACATCAAGGAGATAATGATGAAGAAGATGATGACGTGATGATCATATCCCCACCATATCTAGACATCCAAAATCGTCATGAAATGGAGGAAGTGGAAGCCGAGTCGATCTAGGGAACAGTTCCAAAGACCGAGGTTTATTGAAGAAGAAGAAGAACTATTGAATTTTCTGATTGACCACTATGGTCCAAGCACTGGATGAAGAAAAATCGCACGGATATCTTGCGATCTTCAAAGACAAGGAGAAGCAGATCGGCAAAGGAAGTCAAGCTCGTGAGAAAGCCAATATATGCCCTCTAACTAGAACCACTAATCATACTCATCCACACCTTGATATCTTTGTCAGAGTGATGATGATCTCGACCCTCTCTTTGTTGCAACATAAGAATTGGAAATGTAGCAAGCCATGCAGAATCCAGGATCTTACATGAGCAAAAGCCGATGGAAGGACCAGGAGTCTTCCGATCACAATCGAACTTGACCCGATGGGAGTGGTGCGATATTGCCATCAAGTTGTCGCCGCCACCACTTCCCTTGCTCACTCAGGAAGGTGTTAAGGAACTCATGCGATGAAACCGGGATTGTGGGGACCCCAATGAGCCAACCCCTAATGAAGGTGTCTTACCACCTACCCCAACGGCCGAATACTCAAAGGGAACAAATGTAGAGTCCGAGATGAGTGACCCCATTCCAAGTCACTCACCGGTGTGCTAGCCGAGGGGAAACTCCCTCCACCGCAAAGAAGGTCGGAGGATGTTGCAAAAACTGCCTGACTCCACAACGAATCTTGGAGACGAAATGGAGAAGGAACAACAAATGGATACACAACAAGTTATCATGACGAGGTTCGCATAGCTGAGACTGTCTCACCGGTACCAATCGCTTCCAGCCAATGACGCGTTCGATGCGGTCGAGGCACATGATGGAACCGCCCGGGAGTTAACACTGGGCAATGAAAGTGAAATCCATGGAGTTGAGACTCAGTGGATGCCACCTCGAAAGACCCCAAGACAAATACCGACACCGTCGAAGGGATCGCCCAAGCCTCGCCGCAGCTTGAGATTGCAGCAGGTAATGAAGGCCAACGGAGGTTGAGACTTCCCGGGGTAAAGAGACGGTAGCACATAACATCCCTCCTACTATCATTGATCCATCCGAAAAGGAGATAAGTGCTCTTCACGATTCCCAAGACAATCCCGATGTAACCTTTCGGGATCCGAAGGTGAAGACGAAGTTGAGTCATCCCCTATTGCCAATCCAAAAGACTCACCGAGGATGTTCTCCCTAAGACGAGTAAGACCGACCTTAAGGCTACTCGCCAAACCTTTAATTTTGATGATGAGCCACCCATGCAAATCTCATCATCGTCCGATGACGCTATCGATATGGCGAGACCGATCCAACTCATATGGAAAAACCAAATGAGCTCGACGAAGGCTGTTGAGAGAGCCGAGGCTCACCACTGGGTCAACTCCACAATGACCCGCCTAAAACAGAGTCAATCGCAAGCAGGCTCCTAAGCTGCAGCAGATCGATCCCACCGGAACTTCACGAGCACAAGTTATCATTGAGCGATTCTCGTTGCCCGTGATGATCCATTTGAAGAATCATTTCCCTTTTCTCCGGAGCTACCCGACCTTCTTGAGGAATCGCCTAGAGATCAAGAACGTTTCCATAAACTCCGATCCCGTTATTCCATCGTACACCATCGTCCCAAAGAGACTTTGACTTTGACTTTGACGCTTTGGCCGCCACCGAGACAAAAGTGACAAACCGAGGTTCGAGAAGTTTTTGAGGCCATATTTGCAAAGATAGAGAAGATGGAGAGGTACCGGACCTCACTGGACATGAGATCGGATAATCGAGAACAAATCATACTACCGATCTGCGAGGAATAATTGTTAGAATCCGGAATAGTGGCAATAACAAAGAGACAATGCGCGTAGAACAAGCTCGATACTTGAACATTGTTCAATAAATTGCTAGTCCAAGCGGGCTGAAAATGCTGATATGAAGAGCACAATGCAAGAAAACATCGATCGAATGCATGAATCTCACAACAGAGATGCAATGTCACATGAATTTAATAAGAAAGAGCTTCTGCGCGTGAGGAAAACATGGAGAGGAAATTCAGCCTCCTCATGGCTGAAATGAAGCCGTGACAACCGAATCCAATGCCACCCACTCCGAATTCCGTGCAACATACTCGCAGATTGATTCAAGCATAACTCACCTATCACCGCTTAGACTTCATAATTACTAGCTTGTTTCGTGGGTTCCTCTCTCATTTGATGATGCCAAAAAGGGGAAGAGGAATACCTAAAGTCGTTGAAAGGTTCCTCCGAGAAGAAGGACGCATTGTTGTGAAGGAGAAGACAAAGAACTAAGAAGAGAGAAGAAGGGAAAATCATTGAGGGGGAAGGTTCGAAAGATATGACCCCGATGATTGCTAAAACCCCCAACAAGGATCGGTCACAAAATGTGATATCATCAAGAAACTTCCCGATGACTGACTCGCGCTCCAACATTCCATGAGCCCATCGGCGAAAAATAGTAAAAACAGAGGGGATGAAGGAGGTGGAAGGAAAGATGGATGCCCGAGTGACGGATATACTAAAACAATATGGAAGCATTCCTAGGAAGAGACACGATTCCATTTCGTACGTCGGAACGAGCCAAGATCTCGTTGATGAATTCAAGACGCCGCATCCGAGGTTACTTCGCAAATATGTCCATGGCTCAAGCCTCGGGATTTGTATTGGAAAAAGGCCTCAACCTATGTGAAGAAGGCGACAGAAGCGGACTATCATCGGCAAATCACTCTGCTCACTCACCGGGAAAAAGAAGGCCCTGACAATAAACGCCCGGGCGTGAGAGGAAGAAGCGAGAGGAGGAAGAGGTTTCGAGACCTGACCTCGCCCAAAAACATTGAATATATAGATCCGCACAAGAAAAAGGAGGGATCTATTGGGCCGGATTCGACGAAGTAGCCAACTGCAAGTGGCCAAGAACAATGTTGAGTATGTGAACAGAATCGAAGAAGAAAATAGAAGACAAACTCACAAGTGTGGGGAGAAAGACAAGAAAGAAAAAGAAAAGATGAAGTCGCTAGAAAAGCATATGAGAAAAGAAAGCAAAGCGGTGAAGAAGAGAAGAAGAGAAATAGATCAAAAGAAGACAGAGTTGATGAGTAAAGAAGGAGGCAAAAGGAGATGAAGTGTTGATGTCCACCCTTCATGTATTTCACTATGTAAATGCATCTTTATGTAAGTCTTCCGTACATCGAATAAAATTGTATAATTTCTATACTTGCGTAGATATAGAATAGCTTGGTTACCTTAAGCTCTGTTTAAGCTCACACTCAGAACAAATTGTGTAAAGAACAAGAATGTTATGATCAATAAAAGATTGATTCTACGCATACATTCTCCGTGATTCTACATTGTTTGTACGTATCTTTCTTTGTTTAATTGTTGTATGAATGTTTTAAGTTTTGGCATCATCGAATGGGGAAATTTTTGGGAAATTAATTTTTAGATTTTGATGAATTCCATGTAAAACTTAGAATAGAAAGTTGGGACCTCATTTTTGTTGTAAATTGCATTATAATAGATAGGGCTAGTCGAAATGAGTTAAGTCGGCTATGCCGGAATATGCAAGAAGTCAACCGAGACTAGAAGGAAGACTCTCTGAGTGAGGCGGTGAGTGTGGCAAAGAAGAGAAGACAGAACTCGATCAAGGTGCGGTTGAGATGCAAGTGAAGTGTCGGTCAAGTCAACTCAAGATAGCCGAGTCTCAAGTTGAAGTGATGATGAGAGTCATCCAATGATGGGATGCTAACTCGAAGTCACCTGGGAAGTCAAGGAAATGCGGTCAAGTCGAGATAATCGAAAGAGATCCGCTGTACGTAAGTCAAGAAAATTACTTAAACAAGTAATACTTCCATACTCCCTTTCTTAAAGTGCTCGTGGAAGCCTGCAAAGGAATAAACCAATGGGAAGCTCGCACATGTGTCGAACTCGAAAAGTCAAGACTCATTCATAGGAGGAAATGTCAATTCCAAGGACTGCAACAAGACAATCCAACGACCACAAGTGTCTTTTGAAAATTAACCTATCTCTTCAACGGGCAAATTTTCAAAAGAACATATAAAAGGCCGAGAAATCTATTTGAGAAAAGAAAAACCTTGTTACCTGGAACTTTCAAGCTATTATTCAAACTATAACCTACTCAAGTCATTCAAGTTCAATCCTCAAGCCTACATTACGAAGGAAATCAATCCAACACTCACTGTGAAGGAAAGACGACTTCAATCACCAAGAGAAAACATTTGAAGAATCAAGGGGTCTACATTCCACAAAGGATTGTAGAAAGGTTCAAGGTCGAACCAGTCTCAAGTTTTTGGAGGGCTTCGTGATAAAATCCAAGAAGCTTGAGCAAGTGAGTCAGAGTAGTAGCAAAGCGCAAACGCCTGTGAAGAAAAGGTTTCGAGTCGTCGAGAGCCACCGTGACCACTGTGTGTGACCAAGGCATCTGAGTCCCAAAGGATCAAGTCACCGTGTGTGATCAAGACTTGTATCGGGTGATAACCACTTTGTACATTGATCAATACTTAGTGGATTCCTCCAGGGAGTTGGAGAAGAGAGGAGTAGAAGAATTACCCCATATTCGAACCTCTATAAAATTTATTGTGTCATTTACATTTCAAAGACTTTAATTTCTCGCATATTATTTCAATATTTGCCGATAAATTTGCTATCCAATTGATAATCAACAAAGTGCTAAAATCAAGTATTAAAACAAACTTAAACCAAATTCAAGGGTGTTAAGTCTTCCGTTGAAATCATATCACAGTCAAGTTAAGTTTTAGACTAGCGGTGAGTTATTCTATCAACAAATCGACCAGTCCTGTTGAGTGCCTAACTCTATTGGTTAACTAACTTAGTCAGTCCATCAAGGACTTAGCTATGAAGTATTAACTCAAATTATAACATGACTAAATCGAAAAGTTGGTAAGATTTATTCAACCCCTTCTAAACCTTACATTCACACCCTTGGGACCTACACCACTAATTAGTCCACTTAATTATGTGAAGCTGAGATACTAAGTGAAACCTTCAGCTATTATTTTTTTATTCTAGTGGAGTATTAAAATGAAAATGCCATCATCAAGAAAAAGTAGTAGTATCAAACTTTTAGCTAGCATGATGGGTTCTTTTTGTTAGAATTGTTGTGGGAAAGGACAATAACGTCAATAAATGAACAATGGGGCCTGAAATATAAATTTAAAAAATCGTCAAATATATATATTTTATTTGGCGTTTTGAGTACTATTTAAGTTCTCGAATTTGTTTTAGCTGGCAGAAATTTGGCTGATAGCATATTCTTAATTATGGTTAGGTGCAAATGAAACTAAAATTCCTCAAGTGTTGTTTGGTTGTCAGTTTGAAAAATAAATGATGGCCACATAATCAATAATTAATTATCAATGTAAAAGACGTCGCATTTGTTCGGAAGTCGCCCTCAATCCTTTTTCAGTTATGAAAAAGAAAATGGCAAAGTCTGGATTTTTAAACCTCGCTGTTTTGTAATATGTAAGACCATCTCCAATAATTTAATTTTACTACTTTAGTGAGTCTGTCTCAACGAATTGGCATTTCATCTCCAAAGATTTCATTTTATTTTCTCGCACTAAAAATATTTCATAGAGTTCCTTCTTTTATTAATTTAATACTGATTTTTATTATTTTATATAAGTAATTTTATTTAATATTTACTAAAATCTTATCTTCACAATAATAAAATTAAAAAATATAAAATTTAAGGAAATTATTGCAAAAAGTTCAAATTAAAATTCATAATAATACAAAAATATAATTACAATATGATATAGACTAGTTCTCTCAATCATAATACTCTTCCCACATCCTCGCATCTTTGATTTGCCTAAACCGAGCAAGATAATTTTGAAAACGAGTATGATCTCGTTCATCCTCGATTATCATATTATGCATTATTATGCACGCATTCATGATATCTTGCAAATCACTTTAACTCTAAAAACGTGTTGGATTTGCCACAATTACAAATCGGCTTTGTTGGAGAACTCCAAATACGTGTTCCACGCCCTTTCTACATTTATTTACAAAATATCTTTTTTTCGGACTACTTGGTGCATGGATAATTTGCACAAGTTTTGTCCACTTGGGATATATGTTATCAGCTAAATAATAACCTATGTTGTATTCCTTTCCTTTAATAACATAGTGTGGTGGAGGAGCAACCCCTCTAACAAACATATGAGATGTCTCTAACATATTAATATAATTGTTAGATCCTATCATCCCAAAATATGCATGTCATATCCATAGATCTTAATCAGCCAACGCTACAAAATAATTGTTGGATGCCCACTTAGGCCTGCATATTGTCCCGCCGAACCTATTGGACAATTATTCCACTTCCAGTGCATACAATCCAAACTACGTAGCATTCATGGGAAACTTCCTTTTAACATATTTAGTTGTTGCAAACTCTCCAATTTTAATGTACTCATCAGTTGCATCTGCAGGAACTGCATATGCTAATATTCAAAATGCAACTGTTACTTTTTGAAGTGTGGACATACCAAGTTTTCCGGCTGCATTTCTTCATTGTACAAAGTAACGGTCATGATTTTTTACAACATTAACAATACGCAGGAATAAGCTTCATGACATTGAATACCTTCAACAAAATTGTTCTTCATTATATGTTGGATTTTCAGAAAAGTAGTCGTTGAAGAAATTTGCAGCCGCTACATCTCGGTCATGAAAAATTATTCTATTTACCCTAATGGAACAACTCCGCATGCGGTTCGGTTCAATATTTTATTGCCTAAGAAATTCAAATAGCATAAGATTGTTATTGTATATTTGTTAAACAATCAAATGGTTTTATGTATCATAATTATCTAGGAATTCTTGTAACTCATCATCTATGAGCTTGAAGAAGAATATACGTAGAAGGGCTAATAGAATTGAAATTTATTTTTCGTATCGGAGAAATAATACATACATAAAGGTCAAGTGAAGAAATCATTAGAGTATGTGCTTATTATATAATTTTTTGGAACTACACTATTTTAGAAAGCACTATCCTTGTGTTTTCATTCCTATTCGTTAGATCATATTATCTTTAAATCTCAACTCTACAATATAAATCTGAAATGGACATTGAGACTTTAGAATGCACAATCCTTATGTTTTCATTTGTAGCCGTTAGATCACATTATCTTTAAATCTCAACCCTACAATATAAGTGATGAAAATATTAGTGTGAATTCTTCTGCACGTCGACCTGAGGGTCTCAAAAAATCAAAATTAAAGAGGAATCAAAGTGAAGATGCATCTACTTTCGCAAACACGGTCAAAAAAGATATTGCAAAACTTCGAGAACTATTATTAAGTTCAATTAAAAAAAAAGATTGCGTTGTTGAGTTGGAAATGAAAAAAGTCGAAGCGCAAAATCGTAAATCTAAAATAAATGAATTGATGAGAGAAAATAATATTTTATTGAATTTGGATACCATTTCAGATCCAATACTTGAATTCTTCCAATTGGAGCAACAACAAAATATGCGAGAAGAGGAGAAAAATACAATAACCAAACTCAAGCAATGACATGTTTGGAGATATTTTTCCAAATCTTGGAGGGTCCCGAAATGGTCTTCCAGATTATTAAAAAATAAATCTTGTATTTGTTTTTGTATGTATTTTAAAGAATTTTATTTTTAGTTATTTTATGAAATTTTACCTATTTTATGCAGTTTTTATTGTTATTGTAATTTTATGTTTCAATATTTTGTAATGTATTTCATATAAGATTTATAATTTTGTGTCTAGTATTTTAAATCTCATAGTATTATTTAATTACACACCATATTATTTAAAAAAATTATAACATGTAATCAATTAATTTTAATATTAATTTCTACTAATTTAAAATTAATAAAAATATATTTTTAGATGAAATTAAAATTATGAAAAACAAAACATAAAAAAAAGAAATAAAAATAGCGCACAAACAGTTACTGGCGTTGTACTGTATTGTACAAAACCTAAAATAGGGCATAAAATTAGGGCATTGTTGGAAGAACAAAAGTAGCGTCTGTCTCTATAATAGAGAATTACAGGGAATGCTCTAATATCTATTTCAATATAATCATATAATCACTACCTAATATCTTGTCCATATTATGTCAAATATATATATATATATATATATATATATATATAAATTTTGTTCAAATGAGACCACACTCCCTAGGTGAGGCAGTGTGAACTTATCTTACCCATTGATCTTAAAAAATGAAGGGATGTGATTAATTCAGTTTTTTAATTATTTCCTAATTTTCGCTGATTTTAAGGGTAAGATTGTAATTTTGTAATTCAAATTAGTGGTCCCAGATTTTATGGGCTGAAATTGACACTGGGATTTTGTGGCGGAATTTAAGAAACCTGTTTTCTTTCCAAATATTTTTATTTTACAAAGATAATTAGAGTTCTTCTCTTTGCATAATTAGACATCAAATAATGCATATTTAGTTATGAAAACAAGACATAATTGAATATAACGTCTTTTGGATATGCATTTATACTACACCGCATAAA
Source organism: Rehmannia glutinosa (assembly GCA_016081115.2). Lineage (NCBI taxonomy): Eukaryota > Viridiplantae > Streptophyta > Magnoliopsida > Lamiales > Orobanchaceae > Rehmannia > Rehmannia glutinosa. The sequence continues at coordinate 449,444 of JABTTQ020002268.1, read as the reverse complement.
TAGGTTCAATATAATGTATATTTAGTTATGAAAATGGGATGTTGCTTTTGGAAATTATAAAAATGGGATTTTACATAATGTATCGTTTGCATATTTAGTTATTCCACAATGCATAAATAGTTTCTAGATAATACATAGTTAGTTGATTTTGTTGCATAGTTTATGACATCTTGCATAGTTGGATATATTGTACTACATGTTAGTTTTTTTACGCCGCATAGATAGTTTTCGATATAATGTATATTTAGTTGAGTTTTGTTGCATATTTAGTTTTCGAACTCACTTCGTTATTTCTCCGTAATATTACACTGATTTTTCTTGTTTTTCTCTCTCTAATTTTCATGAACTGTAATTTTCGAGTTCTTCACAGCTTTCTTTATTTGTGTTAATGGAGGAATGAGAGAGAGAGAGAGAGACGTGAGATTGGGGAAATTGGGAGATGTATGAGAGAGAAAGAGATTTGATTCCATTTTTGTGACTAACTTGTTATGTTATTTTACCATACTACCCTTATATTGATTAAATTAATATTTTAATATTTTTTATCCATTAAATCATACCCATTGATTAATAGTGGGGGATGGTTGAGATTAATCCATTGTGTCTCATCTGAGACATGGTCTCACTTGATCCTCCCCCCCTATATATATATATATATATATATATATATATATATATATATATAGGGGGAGGTTACAATGAGACCACATATTATAGTGAGACAATGTGGACTCATCTCAACCCTTTCGATTTATATCAATAACTAAGATAAATAGGGTTAAAATTACATTAAACATTTAATTAAGGCAAAATAAGGGTGTAATTGTCAAATCAAACATGTGGGGGACCATCCAAATATGGAATCAGTTATTAGGGGAGAGAAAATCACGTGGGGAGAGAGAAAATCGCGCTGGAGAAAGAAAATCACGCATGTACTCCGCCATGCAAGATGTTGTACACTTATCGGTGATTTGTTGTATACTTAACACTATTTTGATTTATGTTTAACATAATTATATCAGTATATTAAAATGGTCTAACAAAAATATGTGGGGACCATTAATTAAAGAATCATTTAAAGAGAGAGAGAATCACGTTCATTAACATGTGGGGACCATGAATTAAGTAAATCAATTAGAGAGAGAGAGGGAAAATCATGCTCATTATTATGTTGTATATTTAACACTATTATGATGTATACTTAATACTATTTTGTTGTATGTTTAACATAATTTTCCTGCATATTACAATTGTCAAACAAAAATATAAGTATACAACAAAACACATATAAGTATACAACAAACCACATATAAGTATACAACAACATAAATATATACATCAAATATTAACTATTTATATAGCAAAACACATCTAGGTATACATCGAAAAATATCTAAGTGTACAGTAATCCTCACTGCCTCCTAGTACGCCCTCGTTTTATCCATGTCAACATCGTCTTCTTCACCAATCCTCCAATCATGTCCTTTATTCTGAAACCCCAAAAATATTTCTCGAACTCTGTCTAAACTATACCTTCCTTTATAAAATAATTGATAAATCAATTTAGGGATAATTACAAAATATACGTGAGGTTTGGGCTAATTACAAGACAATTCATATATGTTTGTAATTTTTTAAGCCACCGAAATATTTTTTATTAGCTCGAAACTCGCTTTTTTTGTAATTTTCCCATGAATTTAACACATCCAACAAACTCACATGGTGGAACCATTTCCACTCCACAACTTCGAGGAGCAAAAACGTGGCACACACATCTTGGGGGACCACATAATTGGGATGAATACAAAATGACCAATCGCCTTTTTTAGATTTAAAATAAATCAAAAATATTTATTAAATTGGGTAAATCTCAACCATCTAATTATATGGTTTCATTTGATCCAATCTCTCTCTCTCTCTCTCTCTCTCTATATATATATATATATATATATATATATATATATATATGGAGGGATCATATAAGACCATCCTCCATAAGTAAGACCATAAGACCGCATCTACACCATCAAAAAAATAAATCAATGACCACGATCAGCGGCTTCATATGAAAGTATACATTAAAAGGGGTAAAATAGGAATCGAATAAACTAAATATGGTAACCGCCTTCTACAAATCGGGAACGTGATATGTTATTGATCGTGTCCCCATAATCACGCCATTCACCTTTCCTTTCTCTCCCTTCTTCACAAGAACCTGCAAATTATTCAATTTTGGCAACATAATCATACAATAATTAATGAAAAGTATACAATTTCACTAAACTAACTATACATTAAAACATTACTAACTATACATAAACAATTAACTAAGTATATAATTACACTAAACTACATGTACATTAAAATAGAACTAAATATACAATAAAACATGACTAAGTATACAAATCCACCGAACTAAGTATACAATTCCACTGAACTAAATATATAATAAAACAAAACCAGGTATAAAAGTGATACATTTTTTCTCCCTAAAAATCGGCCAACTGAAAAGGTAAGATTGTATTTGCCTTAAAAATAGCAATTAAAGATATTAACCCGTCTATTTAATAAATTGATGATATAAAAAGTACAAATAGACCCTTATTAGCCTAAAATAACTATAATGATCTACACCATTTAAAAATTTAAATCAAGAGTCCATAAGTGTTCCTATGGACTAACCTAAAGGGGTTGGTCTCATTTAAACCAATCCATATATATATATATATATATATATATATATATAGGTGAGACACAATTGATTAATCTCAACCGTCTCCCACTATTATTCAATGTGTGTGATTTAATGGATAAAATATATATTAAAACATTAATTTAATCAACATATGGGTAATAGGGTAAAAAAACATAACAAGTAAGTTATAAAAAATGAAATCAAATCTCTTTCTCTCTCATTCATCTCGCAAATCTCGCGTCTCTCTCTCTCTCTCTCTCTCTCTCTCTCTCTATATATATATATATATATATATATCTCACACTCTCTCACGCACACAATATTTAACTAAGTATACAATTATATTGAACTAACTATACATTAAAATATTACTAAGTATGCGAAAACATTTAACTAAGTATACAATTATACTTTGAACTAAATACACAATTCCACTCAAGTACTTATATAACTAATTATTATAATTGAACTAAGTATACCAATCCACGTAAACTAAGTACATAAATTCACTAAACTACTTACTAAATTACTTATATAACTAAGAATATAATTCCACTAAACCAACTATACAAATCCACTCAACTAAATATACAATAAAACATGATTAAGTATACAAGTCCACTAAACTAAGTATACAATTCCACCGAACTAAATATATAATCAAACAAAACCAGGTACATTTTTCTCTCTAAAAATCGACCAACTGAAAAGGTAAGATTGTATTTGCCTTAAAAATAGAAATTAAAGATATTAACTCACCTATTTAATAAATTGATGATATAAAAAGTACAAATATACCCTTATTAGCCTACAATAACTAGAATTATCTACACCATTTAAAATTTTAAATCAAGAGTCCATTAGTGTTCCTATGGACTAACCTAAAAGGGTTGGTCTCATTTGAACCAATCCCTATATATATATATATATATATATATATATATATATATATATGGAGGATCAAGTGAGACCATGTCTCTAGGTGAGACACAATGGATTAATCCCATCCGTCTCCCACTATTATTCAATGTGTGTGATTTAATGGATAAAATATATATTAAAACATTAATTTAATCAACATATGGGTAATAGGGTAAAAAACATAACAAGTAAGTTATAAACAATGAAATCAAATCTCTTTCTCTCTCATTCATCCCGCAAATCTCGCGTCTCTCTCTCTCTCTCTCTCTCTCTATATATATATATATATATATATATCTCACACTCTCTCACGCACACAATATTTAACTAAGTATACAATTATATTGAACTAACTATACATTAAAATTTTACTAAGTATGCGAAAAACATTTAACTAAGTATACAATTATACCAACTAAATACACAATTCCACCAAGTACTTATATAACTAATTATTATAATTGAACTAAGTATACCAATCCACGTAACTAAATACATAAATTCACTAAACTACTTACTAAATTACTTATATAACTAAGAATATAATTCCACTAAACCAACTATACAAATCCACTCAACTAAATATACAATAAAACATGACTAAGTATACAAGTCCACTAAACTAAGTATACAATTCCACTGAACTAAATATATAATCAAACAAAACCAGGTACATTTTTCTCTCTAAAAATCGACCAACTGAAAAGGTAAGATTGTATTTGCCTTAAAAATAGAAATTAAAGATATTAACTCACCTATTTAATAAATTGATGATATAAAAAGTACAAATATACCCTTATTAGCCTACAATAACTAGAATTATCTACACCATTTAAAATTTTAAATCAAGAGTCCATTAGTGTTCCTATGGACTAACCTAAAAGGGTTGGTCTCATTTGAACCAATCCCTATATATATATATATATATATATATATATATATATATATATGGAGGATCAAGTGAGACCATGTCTCTAGGTGAGACAAAACGGACTAATCTCAATCGTCCCCCACTATTATTCAATGTGTGTGATTTAATGGATAAAATATATATTAAAACATTAATTTAATCAACATATGGGTAATAGGGTAAAAAACATAACAAGTTAGTTATAAAAATGAAATCAAATCTCTTTCTCTCTCATTCATCTCGCAAATCTCGCGTCTCTCTCTCTCTCTCTATATATATATATATATATATATATATATATATATCTCACACTCTCTCACGCACACAATATTTAACTAAGTATACAATTACATTGAACTAACTATACATTAAAATATTACTAAGTATGCAAAACATTTAACTAAGTATACAATTATATTGAACTAACTATACATTAAAATTTTACTAAGTATGCAAAACATTTAACTAAGTATACAATTATACCGAACTAAATACACAATTCCACTGAAGTACTTATATAACTAATTAGTATAATTGAACTAAGTATACCAATCCACAGAACTAAGTACATAAATTCACTAAAGTACTTACTAAATTACTTATATAACTATGAATATAATTCCACTAAACCAACTATACAAATCCACTCAACTAAATATACAATAAAACATGACTAAGTATACAAGTCCACTAAACTAAGTATACAATTCCACCGAACTAAATATATAATAAAACAAAACCAGGTACATTTTTCTCTCTAAAAATCGACCAACCGAAAAGGTAAGATTTATTTGCCTTAAAAATAGCAATTAAAGATATTAACTCACCTATTTAATAAATTGATGATATAAAAAGTACAAATATACCCTTATTATCCTACAATAACTAGAATTATCTACACCATTTAAAATTTTAAATCAAGAGTCCATTAGTGTTCCTATGGACTAACCTAAAAGGGTTGGTCTCATTTGAACCAATCCCTATATATATATATATATATATATATATATATATATGGAGGATCAAGTAAGACCATGTCTCTAGGTGAGACAAAATGGACTAATCTCAACCGTCCCCAATATTATTCAATGTGTGTGATTTAATGGATAAAATATATATTAAAACATTAATTTAATCAACATATGGGTAATAGGGTAAAAAAACATAACAAGTTAGTTATAAAAAATGAAATCAAATCTCTTTCTCTCTCATTAATCTCGCAAATCTCGCGTCTCTCTCTCTCTCTCTATATATATATATATATATCTATATATATATCTCACACTCTCTCACGCACACAATATTTAACTAAGTATACAATTACATTGAACTAACTATACATTAAAATATTACTAAGTATGCGAAACATTTAACTAAGTATACAATTATACTTGAACTAAATACACAATTCAATCAAGTACTTATATAACTAATTAGTATAATTGAACTAAGTATACCAATCCACGTAAACTAAGTACATAAATTCACTAAACTACTTACTAAATTACTTATATAACTATGAATATAATTCCACTAAACCAACTATACAAATCCACTCAACTAAATATACAATAAAACATGACTAAGTATACAAGTCCACCGAACTAAGTATGCAATTCCACCGAACTAAATATATAATAAAACAAAACCAGTACATTTTTCTCTCTAAAAATCGACCAACCGAAAAGGTAAGATTGTATTTGCCTTAAAAATAGCAATTAAAGATATTAACTCACCTATTTAATAAATTGATGATATAAAAAGTACAAATATACCCTTATTAGCCTACAATAACTAGAATTATCTACACCATTTAAAATTTTAAATCAAGAGTCCATTAGTGTTCCTATGGACTAACCTAAAAGGGTTGGTCTCATTTGAACCAATCCCTAAATATATATATATATATATATATATATATATATATATGGAGGATCAAGTGAGACCATGTCTCTAGGTGAGACAAAATGGACTAATCTCAACCGTCCCCACTATTATTCAATGTGTGTGATTTAATGGATAAATATATATTAAAACATTAATTTAATCAACATATGGGTAATAGGGTAAAATAACATAACAAGGTAATTATAGAAAATGAAATCAAATCTCTTTCTCTCTCATCCATCTCTCAAATATCACGTCTCTCTCTATCTATCTATCTATCTCTCACTCTCACATGCACACACACACACACACACGTCTCTCTCCATCTCTCCGTCTTTTCCCGCCTTCCTCCATTAACGCAAATGGAAGAACTCGAACTCGTGAAAAAAAAAGTGAAGAAGATGAAATTTATGTTTCAAATGAAAAACAACGATGAAGAATCGAACTCCTTTATAATTAGCCTACACTTTATAAACTGGTTTTACAGAGAAACATTTTTTGAAGAAAAATGTGATTTCTATTCTAAATGAAGAAATAACCATGAATAAGACGATGCATCCGTGTAGACATCAATGGAGAATTGTCACCATTAACATAAACTCTTAAAAATCTATAATTTTCACGAATAAGACGATGCATAGATACTTATGAAATGACATATAAATACTTATGAAACGTTGCATAGATAATTATGAAACAATGCACATATCGTAGGATATTACATATTTGAAAATATGCAACAAAAATCAACTAAATATGAATTATCTGAAAACTCTCTATACAGCGTAAAAAAACTAATATGTAGTTCAGTATACCCAACTATGCAAAGACGTCATAAACTATGCAACAAAATCAACTAACTATGCATTATCTAAAAACTATATATGCGAAAGTAAAATAACTAAATATGCAAAGATGTTATATTCAATTAAGTATTATTTTCGTAAAACAAGTGCAAACAAAACAACTAAATATGCATTATTTGATGTCTAATTATGTAGTAGAAGAACCCTAACTATACTGTAAAATAAAAATATTTGGAAAGAAAACAGGCTCCTTAAATTCCGCCACAAAATCCGGCAGTTTCAATCTCAGCCCATAAAACCAGCTGGGACCACTAATTTGAATTACAAATTACCACCTTACCCTTAAATTGGCGGAAATCGGAAAATAAAAAACAATTGAATTAATCACATGGTAAGTCCATAGGGACCAATCCTAGGCCACATATCAAGAATTTTCAATGGTTGTGATTTTAGAGCTAAAAATTCAGATTAAGAGAAAGGGGTAAATTAGTCATCCTACAAAATTACCTAATATTCATGAGATTCTGTTCACACTATGATCACCCAATCTATCCAAATGTCACATCAAATTCAACGTGAACAAATCTCATCCTCCTTGTTCTTCGAACGATGTTCGTGAGCGAATAAGAGCCAGCCACCCTCGCTTGTATAGAACACAGGCAATCCTTCCTTGTAGCAATTCAACGCGAACAATCATCCTCCTTCTTCTTCAACTCACTACTCGTGAGAAATCCTTCCTCGTTCTTCTTCAATGTACTACCGTGTGAAAAAAGTTGCGATAATTACCCACAGCGATTACTGAGCTCGACTACGATTGAAAGGTTGCTTATGAAGATATAATTTGTTGCTTGTACAGATATGTTATGGTGCTTTTTGATATATTAACTACATAAGCAAGTCATAAGCAACAAATTCATACTACATAAGCAAAAAGTCTATACTTCATAAACAACGAATATACACTACGTATGCACCACATATATATTAACTTCGTAAGCAAGTCAAAAGCAACAAATGCATACTACATAAGCAACAAGCTTATACTACATAGACAATGAATATGCACTACGTATGCACCAGAGATACATTAACTATATAAGCAAGTCGTAAGCAACAAACACATACTACAAAAGCAATAAGCTCATACTACATAAGCAACGAATATACACTACATATGCAAAACAATAACATTAACTACATAAGCAAATAATAAACAACAACCATATGCTACATAAGCAACAAATATACTCTACATATGCAACACAGATATGATTAAACTACACATACAATATGGTTATACTACACATGCAATATGATTATATTATATAAGCAGTTAACAACAGAATACGCTGGAGAGAGAAAAAAAACGTGAATATGAGAGATATGGGTTACTCAAAAATTGAAAGCATGTGCCGCGTGAAAGGGGGAAGGAATTGAACGTGATTGTGATTCATCAAATCTCAATAACCGATTCTATATTTTAAATTGACCACCATACCCTTCTTAGTTGTTGAAACAAAAAAATAAATATAAACCCCCCCTAAAAATCTGGACCACCCAAAATTGTTGATCTATGATTAGAATGTGTCCCCATGGACTCACCCCAAGTAAGAAAACCCATTTGATCCATATCTTATATATATATATATATATATATATATATGTGTAGGGGGAGGTTACAATGAGACCACATATTATAGTGTGACAATGTGGACTCATCTCAACCCTCCATTATCTATATCAATGGCTAAGATAAATAGGGGTTAAAATTACATTAAATATTTAATTAAATCAAAATAAGGGTATAATTGTCAAATTACCCAAGTGGGGACCATTTAAATATGGAATCGAGTTATTAGGAGAGAGAAAATCACGTGGGGAGAGAGAAAATCGCGAGAAAATCGCTACCGGAGAGAGAAAATCACGCATGTGCTTTCTTATGCAAAGATGATGTACACTTATCATATATTTGATGTACAATTAACACTATTTTACTATATGTTTAGCATAATTTTACCGCATATTAAAATGGTCAAACAAAAATATGTGGAGGCCCATGAATCAAGGAATCGCTTATATATAGAGAGAGAATCACGCTCATTAATATGTGGGGACCATGGATTAAGTAAATCAATTATAGAGAGAGAGAGAGAGAGACAAAGAGAAAATCACGCTCATTATTGTGTTTAACATAATTTTACCGCATATTAAAATGGTCAAACAAAAAAATAAGTATACAACAAAACACATATAAGTATACATCAAAAAATAAGTACACAACAACAAAATACATACATCAAAAATTAACTACTTATACAAAGAAAATACATCTAAGTATACATCGAAAAACATCTAAGTGTCGACATCGCCTCATAGTAGCCCTCGTTTTCTCCACATCAAAGATCGTCTTCTTCACCAATCCTCCAATCCTCGCCCTTTATTCTCAAAAACCCCAAAAATAATTGTATCCTCCCACAAAATAACCATACAAAATTGAGCTAAAAATTGCTCAAGTCAAGAATTCCGTCAACATCACACAAGCCTTTGTTCCAACACAAAACCCAAAAAAAAGGAACAAAGACCAAAAAATGCGACCCATTCGTGTTTGGACCCACGTCGCCATCGTCATCTTCATCGCCGCGAAGAGGTCGATCTCGGCGAGGAGAAGCGTCGTCGTCAATGGAAGGTTGGGATTGAGCGTGGTGAGGGTCCATGAACTGGTCATGGTGGCCCGGCGGTGGGCCGAGGTGGTGGAATAGATCCTCCTCAATTTTGCTGGGATTCATTTGGAGCAAGATATTTCAAAATTTGGATGAAGAAGCTTTATCTTGTGCGAGAGGCGTATTCTCAAATGCAAATAGGAGAGAGAAAGGAGTCATTGGAGAGGAGAGTAGGAAGATTGGGGGATAAGGATCGAACAGCTACCAAATTGATAGAAAATTGTGTAATTACACAATTACAATGATGCCCTTTTTAGATTTAAATTAAATCAAAAATATTTATTAAATTGAGCAAATCTCAACCATCTAAAATTATGATTTGTGGACAGGATTAGTCCACACTGTCTCACTCTAATTATGTGGTCTCATTTGATCCAATCCCTATATATATATATATATATATTTATCTTGTCCATATTATGGACAAAATCAAACATTAAAGGATGCCATACACCATATGTATATAACTAGTCGCACTAACACTAAATCGATGTTGTTGTCAATTATTGATTTATTTAACTGGATAATTCAATTATCGATCTAATCAGCAACACGTCTAGAAAATTTTAAAAATGAACCCGAATAACCATATGTATATAACTAAATAATAAGTTTAAATTTTCTAATAAAAATATATTTTTTCTGACTTTGAGGGATCTTATATGGTTTTAACCAAGTTCCGATAAGAACTGGCAACCGGACCAAACTGATACTGATTTTTTATTAAACTAATCTATCAGATCCAAATTTGAAAGTAGGATTGTCTTTCCAGGTGTTAGAGACTTGTGTTGTTATGGCGATTGACTCAAATTCGATTCTACATGAGTATGTGTGTCTCCTCCCCTACTATCTTAATGTACTAAAAAAATCCAAATTTGAAGCACGAATTGCTCCACAAACACCCGATAACTAAATTGGGTTTTCCCATCTTGTGATCTCCACAGTACCCTTGGTCATCAGTCTCATGATTACTTCAACATATTTTCTTTGGGCCAGGTTTTTCCATCTAAACCCCATTGATTGTTGGGTCATTAATAATATATATTCCGATATATAAATTGAATTGTATATTAAATAGCAAAGGACATTTTTGCTTTAACAAAATATATATTTTATTTGGTGTTTGAGTACTATTTAAGTTCTCGAATTTGTTAGAAAAGGCACAAAGTTTAGCTGATAGCATATTCTTAATTATGATTAGGTACAAATGAAGTTAAAATAATTAAATTCCTTAAGTGTATTGTTTGGCTCAGTTTGAAAAAAATGGAAACGTTGGCCATATAATAAAATATAAATGTAAAAGACGTCACATTTGTTCAGAAGTCGCTCTCAATGCTTTTCCAGTTATGAAAAAACAAAATGCCAAATTTTTTATTTTTAAATTTCTGTTTTGTAGTATGTAATATCTATTTCAATACAATAATCACTGCCTAATATATTATCCATATTATGGAACTAGTTGCACTAATACTAAATCGACTTCTTGTCAGTTATTGATTATTTTTTCAGCTGGTCTCTTATGAGATCGTCCCCACCTGAATCTGATCCGCGGTGAGACATGCCCCATACCCGCGACCCGACCCGCTGCTCCAGCCCGACAAAAAAAAAAAACGCCCGACTCCCTCCTCCCCCTTACTAATGACGTTGACTCTCCCACCAATAACATAACTCCCACCGCCACAATCACAAAAAATACGCAGAGAAAGAAACGTTGCTGCTGAAACATCTCCTGGCTGAAGCACGAAGGCACACCATCTCCGACGCTGAACAATGCGGAATAGTAATGCTCGTGACGATGAAGGTAATATAATCTATTCATACAACAATACCATTTCGCGATTTTGAATGTTAACCACAATCTTGCTGCGTTTTAAAATATAATTTTTTTGTGTTTTGTAGATGAAGTTTTTGTTTTAGATACTAGTGGTGTACCAAATATTGATAAATCAAACGAAGGTAATGTGTTGCATATTTGATAATATAGTTTAAAGGTATTAATTTTACATTGAAAAATATTACTTTTCCACCACGAAGTATTACTTTCTCCTGGAAAAGTATTAAGTTTTCTCGTGAAAAGTATCAATTCCAAAACATGTAGTTTTACATTCTCTTATGTGTATCTCTTTGGTTTTTGTAGATGAAATTCTTATTTTACCTACCAAGATCTTGCACCACAAACCGAAAAATCAAAGGAAGGTAACGTGTAGCATATTTGAAACTTAAGTTTTAAAAGTATTATTTTTATGTAAAAAGTATTGCTTTTTGTATTAATAGTATCATATTTCGACATAATGTATCACATTTCAATTGGAGCAATTGTTATTGATTCTTGTGATGAAACTAATGAAATTACTACTTTTAAAGATGCAAGTGACATATTTCCCATCAAGATGAAGGTAATGGTTACTTATTGTTTGTTATTTTCAATATTAAGTACAAAAATGATTTTATAAAAATTATGCGAAAAACAATAGTGGTGGATTTGATGTGAGTGGTTCTCTTCTCCATTTAACATGACGAACAATCAAAGAAATGCATAAATTGTATTGTGATCATGCTCGTCTTTGTTGTTCGGTGTACGGAAATCAACTACCGTAAAGTCTACGGTATTGCTTTACAACATAAAAGTATCACTTTGTGCATAATAAGTATCATCGTTAACCGTAAAAGTATCATAACATTTCTTCAAAAATTTTTTTATTATTCAAAGAAGAGTATTTCTTGGCACATAACAAGTACCACTTTTATCAATAGAAGTATTATGTTTCCTATACAAAGTATCGATTACATCCGTTTTGTTTGCATTTCGAGATCAAGTGGGTGTTGTCATTGAGAAATATTTTGTATGTTCTCGCTTCCGGATTTAAGGACACCGCTAGCACAACAAAAAGAAGACTAATGTTACACGCACGGGATGCGAGCTTCATTGCATGTAAAATTAAATGGGGACGGACTTTATGAAGTTCTACAACATGTGACAGACAACAATCATCCACTAACTAGAAAGGAATAGAGTCATCTACATCGTTCGGAAAGGGTCATTACGAGTGAAAAAGGCAAAGCCATTGAAGATATGATAACTTGCGGGATGAGAGCTACTCGATCCTTACAGATATATGGTTCATGATGTAGGAGGAGAAGAATCCATTGGCCATACTTTGAAAGATCACCCGAATTTTGTTAATCGTTTGAAAATGGATGCAATAGAAAGGTGGCGATGCACAAACTTTGATTGACATATTATATCGAAGATACGTAAGAACAAGACTTCTTTTTTAGTGAAGTTCGATGATATGGGAAGATTAAGTAATGTATTTTGGAGGGATTCCATGATGAAGGAAGACTAAAAGATATACGATGACGTTATGGTATTTGACATGACATATCGCACTAAATAAGTACAACTTGAATTGTTCTCCTTTTGTTGGGGTAAACAATCATTGGAAAAATGTAATGTTCGGTTGTGCTTTCTTATCCGATGAAAAGGTCGACTCATTTGAATGGTTGTTCCAAGTTTTTATGAAATCAATGGGTGGGAAATATCCTATAACTTTGTTCACCGATCAAGACCAAGCGATTAGCAATGCTATTGAAAAGGTGCGATATGCGGGAAGCGAAGATATATACTTTTAGTAACAGATATGATACTTTACTTTAACAAACATATACTTTGCCTCGGAAAATGTAGGGTTGTTTTTAAATTCTAATTTTTTCACTTTACTTTTATGTAGGTTTTCCTCAAACAAGGCATAGACTATGCTTGTGGCACCTTCACCAAAATGCCATAAGTCGATTTGACGGTGAAAAACAACAATTCTTTCAAGGAAATGTTCAACAAATGTTTGATCGGGTTGCATTGATGAAAATGACTTTGAAAGTTGTTGGAAATCTATGATATTGCAGTACGAGTTGCAAGATGACTCTTGGTTTAAACGTATGTATGATTTGAAGCAGAAATGGTGCACCGCGCTAAGCAAAGATTTCTTTTCTCATGGGAATATTGTCTTCGCAAAGGAGTGAGAGTATGAACAATGCAATAGGATTCAATGCCAAGAAAACGACGACTTTAATGAATTCTATGACATTTTCCAAGGGGCCATAAAGCGTTGGAGAAACACCGAGAAAGAAAATGAATTCCAATGCTCAAGATCAATTCCAAAATCAGTGTTACCATTGTCCGGATTGTTGAAGCATGCTGCAGAGGTATATACACTAACAATTTTTAAGGATTTTGAGGCTGAGTTTATTAAAAGTATATCTACCAACTGCAGCACTGTTGAGGTTGAACAAAACTTAATGGTTTATGACATTTCATCAAATGATGATAAGTGTTGTCATCGTGTGGTGTATGATTGTTTGCATACTCTGATTAATTGTTCTTGTAAAAAGTACGAAGAGTGTGGTTTACTTTGTTCTCACAGCTTAAGAGTGCTACATATGCATTCTATATCCAAAATTCCGACTGTTACATCGCTAAAAGATGGACAAAGTTTGCAAAAACTGAATTGTGGGAAAAGTTTGGTTCGAGGATTGAAAGTTCGATAAGCCTAATGATTGCGTTCCTTGGAGACATGAAATGACACGCAAGTATTATAATCTTGTTTTGAAATGCCAATATAATGAGGATGCAAGAGCCATTTTAGAAGATGGCTACAACAAGGATTTTATGGTTGTTGATGCGTTGATAGATATACCCGATTCAACAGAGCACAATGATCTTTCAAGTTCTTCTACAAGCATTTTGGATCCTGATCTGCATTACGAAGGAGAAAACAAAGGATAAAAGGGCATTTCCAAAAAAACAAGAAAAAGAGAAGCGGTGAAACGTCGACGCACATCCATCAAAGGAGTTTGGTTCCAAAACTCCTAATCCTAGATTGTTTTAGTAATCGATCAATACTTTTGTATCAAACTGATAATATTGTTTTGTAGTTTGTTTGGATTAATACTTTGACCATATTTATTTGTTACTTTGTTAGTAAGAAAGGTAATACTTTATGAACAAAAACTCGATACTTTGTTGATAGAAAGTGATACTTTGTTGGTGAAAAGTGATACTTTATGCATATATAACAGTGAAAAATTATAGATATACTTTTCTCGGTAAATGGTTATACTTTGTTAATTAAAATCGATACTTTATTCATAAAAAGTGATACTTCGGATATTGTATTTTTGTTGTGCAAGGAAAAATATGACTAAATGAATCATACATTTGGTTTATTTGTAATGAGCTCAAAGTAATCAAACATATCAATCGAGCGATGCAAACAAGCATTGGAGTATTGGAAACATATCGATATTTGGAACGTAAAATTACACTTGAAAAAGTGACAAAATATAACCATTCGAGTTATACTTTGTTGGCAAATATTGATACTTTATGCGCATAAACTGATACTTTTAAATCAAAAAGTGATACTTTTAATTACATATAACAAAACCATGCATCATTTCCATACAAGTACAAATACCATTCTGGATAACATAAAGCATGTTTTCCTATACACAATTTTACCCCAAAAAGCATAAAGCCTAAAAATATCCCGAAAACATCAAACTAATGCACGTCCAAAAGTAATAATAAGACCTCAAAACATCCCAGAAATTTCAAACTAATAACATCCAAGAAAACATCATAAAAGTATCATCAATTCTACGTTGTAAATCAAAACATTCTTTTGTTCTTTTTCTCCTTCTTGCTCTAAACAAAGAAACATCTTTCTCCATTTGAACCCTCATCTCATTCAAGTGGTGCAACACAATCCTTGAACAATACGACGCCCTCAACATACGTCGTTGTTGTGGCTACAATCACAAAGAAAAAAATTTAGTATACAAAAGGATTTTTAAGAAAATTTAGTAAACAAAAAATTCTTACCGACACAAATTAGGCTCGGTGTAAACACTCCCCTGAAGTTTTCCATGTGATGCATTAGAAAAACACCACAATCGATGTTTTTCAAATTGCTCTGCCATGGAAAAGGGATATTATCAAACACATATCCCTCAACTTCTTCACCTTTGGGTGCCGCTCCTTCAGAAAATTGACATTTCTCTTTGCTAAAAGAAAAAAATGGTATATTAAATTTAAAACACTACTTACATTTTCAAAAATGTAATTAAGTGATGCGACGAGATAGAGTTATTTACCACCAATTTTGCGGATCCACATAACTAGCAAAGAACATCTTCGTGGTGCACCATATTGTCAAGGTAATGCATCTTTCGATCCACAAAATTAATGACAAAGTGCGAAATAGTGCTTTTACATAACAAATTGGTACAAAAATCTGCACATAACAAGTAGATACTTAACGCTTCATATTAAAATGTAAATACAAAAAGGAAAACAGAAATCAATCTTACAAAATCCACATTTCTCAAATCCTTGTAATTCCCGCACAATATCATGTTGTTCCAATCTCGACATTTTGTGAATTATCCTGGTCTCCAACTTTCTTAAACAAGTTCTCAAGATACAAATCAAGTTATAGAAGAATAAATTGATTAAAACAATAAAATGGTTTTTTAGCTTCAATGTCGTACTATTATATACAAAAGTAGTACTTACAGTGTTGGGCATTGAAATAGAAACAATTTGAGGCTCGTCTTTGTTAAGTAATACACCCATACGTCTATAATGCTAACATGGATCAACTTCGATGAGTTCAATGTGGAAATCCCATCAAAGGCAATATAGTGAGACCCATCATGAGCAAAGGCATTTGAACTAAAGTTTGAAAAAAAAAAGAAAGGTCGAAATTCATAGTGATACTTTGTTGGGAAAAATGATACTTTATGCACATAGAGTTATACTTCTAAATTCGAGCAGTATACTCAAATCAAAATACTTTCAACATACTTACTCTATTATTTGTTTATGCGTGAAAAAGCAATAATCCACGATGTCTTTCTCCTTCCTCGCTCATATGCTCAAGAGCATCTTTGTTTTTCTTCATGAATCGGTGGAAAATTGCTCCATCTTCAACAGCCAGGGCTCACCCTTTTCCTCCGTCTCCCCGACACTCTTTCATCACTCTCTCCGAAACTCCTTCGTCTTGAGAAAAAATTCTCTGTGAATTTCATCACCATATTTTTCAATGTCACCTCGGCGGCATCTTCGAGAAGTTGACTCAAAGTTTGGCATCTCATCTCGCCAGTTTTTCATTCTTTCAAAGTTTTCCACGACTTTGTCAATGTATTCATAAAGTCTCACATCCGAAAAGAACTTAGCTCTCAACATCGGAGACTCGTGAAGAACTTGCATTTTGTTTCTCTTGCTTGCCTTCGTTCTTCAGGTTGTTAAACATCTCCATGTGATATCCGGTGAGAATATTGATGTTCCTCCGAAATTGCGAGAATGCTTCATGGACACTCTACAATTATAAAAATAAAATAGTAAGTGGAAAAGTTGTACTTTTAAGGTTAAAAGTAATACTTTTAGGGATGAAAGTGATACTACAATACTTGCGAAAGCATAAGCATATATGGTATACTTATATTAATAAAACCGATACTTTTACTCATAAAAATCATACTACTACAGTTAGAAGTGATACTCCATAATTGACAATCAAGAAATAATATAAAATCATACATGTAATACTTTTATCTCTAAAAGTGATACTTTATGAGCCAAAAGTAATACTTTTATGGGTAACATTGATACTCTATACTTGAGAAATATAACCAAAAAGCATACTCATATATAGTATACTTATATTAATAAAACTGATACTTTTCCTCATAAAAAAAAATACTACTACAGTTAGAAGTGATACTCCATAATTGACAATCAGTAAAGAATATAAAATCATACATGTAATACTTTTATCCCTAAAAGTGATACTTTATGAGCCAAAAGTAATACTTTTATGGGTAACATTGATACTCTATACTTGTGAAATATAACCAAAAAACCTACTCATATATAGTATACTTATATTAATAAAACTGATACTTTTAGTAATAAAAAACATACTATTATAATTAAAAGTGATACTCCATAATTGACAGAATCACTAAAGCATATACAACTTACATCTCTGGCCATCCTGTGCACCTCGTCATCCGAAAGCTCATCGCCTCTCGGTAACTTCGATTTATAAAATCGATGGATTCTCCATACCATCATCGGGTCAGCTTTTCCTGGTTCCTTCCTTCTTTTTTTCATCCGACTCTTTCTCAATCTCTTCTTCATCGTCCTCATTTGATTCATCAGTCTCTTTGTCGGGCTCTTTCTCACCACGCTTTTTCTCAGCATCTACTTTCTGTCGTGAGCTAACAGGGTATGTGTCGGTGACCCACTCACCCTGCCCCAGCCCACCAACCGAAATTTCTTCCTTCATCCTTTTTTTCAATGTTTTGGCATCCCAATGAGAAATTAAGGGTAGATCGCTTTCGCCTTGTCGTTGCCTTGCCATTTCATTCTATGAAAGTATAGAATAAGCAACACAATAACACAACCACCGACATATCTTGCGCTTGGATTCGATTGTACTTATTCACCCCAACACACAATTTTTTTTTTAAATGTACGAACACCAAATGTACTCTACTATCCTATTCACATCACCCAAACATTTTATACGTTCAAATCAACCTTCCTATTGCTCCTAGGTGTTAAAAATACAGACGAACAAGAAATAACAAAAACTCTCTTGAAATCATCACCGCCGTCCGATAACATACTCAAAACAGATCCTTAAACTAGGCACTAAACTATCGTAATCAATGCCATAGTTGTTCTTCAACTCGTCCATAAAAACAATCGACCGCCCCGCTTAAGCTCTTCAACAAACACAATTACCCCTAGGTACTAAAAAAACGCCCCGAATATCATCAAAGAATTACAGAAAAGCGAAATTGTCGAATCTCAACATTCGACCGTACCATTAAAACTTTTTACCATCTTCTAACCATATCCATGGGAATGATGACTCAATTGAAAACTTCAAAGACCCCAAACCCTATATTTACTACATCTTCCCTTTGTCTATCACTTAAACTACTTATAACCTCAAACAACTCATGAGGTTTACACTGAGAAATGAAATCCCCGAAATTAAATAAGATATTTTTCAAAAACAACTAATAATTAACAAACCAAATAATTGTTCACATAGAAAACAAATAATAATTAACAAAAATACATTTATACCTAGCTTTCTTCTTCTTATTCCCACCTTCACCTCATCCGCCACGATTTTTTTTTGTCTTCACCGCAAAACAAACAAAAACAATGTACAACTAATAATTAACAAAACCAAATCATTGTTTACATAGAAAACAACTAATAATTACCAAAAATTACATTTATACCTAGATATCTTCTTCTTCTTCCCACCTTCAGCCTCGTCCACCACAATTTTTCTGTCTTCGCTGCAAAACAAACAAAAAACAATGTACAACTAATAATTAACAAACCAAATCACTATTCATATAGAAAACAACTAATAATTGACAAAAAATACATTTATACCTAGCCTTCTTCTTCTTCTTCTTCCCACCTTCAGCCTCGTCCGCCACAATTTTTTTGTCTTGGCTACAGAACAAACAAGAAACAACATTAACAGACAACACGACAAAAAAGATTATTACTAACGATACTATATATTACCTTTCTTCAGTCGTATCTTTAGTTACTTTCCCTGAAATCTTCACCTTCTTTACAACCTTCTGCTGCTCCTCATCAATTTCTTCTTTCTTTGGTGTTACATCCTCGTCTGCTTTCCTTTTCCCCTCGCTTTTTTTTTATCAACAGACCTCCGAGCTTTAGCTTTGAAATACCCTTTTTCCTTGGTACATTCTCGTGTTTTATCTCCTCACCCGCAACAGAACTATTCTTTGCATCATCGCCATTGCAATTGCCTACAAAAAACATGTGGAGCAATATCTCACTTCAAATACATTGTGATACTTTTTAAATGAAAAGTTATACTTGTTATATAAAAACTGATACTTGTTATATAAAAAGTAATACTTGTAAGTGAACATAAACACAATGGTACTTCGTATCAGAAAGACAACTTAAAACACATGCTCAAATAAAAACATGCTTAAAACATATGCAACACTATCATTACAAAAACTCATTATACTTTTTGTATACAAAGTGATACTTCTTATATAAAAAGTTATACTTGTTATATAAAATGTTATACTTGTTATATAAGAGGTGATACTTTTGATGTCATTACACATTTATGTGAAGAGCCTTATAGAAAACACATGCAATACTTTCTTTACAACAACCGATACTTTTAACACAAAAAGTAATACTTGTAAGGCAAAAGTGATACTCAAAACTTACATACTAAATACATAAACCTGGAAAATACATAAACCTAAAAATACATCTAAACACATGCGTTGGTTAACACCTATAGTCTATACTTCACTTGAAAAAACATACTAAACAAAACCTTAACAAACTAGGAACTAAAAATTAAACAAATAAAATACGAAATTAACAGGTTACCAAACCCTAAAACCTACAAAGAGGGGACAATCGAACAAAAATTGAAAAGAAAACGAATCGAAAGGAATACCTTGTTTTGCTTTCAAATATGTTGAATGCAAGATGTCGGTATGAAAAAACAAGCAGAGAAATAGATACTTCTACGGACGGTTTCGACTCGACGGTTTCACGACGCACGTGGGCGACTGGTTGAGGAGGCGACGGTTGAGAGGGGCGAACGTTGATGAGCGAGGATTAAGGAACCCTAGTCTGGAGAAATAAACCCATAGTCCGGAATCGAAGAGAGAGAGACAGAAAGTAGAGAGAGAAAAATCAAAACAATGAAATGAAAAGAGCGCCCGGTTTCTTTGGGTATATCGAGACCCATTTGTTGCGGGTCGCGGTTGCGGTCGCGGGTTTGGGGCTCCGTCTCACGTAACTAGATCCGTGAGACGGTCTCATATAAGTTTTTGTGTAAGATTATTGCTCATGATGAGATCTAAAATAAGTAATAATTGCTAATCACAACAATATTATTTAGTATTCATTCATCATCTTCTTCTACATTCAATTTTTTTGGGTGCATAATACAAAATATATAATAAGATTAAAAACATTTCGAGATTCTTCTCGTTAATTTTAAAAATAACGCTATGTTCATGGTTTATTTTAACTATTTTATTTAAGTATTATAGTCCTTTTATATTCTTTCCAATATGTTTACTTTTTGTAATTCAAATTTAAGTTTATATTATGATCACTTGAATGTATTTTATTAAGAACCAAATTATTGATGGAATCTCGATTTGAATGTAAAAACTTCAAGGCTATTTTGATTGTTATAAAATTTAAGAAAAGTTCTATAATCACAAAATAATTTTTATTCTAATTTTAATAATATCTTATATTTTAATTTAAACAATTATTTTTATTAAAAATACATATATGGCCCCCAAATTATATATGGGCACAAAAATAACTAGAACTAACAAATGTACTATATACCCTCATATATGATCGTTTGAAAAGATTACCCCTTTATGTAATGAGTTATGTGTGTGGGTGTATATATATATATATGTGTGTGTGTGTATGTGTGTGTGTGTTTATGTGTGTGCGCGCATGTGTGTAATTTGTGTATGCACCCTAAATTCATTTCATATATTTTTAATTAATAAATTTTACAGCTAAAATTCATTAAATGTAATAGCTTAAGAAATTGAATTTTAAAAAGAATTAAAATTGAGTGTATTAAATATGCAAAAATACTAAATATGAAGAAATAAATTTTAAATATTTGAATATAAAACATGTTAACTTTTTTATCACTTAAAGAAATTTGACTATTTTCAATTCAAATAAGTATATCCCCAGTTATAGTAGTGTCCACACACACACACGCGCACACACACATATATATATATATTGGAAATTTAAAAATACATATTTCAATAAGTTTCGAACTCTTTTGGCAAAACAAGCATACATTAATATATTAAATTACACATACATACGAACATGAATATAATGCATCTTGATTAAATTTTCAAAATATATCAATTCATATTTATTAAAAGAGTTCAATTATTTACATTAACTTAAAAATACGTTTATTGGACTCAATAAATTTAATAGTAATTTTTGTATTTATTATAGTTATTTATTATTTTAGATTTTTATAGTCAAATCACGATGAGATGGGACGGATGGGTAGAACTTAGATTAATTAAGTTTTTAAAATATTTTCTAATTTAAAAGTAAATTAAAATTGATTTTCAAGTAAAATAATATTCAAACTACAGTAAAAAGAACAAAAATAATTGCAATAAGAGTTACGTAAATAATTATTATTATTTAGGGACTAAATGAAGTATTTGTTATTCAAAGATATGTTTATAACCAAATTAGATGAGTTAGGTGAATTGGAATTTTGTACAACTTTCTTTTATAGGTAGCATCAAAAGAATTAATTTCTTACTTTTCATTTGCCCTATAAATTCAACATTTATTTTTTTATTAAAATTACGATATATATTTTAATTATTGAGAAATTAATAAATAATTATAAATATATAGTTTTACATATTACTAAACATCAAAATGCTAGTATCCTCTGTTACAAATTTCCTATATATGTTTTGTGATTTATCGTTAGAAAGTTTTTAAATCTTGAGAGTGTGGCGATGTATATATTTAATGGGAGAAAACGGTTGTATGAAAACGCGCGTGAGGTATGATGCATGTTTTCACACATAGTCCACAAGATCGTGATAAATATATATATATATATATATATTAAGTAATATACTTATACGATTTAAGAAATAGTTCGTGGTCACACAAGCACTATGATTCAGGCAAGACAGTAGGATAGCGTAGTGAATGTAACGCCAATCCTATGCAAACGAGTAAACGTTGCATACGGATTTGTAACGCCAACTAATGCAATACAAGTAGGCA
Organism: Rehmannia glutinosa; assembly: GCA_016081115.2. Classification (NCBI taxonomy): domain Eukaryota; kingdom Viridiplantae; phylum Streptophyta; class Magnoliopsida; order Lamiales; family Orobanchaceae; genus Rehmannia; species Rehmannia glutinosa. The sequence goes on along the minus strand of JABTTQ020002268.1, from coordinate 426,583 downwards.
TATGCGTGCACGGATTTGTAGCGCCAACCAATCGCTCCGATTAACTCCGGAATCGTGTGGATCGGACATCGATTTTTGTTCTTTCTTGTAACTCCCCGTTCAAGATGGTCCAAGACATGTCACCTTGTTGCTCCATAGGCAAAGACAAAATTCACATTGGAGCTTGCAAGGCTCGGATTCGTCATAATCATGATTATACCTCAAGTACTACGACCAGCTTCCCTTGAACAAACTCCGTCCCTCGCCTTTGCGGGTTTAGGGCGATGGGGCCGAGAGTGTAATAGCAGACCGAGCTGCCCTTGTTCCATCCCCGACGTATCCATTCCGACCGTGAGCTCGACAAACCAAGTTGACTCGACAGACAGATGGCCGATAAGTACATGTTCAAGTATTTTAGGAAAGTTTTCGAAAAATCGCGAGTGGCAATTATGGCGTTGGTGGAGTTATTTGGATGAAGATAATTATTGGAAGGATAAGCAATCTTCGATATCTTGAAAGATTAGGTGGAACATAAGTCCCGTTATAGATTTGAAATCGCAAGACGCAGAAAGGCGCCCCGCGATCGTGTTTATTTGGTCAAGACGATCCGATAAGACAAGGGATTTTTGAGAAAATAAAACATTTTTAATTCATTATTAAAGTCAGAGAGTTCAGAGCTGTTTCTTTAAAAGAAAAATAATTTGAGTTAGGTCCTTGTTAAAAGAATTTTACAATTAGCCCCGTTTTGTAAAAATCACTACTTTTGGGGTTAAAATTTAATTAAATAAATATCCCAACCTTGAATAATTATGAGGTCAGTTCCCAAATTCTCTAAATTGTTCAGAGATTCAGGTTTTTAAAGTTTGGAGGTTGAGTTTTTATAAAATTCTCATATTGGCCCCAAATTTGTTAAAATTGTCATTTCGGTCTCTAAGTTTAAAATAATTGGAAGTCACAAACCGAAAGGGCTTTTAATGTGATTCCTATTGTAAATATGTCTCTATGGTCAGTGCAATATTGGGACAAAAGCAGTTTTTAATAGAAGCAAGTATAGGTCCCTTAACTTTTGAAAATCTCATTTTTGTCCCATTTTGAAATAATTGCCTTTAAGGCTTTTAGGGGTTCAATTGTTATTAAATTTGAACATTGGGTCCAAGATATAATTATGTTATAGTTAAATTAGTATTTTCAGGTGCATGGACTGCATAAGTCCTGGAAATTGTATTTTGGTCCTCAAGTTTAATGTTTTACAATTTGGTCCCTCAATTTTTATAAAATTACTTTTCAAGCTCTAAACACTTGGATTTTTGGAATACACTTAAAATATGTTATTTCAAGACCCTTAAGAGTTAAAATTTCAAATTTTAAAAATAGGGTCAGGTACAGTTTCGAAAATTGCAATATAGCCCTTAAACATTTTAAATTTAACAATCTATTCCTTGGGCTTTTAAGGGTTGATTTTATTTATCTAAAAACTCTTAAAACATTATTAAAATGTCAAAACATAATTTTTGAACCTGAGTTCAGTCCCAAAATTCCAAAATTACAGAGGGGTCCCTTAAGTTTTATTTTCTTGCAATTAAGTCCACCAACTTTCTATTTTTGCATTTTAAGTCCAAAAAGCGAAATTTAATCAATTATGCTCGACTTGTCCAGATTATAGGTAATACAAAATATATATTTCAAGAGTCATAAACATACTTGTCCAACTTATACAAGCATTCATCAAATACAATAGTAAAGTGTACATGTATGCCATATTTTTCGATAAATAGCATTTTTGAGCAACACTTGAGAATTTTCAACTTGATATAAGAAAATGGCATGCAATACATAATATATATCTCAAGTGCTCAATAACAAAATACTACATGCATTTTTATTAAAACATCTCGGAAGTTGAAAGGATTTTTCCACCCACCTTAAAAATGAACTTGTTGGTGAAAGATGAAATAAATCACTCTTGAAGCGTATGACTTAGGTCACCCCTAGGTCAAGGAATACCAAAAAAATGTAGGAGTTGGGAAATGAGGTTAAAAATTTAAGGAAAGAAGAAGGAGGTGAAAAATATTGGTAAAACTACACTTATCTTGTGTTGTAGATGAAATGAGACTAGTAGAGGTCTCAAAATGGGTCTCTTTGCTCACTCTTAAAACAACTCTTAAGGTCAGCCCCTAAAAGTCCAAAAATGATAATGCAAAGTATCAAAATTTTGGAAAATAGAAGAGAAGAAGAAAATGTACTAAAAATCCCATTACTTACCTTCTATTCCAAATTCCTTCACAATTTCTTGAGGTCTAGTCAAGATGGTTCCAAGTCTCTATTATCTTCAAGTTGTCTTCTAAGTGTACCTCAAACCAAAAATGAAACTTGGGTTAAGAAGTGAAGAGGATAAGCTAGAAATATCAAAATGGATTGAAAAAGAAAATTCCTTACATTGTAGTAGTGATAGTTTCGAAAATAAGAAGTAAGAAGAGTTCTTGTGTTTTTGTTAAGTGTTTGAAGATATGAAGAAAGTATTCTTGAAGATATGAAGAAAATTTGTTTGAAGATATGAAGAAGTGTTTGAAAATGTGAAGGATGTGTGTTTGAAGATATGAAGAAATGTTTGAAGATATGAAGAAGGTGTGTTTGAAGATATGAAGAAATGTTTAAAGATTTGAAGAATGTGTGTTTTGAAGATATGAAGATTATTTGAAGATTTGAAGAATGTGTGTTTGAAGATATGAAGATTATTTGAAGATTTGAAAAATGTGTGTTTGAAGATATGAAGATTGTTTGAAGATATGAAAAATGTGAACTTATGCTTAGAGAAAATGTTCGAGAATTTTTGGAGAGAAGTTGGAGAGAAGATTTGTGTTTTATTTTGGTTAAATGATGAGTTAGGAAAATAATTGGGAAGTTAGGACATAAATTAATAGCTAGGTTACTTTCTTAGGGACAATTGGCCAAAAGCTAGGTTTTAGGGGAATCAATTTGTTTTGTTTGACCATAGGGGTTAGTAGGAAGATTTTTAGTTGTAGGCTTGGAAGACGTAAAATAAAATAGAAATGAAATTATCAAAATTTGATTTATTTTTTGTCTAATAATAATTTAGTTGGGAGATACAAAATGATAAAATAGTGGTAGAAGAAAAATTGAGTTATTTTCCCCATTTAAAGTGGTAATTTCGAAAATTAGGAAAACAAGAAAAAACATTTGGTTTCTTTTCTTTATAAAATTGAGGGGAAAAAAGTATAAATATCCATAATTAAATAATTATAAATTTAAAATAAAGATGTGAAATAAGAATTGTGTAATCAAAGAATAAATTGGTAGTTGGTTGGAATGAATTATAGAATAAGATGAAATATTTAGATAAGGATCGAAATGTACTCCTAAATTTCCGAGGTCTAATATTTCTAAAGTCGTAGTTAACCGATCAAGTAATAATAATAGAGGAGAATATAAATCGTTAGACTCGAAAACTAGGAAGGCGTAATTGACATTGAAATAAATAAATAAAAGTCGAGTCACGTCTCATTAATAACAGTTTGTGATACATAGCCGAATAAATAATCGATACATAACACCGTATCTCACGTTAATAAAATTTGGGGCCTCACACAATCTTTATCTTTCCGAGAGGCTTCTCCATGGGGACTAATCAAATTCTCCCAGGTGCTACACTAAAATAGGCTTTACCGGGCCCTTTTTATTTATTTATTTCCCCTTTTACTTTATCTATTCATTTCTTCCTCCCCTGCTCGAAAAACGAATAAACATGAGTACATATAGGATACACCATATGAAACTATTATTATTTAAAAATTTAAATTATTACAAAATTTTTAATAGAAATAAATATAATTTCTTTTTTGAAATAAAAATTGGAATACAAAAGACTCTTGCCTTATAACTTAACAAATAAAAGTTAAATATGAAATTAAATTACATGAATGACCTTATAATTGTTTATGCTAGAAGGATAATTTTATATATTCAAAAATTTCAAGAAAACCATTCATACTTTTATAGATAGTATAGATGAAAGTTACTATTAATAGTCATTATCTCGACCATTAACTAGTCGTTAACTAGTCATTGTTGGAGGATGAAAATTTTGATTGTGAATGATTTAGTAGAAATATACTGATAATTTATGATCGAAATAATAAACACAAATAGATATATTATTTCATATTAAAAACTTAAAACAAGGTATCATCCTAAAGAGTACAAACATTGGTTCAATCATATAAACTCAATCTCGGAATAAATCATCCGAGAAAGATAACATACAAACATTTAATTTGGTTTTATTTTTATAACCATTAATCTGCACCTTGTCCCTTAGGATCCTAAAGAAAATGATATCTCAAGTGATTTCGATCCTGGGCAAGATTTTAATCATGCATAATTTCAAATGTGTGGACCTCATTAAGTAGTAAATCGGCTCTCACCTCGGTAGCATATGTTTGAATACCCTTGTCTTTATTTTCTTTCATTCTTGGTATAGATTTGACATGTATTTCGTGCAATCGCATGAGACCGTGAAGGTTGCAAATCATGATTTTTCAAGAATAATTCATTGGTTTTCTCGGCCGTAAGAAGAACCGATATTTATTCGAATATGTCTTGAAATCACGTTGTATATATTATCAAGCGGAGCACAACATTTGATTTATAAATAGTAGATGATGTTTGTTGGGAAATTAATTTTTATATTTTGATGAATGCCATGTAAAACTTAGAATAGAAAGTTGGCACCCCATTTTTGTTGTAAATTGCATTGTAATAGATAGGGTTGGTCGAGCCGAGTTAAGTCGGCTATGCTTGAACATGCAAGAAGTCAACTGGAGACTAGAAAGACTCACTGTAAAGCGGTGAGTGTGGCAAGGAAGAGAAGACAGAACTCGATCAAGGTGCAAACAGATGCGCTGAGTGAAGATCGGTCAAGTCAACTCAAAATAGCCAAGTCTCAAGTTGAAGTGACAGATGAGTCATCCAATGATTGAAAGCTTACTCGAAGTCACCTGGGAAATTAAGGAAAAGCGAAGTCGAGACAATCGAAAGAGATCTCATTGCCTGTAAGTCAAGAAAATTACTTAAACAAGTAATACTTCCATATTGCTTTCTTAAAGTGCTCATCCCGAAAGCGTGCAAAAGGAATAAACCAATGGGAAGCACCGCACTGTGTCGAACGCAAAAAGTCAAGACTCATTCAATTCGAGGAAGTGTCCATTCCAAGGATCGCAACAAGACAAGCCAACGACCAAAAGTGTCTTTTGAAAATTAACATATCTCTTCAACGGGCAAATTTTCAAAAGAACACTATAAAAGGCCGAGAATCACTTTGAGAAGAGGTTACCTTGATTACCCGAGAAAAACCAATACAAGCAAGAAACAATATTTGTAACCTCGAAATATTCTCAAGTCATTCAAGTTTAATCCTCAAGCCTACACTACGAAGGAAATCAATCCAACACTTACCTGTGAAGGAAAGACGACTTCAATCGCTTGAAGAGGAAACATTTGAAGAATCAAAGGGGTCTACATTCCAAGGAGGATTGTAGAAAGGTTCAAGGTCGAACCGTCTCAAAGTTATTGGAGGGCTTCGTGATCAAATCCAAGAAGCTTGAGCAAGTGGGCTGTAGTAGCAAAGCGCTTGTCCCGTGAAGAAGGCCGAGTCGTTTGGTAAGCCACCGAGTGATCAAGGCATCTCCGATCGAGTCCCAAAGGATCAAGTCACCGTGTGTGATCAAAACTTGCATCCGGACCGATAACCACTTTGTACTGACGATCAATACTTAGTGGATTCCTCCAGGAGTTGGAGAAGAGATGAGTAGAAGAATTACCCCATCTTCGAACCTCTATAAAATTTATTGTGTCATTTACATTTCAAAGACTTTAATTTCTGCATATTATTTTGATATCTGTTGATAAATTTGCTATCCAACTCGATAATTAACAAAGTGCTAAAACCAAGTATTAAATCAAACTTAAACCAAATTCAAGGATGTTAAGTCTTCCGCTGAAAACATATCACAAATCGAGTTAAGTTTTAGTCAAAGCAAATGAGTTATTCTATCAACAAAATCGATCGAGTATGTTGAGTGGCTAACTCTGCGATTAACTAACTTAGTCTCCACCAAGGACTTAGTCAGAAATACTAACTCTAAACCTTTTAAAAGGCCTAAACCGAAAAGTTGGTAAGGTTTATTCAATCCCCTCTAAACCTTACACTCACACCCCCTTGGGACCTACAAGTGGTATCGAGTGGTTGGTTCATTGAGCCTTTTGCACTGTTCTCAACTAGATCTCCAAATCTTTCAAAGCTTGTTTTAGCACTTGATCTTTGAAAACTCTTTTATTCAAAAAAATATTATCATTGAAGCAAATTTGACACGCATCCCTATGTTCACTATTGAGGAGTTTGATGACTGGAAAATTCGCATGCAGGCTCATCTATCAGCATTACACGATGAAATGTGGATAGTGATAGAGGATGGACCACTATAAATTTTAAAAGTGAACACAATGCTAGGAGAGGCTGCTGCAGCAAGGAGAAGAGGATGTTTCCTCCCGGACCACCATGGTTGAAAACCAAGATCCGAATGGAGAAATGATGACAGAAAAAGATACAACTTGGACAATGTGGCCAAGGACATTCTTTACAAAACCTTGGACAAAGCCATGTTCAACAAAGTCAAATCATGCAAAACTGCAAAAGAAATCTGGGATAAGCTAACCTTGATTTGTGAAGGCTCGAGCAAATCAAGGAAAATAAACTATCTGTTGATGTACAAAAATTTGAAAAGTTTATGATGCTTGCAGGAGAAACCTTGGATCAACCGGATGCTCGGTTCACGTAAATTACCAATGAGTTGTCTCGCACTTGGAAAAGAATATACATAGAAGGAAATGTGTATGAAGTTTTTAAGAAGTCTCCCAAATGAATGGGAAATGAAAGTCATGGCCCCGAGACACTCCATGGACCTATCAAAAACATCCAACCATGAGCTATTCTCCGATCTCAAAGCCTACGAATTTGAGGTGAGAAGAAAAGACCTAGAGGAGACAAAAGTGCCTAAAACAAATTTGCTCTAATAGTTAAGGATAGTAAAAGAGCCGAGGTCAAGGAAGTCATTGACCAAGAGGAGATTGCCCGATGGTTAAAAGGTTTAAAAATTCTTCAACAAGAATTACAAAAGAGGCAAAGGTGAATCCTCCGTAAGACTCTCGGCTCCCTCCAAGTCAAGGGAAGATAGGCCACCTAAAAGAGTAGAGCATCAAAAGGTTGAGTATCAAAGAGCCGAAAATCCAAGAATGGAAAGAATCGATCAAAAAGTTGAGAATTTATCTTTGAACCGCAGTAACCTGGTCACTATGCCATTGATTGCCCATATCCTGTAGTCAACAAATACATGAATGAAGAGAAAAGAAAAGTCTTGAGAGAAAGAAGACAAGAAAGGAAAAAGGCAATGTTGGTTTGCAAGATCACGAGACAAAGTCAAAGGACACAAAGGACTCAAGAGTAGTGAGCTAACTACTCAAGTGACTCAAGAAGAAACCTTGATCTCTATTAGCCAAAGAACAAGACCAACCCGACCAAGAAGATGAGGTACACTCTAACTCATCACACTCGTGACAGTGACAATGATTGTGACACACACACTTCATCACCCACCGATCTTTATGATTCATTAGGCAAAATTATGAAAGACTTTGAACACATTAAATCCTCACACACACTACTAAATGAGGAAAATAGACTACTCAAAGCCAAAACTCACAAAATTTGACTAAGGAGCCGAGTACTCTAAGTCACATAGTATGAGAATAAAAAGTATAAAGGTTTGAAAATGCTAAGTTAATAGCGAGAGATAGCTGCTATAGAAAAGAGGAGAATGACCTCAAAATGTGATTGCCTCATTCACTAAGGCATCTAAATATTTTGGATGATCTTATTATGAGCCAAAGAGAATGTGGAGATAAGACGGCTTAGATTTAATTCTCTATCTTTGAGTCAAGCTCCAAAAGTGATTTTGGAAAAAGGATCTTCAAGTAATGAAACATCTCGAGAAATCCAAAACTCCAAATAGTGCACACACATTCATTCCAAAGCACAATCACAAGCAAACTGGCCTTGGCTATAATGGAAAAGGAAAACAAAATGACCCGATTGAGTGTGCTCGAGGGACACCGAGAAGAAATCCAAATTAGAGTTCCTCAAAGAAACTCCAAACAGAAGTACTCAGAAAGAAGAAGCGAGAGCTACCAAAAGCCCTAAGTTCTATACAAGGAACACATATGATGGGAATGGTAGAAAATATCCAAGCCAAGCTTATTGGAATAATGTGAACTACCAAAGAAAGACCTATGGAATACAAGCCTAGATGGCAAAGGCCTAAAACTCAACTAAGACCATTCCAAAGGCAAAAGAAGGCAATTGCTAAAACACATAGACAGCATACGGACAAAAGAGAAAGTTATATGAACCTAAAACCCCAAAGCAATTTGCCAAAATTAATTATGATTATGGTATCGATAGATGGCAACCTCTTAGAGTCAAAACATTTGTCTATAGGTTGGTTGGATCATCTTACAATACTAACCCCTCAGACCTGCACAAGTATGGGTACCTAAAACCCGATTTCCTTAATTGCGGGTTCAAGGAACACCGAGTGCCAAGGAACGTGGTACATGGATAGTGGTCGCTCCCGGATACATGACAGAAACAAGAAAAATCTATCAAAATTCAAGGAGGTTAGAGGTGCAAAAGTCATATTTGGAGGAAATAAAGCTCCATGAGAAATAAGAGGCACTCGGATCCATCAAGAAAAATGGATTAGAAATCACGATGTTGCATATGTTGAAGGACTCAACTTCAATCTGCTAAGTATCGCCCAACTCGTGACAATGGCTATAATGTTGGATTCAATATGGGTGTATGCCAAATTAAGGAAACTGAAACTAATGAAGTTGTGTTGCAAGGATGCGAGAAAAAGAACATGTATGTGGTAGATTGGTCAACCGCAACACCAAGCACTTGTCTGCTAGCAAAGAGCACATTGAATCAAGTTGGGTCGTGGCACAAGAATCTGAGTCACCCGAACTTCAAAACAATTACCAAGCTTGCAAGGAGCAATCTTGTGGAAGGACTTCCAGGACTCGGTAGATACAAGAAGGAAAGTGTATGTGATGCATGCCGGATGGGAAAATGCAGATCAAATCATCATTCAAAGAAAAGACATGTCCATCTTCAACAAGAATATTACACCGCTACATATGGATCTGTTTGGTCCAGTTGAACCAACTAGCATAAGTGGAAAGAAATACACCTTGGTGGTAGTAGATGACTACTCAAGATACACATGGACAATTTTCATGTGTAAGAAGAAAGAAACCCTACGAAGCTACCACATCCGATAAAGAGAATCCAAAATAAGAATAGTCAAACCATTATCAAAATAAGATCGTGACAGGAGAACCGAGTATTGTATTGAAAATGGTATTGCTAATGAATTATCTCGCAAAGAAGAACTCCACAAAGATAATGGAGTTGCGAGAAAGAAGAAAAATGAACTCTCAAAAAAGCGGCAAGGACCATGTTAGTCAAGCAGATCGCTAAAAGATTTTGGGTCAAGCATAAACACAACATGCTATACTCAAAATAGATGCATGATAAAATGATAACCGACAAAGATTCCATATGAGATTTGGACGGGAGAAAAGCCAAATATTGCATATTTTAGAATATTTGAATGCGTATGCTTCATCCATAACAATGGCAGAGACAATTTAAAGGCTTTTGATGCTAAAGTGATGAAGGCATCTTCTTGGGATACTCGATTGAAAGCAAAGCCTCTGAGTGCTCAACAAGAGGACAATGGTTATAGAAGAGTCCATTCATGTGGTGTTTGATGAGCCCAATGTAAATGGAGAAGACATTGAAGAGTCACCGATAAGTTTGAATCACCAACCATGCGTAAGAGTCCCTATGTTGAAGTCAAGCCGGAATTATGAACCCGGATGAAGATGAGGTAGTTGAGTCTTAAAGACAACTGGGAAATCTGCAGACTAAGTGATGATGAGAGAGCTGATCAAAATAACACACTGAAGACGATCAATCCACTAACTTACTCCAACCTGGTGTAAGATGGTGAGAGACCATCCACCGTAACTAATCATTGGAGATGTAAGAGAAGGTGTAAAAACCGCAGATCCGCTCAACAGAAGCAATGTTCGCTTGCTTTATCTCACAAATAGAGCCAAAAGATGTGTCACAAGCATTGGATGACACACATTGGATTCAAGCCATGCAAGAAGAGCTTAATCGGTTTGAAAGAAACAAAGTGTGCGACTGGTTCAAAGACCTACCCATCAAAATGTTATTGGCACTAAATGGGTGTTCAAACAAGATGAATGAGGAAGGTTCAAAGGTGGTAAGAAACAAAGCAAGATTGGTAGCCAAAGGGTATTGCCAAGAAGAAGGAATAGATTTTGATGAAACATTTGCTCCTGTGGCAAGATTGGAAGCCGTAAGGATGTTTTTTTGCCTATCTTTGCTCACAAGAACTTCATTATATATCAAATGGATGTAAAGAGTGCATTCTTTAATGGGTTATTGGAAGAAGAAGTGTATGTTGAACAACCTCCGAGGATTTGAGCAGAAGACACTTGGAGATAAGGTATACAAACTCAAGAAAGCTTTATATGGATTGAAAAACGCAACAAGAGCATGGTATGATACACTATCACAATTCCCGATCGAGAACGGATTCACAAATGGCAAAGTGGATAGAACAATCTTGAAATTCTCAAATCTCATGCAAAGCAAATTTGAAATGAGCATGATGGGAGAGCGACATTCTTCCTTGGACTCCAAGTAAAATAGATGAAGGATGGAACCTTCATAAGTCGGACAAAATACTCCGGAGATTTAATGAAGAAATTTGGTATGGAAGAAAGTCTTCTATGAAAATACCAATGAATACATCACCAAAATGGATATGGATGCGGATGGCAAGCCCGTGGATCAAAAAGATACAAAGCACTTATTGGATAATTGCTCTATCTCACAAGAAAGTAGGCGGACATCACCTTTCTTTGTAGGTGTATGTGCAAGATTTCAATCTGCTCCAAAAGAAAGCCACATGATCACAGAGAGAATCTTGAGATATCCGAAAGGAAGTCAAGAAGTTGGCTTATGGTATCCAAAGGAAGGTGGATTCAAGCTAATTGGTTATTCGGACTCGACTATCTTTGGATGTAGAGTTGACAGAAAAGTACCTCGTACATGTCAAATGCTTGGAAATAAGCTAATTTCTGGTTTAGCAAGAAGCAAAATTCAATAGCCACCTAACATCGAGGCGTAAATACATAGGCTGCGACAAAACTGTTGTGCCCAAGTCTTATGGATGAGGCAAAGAGAGACTATGAAGTTGAATAAAAGGAAATTCCAATTATGTGTGATAACACAAGTGCAATTGCAATCACTCAAAATCCTGTGTTGCATTCTAGAACAAAGCACATTGATGTCGGATATCACTTCATAAGAGATCATGTTGAAAAGAAGGACATCACCTTAGAATATATCTCAACCGATAGCAAGTTAGGCGATATATTCACAAAACCATTATGTGAATCAAGATTTGAAGAACTCAAACATGAATTAGGGTTAATCGAGCTGAGTTGACACTCAAAAACTCAAGGAACAGAGATGAAATGTGAAAAGATGAAAAAGAGCTGAACTCTTGAATCACTAAGTGAATCAACCACATCGGATAATCACCGGATCAAGTTAGGTCAGACAAAAGTATCTATGTGAAAAGAGAGAAGAGTTGAATCGGCTAAGGAGTAAGTTTGAGTCATTTATGAGCAAAGTGACAAAAATACGGTCGTTTTTACTAAGTGGGAATGTTTTTAAGAATGACGTCAGCGTAATTATGACGTGTACGAAAAAGCTGCATACCAAGCTTATGATTGAATATAAATACTACCGCATTAAATGTGAGAACTTAAATGCTAATCGGCGTGCAAAATCTGAGCCGTTGATCTTGATCAAATTTCAAAAACCATCCGCACGTCCTTTCAAACCGTTTAAGTCCGATTTTCTCTCACTTTACCAAAACTATTCATCTCTCTCAAAAGCAAAGAAAGAACCTTTTCTCTCAAAACCATACAAATCTTCAAAGCTTATTTTTCAAAGTTCGTTAGGTAAATCTTCGAGAAATGGCATCTACTTACGACTTTGTCAAGTTGGGAAAGCAAATCCACACCGGTTCTCTTGTGGATTTCAAAGGCATGATCAAACAAAAATCGACGAAACCCTTGTGAAGAAAATAGCGAGAAGTTGGAGAAATCTGGACTGAAACCCTTTCTCGACTATGGAGTTTCAGGTGACCTACGTGGAGGAGGTCGCACGCACTTCTATGTGAAAGTCAAGTTCACGATGAGGGTATCAAGTCTTCTTCACGGAAATATTTCACCATAACTACCAACGATTTGGCGTAACATTTTATTGTCGGCGGAAGGAGTGCCGGAGATTTATGATGCTGGTGTTAACTTGGATCTTTGTGTGGAAAGAAGTAGCCAAACATGATTGTCTTTGCAAAGGTTGTCTATACAACCGACAAGAAGTCATTGAAGGAGGACTATCACAAATTGTTGGATATCGTTGCCAAATGCATAGACATCAAATTTGGAAGCTTTAACCACCGTCCAAAACCAAGTGATCTTAATGGTGCGATCATGGAAGAGAATAAGGTGAACTGGGCTGAGTTTGTATACGCACTCTGCGAGAATATTGGGAATAAATCTTTCAAGGAGGATGGTTCGTTTGGAGGATCCTCGGGATACGGCCTGGTGATTGGCGGATGATGGAAGTGAAGGAAGTCTCTTCGACATGGAAAGGCGTTCCATGTAAACAAGAAAATATTACGATCGAATCTTTCGAGCATAAAAGAGAGCATACGCCAAGAGGGTCGATCTGAGGGGGAATCACCGATCCTCGAGATACAAATGTGTCTCTTCCCTTCCAAGAAGAAAGTGCCCTTGCAAATGCTAAGAAGATTGATGCCCCTGCAAAGAAAGAAAACAAAATCCGCACTGCCCTACAGTGAGTCACTCCGCCCCTGCAGCCATGTCTCATGTCCCTACAAATAGCCCTTGATGGAGAAGGAATCCCAAATACCTTCTCTTGTCATCAAGAAAAGGAGGACCGATAAGCCGTGATGACATGGCTCCTCGTAAATAGACAACAAGACCCCCCCTCCGCACAGACTTAGAGAAAACTTTATCCGAGCCGAAATCCCTCCGGTAAGGACAAAAGGAAGAAGGCTCTTCAAGCGTTCGAGCTTGAAAAACGTCCGAGTCACCACTCACCAAGCGGATCTCGAGACTAGCTGGAAAAGTAGAGTCTCCGAAAATTGTAGATGAAACGACCCCGTCTGCTTGAAGCCGTCAAGAGAGGCAAATCAAGACACAAATGTGTAGTCGAATAGCCTGACGCAAGAAGAATCGAGAAAGCAAACTCTCCGGTTGACAGGTTGTATCCTCCTACAACAGACGCCTGGCGAGGTATCGAGCGGCAAAAAGTTTGCTACCCTCAATTCCCGCTACTGAAAAGACAACAAGAGGATGATGAAGACGATGTCATTATGTAATCTCCATCGTATCCGGACATCCAAAATTGTCTCGAGAGGAGAAAATGGAAGCCGAGTCTATCTACAAAGTGCGGTTTGAACACCCGAGTGCATTCTTTGAGGAAGAAGAACTCTTAGGGTTTCTTGAAGGTGACACAATGTCGCAATCCCTTGACGAGGATAACTATATCAACATGCTACTGATTCAAAGAAAACAAATGGGCTAGAACAATGAGGAAATAGAGGCTCGTGAGAAGGCCAAAGCATTAGTCCTCTCACTAGAACCACCGATCATAAACATCCTCATCTCGACGTCCTCTCGTAGAGTGATGAGGATCTCGGACCTCCGCTTCAATGTAAGAAATTAGAAATGCTACAAGCCATGCGGAATCCAAGATCCTACATGAGAAAAGGCTAATGGAAGGACCAGGGGAGTCTTCCACATCACAAACTGAACTTGACCCTATGGGAGTGATGCGAAAGATATTGCCATTGTTGTCGCCACCACTTCCCCGGCTCACTCGAGAGGAAGGTGTTAAGGAAAATGGCGATGAACCGGGAACAAGGGGACCCCGGTCGAGCCAAACCCTAATGAAGGTATCTTACCACCGCCCCAACTACCGAATAATCAAAGAAAACAATCGGGATTCGAGACGAGTGACCCCATTCCAAGTCACTCACCGGTGTCCTGCTGAGGGGAAACTCCTCCACTGCAGAAGGTCGAAGGATGTTGCAAAATGACTCTACAATGAATCTTGGAGGCGAAGTGGAGAAGGAAAAACAAATGGATACACAAAGAAGTTGTTATTCTTGACGAGGCTAAAAACAGTTGAGACTGTCTCGGTGAAGTGCCAAGCGCTCTGCCGCAGCCAATGACGCCGATGCAATCGAGGCACGGATGGAACTACCCCGGAGTTAACACTGGGAAATGAAAGTGCAATCCATGGAGTTGAGACTCAAAGGATGCCACCTCGAAGACCCCAAGACAACACACGTCGGGGATTGTCCAGGCCTCGCCGCGGCTTGAGATTACGGGAGGTAGTGAAGGCCTACGGGAGGTTGAGACTTCCCGAGAGGTACAGGCGGAAACAGAGAACATCCCTCCTACTATCATCGATGAATCGAGAAGGAGATAAGTGCCCTTCACGATTCCCAAGACAATCCTGATGTAACCTTTCGGGATCCGAAGGAGAAGACGGTTAAGTCATCCCCCATTGCCGATCCAAAAGACTCACCAAGATGTTCTCCCAAGCACGAGTAAGTCAATCTTAAGGCTACTACTTTAAGTTTTAATTTTGATGATGAGCCACCCATGAAAATCTCATCATCGTCCGATGACGCTACGATACGGCCGAGGACCAGATCAACTCATATGGACAAACTAGCCGAGACCGACGAAGTTGTTGAGACAACCGAGCTCGGCCACCGGGTCAATACCCCAACAGACCACAACAAACACGATCAATCTGCGTAGGCTTCTCAAGCTACAAAGAGACCGACACAACCAGGCGCATCACGGCGCGAGTTACCATTGAAAATATTCCGTTATGCAGCGATGCTCCGTTCAAAGAATCGTTCCCTTTCTCTGAGTCATCTTCTTGAAGAATCAGCCACGGATCAACAACGTTTCCATAGACTCGATCCCGTCATTCCAATGAGACACCATCGTCCCAACAGATTTTGACTTTGACGTTGTTTGGCCGCCACCGAGACAAGTGACAAATGAGGTTCGAGAAGTTTTCAAGGCCATCTTTGTGGAGATAGAGAATATGGAAAGGCACCAAGATGGAAAGCCGAGATGGAACTCCAGAGAGTTTCGGCCTCCTCTCGGTGAATCAAGCAAGTGGCGAGAGAATCGAAAGCCACTCGCTCGAATTCCGTGCAAGATATTCCGCAGCGATTCCAAGCATAACTCATTATCGCCTCTTGGACTTCATGATTGCTTTGGCATGTTTGCAGGGGTTCCTCTCTCCTTTGATGATGCCAAAAAGGGGAAGAGAAATACCTAAAGACGTTAAAAGGATCCTCAAGCCGAGAAAGAAGAAGGACGCACTTGGTGTGAAGGAGAAGACAATTGAGGAACAGAGAAAGAGAGAAGAAAGGAAAATCTGTTGAGGGGGAATGTTTGAAAGACATGACTCAAGATTGCAAAAACCCCTCAACAAGGACTTGTCACACCGATATCATCAAAGAAACTCCCATGACTCGCGCTCCAACACTCCGCAGCACTCCCATGGTGAAAAGAGGAAGATAGTAGAAGCGGGGATGAAGGAGGTAGAAGGAAAGATGGATGCCCGAGTAATGAATATCTTGAAATAGTATGGAGGCATTCCAAAGAGAGACAGAGACACCGATGCCATCTCGTACGCGTCGGAGCGGCCGAGATCGCTTGATGAATTCAAAACGCTTGAATCGAGGGCTACTTCAAGAATATGTCCATGGCCTAAGCCTGGATTTGTATTTGGAAAAAGGCCTCGATCTATGTGAAGAAGGCGACAAAGCAGCGGACTCATCGGCATTCACTCTGGGTCACTCTGTGGTCACTCGTCACTCAAGAAGAAGGCCCCGATGCAAATACGTAGATCCTAAAACATTGAAGAAGAAAGGAGGCTTGGACACTAGACCTCTACCCAAAAACATTGAATACGTAGATCTAGGGAAGAAAGGAGGGATCTATTGAATGGACTTGATGCAATAGCCAACATACAAGTAGCCAAGAACAATGTTGAGTATGTAAAGAGAATCGAAGAAGAAAATAAAAGACAAACTCACCGTTGTGGGAAGAGAGACAAGAAAGAAAAAGAAAAGATGAAGTCTGCTAGAAGAGCTTATGAGAAAAAGAAGAAA
This sequence comes from Rehmannia glutinosa, assembly GCA_016081115.2. Taxonomy (NCBI): domain Eukaryota; kingdom Viridiplantae; phylum Streptophyta; class Magnoliopsida; order Lamiales; family Orobanchaceae; genus Rehmannia; species Rehmannia glutinosa. The sequence goes on along the minus strand of JABTTQ020002268.1, from coordinate 410,129 downwards.
GAAGAAGAGAAGAAGAGAAAGAGGGCGTAAGATGATAGAGTTGAAGAATAAAGAAGGAGGCGAAGGAGATGAAGTGTTGTTGTCCACCTCTTCATGTATTTTACTATGTAAATGCATCCGTATGTATGTCTTCTCGTACATCGAATAAAATTGTAAAATTTCTATACTTGCGTAGATATAGTATAACATGATTACCTTAAGCTCGATTAAGCTCGATACACTTTGTAAACAAATTGTGTAAAGAACAAGAATGTTATGATCAATCAAAGATTGATTCTACGCCTACATTCTCGTGATTCTACATTGTCATGCGTATCTTTGCTATTTAATTGTTGAATGTATGTTTTAAGTTTTGCATCATCAAAAAGGGGAAAATTATTGGGAAATTAATTTTTAGATTTTGATGAATGTCATGTAAAACTTAGAATAAAAGTTGGCACCCCATTTTTGTTGTAAATTGCATTGTAATAGATAGGGCTAGTCGAAATGAGTTAAGTCGGCTATGCTTAAACATGTAAGAAATCAACTGGAGACTAGAAAGAAGACTCATTTGTAAGGCAACCGAGTGTGGCAAGGAAGAGAAGACAGAACTCGATCAAGGTGCGGTGAGAGGCGGTGAGTGAAGATCGGTCAAGTCAACTCAAAATAGCCAAGTCTCATGTTGAAGTGACGGATGAGTCATCCATGATTGGAAGTCGACTCAAGTCACCTGGGAAATTAAGGAAAAGCGGTCAAGTCGAGACAATCGAAAGAGATCCGTTGCCGAAGTCAAGAAAATTACTTAAACGAGTAATACTTCCATATCTGCGTTTCTTAAAGTGCACCCCACAAGCGTGCAAAAGGAATAAACCAATGGGAAGCACTTTTTGTGTCGAACTTTGAAAAGTTGAAGACTCATTCAATACGAGGAAGTGTCATTTCCAAGGATCGCAACAAGACAAGCCAACGACCACAAGTGTCTTTTGAAAATTAACCTATCTCTTCAACGGGCAAATTTTCAAAAGAACACTATAAAAGGCTGAGGAATCACTTTGAGAAGAGGTTACCTTGATTACTTGAGAAAAACCAATACAAGCAAGAAAGCAATATTTGTAACCCGAAATATTCTCAAGTCATTCAAGTTTAATCCTCAAGCCTACACTACGAAGGAAATCAATCCAACAATTACCTGTTAAGGAAAGACGACTTCAATCGCTTGAAGAGGAAACATTTGAAGATTCAAAGGGGTCTACATTCCAAGGAGGATTATAGAAAGGTTCAAGGTCGAACCGGTCTCATGTTATTGGAGGGCTTCGTGATCAAATCCAAGAAGCTTGAGCCAGGTGGGCAGTAGTAGCAAACAAAATTGCCACCTGTGAAGAAAAGCCGAGTCGTCGACGAGAAGCCAACCGAGTGATCAAGGCATCTCCGGATCGAGTCCCAAAGGATCAAGTCGGTTGTGTGATCAAGACTTGCATCTAGATGATAACCACTTTGTACTCGATCAATACTTAGTGGATTCCTCCAGAGTTGGAGAAGAGAGGAGTAGAAGAATTACCCCATCTTCGAACCTCTATAAGATTTATTGTGTCATTTACATTTCAAAGACTTTAATTTCTCGCATATTATTTTGATATCTCGATAAATTTGCTATCCAACCGATAATTAACAAAGTGCTAAAACCAAGTATTAAAACAAACTTAAACCAAATTCAAGGTTGTTATGTCTTCCAATAAAACATATCACGGTCGAGTTAAGTTTTAGTCAAAGCAACCGAGTTATTCTATCAATAGCTCGGTCGAGTCCGTGAGTGGCTAACTCTGTTTGATTAACTAACTTAGTCAGTCCACCAAGGACTTAGGCGTGAAATACTAACCCCGAACTTTTTAAAAGGACTAAATTGAAAAGTTGGTAAGGTTTATTCAACCCCCCTTCTAAACCTTACACTCACACCCCTTGGGACCTACAATGTTTTCTCTAATTTATCATATTCAAATAGTTTTTCCCATACATAGGCAAATGACTTCATTTTAAATAATATCAAAATATAGTTGGCAATGGACTTGAAGTCTTGCTACCTCGAGTTGCCAATCATATTATGCCAAAGAAAAGTATTACGATTTCCGGTGTAATCAAATCTATCTTTGAGCTTTTGCTAGAGCTCAAAGGCCTTATAGTTTGTACATATTCATTTTTCAAATCATCAATGGATGGCGTATAAATATCTTGCATTCTCCTCATCTTTTACGTTGGCCTCTTATATGTTGATATATTTCAATGTTTTATCCAGATCTTGACCACAAGATGCAATTTAATATCTAGGCACCATTATAAATAATTATTGTCGGTAGTATCGAGGATCCGGAATTTTCGCCTTTCGACACCTGGTCATTTTTCTCTCGCGAAGGAAAAAAATATAAATTAGTACAAAGAAATTCAAACTTGAAATATACAAACCTTTTCTCGAGCAATAACTCGTGATCGATAACGTGTTATAAATAATCATTTTATTTATATATATGTTATATTTAAGTACTATATTGAAATAAATATCACAATATGAATTATTGTTAATATAAGCTATTACAAATAGAAACTTATACATATGTGCTAATATTTAATGCATATGAAGATTAGGAGAATCGGAAAAACGTATGGAGAAATTTACGGGTATGTTTCTTCATGACATTAACCATATTCATACACAGAGTTCTAAACATTGTTACACTTGTGATTCACAAGACAAGTTACTATACATTTTGTGATAGCTAATAATAGGACAAGTTGTCACTAGGGGTGTCAATTCGAGTTGGGTCCGGGTTCGCGAGGTTGGCGTGTCGAAAATGGGGACCCGATCCGACCTGTTTAATTATTCATGTCAAAATCTTGAACCCGGACTCGGCCTGCTTATTTCATAGGTAACCTGGACCCGATTCGCGTAACCCGTCTAATAAAATTATTTTTATATAAATTTAATTGTTTTAACTAAATAAATTTATTTTTTAAAATCAATAAGCTGTCATACACGATTCAATCAATAAAAAATATCACAATTCACAACATACAAAAAGAAATAACATAATTGTATAAATAACATAATATATTAATAATATTTTAAGGGCAATATTCAAAAGACATGCATAATAATAACGAATACATAATTAAGCGAGTTTCATCATTTAAGTATTATGACATGTCTTGTTTGTTGTTTTTCTTACAATTAATTATTTATTTCATTTTCTTTTAAATTCACAAACGGGTTTGACGGGTTAAATAAGTCATAGTAGGTTGACCAACCCGCCTATTTAATTGGCATGTTATTTGGGTCGGTCGATTTTCGACCTGGACTCCACGAAGCCTAGACCCATACACATTATTTCGTGTTAGGTTCGTGTTGTATTTGCGTATCGGGTTTGAAATTGACACCTCTAGTTGTCACAACTAAAAGTATTAATCTTTTTGATTTATTTTTGTAATAATAACTTTAATTGTTTTACAATAATGTGTTAATAAAGCCCCGTATAATTATAGTTATTTGCTAGCCTGTCTATTTTGTCCTCATTATATATTGTGAAAGACTTATGTCAGATTAGTTGGGATTGACCTATCAACAAAAGCGTGCAAACACAGATGAAGAAAATGAAAGCAAATAGTTAAATATAAGTTGATGCATGTCTATTTATATTTAATTGTATCATTATTTGCATTATACTACGTCATCATACCCTTATCTTCTTTGCTGAGTTACTTGTCCATTTTGAAAATAAAGGAAGCGGTACATTTACTGCGAAAATATTTTTTTTCGGTGTCGAAAATGTTTCTTTATACAAAGAAATATTTCTCGATCATGAGAAATGAAATAAGAAAAGATAAAATGGACAATTGTCTTTAAAAATGACCGAAACATAGAGCTAAAAATCATTTTTTTAGTTTTTTGGCCAATTGAAAATCTTTTTTGCCGTATTTTTCAAACACATCATTTTTAGCCATTTTAGGGTGCGAAAAGACATAACGCCTTTTAGTAGTTTAAGCCCCATTCACTCGAATCACCCAACACTACTTCCTCACTCGAAAATCTCACAAAGAAAATCCCTATTTCCTTACTCGAAAACCCATGAAATCCCACCCAAAACTACCGAAATCGGCGACGGCGAACGAAGACGATTACGACTAGCGAGATATGGAGGGTGCTTCGACTTCTTCTCGGTATGTAATTCGAACCCTATTTCCTTAATTTCATGTATTTTTGTTGTTTTAAATTGTCAACACTTATTTTAGGTTAGGATTTGTTGTAGAAATTCTAGGTTTTGATGGTGATACTTAGTTTTTGTGAGTTTGATATGTTGTTAATGGTGGAAATGTGAGAGAGGTGAAGAAGAAGAAGAAGAGACGAGTTGTGATTTTGAGTTACATGTGTACATATAAAGGTACCTCGATTTAGAATTACACAAAAAGGTAACTCAAAATTACAATCGATTTTGAACTTTTGATATGGATGATTTCGAGTTACATGTGTAAGTCAAAATCAAGTCACTTCTTTCGGTGACTCGATTTGAGTTACACGTCGCGTCGATTTTGAACTTTTGATATGGATGATTACGAGTTACATGCGTAATTCAAAATCAAGTCACTTTTTTCGGTGACTCGATTTCAAGTTACACGACAAAGCAAGCCATTTCCTGAACTGAATTTTGGTGTTTTTTTTTTACGAATTGACAATGGAAATGGGGTTACGCATGCACTGAAGTGGATGGCTATCCTAGGGGTAGAGGGTTAGATGCCCCAAGAGGACCTTGATGCGGTGGCGCAATTGATTGACCCAAGGTATATTTCATTTTTTTTTACAAAATCATAAGAATATTAGTGGTATTGATAATATTTTGTTCGTAATTAAGCTAAAGTTTTCGTGTTTTATTCACGAGGCGATATGCGCATCGACACGATCCACCGAGGTGGAGTTACGACTCACCCACATGCGGTATCGATATGGCCATGTCGCCGCATTGATATATGTGCATATGGATTATTTCCCATCTCGGTTGCCCCGCCGACCACGACTACTGTTGGTAGGAGGATTGTTCTAGAGCCGGGCGTACCTCGCATCACGATCGCCTGCGTCTCGGCGTTGAAGAGGCGAATGACCCGATCCCAACTTGCACGTATAGATGATGATGATTTTGATAGTGGCTGAGGATATTGATTGTCCCCGCATGTTCTAGTCGTCCTTCCGAGAGGTGCGCACCCATACCCATCCTCTATCTCCGCCTCGACGTTTTCCTCCATCTCCACCTCCACCTCATTCCGGATCTCGGACAGGGGCTTCTCATCCCTCATCACAACCCGATGCACATGACTGCGGGATCGACTTTTCTATCGACCCCACTATGGCTCATTCTACCCGGTATTCGTCTAGTTGTTGGAGGCAACCGCAGTCGGGTGATTGATCGTGCACTAGTTTGTCGAGAGAGATCATACGAGCTAATCTACGAGTTGATATGGAGTCGTACCGATATGCGGGCCGCTTGATTTGATATGTCGGGTATTGCGTGAGCAGCAACCCGCAAAGCTGAGTCACGAGCACCGCGATTCTGAGACGGACACATGTTCCATTCTGCACGCACTACCCACGGGACTCATGGAGCACATGGGTAGACAGATAATGCTCGAAATCGACTTTGTGTACGAGGTATATTTATGTTATGTATTTTATCTTCTATTGAATTCAAAACTTAAGTTGGATTGGAATGATGTTAGTAGTACTTCAATTGCTTATACTATTTGTCGGGAGACTAGGCTACCTACCGATGTGGAGGGTTTTTCACAGGCGAAAGTGCCTAGTGATACTCCACGTGGCACACCGTCCCCCGGAGTTTTCACATGCGGTAGTTGTTGAGCATACTGGGAGAGTTTGTGGGGATGTGAAGCGGGGGCCACATTAGGGGATGAGACAATAGAGATTAATTTTGTTGATCCTGTACGTCCCCACGTCGCGTCCGTATCCGTCAAGGTACCTACTGATCTCCATTTGTACACGTGACGAAGAGAGAGGCGAAATTTATCTATCATCAGCCATATACTCGATACTTGGAGATACCTACCCCTAGAGTATGTTATGTATATTTTGTTTGTCTTTAATAATATTTCATTAAAATACTTATTAAATTGATTTATTTGATGTCCTGTCGGGCGACATGTAGGGCTAGTCTTGCTTAGTTTCTCGGCCCTTGTACTTTCGGGAGATTGAGAACGTAAAGAGGATCTAGCCAATAATTTAAGTAGTTTTGTTAAGTATTTATTTCATTTGAATTAATAATCTCACGTTGTTCAAAATATTTGCAGCATATTGATCCTTATCTTGGGGTCTTTGCTCGGAGATTTCACGACAAGTGTTCGATTGCACCCTGTCGTCGGAGAAGACACTCGAACATCCGAGATTGTTTATTTTTTGTAAGTTTTTAATTTCAATCGAGGTTCGTTCAACATAAATTCAAAATGTTGATACTATTGATTTAAAATGAATGAAAATTATTAACGATAAACCTGAAGAGTGCACGGGATCACATTCATGCTGATGACAAGGATTGTCTGGGTACCTACGACGGTAGCTGCCCATACGTAGATTGGACTATACCCAGACAACTGTTGCAGTATGTTCATGGGTAGTCTCCAGCGTGGGGTCAGCCTTGGTACGAGGTCCCACATGTAAGTATTGGTCACGTTATAACTTTATTTGGTTATATAATCCACCTAACAATGTTTCAATTATGACTTGTAGATCGTCTTTGTATGTCTATGCACGAGGCATTGGGTCGTATGTTGCATTCAGCTGGTCGATTGGGAGATTCAATTTTATGACCCATTATCGCATCGATGGATGATCCTTCCCGACCCGACCATCTTTTATCACCGTCACCGCCAGACTACTCCCGCTTGACGTCTTTTTCCTAATCGCTCGTTGTTGGTCATTATTTTGAGCATCGCGGGATTTTGATTAGATGTGATATATTGCCCATTAGGGCGATGCGGCAGATGATCGAGTTCATTCATATGGATAGTCACAGATTGTGGCGCGTTTGTCTACAAGTCGTCGAGCATTTGTTGGGTGAGTCCATCCCAGGCTCAGATCTGTAGATACCATCCGCGAGTATCGCTGGAAGATGGTAATTGTCGATTTTTGCTCATAGTACAGAGATAGTACCTAGGGATTAGTTTGCACTTTGTATTCTATTTTGACTTTCGCGATCTACATATTGACTGTGTATATATTTGTTGATTGATCGATATATTATGTCTTGTTTTGGTATGTGTTGGTGGTGTTGATTGTGATGGATGTGTTGGTTGTCTTGGATTGTGTTGGATGTGAAGGTGGTGTTGGATGTGTTGGTTGTTTTGATTGTCTTTGGATGTGTTGGTATGACAGTTGGGGTGTGTTACAGGTTGGTTTGTGCCTGGAACAGAGTGTACATGCTTGAATATTATTTCTTATCTAACTCGAAATCGAGTCATCATGACTTGATATCTAGTTACACTAAATCAATTCGAGTTATAGTGACTCAATTTCGAGAAAAAAAAACTCGACATCGAGTCACTAAGACATGATGTCAAGTTAGATAATTTTTTTAGATTCTAATCGAAACAACAAAGAGTTCTTTCAAATTTGAACAGGACTACGAGTAGTAACAATGATTAAGATACACCATACCAGTTAAATAGACTACAATGCTAGAACTTAAAAATACAACCAGAACCAAACAATTTAGTCTACTTAGGTTGGATTTTGATAAAGTTCTTTCCTCAAAACGGGATGCTTAGGCAAATATCGAGAGACAATATCCATTGCAAAATTTCAACAACTTCATTCTTCTAAGGCTCCATCTTGAATAGTTGGGTGATTTTGTCGAATGATCGTTCCCTGTCGAACTCGTAAGCGGTTGTGAGGTTTGCATCAACCTACGTGAACAGAAATTAACAAAAATGTAGTGCTTGAAGATGAGTAGAATAAAGAGTAGAAAATGAACTTCAAATTACCCTGGCCCAGTCAATCCGATTCTCGATGAGTAGAATGGACGAAATCTTGTTTGTGATCCCAAACAACTCCTGGAGTTAAACAGTTAGCGAAAAAGTTGTAGTGAGCTTGAAGATGGTTAACGCGTTGATTCACTTCAGAAAATGTGAAAGTTTTGTCAAACCACTACTTCAAAAGAGCCCTAGCACCCAACATGGAAGTGTTGTTAAACCCACGGACCTCCCAATCGCCTTTATTCAACTCGCTTACCGGAAAATCAACAAGTAGGATATCCATCGGCATTGTCCATGGAGTTTTCTTTTCATTCTAAAGCACATTAAGGAAAGGTGAAGATGTGTTACTCATTTTGATGTAGATGGATGAAAGATGGAGATGTATTCCTCATTGACGGGGTATTTATAGAAAAATTTTCCGATTCATATTGCCGCATGAAAATCTCAAAAGGACAAGAAAATCAATCAAAAAGTCGATAAGACTTGTGTATGACAAGAAACATAAATGAAAAGTCAAACAAATAAAATATTGTATGACAAGAAACATAAATGAAAAGCGAAACAAAGTCTTTGTATGACAAGAAACATCACCGAAAAGCCGAAAGAAAGTACTTTATCACGTGATATAACACGATATCGAGCCATGCTACTAGGTACAATTAAATTACATGTTCAATTTATTGATTGATTTTAGAAACTCTATCATGAAAAACCTTCCTTGTGTGTCCTTCTTTTTTACAAACGGAGCATTTTCCTAGAATTCTTCTAGTGATGATCAATCGTGTTGCTTCCACTAGCACTCATTGCATCATGGCAAATGGGAGCACTTTGCATTACATGAGAACGCTTGTGACCCTCTTGACGACATCTAGAGCATATTATGGACCGTTGTGAGGTGCTAGATGGACCACTAGACGGAATCGTCAAGTCCTCGGTCGATCAACCTATCGAGGATTTAGAAGTGCCTTGAAAACCGTAAGTCGTATCATTTCCAAAGACATTCCGGTCTTTAGGATGTTCAATGGGCATGACGATTGGAGAGTAAAGTTTCCATGATGTTTTTGTTTTATAGTAGTTGTGCACAAAATCTGTAGAATGATTGATTTGCCTTCTTGAAATAAATAGCAAAAAAATGTATAGATGTGAAATAATTAATAAATTAGTAAAAAACTTTAAATATGCCCGATTACCTTAATTGCATGTGGACACGAGAATAGATGAAGCTAAAACACTCGGCAAGTACACATTCCGCTTTGCCAAATCAACAACAAAAGAACGCACCCCATCCTTCACAAGATAAATTAAAGGCTACTAACAGGATACATGTGCATCTTATCGGCCAAAGACTCCGCTTTCCTCACAATCTTTTAGTTGTATCTGTGGTGACTTCATTGTTCATGTTTTGGGCTGCAATTTGATGCTCGTGGAACCACTCTTGAATGAGGTTTCGAATAGAATTGAGCAACGAACAAATGAAATATTCCCTCGACGAGAAAAGTCTATCATTAAGAACCTCTACTACATTCGATGTCATGAACCCATAGCGTCTAACTAGACAAACCCGCACATGCCCACCTTTTTTGTTCCAACCCTAACCAACTCCTCGTAGGCCTTTCAATTTGCATTTTGAATCGGGGTCATTATCTTCTTGAATCTTTCGGAAAATAAGTGTACGCACCTTTTGGTATAAGGTCACCACTTGGCCTTGATAATTTCTCGATATTTTGCCTCAAGTGATATATGCATATACCATGCACAACGTCGAAATACACCGCCAACTCGCATTCTTAATACTTTGACGATCGAATACAATGAGCATATTTTCAGGGCATCCATTTGTATTGCGTAATTGCTTCATAAATAATTCCCATGATTCGTCCTTCTCCTCATCAACCACACCAAATGCTAGTGGAAACACTTGTTCGCGTCGTCTTTTGTAACCCCAATAAACAACACACCTTTAAACTTGCCCTTTAGATGTGTGTCATCATCAACAATAATAGGTCTACAACACTCATTGAATCCTTTATTTGACTCATGTTAAGCAATATAAATATACTTGAATCTTTCATTGTCATATGTCTCGTATAATGAAATTGTACGGGGTTCTCCTTTTTCAACATGTACAAGAATGCAGCAAAATCCCACAAGGCCGCAAGTGGTTACAGTGTATGTAGATGTAAGCACGATCTTTGTGATTTTAGTGCTTTGTTATACAAAATGTCTATCCCATTTTCAGAGACAAATCAACAATAATATCCCTAGGTTTAAGGATCGTCCCTCCTTTAGTAGTTTTGGCATGAATAGTGCTCCGATAATCTTCGGAGGTAATTGTCGAGAGTATGTATACTTAAGTGGGCTTCACATATATGAGGTTGCTAGAAATTAATCACCTTCCAACTTCCTCCTTGGATAGCGTTTGCCGCAAGTAAGAAGATGCATCTTTTATGTTTGCAAACAACCTCGTAATGTGAAATCGAAGATCGGGTTTGTTCTATACTTTGCACACGATGGTGCGGATGGTAGAAGCCTAACTTTTTTACCATTTCTTCCTTGCTTTCAAGCACTTTGCACCTTTGAATAAGTCACGCTCAATGTTAGGTGGTTCTTGTGGAATGGAATCGGGAGTCGGGATATTGATAAGATGTTCTAGGATCCATCCAAGAATATTTGTTCCTAACCATTGGGAGCTCCGTATGATTAGCGTTCTCATTATCTACTTCATTGGCATCAACAGAAGTACCTTATGAATTGAAATCATTTATTTTGAAGAACATGCTCGTCATTATCTCCTATGATATCATTGTTCACATCTTTCCCTTCACGGTCATCGGGAACAAAATAGTAATCTCTTTCCCATCCAAAGTGATCATAAATCAATCGACGGACTAGTTCATTGTCAACATCGTACTCGCTCATCATATTCTTTCTGGATGCATCCGTCATTCCCTTCACGATCATCGGGAACAAATTGTTCATTTTTGTTGGTTATTTCGATCACCAACAAAATCCTAGTCATCATAATGGCCACTACTCCCGAAATCATTATACCTCCCAAAATCATCATACCTCCTAAAATCATCATTAAATCCACCACCACCACCGTCATCATCATCATCACCATCCACATGATCATTGTTATTGATTCTCGATTGATGGTCCAAGATAGAGATTTGCTTGAACAATTATCGGGCACTACACGTTGCACAAACGTTGATTAAGGCTCCAAGGTCCTATTATTACTTGGACAATTATCGGCAACATGTTGCATATAGGTTGGCATATCTTTGTGGTGGACCATGTATATAATTCATGCCACAATGAGAATTATATGGATTTATGAGCATGAATTGATTGTCGATACCATATGAATACGATTGAGCGAAATCATGTGGTTCATAAAACCATGTGCATTTCTATTTCCGATTACACGAAGTCCCCACCATCCCATGATCTTTTGGTTGGAAGGTCACAAATATTACGGGATCTTTGAAAATCTTAGCTACACGTCGAAGATCTCGTTAACACATAATCGAAGACTTAACCTCGTAACCACCTCCGCTTGGCATTAAACAGTGTAATTTGTATTCACACAAATGCCGATCACCATTTACAATGTTATGAACAATATCCACAAACCCACTATGTAATATTGTCCACAACGACGTAAAATCTAGTACTTATTCACCATTCCTATAAAAGCTACCATCCCAAAAAACCACTATGGAGAATTATCACTTTATCATCCTCCATCCGAAACCAACAACAACAAAAAAAGCAACACTCAATTCAAATCAAACATGTAACTCGAGCAATGTAACTTGAGATTGACTCGATTTTGGGTTACAATTGACTCGACTTTGAGTTAGGTGTAACTCAATAACTCGAAATCGAAGTCGGTTGTAACTCAAATCAATTTAGCTAAATTGATTTGAGTCGTGTAAACTCGATCTAGTTACACCCGACTCAAAATCGAGTCGGTTGTAACACGAATCAATTTAGATTTGACTCGAAATCGAGTCAATGTCGAGTTACATTTGCAGGCTATTGTTTGAGGTTATTTCGAATCGGCTTTTTCATGTCTATGGTTTTCCAATCTATTCTACATCCAACCTCAAACTAAATACGATAGTGAAATGAAAAAGGATGAGCTAAAGAACAAAATGCTTACATTATTTAGAGATTCCAATCGAAAAAATTGGTCACCGATAATTTGCGGAAAATTTTGTCTTTGAAATCTAAAGACAACACACTTCTTGAGAGAGAGAAAGTGAAAGTAAAAGGGAAAGGAGAAATAGAGGTATATGACCTAATGTAATATGCTTAAAGGGTATGAATGTCATTTTATACCTAAAATGGCTAAAAAAATGTGTTTGAAAAAGTCGGCTATTTTTAATATTTTTAAGTTGAAAATGGCCAATTTACACCATTTCCACTTTTTTAATGTACAAATGATTAAAAATCCAATGAGACTCATGCACATTATTTTGCACAAATTACTTCTAACTATAAAACTTTTGAAAAAGTGAAAATGGGTCAAATTGGCCATTTCCAACTTGAAAAGATTAAAAATAGCCAACTTTTTCAAACACATATTTTTTAGCCATTTTGGGGTGTGAAATGACATTCATACCTTTTAAGCATATTACACTAATTGTTTATAGTTGTTTTTGGGATGGTAGTTTCTATAGGAATGGTGAAGAAGTACTCATTTTTACGTCGTTGTGGACAATATCATATAGTGGGTTTGTGGATATTGTTCATAACGTTGTAAATGGTGATCGGCATTTGTGTGAATATAAATTACACTCGTTTAATGCCACCGGAGGTGGTTATGAGGTTAAGTCTTTGATTATGTGTGAACGGGATCTTCGACGAGTATCTCGGATTTTCAAAGATCCCCGAATATTTGTGACCTTGCAACCAAAAGATCATGGGATGGTGGGGACTTCGTGACACGGAAATAGCAATCCACATGGTTTTATGATCCTAATAGTTGCTCAATCGTATTCAAATGGTATCGGCGATCAATTTATGCCCTTAAATCCATATAATTCTCGGTATGGCATGAATTATATACATGGTCCACCCGGTGTATGCCAACCTATATGCAACGTGTTGAACCTCAACCAACGCCTGGCAACATGTAGTTCCCGATAATTGTCCAAGTAAATCTCCTATCTTGGAGTTTCAACCGAGAATCAATAATAGTGATCATGTGGATGGTGATGATGATGATGATGGTGGTGGTGGTGGTGGTGGTGGTGGATTTAGTGATGATTTTGGGCGGTATGATGATGTTGGGTAGTATGATGACCAGGATTTTGTTGGTGATCAACATAACCAACAAGATGCACAATTTGTTCATGATGACCGTGAAGGAATGACAAAGCGACACATCCAATGAAGAAGATGTTGATCCGAGTGTGATGTTGACGGTGAACTAGTACATCGATTGATTTATGATCATTTTGGGTGGGAAAAGATGACTATTTTATTCCCATTGATCGTGAAGAGAATGATGTGAACAATGATATCATATGAGACAATAACAAGCATGTTCTTCGGATTAGACGATTTCCAATCCATAAGGTACCTCATGTTGATGCCAACGAAGTAGATAATGAGAACGCTGACGATCTGCTGCTCCCAATGGTTAGGTCTAAATATGCTTGGATGGCTCTTGGAACGTCTTTCACTATCCCGACCGATTTCATTCCACAAGAACCACCTAACATTGAGCATGACTTATTCAAAGATGCGTTCTTGAAAGTAAGGAAGAAATGGTAACAAAGTTGGGCTTCTACCATCCGCAACATCGTGTGGAGAATAGAACAACCCGATCTTTGACTTCACGTTATGAGGCTATTTTCAAACATAAAGGATGCACCTTCTTACTTCGTGCAAACGCTATCCAAAGAGGAAGTTGGAAGGTGACTAAATTCGAGAAATCTCATACATATGAAGCCAACTTAAGTAGACATGCTCCTCGACAATTGCCTTCGAAGATTATTGGAGCCCTGTTTGCGCCAAAACTACTAAACGAGGACGATCCTTTAAACCTGGGATATTATTGTTGATTTGTCTGCTTGAAACATGGATAGACATATTGTACAACAAAGCTCTAAAATCACAACATCGTGCGTACAACTACACACAGGTGACCACTTGCGCTTTTGGGGGATCTTGCTGCATTCTTGTACATGTTAAAAAAGAGAACCTTAGTACCATTGCGCTACACGAGACTCGGTGACGATGATATATTCAAGTATGTTTATATTTTTTTACATGCATCAATTAAAGGATTCATGAGTGTTGTAGACTGTTATTGTTGTTGATGGCACACACCTAAAGGGCGAGTTTAAAGGTGTGTTGTTTGTTGCGATTACAAAAGATGGTAATGAACAAATGTTTCCATTAGCATTTGGTGTGGCTGATAAGGAGATGGACGAGTCATGGGAATAGTTTATGAAGCAATTATGCAATACATATGTATGCCCCGAAAATATGCTCATTGTATCCGATTGTCATAAAAGTATTAAGATTGCGATTGGCGATGTATTTTTCTGACGTTGTGCATGGTATATGCACATATCACTTGTGGAAAAATATCGAAATTATTGAGGTCAAGTGGTGACCTTATACCAAAAGGCCGCGTACACTTATTCTCCTTAAAGATTCAAAAAGATAATGACCCCGATTCAAAATGCAAACGAAAAAGCCTACAAGGAGTTGGTTAGGGCTGAAACGAAAAGTTGGGCACGTGCACATTGTCTAGTTAGACGCTATGGGTTCATGGCATCGAATGCAAATGAGGTTCTTAATGTTAGACTTGTCCGGTCGAGGAAATTACCAATTTCTTCGTTGCTCGATTCTATTCAAAACCTCATTCAGAGTGGTTCTATGAGCATCGATTGTAGCCGAAAACATGAACAATGAAGTCACCACAAATATAGCTAAGAGATTGATAGAAGCGGTGTCTTGGTTGATAAGATGCACGTGTCACCTATTAGTAGCCCAATTTATTATGTGAAGGATGGGGTGCGTTCTTTTGTTGTTGATTTGGCAAAGAGCATGTGTATTTGCCGAGTGTTTCAAATTAATCTATTGACGTGTCCACATGCGATTAAGGCAATTTGGTATACTTAAAGTCTTTTACTAAATTACTAATTATGATCACCTCCTAGATATACTTATATACATTTTCTACGCTATTTATTTCAAAGACAAATCAATCGATCTACAATTACGTGCACAACTACTATAAAACAAAACATTGCGAAACTTTATTCTCCAATCATCATGCCCGTTGAACATCCTAAAGGGAATGTGCCGAAAATGATACGACTTCTGGTTGTTAAGGCACCTCTAAATCCTCGACAAGCTAGCCGTGGAGGACTCGGCGTATTACGTCTAGTGGTCCATCTAGCACTCACAATGGTCTATAATATGCTTTAGATGTCGTCAAGAGGGTCACAATCGTTCTACATGTAATGTAGTGCTCCCCATTTGCCATGATGCAATGAGTGCTATTGGAAGCAACACAATTGATCAACCGGCTAGAAAAATTCCAAGAAAATGTGGCGTTAGTAAGAAAGAGGGACACACAAGGAAGGTTTGTCCCGATAGAGTTTTCGACTCAATCAATAAATTGAACATGTAATTTAATTATACCCATGCATGACTCGATATCGTGTTATATCACGTGATAAAGTACTTTGTTTCACTTTTCATTGATGTTTCTTGTAATCTGATGCGTTGGTTTCACTTTTCATTGATGTTTCCGGTCATACAAAGACGTTGGTTTCACTTTTCATTGATGTTTCTTGTCATTATGTAACTTTCGACTTTTTCAGATTGATTTTCTTGTCCTTGTGAGATTTTAATGCATGCAATATGAGTCGGATAATTTTTCTATAAATACCCCATCATTGAGGAATACATCTTCATCTTCCATCTATATCAAAATGAGTAATACATCTTCACATTTACTTAATGTGCTTTACAATGAAAAGAAAACTATGTGGACAATACCGATGGATATCCTACTTGTTGATTTTTTGGTGAGCGAGTTGAGTAAAGGCGATTGAGAGGTCGGTGGGTTTAACAATACTTCCGTGTTGGGTCTTTGGCTCTTTGAAGTCATGGTTTTACAAAACATTCAGATTTTCCTAAGTGAATCAACGCGTTAAGCATCTTCAAGCTCGCTACAACTTTTTCGCTAATATGCTTGCCACTCCAGGCATTGTTTGGGACCGTAACCAAGATTTCGTTCATTCTACTCATCGAATTGGCTTGATCGCCAGGGTAATTTGAAGTTCATTTTCTACTCATCTTCAAGCACTAAATTTTACTTCTAATTTTAAATTTTTTGTTATTTTTCCGTACATGTAGGTTGATGCAACCTCGCAACTCTTACGAGTTCGACGAGGAACCACTTCGACAAACTCGCCATGCTATTCAAGATGGAGCCTCGAAAGAAGGAGTTGTCAAAAATTTTCCATGGACACCGTCCCTCGATATTTGCCTAAGTGTCCCCCGCTGAGGAAGGAACTTCATCAAAGTCCAAACCTAAGCAGACTAAATTGTTTGGTTCTATGTTGTATTTTAAGTTCTAGCACTGTAGTCTGTTTAAGTGGTTTGGTGTATCTTAACTCTTTGTTGCTGCTTGTAGTCTGTTTAAATTTGAAAGAACTCTTTGTTGTTTCTGATTGATTAAATTTGAAACATTTCTGGTACACTCTGTTTCGAGTTAGATAAGAAAAAAAAATCGGCATGTACACTCTGTTTGCACAAACCAACCGGTAACACACCCCAACCACATACCAACACATCCAAAGACAATCAAAACAACCAACACATCCAACACCACCTACACATCCAACACAATCCAAGACAACCAACACATTCATCACAATCAACACCACCAAAGACATACCAAAATAAGATGGAATATATCGAGCAATCAACAAATATATACGCAGCTTAATATATACATCACGAAAGTCAAAATAGAATAAAAGTGCAAACTAATCCCTAGGTGCACAGTCTCTACATATGCATAAAAATCGCCAACGCAATCTTCCGACGATACTCGCGGATGGTATCGATGTCTAAGCCACCGGATGGACTCACCTAATAAATGCTCGATGTACATGCGGAGAACGCGCCACAACTGTGGCTATCCATCTGCATTTAACCGATCATCTCTGGCATCGTCCTAATGGCCAACATATCACATTTAATCGTAATCCCGATGCTCAAAATATTGACCAGCGAGCACTTTCGGGAAGAAGACGTCGAAGCGAGCAAACGGTGCGATGACGGCGATAAAAGATGGTCGGGTTAGAAGGATCATCCATCGATGCGACAATAATAGGTCGTACACCGAATCTCCCAATCGAGCAACCGAACGCGACATACGACCTAATGCCCATCGGGCATAGGCATACAAAGACGATCTACAAGTAATAATTGTAACATTGTTATTGGATTATATGACTATCTGAACTACAAGTAAGATGCAATAAAGCTATAACATGACTAATATTTACATGTGGGACCTCGTACAAGGTCGACCCCATGGTGGAGACTCGCCCATGAACATACACGCTTGCACTGTTTGGGTACAATCCAATCTACGTACGGGCGCTACCCCGTAGGTACCCGACACTCCGTGTCATCGGCATGGATGGTATCCCATGCATGCTTCAGGTAAACCTGTTGATAATTTTCATTCATTTTAAATCAAAAGTATCAACATTTGAAAGTATGTTAAACGAACATTACCTGAAATTAAAAACTTACAAAAATAAACAATCTTGGATGTTCGCAGTGTCCGCTCCGACACCAGGGTACAATCGGACCCGTCATGCAATCTCCAAGCAAGGACCCAAGATAAGGATCAATATCTTTGCAAATATTTTGAACAAGATGAGATTAAAACAACATGAGATTATTAATTGAAATGAAATGAAATAAATACTTAAAAAACTATTTGCATTATTGGCTAGATCCTCCTTTACGTTCTCAATCTCCCAAAAGTGCACTTGGGGTTGAAACCAAGCCGGACTAGCCCTACATCTCGCCCGACAGACATAAAAGAAATAAATTTAATAAGTATTGAAATTAAATATTATTAAAGACAAACAAAATATATAGAACATACTCTAGGGGCGGCTGGCATCTCCAAGTACCGAGTATCTCTGACTTGACGGATCGATTTCTACCTCATTTGCTCGTCTTCACGTCTACAAATGGAGACAAGAGGTACCTCGACGGCATACGGACGCAGCGGGTAGGACATATAGGAACAACGGGAGTAATCTCTACTACCGCATCCCGAGCCGCGGCCCCACCGCATCATCCCCCATAGACTCCGGTATGCTCAACAACTCTGCCGGTGGAAGTTGTGGGGTGGGGTGTGCCACGCGACATACCACTAGGCACCGCTGTGAAAAACCCTCCATAATGGTAGGTAGCCTAGTGTCCCGACAAATAGTATAAGCAATTGAAGTATTATTAACATCATTTCCAAACCAACTTAAGTTTCCAATTAAATAGAAGATAAAATGCATAACATAAACATACCCCGTACACAAAGTCGGATGTCTAAGAGGTATCTGTCGCTCATGCACTCCATGAGTCCCATGGCTGGTGCGTAGAGATGGATCATTTGTCTCCTTTCGGGAATCTTCGAGGTCGTGACTCGGCTCCGCAGTCGCTACTCACGCAATACCGACGTATCAAATCGAGCACCACACATCCAAGTACGACTCCATATCAATTCGTGAGATCAGCCCATATGATCTCTCTCTCGATGAACCAAGACACACGGTCAATCACCCGCCTACTACTACTACTGTCTCCACTCACTGTCACGAATACCCGGGTAGACTTAGCTAAAGTGGGGTCGATCGAAAAGTCGATCTCTCAGTGTCGTTGTGCACCAGTCGTGATGAGGGAGGAGCCCCGATCGGAGAGATCCCAAGGAGGTGGAAGTGGAGGTGGAGGTGGAGGAGAACGCCGAGAGGCGGGGATAGAGGTTGTGTATAGGGTTGTGTATGGTCCTCTGCCTCTGAGAAGGACGACTTGGATGTGCAGGACGATCACTATCCTCAGTCTCAGTATCATAATCAACATCATCTACACGTGCAGGCTGGGACTGGGTCATCCGCCTCTTCGACGACGTCGAGATGCAGGCGATCTGAAGTAGCGACGTCCTGGCTCGAACAAGCCTCCTACCAACAACAGCGACGGTCAACTAAGCCAACCTTATGGACCTGATCCATATGGACATACATCAATCCATGTGACATGTCCATATCGATGCTCTACATGTAAGGGAGTCGTAACTCCACCTCGGTGGGTTGTACCGGTGCGCATATCGTCGTGGATATCAAAGGAAAAATTTTACTTAATTACGACTTTAAAATATTATCTATATTACTTGTATTATTTCGTAAAAAAAATAAATTACCTTGGCGCCGTCAAATAATGCCACTACATCGAAGGTCCTCTTGGGGCATCTAACCCGTATGCCTCTAGGATAGCCATCCAACCCGAGGCCTGGGTAAGGACCCGACCAAGAGAAGGAATAGCCTCAAATGCCCATAGCTATTTCAAACAAAAAACAAAACAAATAAGCAATGAACTATATTAGAATATGAAATGCTCGTGTTAAAAGTGATACATGTTTATATTATGTATATACTGTATGGGGTAGAAGTAGGCATATATGTGGAATCGGACCTCTCTCTCGGGATCGATGAGGCTCGGATCCCAGAATCAAGATAATAGAGGAGGCGCACATACACGTAGCGCACATACCCCGCAGACGTCAAAGCTAACGAGATACTTCGTGATGAATAATATATATGCCATCTTCGGATTATCCTTTAGTCGCTCTCTGAAACGACCCTTGATGAAATATGGCAACGCTTTGCTTCGTCGGTATCAAGGACACCCCATCGAAAAATTGTCGGTATACTCCTCCCGCCGGAGGGATATCTTTGTGAGGAGTATGGGTCAATCACCGAGGCCAAAACGTAGCCCCGTAAACATTGCAAACTATCGTCGTCCAAATTTGAGGTTCCTCTCACCAACGCGAAACCACAAACGGAGCATACCCTTGGTGGTCAAGTATGCGTTATCATCGAAGTTCGAAATGCCCAAATGGCCCATTCCTAAACTCGTCTAAATTGCTCGAATCATCAACTCCTTCTTTATATCCGCTATCAAGTGGTGCTTGGAGTATACATTCGATTTTCCCCCGATTAATGTGAACCCCATTTCCATCGCCAAATCTGTCAAAAACAAAACACAAAACACTCGAGTTTAGGCTTCTTGTCATGTATGTAACTCGAATTCGAGTTACCTTTTCTCACTAACCTCGAATTGAGCTACCTTTTCTCGTAACTCGAACTGCTTCGACTTACCCATTTAACTCAAATTCGAGTTACGAAAAAGGTAACATGATTTCGAGTTACACATGTAACTCAAATTCGAGTTACCTTTGCATGTAACTCGAAAATCACAATCCGTCTTCTTCTTCTTCTTCCCCTCTCTCACACTTTCCGCCATTAACAACATATGAAGTTCACCAAAACCAAACCCACCATCTAAAACCTATAATTTCTACAACAAATCCTAACATAAAACACTTATTGACAATTTAAAACAACAAAATACATGAAATAGGAAATAGGGTTCGATCTATATACCCGAGAAGAAGTCGAAGCACCCTCCATATCCTTGCTTGTCGTCGTCGTCATCGTCTCCTTTCACCGTTGCCAATTTCGGTAGTTTTGGGGGAGAATTTTTGAGATTTCGAGTGACAATTTTGGTAGAGCAAAGGTGTTAGTGAGACAATAGTGGTATTTTGGAGAACTATTTAGGCTTAAATTACTAAAGGGCGTTATGTCTTTTCGCACCCTAAAAAGATGTGTTTGAAAAACATGGCTAAAAAAGATTTTCAACCTTGGCCAAAAAGGCTAAAAAAAAACGACTGTTTGAAAAATGTAAATGTACCTGACGAGTGACCTGAGTATATATATATATAGCACTAATTTGTGTAGACAATGAGTAGAATATAATTATTTTAAACCCGTCAAGAAATCAATCACTAATATGGGTTCTGTTCACGCACAATCTACCCTCCCTGTAATAGAATTCAATGAAAAAAACATGAATCCAGGAACAAGTTCCTGGAAATCGACCTCCGATTCAGTCCGACAGGCCCTGAAACGTACGGATGTTTCGTGTTGGCCTACAACAACATCAGTTCGGAGCTGTACGAGGAAACATTCGGCCTGACGGAGGAATTGTTTGGTCTCCCCATGGAAACTAAAACGAAATTCACTTATGAAATGATAGGGTTTGGGTATACTGGTAATATTCCTGCCATGCCTCTCTTTGAGAACTTCGGGATTGAAGATGGTGCAAATCTGGAAGCTGTGGAAAATTTCACCAGGCTGATGTGGCCTGACGGGCATCATAAATTCTGGTAATTATATATCTTAAGATTTTGTATGACTATATAATTAGTGGAAATGCATCAAAAATTCAAAATAGCCAATCTTTTTAATGACAAAATGAAAACAGTGGTTTTTTTTTTTTTTTTAGCCTTTTTGGCCAATTGAAAATCTTTCTTAGCCATCTTTTTAAACACATCTTTTTTTTTAGCCATTTTGGGTGCGAAATGACATAACTGCCATTTAGTAGTTTTACAACCCATTTTTTGAGTCACAACATAACCAAACACTCGAAAAGCACACAAAGACCCCCAAAAATTCGGAACCGCGACTTGGACGATGGCGGCCACCGAATCGACGACGCGGTGACCGCATCACATGTCAAATGTGAGGCCCGAAATTTAACAACATGAGATACGGTGTTATGTAGTGATTATTTTTTTCGGCTATGTATCACAAACCTATTATTAATGAAATGCAACTCGACTTTTACTTACTCTTCCAACGTCTATTACGTCTTTCTCGTTTTGAGCCTAACGATTTTATATTCTCCTCTAGTATTATTACTTGATCGATTAACTACGACTTTAGAACTATTGGACTCTTGATAATATTTCGATCCTTATCCAAATATTTCATCTTATTCTATAATTCATCCCAACCAACTTCCAATTTATTTTTCGATTACACATTTCTTATTTCACATCTTTATTTTAAATTTCTAAATATTTAATTATGGATATTTATACATTTTATTTTTTTCCCTCAATTTATAAAGAAAAGAAACCAAATATTTTTTTCTTTTTCTCTCTAATTTTCAAATTTCCACTTTAAATGGGGAAATAACTCAATTTTACTTCTACCACTATTATATCATTTTGTATCTCCCAACTAAATTATTATTGGACAAAAAAAAAATAAATAAAATTTTGATAATTTTATTTTTATTTTATTTATGTGTTGCAAGCCTACAACTAAAAATCTTCCTACAAATCCCACTAACCCCTTAGTCAAACAAATAAATTTTAAATTTTCCCCTAAAACCTAGTTTTTGGCCAATTGTCCCTAGCAATGTAAGCCTAGTTATTATTTATGCCCCAATTTCTCTAATTATTATCTTAACTCATCATTTAACCTAAAACAAAAGCACAAATCTTCTCTCCAACTTCTCTCCAAAAATCCTCCAACATTTTCTCTAAGCATAAGTTCACATTCTTCATATCTTCAAACAATCTTCATATCTTCAAAACACACATTCTTCAAATCTTCAAACAATCTTCATATCTTCAAACGCACCTTCTTCATATCTTCAAACATTTCTTATATCCTCAAACACATCTTCATATCTTTAAACACACTTTCTTCATATATTCAAGAATACTTTCTTCATATCTTCAAACACTTTCTTCTTTCTTCAAACACTTAAATAAAAAAAAAAAATCTTCTTACTTTTTATTTTCAAACCCCATTTTCTAACTCCTATATTTTTTTCTGGTATTCCTTGACCTAGGGGCTGACGTAAGTCACTTCTCCTTCAAGAGTGATTTATTTTATCTTTCACCAACAAGTTCATTTTTAAGGTGGGTGGAAAAATCCTTTCAACTTATAGGTGTTTTATTTGAAAAAATGCATGTAGTGTTTTTATTTTGAGCACTTGGGGTATATATTATGTATTGCATGATATTTTCTTGTATCAAGTTGGAAAAATTCTCAAGTGTTGCTCAAAAATGCGATTTATCGAAAAATAGGGCATACATGTACACTTTATTGTTATACTTTATGAAATTTTGTATGAGAATGATATGGATGTGTATGACTCTTGAAATATATGTTTTTAATGATTTATTACATGGACAAGTCGAGCATAATTGATTAAATTTCAACTTTTGGACATAAAATGCAAAAATAAAAAGTTGGTGGACTTAATTGCAAGAAAATAAAACTTGAGGGACCCCTCTGTAATTTTCGATTTTTGGGACTGAACTCAGGTTCAAAAATTATGTTTTGAAATTTTAATAAAGTTTTAAGAGTTTTTAGATAAATAAAATCAACCCTTAAAAGCCCAAGGACTAGATTGTAAAATTTGAGAAGTTTAAGGGCTATTTTGCAATTTTCGAAACTGTACCAGACCCTAATTTTAAAATTTTAAATTTTAACTCTTAAGGGACTGGAAATAACATATTTTAAGTGTATTCCCAAAATCCAAGTTTTTAGAGCTTGGAAAGTGATTTTATAAAAGTTGAGGGACTAAAGTGTAAAAGATTAAACTTGAGGACCCAAATAAAATTTTTAGGACTTATTCAGCCCATGCACCTGGAAATACTAATTTAACTATAACAATATTATATTTTGGACCCAAGGTTTAAATTTCATAATAATTGGACCCCTAAAAGCCTTAAAGGCAATTATTTCAAAATGGGAAAAAAATTGAAATTTTCAAAAGTTAAATGACTTAAACTTATTTATTTTTAAAACTGCTTTTGTCCCAATATTCTACTAACCATAGTGACATTTTCCAACTAGAATCACATTACAATCCCTTCCGTTTTGTGAGTTCCAATTATTTTAAACTTGGAGCTCGAAATGGCAATTTTAACAAATTTGGGGCCAATATGAGAATTTTATAAAAATCGACCTCAAAACATTAAAAACCTGAATCTCTGAACAATTTGGAAAATTTAGGAACTGACCTCATAATTTTTCAAGGTCGGGATATTTATTTATTCAATTTTTAACCCCAAAAGTATTGGTTTTTACAAAACGGAGCTAAATTGTAAAATTTCTTTTTATCAAGGACCTAACTCAAATTATTTTTCTTTTACTAAAACAGCCCTGGACCCTCTGACTTCAATTCTCAAAAACCCCTTGACTTATCGGACCCCTTGATGGATTAATACCCGATCGCGGGGCGACTTCCTTTGTCTTGCGATTTGAATCAGAATAGACTTATGTTCCTCCTAATCTTTCAAGATATCGGAGATTGCTTATCCTCCCGATAATCATCTTCATCCAAATAACTCCACCATAGCCATAATTACCTTACGCAAATTTTCGAAAACTTTTCATGAACTCGCTTCCCAATCAATATACTCATTGCCTGGTTGACTACCCTAACGTGTATTTAATTTACTTGCTGAGTCAACTTAGTGTGTCGAGCTCACGAAAATGAATGGATACGTCGGGAATGGAACCGGCAGCTCGGCCGCTATTCCACTCGTCCGCCCCATCGTCCTAAGCCTCCGAATCGAGGGACGGAGTTTGTCCAAGAAGAAGAGGGTCGTAGTACTTGAGCTATAATCATGATTATGATGAATCCGAGCCTTGCTAGCTCCAACGTGGATTTTGTCTTTGCCTATGGAGCGATAAGGTGACAGTCTTGACCATCATGAACGGGGAGTTACAAGGAAGAACGAATGAATCGCATTTCTGATCCACACGATTCCGGAGTTGAACGGAATGTTTGGTTGGCGCTACACTTCAGTACGCAACCGCTACTTGTAATGCATGGGTTGGCGCTACACTTCAGTACGCAACCACTAATTGTATTGCATGGGATTGGCGCTACACATTAGTACGCAATCCTCCCGTCCGCTTGAATCATTGTGCCCGTGTGACCATGAACTATTTCTTAAACTCGTATAAATATATTACTTAATATATATTTATCACGATGCTTGTGGGCTATATGTGAAATCATGCATCATACCTCACGCGTTTTCATACAACCGTTTTCTCGCGTTAACTATATATATATATATATATATATATATATCGCCACACTTGCACACGATCATCCCATCCACCGAGATTTCTGTCTCACTCCCTCCTGTTTTCTAACATTTAGATGAAGAGTACGTTGAAGACGTAGAACCTACCACAGATTGAATCCCTACCATTGATGTGGAGAGATATTCCTTTTACTTTTATTGTTGATTGGACTTCTTCATTTTATTTCTGTTTGGACTGTAAGTTAAATTCGGACAATCTCTTGGGTTGTAATCGGATACCGTCAGACCTTAAGATGTAATTTGTACTTGGGTTTATTTTAATTCCGCTGCATTAGACTCTTTTCACTTGAAGTTTCATATCATGGGTTTAGACTGTTGATTTATTTTCTATTTAAGTGATTGATCGTTATCGCGTCACGTTTGGGGCGTGACATCAAAATGCTAAAAAACATGTATTTGAGAAAAATGGTTAAAAATATGTTGATTTGATGGGAATGGCAAAAAAACCGACCCACTAATAAAAGTAACAGGACTAACACTTTCTCCTTGTGTCGTTTTTTGCCCTCGTTTTCCGCTTATAACAGTGAGACTACATACTCATACTGTACGGTGTTATTGGAATTGGATGACACTGTGATGAAAATGGTGGCTAGCAGCTACAATTTGGAAAAATACATGGACCCTTTAATTCAGTCAAGTCGTTTTACATGACGAAACTCGTGAAATATCACTCGCCAGGCGAAAACAAGACCAATATTGGTCTTATACCTCATAGAGACAAGAGTTTTATGGGTGTAATTAGTACAAATGAAGTGAAAGGTTTGGAGATACAAACTCGTGATGGAGATTGGATCGATTATGAGCCTTCCCCGGAAAATTCATAGTCATTGTAGGTGAAGCACTGATGGTAAGATATGTTCCAATGATCTATCCCTTATTTTTATTACATCGTTTTGGTTTTATCTTTTAACTTTCTTTCATGTTTTTATCAAGGTAAGATGTTCTAATCAATATTATGAATTCTTTGATTTCTATAATATATACACGAGATATATTAAAAATTCAAGAGAGGGAGATTATATATATGATCATAAAATTGAGGGTTAATTACAACAACATAAAATTAGTTATATCATCATCCAAAAGTACAAAATGCCCCATTGATATCTCTTTTTATTTTACAAATTGTGGATATCTCATTAAATAAATACAAACGAGTATTTAGATCTTATTTTAAAAATAAGTTGAAGTGTTTGGATAAAATAAGATAATCGAGCTTATAACATGTTAGTAATTGAATTTTTTAATAAAAATGCAATCAAGGAGTTATTGAAATAAATTTTTATTTTGAAAATAAGATGGTGTTCCGTGTCTTTTTTAAAACAACATATAAGCTCATATATAACATCTTATTTGCAGACATGGACAAATGGGTGGTTGCATGCTCCCTGTCATAGGGTAATGATGACCGCAGATGAAGTTAGATACACGATTGCATTGTTTTGGGTTCCAAAATCAGGACATATAATTAAGGTCCCAGAAGAGTTGGTAGATGAAGATCACCCCTTACTCTTCAAGCCCTATGATTCAATACCCTCTCTAGGGGACTATTGTGGAGCCTGATCAAACTCTATAAATAGTTACAATATTTTTGTCATGTATGTGTTTGTGTGATGCTATATATATATGTTATGTATCTCAGGATTGATGAACTTGTTTTACCACAATTTGCATGTGTTAACATTAACATGATATACACTGGAGTATACTTAAATGGAGTATTATGTATATGTATATATATGGTGTAAGGTCATGTGTGGTTTTCACCCGTTGAGTTTTCCCACTCGACTATTTACCATATGTAAATCACGTTTGTTTTACTTAATCTCATTAGAAATATTTTATTTTCAACTTCTCATTTTCCAATCTTAACCTTGTATTCTAAATTTTTCACACATATATGCTAAATTTTCAACACTATATATATATATATATATATATATATATTATATTAATGGGATCTGTTACAACCACTACATACTCAAATTTAACTTTATATTACATACGAGTATCTACAATAGTAATTGCAAGTTAATGATCTTTTTGTGGGTCCCGCATTCCGCGTCAACTTGAACTATACCTTTTCCTTGTTGTATATTTACAACAAATATATATATATATATATATATATATTGTCTTGTTTATTAATTGCATCTCATATCATAACATCATTTTAGCTAGACATTCATCTTATACATATATTATATTATATAATATATTATATTATATAGAAGAAGGAAAGAAATAAATAAATATGAAAAAAAAAAAGAAATGAGATGAAAATGTGTGTCGATTCATGTAAAGACATCCTTTGAGAAGGGTTGCAATGAACAAATACAACCTTTGGATAAATAACTTTCATCCATTGAGAAGGGAAGCGATGTGTCCTTTTGGTAGTCTATAAATAGTTCCAATTATTCTACAAATCGGAGTAGAAAAAGAGATGGAAAACTATTCCATAAAAATCCTACGAGATTTATTTATTTCCTACTTTCAATTATTGTTGTTTTAACTACATTTTGTGATTTATGCTTCAAAAATCCTAAGTGTAATCTTGGAATTTTTGTGAAATAAACTTTGCACCGTAGAGTTAATTCCTTGAGAATCATTTACACCATAGTGGGAGAAATTAATACCTTAAAAAAAATATATTTAAGATGTGCCTAGAATATACAAAATCTTATTTTCGTTTTCATAGACATACTCTATTACCCAATATTTGAGAAATTATCCAACGTTCCTATTTTCACAATGGTAAGTTCAAATCATGGTTCAAATTGGGGTCCCACTATCAAATATATTGAACATGAATTGATGATGAGCCAAGTTCAATATATTGATCTAAAAAGTTGAACTTGCAATGATTGGATCTTCTACAATGGCAACAATCAAGTTCAAACCACCCATTGCGATACTATAATTTGGACTCACTCTCACTACTAGGGATGGCGGCGGGACGGATAGATGCGGTACCCACCCACCCGCACCTAATGGGATGGGTATGGGTAGTTATTTTTAATTTGGGATGGGTATGGGATGAGAAATTACTATACATTTATATACGGATAGTGTATGATTTTACCCCTCGGATACCCACCACTACCCAAACCCGTTTACCCTTTAGTAACTTTCATTTATTTTTTTCATCTAACATTATACATTTCTTCATAGAAGCCCAACATAAATTTTTATATAGTACAAAGAAGATATAATGTTGTCATTTATTTTGAATTTGTGATGACATATCAATTTTGTTTTATCTTTGTCAAGCTTGATAAAACTACTTGTGTGATGGTGTAGTTTTATAAATTAAATGATGTACTAGACTACCAAAGTGGTGATTCTACGATTTTAAGGAATGTATTGTGACGCTTTTGATTTAGTTGATGAATGATGATAACCTTTAGTGACTTACAAAATTAAAAATGTTAATTGTTACATTTATTAACAATTTAACATATTACAATTTTCTTATCTAATAATTAGTTTTTGGTATGGTGTCCATTTAATAGTTATATAAATATTCATATAATTATGAGTTTTTATATAAAATAAATAGGTTTTAGGCGGTACTGCAGGTAGTACACGGGTATTGGAAAATGGATTTGGGACGGTGCGGGTAATATATGTAGTTTCTTAATCGGGTTTGGGACGGGTGCGGGTAGTATAAATATTATAGGGTTCGGGTATGGATAACCTTAAATGGTGGATACCTACCCATTGCCATCCCTACTCACTACCCACTTCCACATAAAAATATATAATTCTTCATTCAAATTTTAAAGTGAGCCCCGCTACTATCAACTTCATCTATTATTATATTATTATTTTTTCAACATCATCATTTAAGTGGGTCTACCACTTAATATATCATCTACATAAATTATATATCGTTTTGTCATGTTTTTCAATGCTAAAAATTCAAAATTAAAGATATATTAAATCAAACATATTCTCATATTACTCCCCATAATTAACTTCTCCATTAAATTTTTGTAACCAAATATATTTCATTTCTATACAAATTTCAATTAAAAAAATAGAAATTAATCTCAATGGGATGAAAAATGAGATTCCTCAATGGGATGGAAACTTTTCTATCATGTCCATAAAAAGTTGAATGCATGTCTGATTTCCTAATTTAATTTTTCGGAATTGTACTGTTGGAATTAGAAATGCCAAATGTGAATGTGCTTACGAACTTTAAGGTTGAAGACTGACGCACGAAACAGAACCATCATGGTTAAAGTCACCTAAATTGAATACTTTTTTTTTTGAGTGCAGTGTACTTGGGTGCATTATGTAACTGTGGATATTCTCAAGTTGATATTAATATTTGTGTCGTAGTTGAGTTTTGATGTCAGGCCTCCGTCTATAGACAAGATTTTAAACCGAGAAATGGTCTCACAGGACACTCCTTCAAACTGAAATTAAAGTAACCAAATCCTCAGAGTTTTTGGCTGTCAGTTTGAAAATTCAACTTATAAATATAAGAAACGTCACATTTAAAATTTGTTCGCAAGTCGCCCTCATCCTCTTTCACTTGTGAAACAAAGTTGAAAAATATTGTTTTCTGTTTTCTATATTAATATGTAATATCTATTTCAGTATAATCAATTAATCACTACATAATATCTTGTCCATATTATGGACAAATTAAAAACAATCATTTATTGTGGAACTATTTGTGCTAATATTTTATATATATATATATATATATATATATATATATATAGGGGAGGATCAAGTGAGACCATGTCTCTAGGTGAGACACAATGGACTAATCTCAACCATCCCCCACTATTAATCAATGGGTATGATTTAATGGATAAAAAATATATTAAAATATTAATTTAATCAATATAAGGGTAGTGGGGTAAAATAACATAACAAGTTAGTTACAAAAATAGAATCAAATCTCTTTCTCTCTCATACATCTCCCAATTTCCCCAATCTCACATCTCTCTCCTCTCTCTCTCTCTCTCTCATTCCTCCATTAACGCAAATAAAGAAAAACGTGAAGAGCTTGAAAATTACGGTTCATGAAAATTACAGAGAAAAAACAAGAAAAAATCGGTGCAATATTACGGAGAAAAAACAAACAAAGTGAGTTCGAAAATTAAATATGCAACAAAACTCAACTAAATATGCATTATCCGAAAACTATCTATGTAGCATGAAAAAACTAATATGTAGTACAATATATCCAACTATGCAAGACGTCATAAACTATGCAACAAAATCAACTAACTATGTATTATCTAGAAACTATCTATGCATTGTGGAATAACTAATTATGCGAGACATTATGTAACATCCCATTTTTATAATTTCCAAAAGCAACATCCCATTTTCATAACTAAATATACATTATATTGAACCAATTTATGCAGTAGTATAACTACATATGCAGTACGTTATATTCAATTATATCTTGTTTTCGTAAAGCAGTGCCAATAAAATAACTAAATATGCATTATTTGATGTCTAATTATGCAGTAGAAGAACCCTAACTATGCTGTAAAATAAAAATATTTGGGAAAAAAAAATAGGTTCCTTAAATTCCGCCACAAAATCCGGCAGAGTCAATTTCAACCCATAAAATCCACTGGGACCACTAATTTGAATTACAAAATTACAATCTTACCCTTAAAATCAGCGAAAATTAGGAAATAATTAAAAAAACTGCATCCCTTCATTTTTTAAGATCAATGGGTAAGATGAGTCAACTTTGTCTCACCTAGGGAGGGTGGTCTCATTTGAACCAAATCATATATATATATATATATATATATATATATAGGATATGGATCAAATAGGTCCTCCTACTTGGGGTGAGTCCATGGGGACACATTCAAACCATAGATCAACAATTTTGGGTGGTCAAGATTTTTAGCTTTTTTATGTTTATTTTTTTTTTTGTTTCAAAAATTAAAAAGGGTAGGGTGGTAATTTGACATTTTAGAATCGAGTTACTAAGATTTCATTCCCTCTTTCACGCGATTTCACCCACTCTTCACGCACACGCTCTCTCCAGCGTTTCGATTTCAAAAAAAAAAAAAATTCTTTGTTGCTTATGTAGTATAGGGTTGTTGCTTATGACTTGCTTATTTAGTTAATATATATGTGATGCATGTGTAGTGTATATTCATTGCTTATGTAGTATAAGCTTATCGCTTATGTAGTATGGGTTTGTTGCTTATGACTTGCGTATGTAGTTAATGTATTCGTGGTGCATACGTAGTATATATTTGGTGCTTATGTAGTATCGGATTGTTGCTTATGTAGTATGGATTTGTTGCTTATGATTTGCTTGTGTAGTTAATGATATATAAACCATGACACATCTACACAATCAACAAATTACATCTTCATAAGCAAACTCCGAATCAAGTCAAGCTCTAGCAACTATGGCAAATTGTCTCGCAACATTTTTCACACAATAGTGCATTGAAGAAGAATGATGAATGATTTCACAGTAGTGCGTTGAAGAAGAAGAAAGATGAGATTTGTTCACGTTGAATTTGACGTGAGATTTGCATAGATTGTGTGATCATAATGCGAAAAGAATCCCATGAATATTGGGTAATTGTAGGATGACTAATTTACCCCTTGCTCTAATTACCAACATTTAATCTGAATTTTTAGCTCTAAAATCATAACCATTGAAAAATCTAGATATGTGGCTAGGATTGGTCCCTATGGACTTACCCTAAGAAGTGGTCTCATATAACCCTCTCCTATATATATATATATATATATATATATATATATAGGGGTTGGTTCTTGTGAGACCATCTCTTGGGGTGAGACCGTAAGACCGATCGGGCGTTATAATAAATCAATGGATTGTTGAGATTCAAACATTAAAATTAGTATTGATATTTATCATTTAATTCGAAAAGGGCATTATTGTCTAAACATAATTAAAAAAAGTCAATGATAATCAAAGATTTATACTACCATATCCATTGCTATAATTTAGGAGACCCAAATCAATGGAAATCACCTCAATAATCACACTCATCTACTCCAAAAAAAACGCAAAAAAAAAAAAAAAAAAAAAAATCCGAGGCAACTTTCCAAATTTTTTTCTGATTTTTCGAATTAATTAGAATTTTATATTAGGATGTTATAAATGAATGGACAATTTGACATATATGTTTCCCATAATGTTTCATTTTTATCATTATATTGATGTATATATAGCTATATTGTGGTGCATATGAGGTTGGCTGTATAATTAAAAAAAAAAGTCAATGATAATCAAAGATTTATACTACCATATTCAGTTGCTATAATTTAGAGACCCAAATTAATGAAAATCACGTCAATAATATCACTCATCTACTCCAAAAAAATGCATAATCAATGGAAATTGTTGCATAATCATTCCTTTATGCTACAAAAAAATTCCGAGACCATTTTCCAAATTTTTTTTCTAATTTTTTGAATTAATTAGAATTTTATATGATGATGTGGTGCAACTCCTTAATCGTATTGTTGCATATTTAGTGTTTTAATGATGTATTTATAAGTATATTATGTTGCATATGTTGCATTTCCGTTTCTTTAGCTATCTTGCGAATCACATCAATATACTTAAATATGCAAAAAAAAAATCTATATATACATCATACTGTATAAAAAAATCAACATAAGAAACAATCATATGTGAGGAACATAAACAAAGCTAAATATGCAACAAAAATATTGTATTTATACATCATAACTGTTTTTAAAAATCAACAGTAAAAAAAATCCATATATTAAATCTAAGACTCGTTGTCATGGCATGACAATACTTCATTAAACTCATCAACAGCAATGACATGACAATATTTCATTTGAAGATTTAAAATCTGAGACTCGTTGCCCCTTTGCAGATCACATCCCAAGCCTCTCACGGTCCTACCTTGCCCCCTGAAAAAGTATGCATATATAAGTCAATAATTGTGTATATATATTTCATGACTAATGCATGATTCATAAACATAACATGACAATCAAAACACTTAACATCTAAAAAACATTAAAAAGGTCTTATCTATGCAATAAACATGGTTTTATAAAATTTATAATTTGTTTGCATAGATTATAACAGACCGATGCATAATTCAAATACAAACGATTCGTGTAATATTGTGATGCATGGCTGCCTTATCATGATAATATGCACGAAATATTGCTATCAAATGCAATAAAAAAAATTAAATCTATACATCAAATATATATACAATAAAACAACAACAGAAAATTTAAAATATTGTCAAAAATTGCAACAAAGTAGTGCATTCCACTTCGACATGATTATATACAAAAATCGACGTTGTTTCATTACATATGCAATGAAAAAGTGCTAAATATGCAATAAAATTATTGATCCTATACATCAAATATAAAAATAAAAAAAATTCAAAACCTAAAACCTAATCAAAAATTTCCAAAAAAATCTTGTATTCACCCAACAAAATTACATATGCAACGAAAAAGTGCTAAATATGCAACAAAATTATTAAATCTATACCTCAAACATAAAAAACAGAAATTACATATGCAACAAATTACACTAAAATATGCAACAAATTAGACTAAACTATGCATACAAACTAAATGGACAAAAACTTTCAAACAACCAGCCATATAAAGCCCCAACTGCTACTCTCAAACAACAAACTGCACATCAAAGCCCCCTGCTTTGCCTGGACCGAAAAATATACTCACTTGAAAAAAGCATTTTTAAAAAACTAAGAACTACTTCTCTAATAGACAAATGAAAAAACGAATATAATCACCACAAAACAAGCCTTCTCGCAAGTTCTGTCACATAAAAATCAAAAAAAAAAAAAAAATAAGACTAACGAACCAGAAACCTTAACGAAAGCCCTAAAAAAAATTCATCAATTTTTCAGAAAAAAAAATTATAGAAAAACACATGCAACATCCTATATAGAACTTCCCCTGAAGAAATCGGCAACTTCCAAACCAAAAAAATGTCAAAAACACTGAAAAGGAGACTTATATTAACAAAAGCCCTAAAACAATTCAAGAATTTTTCAGAAAAAAAAAAACACATGCAACAAACTACATAGAACTTTCCCTCCAGAAATCGACACCTTCCAGCCAAATAGCATATCAAAAATTGAGATTCTGACTAACCTTAACCGAGAAATGTAAAATTCCGATCTTCTTCGCCTTCGCAAAAAACGCCGGTGAGTTTCTCCTACTTTTCCTGGTGCCGTTTAGTGAACATTCTAAGAAAAACGAAGAGACATAAGACGTGAAATGTGAGAGAAGTTTGAAGAGCAATCACAGCCAAAAATCACGGGTATAATCTACTCCATCTTTACTCATAATGTACAAAATTATAATTCTATCCTTAATTAGATTGACCGCTTTGTTTCGCATTACAAAAATACCCTCATAGCGTATTTAATTACCTTATATAAAGAATTAATCAGATCCATCCAAAATAAAAAATAAACGGTCTGGATCGGTCTCTACGGTCTCACCCTGGCATTATGGTCTCATTTATATATATATATATATATATATATATAGGTATTGTTCAAATTAGACAAATATCTTTGGGGTGAGACCGTAAGGATTGATCATGCCGTTTATTCTTAATTTTGAAGGGCTTAGATTATTACAAGATTTAAGGTATTTTAAAAATTTTAAAATGGTTACAAGGATATTTTTGTAAATATGCATACCGATTTTTTAATTAAGGACAGTTTTATAATTTGGTAGGTGATCCGTAATTGATTTCACCGAGATTCTTGGAATATGGATTTATCCCAAAATTGAAGATACATGTCTCTTTAACATTAACTTATGTTTAAGAGTTCTCTCAAAAATTCTTTTAAAGAGAGAAAAAGGCGTTGAAGACCAACCAAGGTTTGGAAAACAAGAGGAAAGACATTGAAGGCGGACTCAAGATTGAAGAAAAATTCGGTAAGAACTTTATTTTTAGATTTCGACTTTTTCATATAGTAATTGTTACGAACTTTTTTCTTTTTTTTTTTTTCAATTTTCTGCAACTTCTTGCCCGTCATATTAAATTTTATTTTTGGTATTTTTTTCATTTTTAATGTTTTGTTTAGGTTTTTGCGTATTTTTGTGTAGTGTGTAAGATTTTTTCATTCAATTTTTGTATGGGTTGGCCGTGTATAAGGAGTTTTTTACATGGAGATTTTTAGTTAAATTTACTGAAACTTGTTTGAGTTCATATTTATATCATCGAAATTTTAGTTTTTAAGTAGGATTAATTTTCATTCCATTGTGTTGGTTAGTTTGGAGTTGTTTTTTTGTGGGAGTTTCACATGCAAACCGATGGCCTTGGCAATTTTGATTTTCTTAGATTTTTTTTGTTGTTTTTGGCAATAGGGGATTAACTCAAATGATTAGGTTTTTAGTATGTATTGATTTTTTTTGGTGTATAGATACAATGTATTTGTTGCATTTACACGTGTTGATTTTTCAATATAGTTATGATGTATATATAGAATGCTTTTGTTGAATACTTAATTTTGTTTATGTTGCATACTTAGAAATGTTTTTTGTGTTGAATTTTCAATACAGTTATGATGTATAGATAAAATATTTTTGTTGCATACTTGGGTTTGTTTCTGTTGTATACTTAGAAATATATTTTGTGTTGATTTCTCAATATAGTTATGTTGTATAGTTTGAATGTTTTTATTGCAGTAACACGTAATTGTCATGTTTTTTAATGCATATTTTATTTTTACATATTGTATACATAGTTCAAGTTAGTTGTATATATAATGGTTGTTCATGAGAGTTGGTGATATAGAATACTACATTATGGTGTATAGACAGTAGAGGATTGTTGTTCAAATTGGTTTTGCGTATTTGGAATGTGTACATAGTAGTTATGCTTTTAAGTTTTTAGTTGTATAGATATAATATTTTTTGTTTGATGTATAGATATAATATTTTTGTTGCATACTTAGCATTGTTTTCATGGCATATATATTGAAAAGACACGATTTTTATATACAATCATGCCGGGTGAATGCACGATTTTTTGGCAATTTTTGGTAATATTTTAGGTTTCCAGTATTTGTTTTTTATATATATGGTTGATGTATAGATTTGATTTTTTTTTCGTGCATATTTTTCATGATAAGGCAGTCATGCATCACAATTTATACACGAAGAATTTTGTATTTGAATTATGCATTGGCCTGTTGTAATTTATGCAAACAAATTACACTTTTCATATATCAATTTGATATGCATCAATCAGCTAGTATATATGAATTATTTTTACCAATTTATTCATTAGTCTCGATGACTTATAGATACATCATAATTTAATTATTTATACAATATAATACAATTATTTAGGCACATTTTTTTGCACGGTGCAGAGATAACAAACTCAGGTTGTCAACAATGGCTAAGTCTAAACAAAAGAGGGAGATTTCGCTAGGAGGGGATGATTGAGGCAATGGAGATGGTAGTTCTAGTACCAAAAGGGCGAAGGGTAGGAAATCAAGTCAAGAAGGCGTGCAAGTTTTTTAGAAATTTATGAGTAGGTTTTAGTTTTCGATTTTTTTATTTTTATGTTTGATGTATAAGTTTTGTAATTTTGTTGCATATTTTATCACTTTTAGTTGCATATGTAATTTTATTGGGTGACTTTGCAAGATATGTAATTTTGTTGTATATTTAGCACTTTTTCGTTGCCTCTCTTTTAGGGTTGTTAGTTGTACCTATTGATATAAAATTAACATTAAATATACACAAAAACAAGATGAACAATGCATCATAATATTTTTCAGATTTTATGTTTACAAAATATGAAAACTATATTATTCATTAAATATGCAACATAATATATGAACAAGACATCGATATAAGATTAAATATGTACTAATAAATATGATATAATCGTAGGTACATTAAATATGCAACATACTATACGTATCAATACATCAAGTATACTATTAAATATTCAATATTAATTATAACACCAATACGACCCAATTTTTGTGTTCATTATTTTGCATCCATGCATCATTACCTTCAAACAAAATATATAACATATTATACGTATACATGCATCAATATATAGTTAGGTATATATAAATTCAATATCTTTGGGGCCAAAAAAATTCATAAATGCCCGGGATACAAATTTACTTATGCAAATTTTCGTTTTTATTTGGATAGAAATTAGAGTTTTTGGAGGGGATTATCATTGATTGCACCTACTAAATTATAGGTAATAGATATGGTAAGTTAGAATCATGCAAATCTTGTTAGTTGACCGATTTTTATTGATTGTGAGATATGCCCTCACTTGAAAATCATGATATATAATGCTTCTATATTTAATGTTTCAATCTCAACCATCCAATGATTAATTATAACGGTTCAGATTAGGTCTCACGGTCTCACCACAAGAGATGGTCTCACAAGAACCAACCCATATATATATATATATATATATCGATTGGATCAAAAGAGACTACATAATTAGAGTGATCTGATTGAACTAATCCCGCCCGAGAAATTTTAAATTTTAGATGGTTGAGATTTACCCAATTTAATAGCCTTTTTTATTTTTTTCAATCAATAAAGGGTAAGATGGTAATTTTTCATTAGCATTTTCATTCCTGGTAATCATGTTATGGTGTTCGGTGGGTCCCCGTCATCTCCCCAATTCTTGGCGAAGTCAAAACCCTATCCCCGCAAAACGAGGAATGAATATGACAAAAAGAAAAACCATCTTACCGCCACAAGGAGCCAATAATCTTGCCGATTTCAACAAAAATGGCAGAAAAGAAAAACCCCTCAATCAAAAACCCATTTGCTAACTATTCCAAAAATCCACTCTCCATAGCCTTTGGCGCTTAAGTGCGAACAAGTTGAAACCCTATTATACGGCCTTAAACCTAACATCGTTCTCTTGATTTCGCCGATTGGATTGGTAAAGAAGACGATGCGATGTGGAGAAAACGAGAGGGGCTTACGAAGAGGCGGTGAGGATTGTTGTATATTTATATGTTTTTCGATGTATACTTATATGTATTTTCTTTGTATAAGTAGTTAAATTTTTATTTATGTATTTATGTTGTTGTATACTTATATGTGTTTTGTTGTATACTTATATGTGTTTTGTTGTATACTTATATTTTTGTTTGACCATTGTAATATGCGGTACAAATATGTTAAATATACAACATAATAATGTTAAATATACAATATATATATGTTAAATATACAAAGGTCAATAATGAGCATGATTTTTTCCCTCTCTATAATTTATTTACTTAATCCACGGTCACCACATATTGATCGAGTGTGTTCTCTCTCATTATAAAATCTGAATCCTTAATTCATGGTTCCCACATGTTTTTGTTTCATCATTTTAATGTGTAGTGAAATTATGTTAACATATATTAAAATAATGTTAAGTATACAAGAAATCACCGATAAATGTACATCATACTCCATGATCGAGCACATTGAGGATTTTCTCTCTCGTAGTGCGATGTTCTCTCTCCCCACGTGATTTTCTATCTCCTAAGAACTCGCCATATTTGGATGGTCCCCACATGTTTGTTTTGACAATTATACCCTTATTTTGTCTTAATTAATTGTTTAATTTAATTTTAACCCCTATTTATCTTAGTCATTGATATGTATAAAGGAGAGTTGCGATGAATCCACATTGTCTCACTATAATATGTGGTCTCATGGATCCTCCTCTATATATCAACATAAAAAAAAATTTAATGGAAAATGACAGCAATATAATTAATTAAATATATTATCGATGTGGGATCAACTCTTGTGCTCTAGTGGTTAAGACATGTGTTATAATGGTACATGATTTTTCCGACTGATTTTGTAGTTTTTCAACAAAAACTCAATAAATGTGGAAAATGACAGCAATATAATTAATTAAATATATTATCGATGTGGGATCAACCTTGTACACGGATTCGATCCCACACGAGTGCATGTGTCCCCCGAGTTCCCCATTGTACAAAAAAAAAAAAAAAAAATTATATTATCGATGTATGTATATATTAATATTTATACTCTAATTATATCATTATCCAAATTATTTATATCATCAATTCAAGCCCCCACCAGAAGAAATTACCAGAGTTATGGGTTCTCAGGCACAATCCAAGCTCCCCGTAATAGAATTCAATGGAAAAACTTGATTCCAGGCACAAGTTCCTGGAAATCGACATCGGTTTTAGTCCGACAGGCCCTGGAATCATACGGATGTTTCGTGGTGGCCTACAAGAACATCAGTTCGGAGCTGTACGAGGAAACTTTCGATCGGACGGAGGAACTGTTTGGTCTCCCCTGGAAACTAAAAGGAGAAACACTTCTGAAATTTCAGGGTCGGGTTATGGCGGGAGTTTTCCTCTGATGCCTCTGTTGGAATACTTGGGGTTTGAAGATGGTGGAACTTTTCAAGCTGCAAATAATTTCACCAGCCTCATGTGGCCTGATGGACACCATAAATTCTGGTAATTATATAAATATATATATATATATATATTATGGTAATTTAAATATAGTACCTTGCATTTTTTTGGCAACTCAACACAATAGGCAAAATTATAAAAATAGTAAGAGCGTTAGGAAAAGATCTAATTAAAAATCAACCTTTACAAATAAGTCTTGTATAACTAAAGAAATATCTCGGTATTGGTCTTGCAAACTGATTTACAAAATAATCATGTAATTGTATGAATATATCAATTTTTGTACTAATTTGACCCAATGTTGTAAAAAAGCGCTAGGCGCTTGCTAGGCGACGGGATTGGGAAAAAAATCGTCGGCGGACAAGGGGAATGGCCTAGCGCCTAGGCGGGATTAATCGGGGCTAGGCGGGGATTTTTACAACAGAGATTTCATCTAATTACAAATACGTGAGCGGCACATGTAGCTCCCAATTTTCG
The DNA here is from genome assembly GCA_016081115.2 of Rehmannia glutinosa. Lineage (NCBI taxonomy): Eukaryota > Viridiplantae > Streptophyta > Magnoliopsida > Lamiales > Orobanchaceae > Rehmannia > Rehmannia glutinosa. The sequence continues at coordinate 369,911 of JABTTQ020002268.1, read as the reverse complement.
GAAAATTAGGATTAAATTTGAGATTTTAATACAATTAAGAGGCTATTTTGCAAACCTTATTTTTTTCAAGACAAAAAATAAGATGTTTATATAGTATGGAAGTATTTTGCAAGATGTGATTTTAGTAGGGCCTTTCTGCTTATATACAAACTAATTTTGCAATTTTACACCACACAAAAGTAACACATATTCTCACCAAAATTGCTTACTTGGCAAATCAAAAGGAAAATTTGTTAATATTTTTTTCCCCAAAATCACAAAATCCATAAATCTGTTTGAATCATATGTCTGGTACATGATTTTTCCGACTGATTTTGTAGTTTTTCAACAAAACTCAATAAATTTGCCTAAAAGATTGAAAACCACTATTCGTTGATTTCTGTGCCCCATCTGATTAAGAATAGTAAATTAAGTTGCAGGACAGGACTATAAATGAATTTTTGGAAGATAACATATGCATGATTTTGCAAGTTAACTAACACTTTCTCTTTCTGCCCTGTTTTGCCCTGTTTTGCAATTATAATAGTGAGACTATACAGGCATACTGTAAGCTGTTATTGGAATTGAATCACACGGTGATGAAAATGGTGGGTAGCAGTTACAATTTGGAAAAATACATGGACCCTTTAATTCAGTCGTCGTTTTACACGACAAGACTGATGAAATATCACTCGCCAGGCGAAAACAAGGGCGATATTGGTATTTTACCTCATCGAGACAAGAGTTTTATGGCTGTGATTGGTACAAATGAAGTCAAAGGTTTGCAGATAGAAACTCGTGATGGCGATTGGATTGAATATGAGCCATCCCCTGGAAAATTCATAGTCATTGTAGGTGAACCATTCATGGTGAGATGTTCCAAATCCTTTATTATAACTGATTTTTTTATAATTAGGCTAACTCTTGGGGTAACTTTTATAATAATTTATTCTAAATTTGAATATTCATGTGAATGGACTAAAGTGAAAAATGTTCAGGCATGGAGCAATGGCAGAATATATTGTCCACTCCACAAAGTCACCTCAATAGGAAGTAAAGAAAAGTATTCAATCGGCCTTTTCTCTTTCATTCGTGGTATTCTTCAAGTACCAGAATAGCTTGTTGATGATGAAAATCCATTGAAATTTAAACCTTTCAGTAATTTGGAATTCCTTGAGTACTGCAAAGAAGGGGGCCAAAGCTGAAAGGAGTCATCCAAAAATACTGTGGAATTTGAGTACAATACAATGTCCCTATATATTTTATGTTATTTTGAGTGTTATTAATTATTGTTCTATGCTAAGTATATCATTTATGCCTTCAATGTATAAAATTTGTGGATATTCTCATTTTGGTATTTCATATTTGCTTCCTAGCTTAATTATGTACAACAACTTACGTATTATGATAGCAACACTGAAAATAACAAGAAATTTCGAAAAATTGATGTTTCTATATATAGAATTTCGGGTGCCCTTTCAGACTAGGAACAACTCTTTGTTAGGATCGATCAGGATTGTCAAATTGTGCCTTCTGATCAAGAGTCGTGATATGATGGTCCACATCGCATCCTAGAGAAGGTATACATCCATTGGCATGCACCCTTGCACACTAGACAGTTGTGTCCAATCATGTGTCATGTCTGTGAACAGACACATCCAATCAGTGCTCCCTTCCTGCCACATGGTGCCATCCAGATGACTCCGCCAAGTCACTGCCACTTGAGCTGTCCTACCACGTCACCGAGCCACTGGACCGAACCCTGGTTCATTTTTTTAAAACTTTAAAGCTCCCCAAAGCTCCTTGCAACAATGCGAATGTGCACCAATACGACTAAAAGTGACGAGTGTGGTTTCGACTCGGATGGTGCTCCGTACTCTCCTTGGTCCTCTTTTAGCTAGCTTAAATCTAGTCAAAATTGACTTGGTCCATTATGGGGTATCATAAGGAGCTTCACATAATTACTCCTTATTATTGGTGAAGTTCTATGTAAACAAGTCAAACATGTGAAATGCTTTAATTTCCATGTGACTCTCCACATTATCACTCATTCATATTTCCATATATAATAGGCATTTCAGTAGCTTATTTTATGCATTAATTTTTCATTCACCCGAAATTTATTTTTAGAAATTCAAAATGTGAAATTCATCTATCCACAATGTAGATTACAATTATATCATTTATTTTACATAACTAATAAATGATCCTACTCAACAAAAACCCATTTTTCTAAACCAATTTCAACAAAAACTACCTCATAAGTTTACCCTAATTATAAAGAAATTCAGTTATCTTTCACGACAAACATCCTCTTGAGATTTGTAGTTATCTAATAAATTTCCGCTCTTATGGTACAAATTTTCAGATAAACAAAAGTTAAGGATGTATTTACAATTTTAAAAAATAATTGAGTATTTTTTTTGTAATTAAGCTGAGTATTTTATAGAATTAACCCAATGATCAAATGGACAAAACTGATAACTGATCTTCGGTTAAGGGAAAGCGACAAAAATACCCAACATGTCCTGTGAAATGCTCCTGTCTTTTTACTTTCTTACAAATACGTTGGCATCTCTTTTCCACTATGCAAAAACGCCCATGCGTACAATAGAAATCGTTACAACTAGATCTCAACTACTAGATATTTTTACTTTTTTACAAATACGTTGGCATCTCAATTTTTGGGCTTGTGATATTTTTCCGCTCCCGTATTTTTCTTTTAACATTTTTAGAATCGTGTATTGTTTTTGCAGAATTTTCATAAGTGGCAATATACTAGAACTTGTTGTCAGTTATTAATTTATTTCATTAGGGCAGATCTCTCGTGAGATCGTCTCATGGAGCCTCATATGGTCATAATTCGCTCTCCTGGTCCCTCTCTCTCTCTCTCTCCACTTTTTCATGGTCCCCTCTCTCTTCCTCACATCTTACTCCTCTCATGGTCCCCTCTTTCTCCTCACGCCCTACACCCTCTCTTTTCCCACATTTCTCTCTCTCTCTCTCTCTCTCTCAACATGCATACATGCATGAAATAAAAGAAAAAGATAAAAAAAATAAAGTACCACTTTTTATGAACAAAGTATCACGTCTTATTAAAAAAGTATCACTTCAAATGAAAAAATATCACAATTGATCGGAAAAATATTACTTATTATTAGAATAAAATATCTCTTCTCATGAAAAAAATAACATTTTATTAAAAAAATATCACTTCTCATGTAACAAGTATCACTTATTATGAAAAAGTATCACTTTTTATTTAAAAAATCAATTTTTATTAAAACAATGTATCATTTTTTTTGGAAAGGTATCACTTCTTATTAAAACAAGTATCACTTCTTATTAAAAAATTATCAGGCTTTTATTAAAAAAATTCAATTTTTATTTATAATTTACAACTTCTGATTAAAACAAATATCACTTCTTATTAAAAGATAGTATCACATCTACATTGAAAAGTACACGTTTTTAATGTATTTCTTTGGGTATTTTCTTTTTCATTTGAGGAGAGAGAGAGAGAGAGAGGGGGAGAGAGAGAGAGAGAGAGAGAGGAGATGGGTTAATTTGCATAAATATTGTAAAATTGAATTGAAATTATGAAAATATGAGGAAAAATGGGGGGTTTGTGATTTTACTCGATGGCGCACATGGGATGTGTGCCTGGTTAACGGTTGCCGCATCAACCATGTACGCCAACAAAATATTTTTTTATTAAATTTCGGATAGCTGGCGCAGGAGTCAGGTGCGCTAGCTCTGTTTTTTAAAAAAATAATTAAAAAGTCAGGTCTGGCTGGCACAAAAAAAGTTGACACAATCTGAAAATTTATGTTCTTATTTATTTGGTGAAATTAAATTAAATTTCTCATGTTTTAATTTTTTTCTAAAATAGTATTTTTTTTTAATTTAAGGAAATTTATTTTGGTGCTTTAACTATTTTTATTACTGACTAATTAATACACAAATTAATCCAAATATAACCATTAATAACTTTACATTTAAAATTAAAATATCTCAACAAATTATTACTAAATACATAAATTTTGACTAATGCTAATCCTAATATCTATGTCCATCGGTGCCACATCCCGGAGGATTCTCTCGCATGCTCCGCCTAAGACCGTATTCAGCATTATCAATATCCTGTTGGTCGAAAGCAGACGGGCTCGGATCCATGTCCATATAACTCCTCTGAAATCCACTAGGAAATGGTACATGCAAATGTTGAAAACTTGGACGCGCATATGCAGTTGGACCTGCCATTTCCATATCCGTGTTCGGCAGATTAGTAAATGATGTGGATTGGGTTATTATGAACTGATCATAATCCACAGGGTGTGGCATATATTGTGTATGATGAGAAATGGAGGGACCTGCCGCATATCTAGATGGACCTGGCACATATCTTGATGGACCTGCTGCATATGTGTGAGTTGTATGTGGCGCAGTAGTGGCCGTCCGTGTATTGCGTGCCCGATTATGCTCCTGTGATGGATAAGTTGTCTGTAAAACGACTACGGTGGAGGCATCTCTAAGAGACGCCGCACACTAGTCATCAAGTACACCACTCGGTCCATGTCTTCCTGAATTTCGTGGTCTACCCCGAGTCGGTTTAACAAATAGTTTCTTCGATCCATCGATGTTCTTTGGGTCCGATTTCCCAAAGGATTTAGACCACTTTCAATTCTAGCCGCCCTCACACCTCATCATATGTATTTAACTCAACACATAGCAATTGTTTCAATTTCCATTCTCAATCCTCGAGTAAACTTATGCGGTTTATCTTCTTCTACAGACTATCAATCCCGGTGCATATTTAGACAATCGATGAAATTGATTCATATTGTGCCACCATCATCAATCCCCGCCTCAATCGATGGAATTCATCTCTACGAGCCTCACGGACAACCTAGGGAATATATTGTTTTCAAAATTCGTGATACAAAATGGTCCCATGTTCTTTCAATGCCTAAATTCTCCCATTTTTCACCCACCATACGCCACCAATGATGTGCAAATGCCTGTAATCGGAAAACAACAAGAGTCAATCGTTGTTCTTATGTGTAATCCAAAGGCGGCGAATATACTTTCAATCTTCTCCAACCAATTCTCGCTTTTACATCGCCTGGCTCTCCTATAAAAACTGTGGATCAAAACGAGAAACCTTTCTAACACTTTATCTTGAGCCTCGTGTGCCGAGCCACATTTGGGCGGGTTCTGCGGTTGATTATTCTTCATTTTGCAAATATTGTATTAATTGTTGTATTGACATTCTTTGCTTGATCTCCTGGCATCGCAGAGCTGGTGGTGGTACTTGTTCTAGATTTTCATTCCTCTCCTGGTTGAGGTTCATAACCGCGATTGACACGAGGTCGACCACGTTTTCTATTATCCGCCATCTATTACAAAATTTAAAGATATGGAAAGTTGGAATCGAGTTGATAAAATAAATATAAAATAAACTCAAAAAATAAAATCATAACCTAAAATAACCTAAGCATTGCCAAAACGACCTATACGTCCGAGGTTGAAGGTTCTCGAGTTACACTAAATCCACAAAAAGAGAGAATCTTATCCTCGAATATGCTCAAGTATAGTTTCTTTCTACACTCAAGCTTTGATACCACAACTCACGCCCTAATTTTCATCATAAAATCCGTCGTAGTACAACTCAAAAAGGTCAAAACATAATACTAAAATTATACTAACATCCAAAAAGATTTACATGATATTATTACACAAATGAAGTCTAGCCAAATCAACCTAAAACCAAAACATCCTAAGTAACAAATTCTTAAATTACAAATCACACTAAGTATCGAGCCCAAAATAGTTTAAACCTATTACATGTCTTGCAAACCTCTCCATAAGAGATCCGCGATCCACTTTGACGCGATATTCACTCCTTGTTTTCCAGTGTGTCGCCTATCACCTCTCAAAAAATATTTGAAAATGTGGGGTGAGCAAAACGAGCGCGATTGGTGGGGAATGGTGGGTATATTTATAAAATACAAAGATTATATTTCCAAAGTTGAGCAAGTGCATGAGTTGAATTTATAAAATGAATAATTGCTTATGTGAACCACTATGCACGAAAATCGTATACAAAAGCAATTTATCAATTATGTGCGCTTAAATAAATATTTTGTTCACAATATTTTCAACATCACATCCACTAACATTCTCATGTAATCTTACCGAAATATACACAATTATCAATTTCCATCACGCAAGTGCTAACAATCGGATCAAAGAACACTAAGGGTCATGATGGTGTTGATCGGGCAACCACTATGCCATTCTACCTTATATCTTCCCAAATCAATATCAAGCTAAAGCCATAAACTACCTTATATCTTCCCCACTAGCTCGACGTCTCTTTAGCTATGGGTCGAAACCTGAGATCGTCATATTCCGAATATACCCATACTATGACCCACTTCGCCTATTGGACACTCCGTCCTTCAAAGGTGGGATTAGGACCAGAAGAGCGCACAAAGACCGCGGGCGACCTACTCAATCTAGGTGCGACTACTCCCACCTCACTGGGCCCCAATTCAATCTTATATACTTTCACAAAGTTATTAATCACACCAAATTTGGCAATTCAATCCATTTGATAATGGCACTTATGCTCAAATCAAGCATAATAACACACCTAACAATTAAAAATGGGCTACGAGCCCAAGCAAATACTCAAGGATACAACATCGCTTTATATCACATATAAATAAATATTAATTGATATGGAATTCATCAAAACGATTAATTGGCCAGGTAACTTATAATTTGAATATTTAAAATTGTTATCATCTAATTAAACTATCAGTTCAATCTCCACTTAAAAGATCACTTTTGGATTTTACTTGTTCATAATTTGGTTAACAAGAGAAAACAAAAGTAATTATGGCCCGACACTAAATTGCCTAAATTGACAATTCAGTTTTCTTATCTTCAATTCTTTATAAATAACTTAATTAATCTGCAACTATAGTAATATCATGTTACAGGTTCAGTTTTTTTTTATATATTATAAATCAGTCCTTTAGTTTTAGCAAATTATATTTGACATCCATTTTTTTAATTAATGTAAAACTAGTCCAAACCTACTTACAAATTAAAATTAACAAATTTTAACCATGATCAGTTGGTAATCATCCACCAGCCTCTAAGTCCAGCTTTAAGTTCTATATCAACAAGTCTTAGAAAATTTCATTTTAGTCCTCATTTGTTTTTAAAACATTATTATAGCCCTCAAGCTTTGTGTTGTCATCACAATTAATCCTAAATTGTTAATAATCCATTCAATTTAGTGTACCAAAACTTTAGTTAGGTACCACAGTCCAAACTTTTAAAATTTCAATTTAGTCCTTCATTTTTCCAATTATTACAATTAGACTCAATTTTCCAATTAAATTCACCAATAGATTATAATTCATAAAATTCACATATAACAAAATCCAATCAATACATACACATGAATATACACTAGTTTCATGCATCATAATTAAATTTTCTGAAAAAAATAAATATAAACAACCCATGAATGACTTTTGTTTCAAAAATTTTACCCACCTCTACAAAACTTGGAACTTTCTTACTTCAATTCCACTTCCAAAAGAACCCCTACAATATCACCATGAACCTAAAGTTTAGGGTCATAATCATCAAATTAAATCATAAAAATCCTCCAAATAACCTCTAAACTTACGTTAGGTACTTGATGACCAAATTGAGGTCAACTTCTTCCTCTTAATTCTAGTTTTGGCCTCTCGGTCCTTCAAGAAATAACTTTTTCTTCTTAGTCTAACTAGTATGGCTGATTTACTAGGATGATTTGAGGTTTTTTTATGGTATAAAAGTTAGAAGGAATTTGTTGATTTTTGGATGTCGGGTTTCGAACGAGAGAAAGAGATAAAGATATTTTTGTTTCCTTCTTTTTCTTATCTCTTTGAGTAAGTTGGAAGATAAGATAAGGATCAAGAACTCTCCTTATCCTTTAAAAGTTTCAGCCAATACAAAAAAAAAAAAGTAAAAAGAAAAATGAAGATAAAATCTTGGCCAAGCAACTAATCATGTGGTTAAAATGTAACTTAGTCACCAAGCTAATATTGAAAAGTTCGGCTTTGGATAGTTGTCCAATTAGGAGGAATGATGTATTTTTAAATATCAAAACCAATCCTACAATTTCGGCCATCAAGAAAAACAAACAATGAGAGGTTTGAAAAGTCAAGAATAGTGGCTAATTGCAATAAAATAAGATATCATAATGATGAGGTTTTACTATAATTTAGGAGTAATAATAATAAGCTTATGGAAAAAAATTGAGTAGGCAAAATAAATAAATAAAATGAGTAGTATTTGATTCCTTCGAGTGGAAAAAAATTAATAATAACTCGGACAATGAGTACAAGTATCGGGTTAGGAATTTCTAAAAGAATTACTATCGCCTCTAAAATAGTCAAAATGCTAACAATGTTCTATTCCTAAAAATAATAATTCATGAATTCTACTTAATCGACTAGAAGTATCGCAAATAAAACTAAATGACGTAAAATATATTTATACCGCATGAGTCGTAGCGTGAGTTCAAAATACAATATAATTATTTTAGATATAATCACAATGATCTCCGAGGTTGGGTCTCACATTCTCCCTCCTTAAAAGAATTTGGTCCTCCAAATTCCTTCTCGAATAACTCGGGTAATTCCTTTTCATTTCTTCTTCGCCTCCCAAGTGGCCTCCTCTCGGTTTATCATGTTTTACGCCATACCACTTTTACTAATGATATACACTTATTTCTCAATTCCCGGATTTTCCTATCAATAATCCGTAGTGGTTGCTCCGTATAAGATAGATCTTCAGTTATTTCTGGAATTTCATCAGTAATGATGTGCTCTGGATCTGGATTATATTTCTTCAGGCGTGAAACATGAAATACATTATGCATTCCTCCTAATGCTTGTGGGAGTTCCAAACGATATGTTAAGCTTCCAATTCTTTCCAAAATTTTATAAGGCCTATATATCTCTTGATTTAACTTCCTCCTTTCTTTGATTGAATTAACCCTTTTCTTGGTGATAATCGCAAAACACTTCATCTCCAAATTTAAATTCTAATTCTTTTCACGGTGATCTGCATAGCTTTTCTCAAGGCGACTTTGTCTTTCAATTCTTTCCTTAATAATTCTCACCTTTTCCATTGCTTCTTGGATCAAGTCTATCCTTTGTACCGCATCTCCCGACTCTCTTTCTTTTTGGAGTCCACTGATCATCTATCTCCCAATGGACGGGTGATTTACACTTTCTTCCATATAACGCCTCATATGGTGCCATCCCAATAGTTGCTTGAAAACTATTGTTATAGGCAAATTCTGCTAAAGGAAGGTGGGAATCCCATTACCTTTAAAATCCAATGCACAAGCTCTTAACATATCTTCTAGAGTTTGAATAGTTCTCTCGGATTGTCCATCCGTTTGAGGGTGTGCAAAGAAAGATTAAAACTTAACTTTGTTCCCAATCCTTCGTGTAAACTCTTCCAAAATCTACATACAAATCTGGGATCTCTATCGATACAATATCTTCAGAACTCCATGAAGTCTAATAATCTCTCTTATGTATATTTGAGCTAATCTCTCTAAACTATCCTGTTTTTCCGATAGGTAGAAAGAAAGTGCGCCGATTTTGTTAAACGATTCACTACTACCCATATGGCATCATGTCCATTTCGTGTTTTCGCAAATCAGAACAAAATCCATGGTAATCTTTTCCCATTTCCACTCAGGAATGGCCAATGGTTGCAATAATCATGATGGTCTCGATGTTCGGCCTTTACTCGTTGAGTTAAACACTTAGCAACAAATTCACTACTTGATTCTTCATATTCACCCACCAAAAATGTCTTTTCAAATCTTGATACATTTTCTTACCTCCAGGTTCGAGTGATGAGCTTCGATAATATCTTACGTTTCAAGTCCTCATCATGGGGTATGCAAATGCGATTCCTAAACCGTAAAATACTATCATCCCCTAACTTAAAATCGATTTCCCTCTTTGTATCATTTTATTTTTAAATTCTCCAAATTTATGATCTCTCTGTTGTGATAATAGAATCTCAATCAACAAATCGGTTTCACAGAGAGGTTGGCACATGAGAGTTGAATTCCAACTTTCTTAGGATTCCAATAACTTAGTTCCTCCAAAGACTTCCATTCTCGTATCATCAATCCGCAACATATGTTTTTCTACTTAAAGCATCCGCCACGATATTTGCTTTGCCAGGATGATATTGTATGTCAAAATGATAGTCCTCTATCAATTCCATCCATCTTCTTTGTCTCAAATTCAGTCTTTCATGAGAATAAATATTTGAGACTCTTATGATCTGAAAAACAGATAAATTCGGCACCATATAGATAATGTCGCCACTTTTTCAAAGCAAACACTATTTACGCTAATTCCAAATCATGTGTTGGGTAATTTACCTCATAAGGTTTAAGTTTCCTCGAGGCATATGGAATTACCTTTCCATGTTGCATTAATACCGCACCAAGTCCTTCTCGAGATGCATCGCTATAAACCACAAATCCTTCTAATCCCTCGGAGTAACGTTAGTACAGTCTTTGTAGTGAGTCTTTTCTTCAATTCTTGAAAGCTCGACTCACATTTCTCGTCCCATTCAAATTTTACATGCTTTTGTGTTAGTCTTGACAATGATCCTGCTATCTTGGAAAAATCCTTAATAAATCTACGATAATATCCGCAAGTCCCAAGAAGCTTCTAATTTCCGTTACCGTCTCCTCCTCTTCCATTCAACAACTGTTTGAACTTTTGATGGATCTACTTTGCAATTCCACTACCGTAAATTATGTGTCCTAGAAATGCAATTTCCTTCAACCAAAATTCACATTTACTAAATTTGGCATACAATTTGTGTTGTCTTAAAGTCTCTAATACTGTACTTCAAGTGACTTTCATGCTCCATCTCCGACTTTGAATACACGAGTATGTCATCAATAAATATAACAACAAATTGATCCAAATAAGGTTGAAATACTCGATGCATTAAATCCATAAATATTGCAGAGCATTAGTCAATCCAAATGGCATCACCACAAATTCAAATGTCCATACCTTGTCCGGAAAGTCGTTTTCGTATGTCCTCCTCTTTAATTTTTAATTGGTGATATCCTTGTTGCAAGTCTAGCTTTGAATATACCTCGCTCCTTGAAGTTGATCAAATAACTCATCTATTCTTGGCAAAGGATACTTATTCTTAATAGTAACACTACTAAGCCCTCGGTAATCAATACATAATCTCAATGATCCATCCTTCTTCTTGACAAATAACACCGGCTCCCCACGGGGAAGTACTCGACGAATAAATCCCAATTCTAGTAACTTCGTAATTGAGCTTTCGGGTTCTGGAGTTCAAGCGGAGCCATTCTATATGCCACCTTTGCAATTGGTGCGCTTCCTGGATTATGTCAATAGTGAGTTCAATTTCCCTATCGGGGGTAATGAAGTTAGTTACATTTAAAAACATCCAGGTAGTCCGATACCACGGGTACTTCATTAATAGCTTTTTTATCACTATGCTTATTAATAAGGATCGCCAAATATCCTTGAGCTCCTTTATAAATAGCCTTTCTAGCTTTAATCATCAAATAATGGGAGTTAAATTAACTCTCGCTTTTCCTACCAGTTCAACTATGGGCTTCCCCTGGTATACATAATTTCACCAATTTTGTGCGACAATATATGTTAGCATGATGTTTACATAGCCAATCCATCCCCAAGATGACATCATAATCTAATATAGACAATTCAACTAAATCTGAAAGCACTCATCATCAATCTTCACATCACATGCATTAAATATCACATCAGTTATTTGGCTAACACCCAAAGGAGTCAAAACTTCCAAGCAATATGGCATACGCTCCATGCATGCATTCAAGTTGTTTGTAAAATGTGGTGCAACAAATGAATGTGTAGATCCAGGGTCTATCAAAACTTTAGCCAAGTGTCGATACAAAAAGCGTGCCTTCCACTACCTCGCTTGTCTCTGGAGCTTCTTGTCCTCGCGAATGCAAACACCCGACCTTGCATCTTAGGGCGATTTCCATTCTTATTTCTTAGTTTAGCCGTGTCAACCACCGGATTATCATTTCCCGGAATTGCTATAAGGCAATCTTTAACTTGATGTTTCCCACTACCACATTTTAAACACTTTCCAGTTTTTCGCCAACATGACTCCAGTGTATGACCTGGTTTACCACAATAAGAACAGGTTAGAGTTTGAACCTGATTTCCTTTTCCTCTAACACCACTCGGTCCAGTCTTCGGTGAATTTCTGTGGTCTACCCTGAGTCGGTTTAACAAATAGTTTCTTCGATCCACTGATGTTGGGCTTTGTCCGATTTCCCAAACGATTTAGACCACTTTCAATTCTAGTTGCCGCCCTCACAGACTCATCATATGTATTTAACTCAACACATAGCAATTGTTTCTGAATTTCCATTCTCAATCCTCGAGTAAACTTATGCAGTTTATCTTCTTCTACAGCTATCAATCCCGGTGCATATTTAGACAATCGATGAAATTCAGATTCATATTGTGCCACCGTCATCAATCCCTGCCTCAATCGATGGAATTCATCTCTACGAGCCTCACGGACAACCTGGGGAATATATTGTTTTCGGAATTCGTATACAAAATGGTCCCATGTTCTTTCAATGCCTAAATCCTCCCATTTTTCACCCACCATACGCCACCAATGACGTGCGGCTACCTTCTAATCGAAAAACAACAAGAGTCAATCGTTGTTCTTCTCGTAATCCAAAGGCGAATATACTTTCAATCTTCTCCAACCAATTCTCGGCTTTTACATCATCTGGCTCTCCTATAAAAACTGGTGGATCAAAACGTAGAAACCTTTCTAACACTTTATCTTGAGCCTCGTGTGCCGGAGCCACATTTGGCTGGTTCTGCGGTTGATTATTCTCGCATTTTGCAAATATTGTATTAATTGTTGTATTGCCATTGCTTTGTTTGATCTCCTGGCATCGCAGAGCCGGTGGTGGTACTTGTTCTAGATTTTCATTCCTCACCGTTTGAGGTTCATAACGCGCGATTGACACGAGGTCGACCACGTTTTCTATTATCCGCCATCTATTACAAAATTTAAAGATATGGAAAGTTGGAATCAGTTGATAAAATAAATATAAAATAAACTCAAAAAATAAAATCATAACCTAAAATAACCTAAGCATTGCCAAAACGACCCTATACGTCCGAGGTTGAAGGTTCTCGAGTTACACTAAATCCACAGCAGAGAATCTTATCCCGAATATGCTCAAGTATAGTTTCTTTCTACACTCAAGATTTGATACCACAACCTGTCCGCGCCTAATTTTCATCATAAAATCCGTCAGTACAACTCAAAAAGGTCAAAACTTAATACTAAAATTATACTAACATCCAAAAAGATTTACATGATATTATTACACAACAATCTAGCCAAATCAACCTAAACCAAAACATCCTAAGTAATAAATTCTTAAATTACAAACCACACTAAGTATCTCGAGCCCAAAATAGTTTAAACCTATTACATGTCTTGCAAACCTCTCCATAAGAGATCCGCGATCCACTTTGACGCGGATATTCACTCCTTGTTTTCCAGTGTGTCGCCTATCACCTCCGAAAAAATATTTGAAAATGTGGGGTGAGCAAAACGAGCTCGATGGGTGGGGAATGGTGGGTATATTTATAAAATACAAAGATTATATTTCCAAAGTTGAGCAAGTACATGGGTTGAATTTATAAAATGAATAATTGCTTATGTGAACCACTATGCACGAAAATCGTATACAAAAGTAATTTATCAATTATGTGCGATTAAATAAATATTTTGTTCACAATATTTTCAACATCACATCCACTAACATTCTCATGTAATCTTACCGAAATATACACAATTATCAATTTCCATCACGCAAGTGTGACAATACGGATCCAAGAACATTAATGGTCATGATGGTGTTGATCGGGCAACCACTATGCCATTCTACCTTATATCTTCCCAAATCAATATTGGCTAAAGCCATAAACTACCTTATATCTTCCCCACTAGACTCGACGTCTCTTTAGCTATGGGTCAAAACCCGCAGATCGTCATATTCCTAATATACCCCTACTCAATCTAGGTACGACTACTCCCCACCTCACCGGGCCCCAATTCAATCTTATATACTTTCACATAAAGTTATTAATCACACCAAATTTGGCAATTCAATCCATTTGATAATGGCACGTATGCTCAAATCAAGCATAATAACACACCTAACAATTTAAAATGGGCTACAGTCCAAGCAAATAGTCAAGGATACAACATCGCTTTATATCACATATAAATAAATATTAATTGATATGGAATTCATCAAACGATTAATTGGCCAGGTAACTTATAATTTGAATATTTAAAATTGTTATCATCTAATTAAACTATCAATTCAATCTCCACTTAAAAGATCAGCTTTTCGGATTTTACTGTTCATAATTTGGTTAACAAGAGAAAACAAAAGTACTTAGTAATCGACACTAAATTGCCTAAATTGACAATTCATTTTCTTTTCTTCAATTCTTTGTTTTTTTCTTTCTTTATAAATAACTTAATTAATCTGCAACTATAGTAATATCATGTTACAGGTTCAGTTTTTCTTTTTTTATATTATAAATCAGTCCTTTAGTTTTAGCAAATTATATTTGACATCCATTTTTTTAATTAATGTAAAACTAGTCCAAACCTACTTACAAATTAAAATTAACAAATTTTAACCATGATCTGTTGGTAATCATCCACCAGCCTCTAAGAACAGCTTTAAGTTCTATATCAACAAGTCTAAGAAAATTTCATTTTAGTCCTCATTTTTTTAAAACATTATTATAGCCCTCAAGCTTTGTGTTATCATCACAATTAATCCTAAATTGTTAATAATCCATTCAATTTAGTACCAAAACTTTAGTTAGGTACCACAGTCCAAACTTTTAAAATTTCAATTTAGTCCTTTAGTTTTTCCAATTATTACAATTAGACTCAATTTTCCAATTAAATTCACCAATAGATTATAATTCATAAAATTCACAAATAACAAAATCCAATCAATACATACACATGAATATACACTAGTTTCATGCATCATAATTAAATTTTCTGAAAAAAATAAATATAAACAACCCATAAATGACTTTTGTTTCAAAAATTTTACATACCTCTACAAAACTTGGAACTTTCTTACTTCAATTCCACTTCCAAAAGAACCCCTACAATATCACCATGAACCTAAAGTTTAAGGTCATAATCATCAAATTAAATCATAAAAATCCTCCAAATAACCTCTAAACTTACGTTAGGTACTTGATGACCAAATTGAGGTCAACTTCTCCCTCTTAATTCTAGTTTTGGCCTCTCGGTCCTTCAAGAAATAACTTTTTCTTCTTAGTCTAACTAGTATGGCTGATTTACTAGGATGATTTGAGGTTTTTTTTTATGGTATAAAAGTTAGAAGGAATTTGTTGATTTTTGGATGTCGGTTTTAAGAACGAGAGAAAGAGATAAAAATATTTTTGTTTCCTTCATTTTCTTATCTCTTTGAGTAAGTTGGAAGATAAGATAAGGATCAAGAACTCTCCTTATCCTTTAAAAGTTTCAGCCAATACAAAAAAAAATAAAAAGAAAAAATGAAGATAAAATCTTGGCCAAGCAACTAATCATGTGGTAAAAATGTAACTTAGTCACCAAGCTAATATTGAAAAGTTTCGCTTTGGATAGTTGTCCAATTAGGAGGAATGATGTATTTTTAAATATCAAAACCAATCCTACAATTTCGCCATCAAGAAAAACAAACAATGAGAGGTTTGAAAAGTCAAGAATAGTGGCTAATTGCAATAAAATAAGATATCATAATGATGAGGTTTTACTATAATTTAGGAGTAATAATAATAAGCTTATGGAAAAAAATTGAGTAGGCAAAATAAATAAATAAAATGAGTAGTGTTTGATTCCTTCGAGTGGAAAAACAAATTAATAATAACTCGGACAATGAGTACAAGTATCGGGTTAGGAATTTTTAAAAGAATTACTACCGCCTAAAATAGTCAAAATGCTAACAATGTTCTATTCCTAAAAATAATAATTCATGAATTCTACTTAATCGACTAGAAGTATCGCAAATAAAACTAAATGACGCCCAACATGTCCTATGAAATCCTACAAATATGCTCCCCTTTTTACTTTTTACAAATAGGTTGACATCTCTTTTTCGCTCCGCAAATACGCCCAAAGTACAATAGAAATCGTTACTAATAGATCTCAACTACTAGATATTTTTATTTTCTTACAAAGACGCTTGGCATCTCCACTTTTGGGCTTGTTATATTTTCTCGCTCCCGCATTTTTCTTTTAACATTTTTACAAATGTGATATTTTTTTTGCGTAATTTTCATAAGTGACAATATACTAGAACTTGTTGTCAGTTATATTAATTTATTTCATGAGGGCGATCTCTCATGAGATCGTCTCATGGAGCCTCATATGGTCCTACTCCGCTCCCTGGTACATCTTACTACTCTCATGGTCCTCTCTCTCTCTCTCTCTCTCTCTCTCTCTCTCTCTCTCTCTCTCTCTCTTTTTTCTGTCTCTCTCCCCTTCCACTTTTCTCATGGTCCCTCTCTTCCTTACATCTTATTCCTCTCATGGTCCCCTCTTCTTCCTCACGCCCTACACCCACTCTCTCCCCACGTTTCTGTCTCTCTCTACATGTATACATGCATGAAACAAAAGAAAAATAAAAAAAAAATAAAGTACCACTTTTTATGAATAAAGTAACACGTCTTATAAAAAGCATCACTTCAAATGAAAAAAATATCACATTTGACTAAAAATATATTACTTTTTATTAGAATAAAATATCGCTTCTCATGAAAAAAATAACTTTTTATTAAAAAAATATCACTTCTCATGTAACAAGTATCACTTATTATGAAAAAGTATCATTTTTTATTTAAAAATAAATTTTATTAAAACAATGTATCATTTTATGGAAAAATATCACTTCTTATTAAAACAAGTATCACTTCATATTAAAAAATGATCAGCTTTTATTAAAAAAGGATATTTTTTTTATTTAAAATTTACAACTTCTCGATTAAAACAAAGGGTAAATGACATGTCACCCCCTTAATATGATAGCTTTTGGCACATAACCCCTAGAATTAACATTACACCACTTCATCCCATAAATTTAAACTAATGATAACACTTTGCTTCCCAAAAGCCCATTCGGGCCAAGACATTAAATATAAAAATTGAGGGGACCTTTCTAATGGGTTTTCTTGGCATGCCAAAATTCACAAAAGAAAAAAGTAAAATAAAATTATATGTAATTTATTAACAAAAATTATAAAAATCCAGACTTATTCAAAAGTCTACAAACTTTTTTTTAAAAAAGATAACTGTTAAAAAAGCTAAAAATAGTAAAAAAAATTGAAATTATTTTAAAACCCTAAAATTATAAAAATAAAATATGGATATTGTTGATAAAACTATAAATCATTTATAACAATTTGTCATTCATTTAAAATATTTTAGTTCCAAAAGAAAAACTCAAAACTCTTTCTAAAAGTTTCTAAAACTTAAAACCGATTTCGATCAATTTTAAAACTTTTTAGAAACATAGGATATTAGAACCGGATATTAAAATTTGAATATTTTTAGAAACTTTTACAAAGACTTTTGAGTTTTTTTATTTTATTTTGGAATTTAAAATATATTAAATAAATATCAAATTGTTTTATAAATGATTTATAGTTCAATAATATCCATATTTTATTTTTATATTTAGGGCTTTAAAATAATTTCGATTTTTTTTTACTATTTTTAGTTTTTTATCAGATTATCTTTTTAAAAAAAAAATATAGACTTTTGAATAAGTCTGTATTTTTAAATTTTTTAATAAATTACAAATAATTTTAAATTTTACTTTTTTCTTTTATGAATTTTGGCATTTTGGCCCGAATGGGCTTTTGGGGCAAAGTGTCATTATTAGTTTAAATTTAGGTGGTGAAGTGGTGTTATGTTAATTATGGGGGTTATGTGCCAAATCATAAATTAGGTGGGTGACATGTCATTTACCCTAAAACAAATATCACTTCTTATTAAAAGATAGTATCACTTATACATTAAAAAGTACAGTTTTTAAAAAGTATTTATGTGGGCATTTTCTTTTTCATATAAGGATGGAGAGAGAGAGAGAGAGAGAGAGAGAGAGAGAGAGAGAGAGAGAGAGAGAGAGAGAGAGAGAGAGAGAGAGAGAGAGATGGGGTAATTTGCATAATTATTGTAAAATTGAATTGAAATTGTGAAAATATGGGGAAAATGGGGGATTTGTGATTTTACTCGATGGCGCACATGGATGTGTGTCTCAAGTTAACGGTTGGCATGATCATCCATGTATGCCAATAAAATATTTTAGTTGACGCACATATGTAGTTGGACTCGCCATTTCCATATCCGTGTTCGCATTAGTAAATGATGTGGATCAAGTTATTATGAATCGATGTGGATCAAGTTATTATGAATCGATCATAGTCCACAGGTTGTCAGGCATATATTGGGTATGATGAGAAGTGGATGGACTCGTCAGATATCCGATAGACCTGGCGCGATATCCGATGGACTCGCAAATATCCGGATGGACTCGCCGCATATGTGTGATGTGCATGTGGCGCAGAGTGGTCGTCCGTGTATTATGTGCCCGATCATCATGCTAATGTGATGGAATAGTTGTTTTTGAAAACGGCTCTTGTAGAGGCATCTCTAAGAGATGCCACACACTAGTCATCTCCTCAATAAAGTCATGTCTCTCGTGTGATCAACAGATCGGTGGTCGAAGCACTAACATCTCGAACACTAATCCACGGTCGATCGAGTAGTGTAGTCCGTAACACACAAATACCGAATACATAATGATATAATTTAAATATGCATAATAATGAATTTATAGGTAAATTACCATGGCATCCCGAGTCGTAGTGTCGCCGGTTGATACCCTACCGTCATGTGCATGTTCTCGTGGACTTATTAACTGGCCGTGGTAATACGACTATAACATGTGTGATATCCATGATCGCGCTCCTACCATGACCTATCGCGTCACCTCCAACAATGGATTGGTGTGCCATCGCCCAAACTAAACTCAAGTAGCATGAACATGTGACCAATCTTATCTGTCCTCAAAGACTTGCTCGGATGGTGAAACTCCATGATAGCGTGATTTATCAACGGGCACTGAAACCTCCACAACTCAAATATATCATGGTCCCAATGCCATTATATCTCCCGAGTTCATGTCATATGGCTCCCAAATCCACTAAGATAAATTCAATTATGAGTTATTGTATTTGAATATGTAGTTAAAGTTACATAGTATGAATATAAATCCTTATGTGTCTATTTGTTAGTCTCGTCTTCAAAGATGTCCCCGATGATACGCATGAATGACTAGCAAAGCTGTGTGTAATCACAGATTGCATCCACGCCTAAATGTTAAAGTAGAACATATTAATTACATATTTTGTTGTAAGAAGTTCACTGTTGAATATATACAATGTTAGTCGTCCAAAGACGAAGACCGCACAAAATGGGGAAAGGTAGCTCATCTACATTGGTCTCGTCCACATATAATCGACCTGGAAACTTGAGAACGTATGGTACGAGGGACAATCACAAAGAATCCCGCCCAAACCCAAATCTAACATAATAGGTAAACAAATGGCCAATGACCATACACATTTATTTATCATGTGATGTGCAAATGTAAAGACATACGAAGCTAAATTTAAATTTACCTGTAATAGTAACATGACATCACCGATGACGTGTTTTCTAGCCTCTGCACAATCGCATAACTCTCTACAAAGTAATCGCTAAAACAACACTACCCCAAATATATGAGAGCGGAGAGAGAAATAGAGGGGACCATATGTGCATGTATAGAGACGAGAGAGATGCATGTGTGTTTGATTTGGTAATGAGGCTTGGTCTCACGTATTTAGATTCATGAGAGTCAAACATGTTTTTTCCATTTAATTATAGAATCATAAATTAAATTAAATACATCTATAAAAGTACAAATTCAAAATAACCACATGTATATAACTAAATATGAATTTTAAACTTTTAAATGATGAAAATCAATTTTACCTGATCTTTGATTGTTTTAACCAAGTTTCGGTTATTTATAAGTGATAATTGCGAAACTACCCCATAAGTTTAGCCTAGTTATAAAACATTCTATTATCTTTCATTAGAAAAGATTTGTATTTACCTAATAAATTACCCTATGTGGTATAATGTTTCAAATCAAAACAAAGTTAAGGATGTATTTACAATTTTAAAAAATAATTGTGTTTTTTTTTATATTTAAGCTGAGTAGTTTATAGAATTGACCCTATTTATGATCAAACGGATCAAACTGATAACTGATTTTGGATTAAACCGCGATCCGGTCCAACCTGGAAAGCACAATTGCACCAAAAATTGGGTAATCAGCCTCATGATTCCTTCAATTTTCATATTTTCTGTTTTTTTTTTTTTTTAAAGTGGATCGAGAATAATGGATACAGTCTGATCATTGATGACCAGAACATGCTATAATTAAATCAAAACTATAATTAGGCTAAATACTCAAGACTCCAGACCCTTCATTCGCAGCCCTTATTAGGAAATGGTAGTGTATAATTATTGTTATTTGCTATCCTGTTCATATATAATATAAATACCGATATAAAAAAAAAAAAGACTTCTGTCAGATTTGTTGGGATTGATCTATCAACAACATCGGGCAAATTTTGTCCAAAGATAAGGAAAACGACAGCAATTATTTAAATATATGTTGATGTATCTATTTATGTTTTAATTGTTCCATTATCTAGATTATCGTACGTCATCATATTGTTTTCGTGATGACTATTTTTTTTTTAGTTTTAGTTTTTGAACAGGCCCTTATCAAGGTAACCTTTACATAAAAACTGACCATTCTTGGTCATTACAAACTTGTCGGACTCAAACACTAGTCTAAAGCCGGCCTTACTAAGCAACGGACCGAAACCAAGTTCTTGCGGATGTCCTGGGACATGCAAAGACATCTACAAGCGTAAGCTCCTTCCCGGAAGTCATCTTGAGCACCACCTTTCCAAGCCCAACGATGTTGGAAGTCGAGGAGTTCCCCATGAACAACTTTCTTCCATTGATCGGAGTGTAGGAGGAGAACATCTCCTTATCGGCACAAATGTGATGAGTAGCCCCTGGTATCTATCCACCACTCCCTTGGGTTATCCACCATATAGGCTTCAAACACAACGACGGAGAGATCGAGCTCCGACAAGTCTATTGGAACCGACTTATCCTCCGTCACATCGGCTTATTGGTTACCACTTTGATTACCCTTCTTTGGGTGTCGGCAATCCTTCGCCATGTGGTTCGGTTTGCCAATTGTAGCAATTCCTTGAACTTTTTGGCCTTGCCTTTCTCCTTCCCGGAGTGCTTACGTTTCTTGCTAGTGCTCGACTCAAAGAAGATTGGCATTAGCCTCCATTCCAGATTTATCGGTTTTAACATCGATTTCGGTTGTCTTCTTCGATGCGGCCGAACAATCGATCCTCAAGCCCCATCTCTTTGCGCTTGTGCTTGAGGTAGTTTTTGAAATCCTTCCACAATGGCGGCAATTTTTCGATAATTGCGGCCACTTGAAAAGATTCATTCAAAAGCATCCCTTCGACACTAAGTCGTGAAGGATGATTTGAATCTCCCGAACTTGGCTGATCACGATCTTGGTGTCAACCATCTTGTACTCCAGAATTTGCCGACAACAAATTTCTTTGTGCCGCATCTTCCGTCTTGTATTTCTTCTCCAATGACCGCCACAATTCCTTGACGCCTTGAACATGCTATAGACGCGTTGAGAGTGTCGTCTAGCCCGCTCAAGACGTAGTTGCGACATAGAAAATCGCTGTTATGCCAAGCATCCACAAACGATTCTCGATTGTTGTCAACTTCGCCTTCTTCAACGGCAGTAGGGGGTCGCCCTTTAGAAACGAGCCAACCCCAAAGTAGTGAGGTAGAACAACATTTCCTGTTGCCAACGTTTGAAGTCGGCACCAGAAAAACTTGGGCGGCTTTTCGCCTTGAGCGGAGCAAGAAGCCATGGGTGTGAACGAGATCGAATCGATGCCATCGTCTTCAACAGAAACGTAGGAATGGAAAATTTTCGTTTTTCGTCTTGCGATTGTAGGGTAAAACTTTCCGGTGTATGGATTCTTTTTGGAAAATGGCCGGAAGATTGTGTAAAGGCTTAGTCGAGGCCTCAGTATTAGATACTGATCTCCGCAAGACGAAAACGCCCGTATACTAGTGCTTACGGCTCGGCGCGCCTAAGATACAACGACTTTACGCTCCCAAGCGGAAGACAAAAAAATCGAACAACAACGAACAACAAGTTGTTCTTGACTTTCAAGCTTTTGAACGAAAGGGAAAATCAATATGCTCGTATGATGCAAAATGACCGGTTATTATCTCGAGTTTTTTTTCGTCTCTTAAATCATCTCAGGGGCCTCAATATTATAGGCAATGAAGTGCCCGTACGGAAATTGCGTCCAGAGGCTCGAAAAGGCACATTTGCACTCGAACAGACGCACTTTTCGCGGGGAGACGACCAGCGCACGGGCCGTGCGCTGCCCGTCGCGGTGCTCCAACTTCGCATGGCGCACGACCAGGCGTACGGGCCGTGCGCCGCCGTCGCGGGTGCTCCAACTCTCATGCATGGAGCACGACCACGACGCACGGGTCGTGCGCCCGGCCGTCTTGCGCGAGTAGAACCTTCTCCCAGTTTGAACTTATTTAATTAATTACGAAAATTAATTAAATCTATTTAATTAATTACAAAAAAATTAATTAAACATTTAATTTTAAAGGTTTTTGGTCCAAAAGAATAAGGGCCTTGAAGCCCAAGCCCAAGCCCAAGGCCCTCGACCCAGACCGGCGGCGGCGCGGCGCGGCAGTGTGTGCTTTGAACCAAACCCACAAGCATGTAGGTCCTCTCCCCTTTAAAAACTTGGGTGCCCCCAAGGCCCAAACCCATTTGTCCAACTTGGGATAACCATTTATTTGTGTTAAGTGTCTAACTTCTAAAGATTAATTTCTCATTCACCCTAATCGTTTTTTGAGAAATTCCAAATGCTATTCTCATCTACTCTCTTAGTAGAATTTTTACAAATAATTTAATTCCATTTTTCACAAATGGAAACCACTTAATTAATTGGTCAAAATCGGGTCAACACCAATTTCTCAAAGACCAATTCTAATAGAAATTGTCAAAACTTTTCTTCAACCAATCATGTCGCGAAAAGATCTCGATGGCTAGCTATGTTATCGATTGAGAAATGAACTATTGAACAATTTGATTATATTGACTTGATTAACACTTTTACCGTCAAAACGTAATGCAAGTTGTATTCAAATACTTATTTTGATTTTTGAACATGAATGTCATATTATCATAACTATAATAGAATTGTTTTATGTTTGTACATTATATCTTTTTTTTTTTTGTTATTTTAAGTTGCTCTTTTATATAGAGAAAAGGGGTTCTAATTTTAAAGTTTGATTCACGCCAAAAATTGATAGGACAGCGCCTGCTTATATATGTATTTTTAGGGCCCTAACTAATCCATGCACATTGATTGTTGCATGCATAGATTACTTCTAAGTTGTAACTATAAAACTTTTGAAAATTGGAAATGTACCTAACCAGTGACTAGTATATATAGCACTAATATTTGTAGACATTGAGTACAATAAAATTACTTTAAACACGTCAAGAAATCCATCATCTAATATGGGTTCTCACGCACAATCTACCCTCCCCGTAATAGAATTCAATGAAAAAAACTTGACTCCAGGAACAAGTTCCTGGAAATCGACATCGGACTCAGTCCGACAGGCCATGGAAACGCGTCACGGATGTTTCGTGTTGGCCTACGACAACATGAGTTCGGAGCTGTACGAGGAAACATTCGCCTGACAGCGGAGTTGTTTCGTCTCCCCTGGAAACTAAAAGGAGATACACTTCTGAAATGATTGGGTATGGGTATGGTGAGAATCCGCCTTACATGCCTCTCTTTGAGAATTTCGGGATTGAAGATCTTGGAAATCTGGATAATGCGGAAAATTTCACCAGGCTCATGTGGTCTGACGGGCACGATAAATTCTGGTAATCATATTCTTGAATTTTAACTATTTTTATTTTTAAACATGAAATTATCAAATTGTGAAAGATAAGTTACTGGATGATAAATGCATTTTTAGAAAGATAATAATTTATATATATGCATGATTAGCGTAATTGCATTTTTTGTCTTGTGAATATAAGGGGATGGCATATTTAATCCTGTAATTATTGCATGTATGTAGCAATTTTGGTCAAGTAGGTAAACACAAGTGGCATAGTTGGTCCTCTAATTATATTATATAGCAATGACGAGGTTTGTCCCATAAATTTTGATTTTTGAGCAATTTGGTCCTATAAGTACTAAATTTGTACAATTTTGTTCCTGAAAACGTGAAATTTGGCTTAGCCACTTGCAAAAAAGGGGGCTGTGTTTCGACAATCGAGGAGGCCAATATTTGGAAGATCAAAAATTTATTTTATATAATGGATAATTACAAAAACATCCTTGATGTTTGGGCTAATTATTTACAAAAAAAGTAGAAATTTTTCAAAATTACAAAAAACCGCTCAAGATTGATTCTCGTGTTAAATTGAAGGGGTAATTGTAATATTTTTTTATAAATATAAGGGTTTCTTTAGATATATTTTTTGCTTATAAAGAGGAAAATGTAAAATCGAAACAAACCTAAAGAGTTTTTTTTTGTAATTTTCAAATATCTATGTTTTTTTGGTAATTAGCTCGAAGTTCGAGAGATGTTTTTGTAATTATCGCTTTATATAATAATATAACTCAAAAATATATTTTGAATATGCATCAAATACAATGCCAACACTCTTTATTAAATATCCCAAAATACATAATTACAACCCTAATATATTAAATTTTAGAACATCTCTCTTGCATATCACACAAATCATCTATATGTGAATTAATGAGCTAAACTAACTAAACTATCAGAATATCACCTAAACCAACGATACTTATATGACCAAATATGCTACCTCTTTGGATTTATAGGACCAAAATTATTACATAAAATATTTACAGGACCAAATATGCCACCCCTTTATACTTCGAGAACCAAAATTGCTTAAGCCATGCATGATTTTGCAAATTAACTAACACTCTCTTTCTGCCATGTTTTGCCCTGTTTTTCACTTATAATAGTGAGACTATATATTCATAATGTAAGCTGTTACTGGAATTGGATAACACGGTGATGAAAATGGTTACTAGCAGCTACAATTTGGAAAAATACTACGACCCTTTAATTCAGTCGTCGACTTACATGACAAGAATGATGAAATACCACTCGCCAGGCGAAAACAAGAGCGATATTGGTATTCTACCTCATAAAGACAAGAATTTTATAGCTGTAATTGGTACAAATGAAGTCAATGGTTTGCAGATTGAAACTCGTGATGGCGATTGGATCGATTTTGAGCCATCCCCTAAAAACATTCATAGTCATAGTAGGTGAAGCACTCATGGAAAGATGTTTCAATTCCTTTATAATTATAACTGGGTTTTTTCACAATTAGATAAATCTTGGGGTAGTTTTTATAATGAGCGGACTCTTGTGAGACGGTATTTATGATACTTTTAATGTAACAAAGGATACCGAAAGAATTTAAGGGTCCAATTCTTCTAAAAATGCGATGTGCGATAAAAGTGATGCCAACACTTTGCAAAACACAAATGGCGGACTTTTAACTAAAACACAATTTCACAAAGTATGAAATAAAGACAGAATGAGATATAAAACACAAGAGATTGAAAATTTTGCACAAGTATAAAATACTTGTACGGTGTTCATTAGAATAAAAATTATACAAAAGGTAATGATGTTTACAACTTACAAAATTACAAAGTAAATAAGGAAACTAGAAGAACAACTCCCCTCAGGTCTCCGAAAGTAACAACACTCCTTTACAAAATGTGAGAATCTATTTAGTGCACTCCAAACTCTCAATATACACTGAATCTATCTCACATAAACACTCAAAACTCAAGTTCCAAAAATGATGCCACCAATGTTGCCAACATTCCCCGATATCATCGAGCTTCAGAGATTTTCTGGTATGAGAATGCTGGAAGGTGAACTCTCAATTCTCCTAAAATCTATACACGAATTTACTTCGGTTTCGATCCTTAAATAGCTATCACTTGAATAACTTCCTCGCAAGAAAATAGAAGAAAAACTTCCCCGCAAGATTTAAGGAAAGAAACCACCCACTACCATAAGTTTAAGGAGTTAGTAAAGTTAGAAAATTGAATTTAAACTTCTAACATAACTCCCGTAAAAACTGACAATATTAATCGACAAGAATTAACTCAAATCAAAGAAAAATTGAAAGATAATGTTTGATGAAATTCAAACATTAACAATCTCCCCATTTCTTACAGATTTACGACAAAACGCTTGCACAAAAAAACACGCTTAATATTCTCCCCGAATTCAAGGAATAGATCAATTAACAGAGATAAACTCCCCTCGAACTTAAGATGCATGTTAAACACACACGTAAATACTACGAAGGAAAACTAATATATTAACAAGACATATTTACAACCCACAAAGAAACAACCTAATCGTAACATACTAAAGACATAATACCTACACAACTTTAACTATCATTAGAAACAACAAAAAAACACACTAATCAAGAAGTAATATCAATCAAAAACATGTACACAAACAAATGATGCTTAGATGTTACCAACATTTTCAAAGATCATTACCACCATCTTCTTCATCGAAGAACCTTCATCATCACCACATCACCCCAGATTTTGAACCACCTACTCCCCTTTTTGTCCTAAGTCGCCTTCTTTATTTCATCCTCTGTAATCAAATACTCAATTTGAGAAGTAGCATACTTCTCTTGCTTGATCAAAGAATCGAAACGGAGAGAAGGGAACTGGTTTTGTAACATCTCCTTCAGTCCTCGTAGGCAAATCTACTTTCCTCTCTCACCTTTGAGTACATGGGGTTTGATTCGTATAAGAGAAGTGATATGAATCAACTTTTCCCTCTCTTTCTTAGCAAAAAATGGAGTAAATAAGAGATGGAAAGGGAAGACCAATCTCCAAAACCCTCTCAAAGATATAAAGAGATGATTTCACAAATGCGGGACCCAAAATTTATTTTCTGCTTCATCCCAACTCGCATAAAGGATATGCCTGTTTCTTTTGTAATCTAGCTGTATTGGTTGTTGGCAACCAATCGCAATGGCTATCTTGTGCACATCGCATTCTTGGAGGATATCCGGCTGAATATAGCTTCTTTCCTGGGTTCCGCCACTCGCTTTTATGATTTGCGATTAATTCTGTATTTACCATACCATCTCGTAATCTCATGTCCGTCTTCTACAACATCTTCGCCTCCCAAAAATCCGTTCACAATTTGTGGAGTAAAATGGTAGACCTTTTTCCTTAGAAACACCTCTCCAAACTTAGCGAATTTGGTTTAAAAGAATCCAATAAAAGATTGCAATAAAATTCCTTAACAACTCTTTCAACATACGGTTGTAGCATATGTAATGACAAAGAGTTGTCTCTCTTTCGATAGCCAATCATATTATTTGATTCAAATTCTTGCATATGAATTTTTTTATCTTGAAAAACCCTCTCGCTTAAGATAGGACTTCCAATTCTTTGAAACATCCACAAAATAAAATCCCTAGAATAAGACTTTGAGGATCAATACCGAGTCTGTGGAAGAGCCTCTAGCTTGACAAATTCTCAGCCATTTCTCAATCTATTGGAGAGGAAGGAGTTGAATATGGAACATCCAATGTTGCTTTAGGATTCTCCAATCGAGACTTGGTTCTACGTTCGCCCAAGCTCGCAAAGTTTCTTCATCGCTCCTCGTATCTTCTTCCACAACCGGTTCCAATGGAATTTGTGTTGGATTGTGAGCAGGACTAGAAGGAGAAGGAATGTCCGAGGATTGACCCGAATCTCGAGATGATGCCATGATGGGTGCATCATGTTGCTCGACATTTGCCAGCAGACCTCTCTGTTTTCAAGGACGGGTTTGATGATGCCACGATGTTGGCATCATCATTCTAATCATTCGTGTCCTATCTTTGGTGACTTCAACCAAATCCTCTTTGTCCGTGTTTGAACTTCAGTGGGTTCTTCGAAATTGGTTGAGATTGCACAGAACCTTCAACATTTGCACTTGAACCCTCAGCAAACTGGGAATGCTTCGATTTCTTTCTTGGTCGAGCATCACCCACGAGTATCGGAGTCAACCCCTTTCTTCTTCGTGAATAATGCGTCAATGGTAGAATCAAAGGACCAAATACCTCTCTCGAAATCTTGCATGTTTGGAGGGTTTTCGACATCAACGGATTCCCTTCTTCACCTGGGATTTCAAACCCTAGAGGTTGAGGTGCTTCGTATGGGTACAATTGCTCCCAAAATTTCTTCTTGTTCGACATTTGGTGAAGTCGTGTCTGCGCATTGGTGGATCATTTTGAGGTGCAACAACTTCTTCTCTTTCTACACTGTGCTGCATAATGATCCCTTTTTGGTTGCTTGTGCCCACTCCGATCTAATATCCCGAGGATCATACTCAACCATAAGAGGATTAGAAGCACTTGAGACTGAGTCGAAAGATTTTGAGAAGAAGGGTTTTGAGTAGATAAAGGATTCTAAGAAATGAGGTTAGATGGATTAGACACGAGGGGTGCACCCTCTTTTAATTTAGTGAGAAGTTCAAAGAACGTGTTCGTCTTTCATAATTATAATCGAGATAAAATAGATGGAAACCGAAATAATATACTGAATAAGTGGAACAAACAGATACTTGAACATATGGTATTTAAAGTGATTTATGAAATAACCATATAAAGTCCCACTAAGTGTAGTTAAATAACTCACTAAGCCCACTAACCCAACAGCTTTTAAAAACTGTCTCTAAACATGGTGAGAAAAGAAAGGTTAAAATCTGCTCAAACCACCACAACATCATTAGAGTTACTTTTTTTTTTAAATAAAACAAAAAAAAACGAAAAATATAAATATATATAAAGAGAAAAGAAAAATAACAAAGAGATCATGAGATGATATGTACAATGATGCCATCATTTACAAGATCATTCTGTAGCAGCAAAAACAATTTTTCATGTTAGACACATATTTTTCTTTTCTTGCTTAACAAGATCAAAGGCATAACAATAGTACATAAAGACTTATGAAAGTCATAGGAATATAGCTCACTAGAGTATCAAGATCTATGAGCCAAAATGTACAAAAATGCCGAAAAAGCAAGATTAAAAAAATATGTTTGCTCACTTCTTTTAGAATAAGAATCGCACGAGAAATTAGAAGTAATGATAGAGATCAAGATCTGAGAAAATCTCAAGAATACAAGCTACAAACTAAAAGAAAGAAAAATATATACATACAAGATGTGTTACACAGTGATGCAACACATTAAGCATCACATATTAATGAACTGATAAACCAAGATATTTTCTTAGGCAAGAAAACCTCTCAAAATCCAAGGATTTGGTAAAAATATCACTAGTTGATGTTCAGTGAAATATGTTTGATACAAACCAACCTTTTCTCAACCAAATCTCTTATAAAATGATGCCGATGTCAATGTGCTTTGTTCGAGAGTGTTGGACATGATTTTTAGAAATATCGATTGCACTCATTGTCACAAGACATGGTTAAAATCTCACTATTAAAACCATAATCATTCAAAGATTTGTTTCATCCACATCAATTGAGAACAACATGCACCAAAAAGAACTTATTCGGATTCAACAGAGATAATGACACACGCTTTTGCTTCCTCTTGAACCACGAAACAAGATTATTGCCAAGATAAAAACAACCTCCGTGAGGTACTTTTCCTATCATCCGGATCCCCACCAATCGAATCACTATACCCTACCAAGTTCATGTTAGTGTCCTTTGTATACCGATACCTAAATCAACTGTACCACTCACATATTTAATAATCCTCTTTCAAAGATTAAGGTGAGTAATCTTAGGTTCCGCTTGGTATCGAGCACACACACATACACTAAACATCAAGTTTGGATGACTAGCTCAAGATATAAAAGACTTCCAATCATACTCCTGTATAAAGTGGGGTCGACAATGATGCCATCACCGTCCCTCGACAATTTCATACTTGAACTCATAGGAGTTTTCATGTGTTTGCCGCTTTCTAAACTGAATTTTTCACCAAGTTTTTGCATATTTGCCTTTGAGAAACAAAGATACCATCGTGCATCCGTTAATTTGTAAACCAAGAAAAAAATTCATTCACCAACGAGCTCATTTCAAAGGTAGATGACATAGACTTGACAAACTCATCTTTTAAAAAATCACTTGTTGAACCAAAGACTATGTCATCAACATACACTTGAGCAATGACCAAGTGTTGTTTTTCCTTTTTAATAAACAATGTTTAACAACACTTCCTCTTTGAAAACCAACATGTACAAGAAACTCAAGCAAGCCTTTCGTACAAGCTCTTGAAGCTTGTTTCAAAACCGTACAAAGCTTTCTTAAGTTTAAAAACATGGTTTGGTTTATGGGGATCTTGAAAGCCTTTTGGTCATTCAACAAAAACTTCTTCATTAAGAAATCCATTCAAAAAGCACTTTTAATGTCCATTTGAAAAAGTTTAAAATTCGAAAGCAAGCAACACATATCGGAGAAGTCCGATTGATTCAAGTCTGCAACCGGAGCAAATGTTTCATCATAGTCTATACCCTCAACCTCGGTATATCCCTAAGCAACCAACCTTGCTTTATTCCCGATAATATTACCATTCTCATCACTCTTATTCTTAAAAATCCATTTAGTACCAATGATGTTAACATTATCGGCTTGGGAACAAGATCCCAAACATCATTACGAACAAATTGGTTTAATTCTTCATGCATGGCTTCAATCCAAAATTCATCTTTTAAAGCTTCAAACACGTTTTTAGGTTCAATCATGGATATATAGCATGTATAATTAACCATCGACACATAGATGATAGATAGGAAGGTCTCACCATTTCTCTATAATTCATTTTTCTTTACCTCGGTTCACGACCGGATCTGTCACCTCTCCAATTATCTCGAGTCATTGGATGATTTTTTTGAATTTTTCTCGGATGGATTCCTCCTCGACGTAAAATCAAGATAATGATCACCGCCTAAGTCCGACTCAATCCCAACTTGAGTTCCCTCTCGTGATGGGTTGATGATGTTGAAGATGATGCATCATTTCGGCATCATTTTGTACAAAGATCGAATCACCGCATGTCCTTGTGCAAGATATTCTTGATTATAAACCCTATACACATGACTATCCTTGGAATATCCAAGAAATATTCCTTTATCACTTTTTGAGTCAAATTTGCCAAGATATTCTCGATCATTTAAAATGTAACACACACACCAAACACGTGAAAGTACATGAGATTGGGTTTTTTTCCTATCAATATCTTATAACTTGTCATAGTGGTACCCGGTCTCAAGTAAGCACGGTTTGAAATATGACAAGCTGTATTCAAAGCCTCTGCCCAAAATCTCTTTGAAATATTTTTAGAAAACAGCATCACTCTTGCCATTTCCTGCAAGGTTCTGTTTTTCCTTTTAGCAATCCCATTCTGTTGAGGAGTAATGGGAGCCGAAAACTCATGAAAAATGCCACTTTTCATTGCAGAAATTAGAAAAAGAAGAATTTTCAAATTTTCTCCCATGATCAGATCTAATCCGTGCAATGTTAGAATCATGCATGTTGCAAATTTTCAAATACAACTTTTTAAACACTTCAAATGTTTCAGACTTATCTTTTAAAAATTCGACCCAAGAATATGAATATCTTGACAAATCATCTACAACTCTTTCAACATACGGTCTAGCATATGTAATGGACAAAGAGTTGTCTCTCTTTCAGATAGCCAATCATATTATTTGATTCAAATTCTTGCATATGAATTTTTTTATCTTGAAAAACCCTCTGCTTAAGATAGGACTTCCAATTCTTTGAAA
This sequence comes from Rehmannia glutinosa, assembly GCA_016081115.2. Classification (NCBI taxonomy): domain Eukaryota; kingdom Viridiplantae; phylum Streptophyta; class Magnoliopsida; order Lamiales; family Orobanchaceae; genus Rehmannia; species Rehmannia glutinosa. The sequence continues at coordinate 337,624 of JABTTQ020002268.1, read as the reverse complement.
CATCCACAGAAATAAAATCCCTAGAATAAGACTTTGAGGGATCAATACCCGAGTCTGTGGGAAGAGCCTAGCTTGAAATTCTGCACCATTTCTCGAATCTATTGGAGAGGAAGGAGTTGAATATGGAACATCCAATGTTGCTTTAGGATTCTCCAATCGAGACTTGGTTCTACGTTACGCCCAAGCTCGCAAAGTTTCTTCATCGATCTCCGTATCTTCTTCCACAACCGGTTCCAATGGAATTTGTGTTGGATTGTGAGCGGGACTAGAAGGAGAAGGAATGTCCGAGGATTGACCTAATCTCGGATGATGCCATGATGGGTGCATCATGTTGCTTGACATTCTTTGAAAGGGACCTCTGTTTAAAGGGCGGGTTTCGATGATGCCACGATGTTGGCATCATCATTCTCATCATTCGTGTCCTATCTTTGGTGACTTCGAACCAAATCCTTTTTGGTCTCGTGTTTGAACTTCTCGTGGGTTCTTCGAAATTGGTTGAGATTGCATAGAACCTTCAACATTTGCACTTGAACCCTCAAAACCGGGAATCCTTCGATTTCTTTCTTGGTCGAGCATCACCCATGAGTATCGGAGTCAACCCCTTTCTTCTTCGTGAATAATGCGTCAATGGTAGAATCAAAGGACCAAATACCTCTCGAAATCTTGCATGTTTGGAGGGTTTTCGACATCAACTGGATTCCCTTCTTCACCGGGATTTCAAACCCTAGAGGTTGAGGTGCTTCGGTATGGGTACAATTGCTCCCAAAATTTCTTCTTGTTCGACATTTGGTGAAGGCGTATGCGGCATTGGTGGATCATTTTGAGGTGCGACAACTTCTTCTCTTTCTACACTGTGCCCGGCACAATGATCCCTTTTTGGTTGCTTGTGCCCACTCCGATCTAATATCCTGAGGATCATACTCAACCATAAGAGGATTAGAAGCACCTGAGACTGGAGTCGAAAGATTTTGAGAAGAAGGGTTTTGAGTAGATAAAGGATTCTGATAAATGAGGTTAGATGGATTAGACACGAGTGGGGTGCACCCTCTTTTAATTTAGTGAGAAGTTCAAAGAACGTGTTCGTCTTTCATAATTATAATCGAGATAAAATAGATGGAAACCGAAATAATATCTTTGAAGTGAACAAACAGATACTTGAACATATGGTATTTAAAGTGATTTATGAAATAACCATATAAAGTCCCACTAGGTGTAGTTAAATAACTCACTAAGCCCACTAACCCAGCAATTTTAAAAAAATCTGTCTCAGAAACATGGTGAGAAAAGAAAGGTTAAAACTGCTCAAACCACCACAACATCAGTTAGAGTTAATTTTTTTTAAATAAAAAAAAACGAAAAATATAAATATATATAAAGAGAAAAGAAAAATAACAAAGAAGATATCATGAGATGATATGTACAATGATGCCATCATTTACAAGATCATTTTGTAGCAAAAAAACAATTTTTCATGTTAGACACATATTTTTCTTTTCTTGCTTAACTGATCAAAGGCATAACAATAGTACACAAAGACTTATGAAAGTCATAGGAATATAGCTCACTAGAGTATCAAGATCTATGAGCCAAAATGTACAAAAATGCCCAAAAAGCAAGATTAAAAAAAATTATGTTTGCTCACTTCTTTTAGAATAAGAACTGCACAGAAATTAGAAGTAATGATAGATCAATCAGAAAATCTCAAGAATACAAGCTACAAACTAAAAGAAAGAAAAAATATATACATACAAGATGTGTTACACAGTGATGCAACACATGAAGCATCACACATTAAAGAACACATAAACCAAGATATTTCCTTAGGCAAGAAAACCTCTCAAAATCCAAGGATTTGGTAAAAATATCACTAGGCGATGTTCAGTGGAAATATGTTTGATACAAACCAACCTTTTCTCAACCAAATCTCTTATAAAATGATGCCGGATGTCAATGTGTTTTGTTCGAGAGTGTTGGACATTATTTTTAGAAATATCGATTGCACTCAGTTGTCACAAGACATGGTTAAAATCTCACTATTAAAACCATAATCATTCAAAGATTTGTTTCATCCACATCAATTGAGAACAACATGCACCAGGAAGAACTTATTCGGATTCACTTTGTAGATAATGACACACGCTTTTGCTTCCTCTTGAACCACGAAACAAGATTATTGCGAAGATAAAAACAACATCCAGAGGTACTTTTCCTATCATCCAGATCCCCAGCCCAGTCAGAATCACTATACCCTACCAAGTTCATGTTAGTGTCCTTTGTATACCAGATACCTAAATCAACTGTACCACTCACATATTTAATAATCCTCTTTACAGCATTAAGGTGAGTAATCTTAGGTTCTGCTTGGTATCGAGCACACACACATACACTAAACATCAAGTTTGGATGACTAGTGTAAGATATAAAAGACTTCCAATCATACTTACAGTATAAAGTGGGGTCGACAATGATGCCATCACTGTCCCTCGACAATTTCATACTTGAACTCATGGGAGTTTTCATGTGTTTGCTGCTTTCTAAACTGAATTTTTTCACCAAGTTTTTTGCATATTTGCACTGAGAAACAAAGATACCATCGTGCATCTCATAATTTGTAAACCAAGAAAAAATTCGATTCACTGCGCGAGGCTCATTTCAAAGGTAGATGACATAGACTTCACAAACTCATCTTTTAAAAAATCACTTGTTGAACCAAAGACTATGTCATCAACATACACTTGAGCAATGACCAAGTGTTGTTTTTCCTTTTAATAAACAAAGTGTTTAAGTCAACACTTCCTCTTTGAAAACCAACATGTACAAGAAACTCAAACAAGCCTTTCGTACCAAGCTCTTGAAGCTTGCTTCAAACCGCATGAAAGCTTTCTTAAGTTTAATAACATGGTTTGGTTTATGGGGATCTTGAAAGCCTTTTGGTTGTTCAACAAAAACTTCTTCATTAAGAAATCCATTCAAAAAAGCACTTTTAATGTCCATTTGAAAAAGTTTAAAATTCGAAAGCAAGCAACACATATCAAGTCTGATTGATTCAAGTCTGGCAACCGGAGCAAACGTTTCATCATAGTCTATACCCTCAACCTCAAGATATCCCTAAGCAACCAACCTTGCTTTATTCCCGATAATATTACCATTCTCATCACTCTTATTCTTAAAAATCCATTTAGTACCAATGATGTTAACATTATCGAGGCTTGGGAACAAGATCCCAAACATCATTACGAACAAATTTGTTTAATTCTTCATGCATGGCTTCAATCCAAAAATCATCTTTTAAAGCTTCAAACATGTTTTTAGGTTCAATCATGGATATATAGCATGTATAATTAACCATCGGACACATAGATGATAGATAGGAAGGTCTCACCATTTCTCTATAATTCATTTTTTCTTTACCTCTGGTTCCTCGACCGACCGTCACCTCTCCAATTATCCGAGTCACTTTGGATGATTTTTTTGAATTTTTCGGATGGATTCCTCCGAGCAAATCAAGATAATGATCACCGCCTAAGTCGACTCAATCCCAACTTGAGTTCCTCTCGTAGTGCGGGTTGATGATGTTGAAGATGATGCATCATTTAAAGCATCATTTTGTACAAAGATCGAATCACCGCCTGTCCTTGTGCCAAGATATTCTTGATTATAAACCCTATACACATGACTATCCTTGGAATATCCAAGAAATATTCCTTTATCACTTTTTGAGTCAAATTTGCCAAGATATTCTCGATCATTTAAAATGTAACACACACACGGTAAACACGTGAAAGTACTTGAGATTGGGTTTTTTTCCTATCAATATCTTATAACTTGTCATAGTGGTACCCTTCTCAAGTAAACACGGTTTGAAATATGACAAGTCGTATTCAAAGCCTCTGCCCAAAATCTCTTTGAAATATTTTTAGAAAACAACATCACTCTTGCCATTTCTGCAGGTTCTGTTTTCCTTTTAGCAATCCCATTTTGTTGAGGAGTAATGGGAGCCGAAAACTCATGAAAAATGCCACTTTTCATTGCGAAATTAGAAAAAGAAGAATTTTCAAATTTTCTCCCATGATCGAGATCTAATCCGTGCAATGTTAGAATCATGCATGTTGCAAATTTTCAAATACAACTTTTTAAACACTTCAAATGTTTCAGACTTATCTTTTAAAAATTCGACCCAAGAATATGAATATCTTGACAAATCATCTACACAAACAAAGGAATATTTATTTCCTCACAAACTATCCACTTCTACAGTCCAATTAAATCCATGTGAAGCAATTCAAAACAACGAGAAATACTAAAATGTTGTAACACATGATGTGAAACTCTTGTTTGTTTACCTTTTTGACATGGTCCACAAACTTGTGTTACTTTACCTTTCACTTGAGGTCTAGGAATACCTCTCCACGACTTCCAAATTTATCAACTTAAACATGTTTCTAAAGTTAACATGCCCAAGATTTTGGTGCCACAACAAACACTCATCGATCTCAAAGATGATTACAAATTTGATTCAGTTCCACCATGTAACAATTATCCACAGATCTTGTACCAGTCATGACACAAGCATTGTTACCATTAAAAATGCAGAACATGAATCTCTATCAAATTTCACATGCAAATTATCATCACATAATCGACTAATCTTGATCAAATTTGCAAAGAGCCCTTTCACATGCAACACATTTTTCAAACAAGGAAGTCCCTTTACATGAAGAGTTTCTTTTCCTACAATCGACCTTTTACACCACCACCAAATGGACTTTACCACCATTAACTATTGATTCATAATCGATCAAAAATCACGAGTACCGGTCATATGTCGTGAGCAACCACTATCAAAATACCATGTTCCTTCAACATTAGATCTAAGTGAAGTATACACAACAAGACATGACTGATCATCAGAGCAAACCACAGTATCATTAAAATCAGAAGTATTCTCTGAAGTTTTGAAAATGTTTTCAGCAGTGTCAGACATCATTTCTGACATCATTTTACCTGAGGCTTTGTCTTTCTTTAGCTTAAAACAAAACGGTTTGATGTGCCCAGGTTTAGAACAATAATGATAGACAAATTTCTTTTCAAAACACTTTCGGACTTCTTAAAGTTGCTTTTGAGAAAAGAATTATTATTCTTGCTAATGCCACCTTGTTTCAAAGAAAGTTTTGATTTTTGACAAGAGTCTGTTTTGATAGGTTTAGAAAAACCTAATCCAGATTTATCAAATCTAGCCTTCAGAAATATGTTATCAATAACAGCAGAACTTGAGTCGAAATTACTCACAGTCTTTTTGAGACCAATGAGTTCGATTTCAATCATTTCAAGTTCCTTGTCTTTCTTGGATAACATAACTTCTAGTCTAGTCACGGACTCTCTCAAAATGTCATTTTCTTTCAAAACATCATCAAACCTGAGTTTTAAATCATCCCGACACAAATCCTCAAGTTTTCCAGGTGACAAACAATGAGCGATTAAATGATCAACAAAATCATACAGACTCACTTTACTGCCATTGCGGATGTCCAAATGATGTAACATTTGCGATCATTTTTCAATCCCTCGAAATTACCTGATCTTTCTCCAAAATGGTCATCGACCTTTGCAACCATCATCTTCTTCCAATTTTATCTCTTGATTCTTCATCACTAAGAGATATAGTTAGATTCATACCTCTTTCCCTAAGAGTGTTTGCACATTGATTTGCATAATGCCCAAATCATTTGCAAGCACGACATCGAATCGAATCAAGATTTTTGGATTTGAAAGTATTGTTTTCTTGATTTGATTCAAATTTTTAGGAAAGTTTGAAGAATTTCCAGGAAACTGTCTCTTAGACTTGAAATCTTTGTTGTTACTAGAAGATGTGGAATCATTTTTCCTGTTAGTTTTTAAAGAAAATTATTAAACCTTTTAGTTAACAATGCAATTGAATCTTCATTTAAATCAACATTATGCAAATCTTTAATAAGATTTTCTATTGTAAAATCGATTCATTCTCATTATCACAAAAACCAACATCGGTCTCGGATGTAAAAGCAATACTTTTACCTTTATCTTTAACTTGATGTTCTTTTTGTTGAGCCAAATTTAACTCAAAAGTTTGTAAAATGCCAATGAGTTCATCAACTCTAAGAGTATCGATATTTTTGGTTTCTTCGATAGTGTAAACCTTAACATTAAATCTCTCGGGAAGAGACCTCATTACCTTACTTACCAACCTTTCTTTGCTAATAGGATCTCCAAGAGATTGTGCCTCATTAGCAATGTCACGATTTTTGCATTGTAGGATGCAATGGTTTCATCGTCTTCCATTCGAAGATTCTCAAATCTGTTGGCAAGTAATCTCGGCTTTGTTCTTCTAACTTCATGTGTTCCTTCACAATGTAACTGCAACGCATCCTATGCATCTTTTGCAGAAACACAATTTGAAATTATTTTGAACAAAGAAAGATCCACATAACTAAAAATGGCATTTAAAGCTTTAGAATTAAAGCTAGCAATTTGAATTTCATCATTCAGCCATTCAATTTCTGGTTTGATCACAGTATCGCCATCAGCATCAATAATTCTTGGTGGTGTCCAACCAGCAAGGACAGATCTCCATGCTCGTTCATCAATGGACTTAATGAACGCCCTCATCTTCACTTTCGAAGACGAGTAATTTGTCTCGATCCAATCGGAGGTCGAACCATGGAATTACTCAATCTCCATCATCAAAACACCGCAAAACAAAACACGGGATCACACTAAGTATCGTCTGGTGAAGGGTCTTGATGCCAATTGAAAAGAATTAAAGGGTCCAATTCTTCTAAAAATGCAATGTGCGGCTAAAAGTGATGCCAACACTTGCAAAACACAACGAAAGACTTTTAACTAAAACACAATTTCACAAAGTATGAAATTAAGACATAATGAGATATAAAACACAAGAGATTGAAAAATTTGTACAAGTATAAAATACTTGTAGTGTGTTCATTAGAACAAAAATTATACAAAAGGAAATGTTGTTTACAACTTACAAAATTACAAAGTAAATAAGGAAACTAGAAGAACAACTCCCCTTATGTCTCCGAAAGTAACAACACTCCTTTACAAAATGTGAGAATCTATTTAGTGCACTCCAAACTCTCAAAATACACTGAATCTATCTCACATAAACACTAAAAATCGAGTTCTAAAAATGATGCCACCAATGTTGCCAACATTCCTGGTATCACTGGGCTTCAGAGATTTTCCGGTATGAAAATCTTTGGAAGGTGAACTCTCAATTCTCCTAAAATCAGACACGAAATTTGCTTTGGTTTCGATCCTTAAATAGCTATCACTTGAATAACTTTTCAAGAAAATAGAAGAAAAACTTCCCGCAATATTTAAGGAAAGAAACCACCCACTACCATAAACTTCTAAGGAGTTAGTAAAGTTAGAAAACTGAAATTAAACTTCTAACATAACTCCCCGTAAAAACCGACAATATTAACTGACAAAATTAACTCCTAAATCGAAAGAAAAATTAAAAAGATAATGTTTGATGAAATTCAAACATTAACAGATACTTTATCTAAATACACTAAAAGGAAAGCAAATAAAGACTAGAAAAGCTAAGAGACATTGTAATCTAGTTTTGAATATAAAAGTCAGTGTATTTCGAATGAATAAACATCAAAAATACATAGGAATATTTATAGCGGCCCAGTGCACCATTGTCCTTCCCAATGATTGGGTGAAAAGGAATATGCTAACAACCTTGTACTACCCTAACCTAGATGATGGACACTTGGCACAACTCGATATAGGAATAGTACAATGATTAATTAAACTATGATTAGCGTATTTATATCTCTAACATCCCCTTCAATTCGAGCGATGATAATGCCGCAACTTTCAACTTGTTTCAAGCCGAGTGAAGAATTGCAAACTCAATGGTTTGGTGAAGATATCTCGCTACTTGATCATGAGAAGGAACATGTTGTAATAAAAGTCATTGTCTTTGCAATCTTTTCCGGACAAAGTGTAAATCTAGCTCCACATGTTTGGTTCGAGCATGAAGAATTTGATTGGATGCCGAGCAATGGCACTTTGAGATTATCCACCCATATGACAGGAAGTTTTGAAGGAATAAAATGAATTTCGAAAAGAATGTGTTGTAACCAAACCATCTCACCTGTGGCATGTCTTTGGCTTCTATATTCTCGCCTCGATTTCTTGATCTTGAAATCGAACTCGCTTTTTGCACACCATGAAACCGATTCCCTCCAAAATAAATACAATAGCACATGTCGGTTTTCTATCATCAAGATTGGTACGCCAATCGTAATCGAAAAAACCAACAAGATCAAGATCTTTGTGAGGATGTAAGATGAAGTCCATAGTCTATGGTTCGGCCAAGTATCTCAATACCCGTTTCTGACTTTCCAATGCTCATCAAGGGGACAAGACATATCTTGAGAAATTTTATTAACAAAGAAAGCAATTTACGGCCTTGTGATAGTCACATATTGCAAGCCACCAACCAAACTTCTATACGAGAAAACCATCAACCGTAGGAAGACCTTTGTGTTTGGTCGAGAAAAGAGATGATACCGTAGGTGTAGGAGTTCCTTGATGTAAATGTAATCCTTGTGTTGTCTGTGTTATCTCAAGTCCAAGGAAATGATGTAATGATCCAAGATCCTTTAAAGAAAAATTTTGCTTTGAGCTGAGAAATGAGAAGATCAATCTCTGTGGCCTTGTTTCCTGCAATCAAGATATCATCAACATAAATAAGCAAAAAGATCAACTGAATCATTTTTGTCTTGATAAAACAAGGAGGAATCAGCTTGTGAGACAAGAAAACCAAGAGAGAATAGAACACTTTTGATTTTAAGAAACCAGGCCCTAGATGCTTGCTTAAGCCCATACAAGGCTTTGGTCAATTTGCACACTAACGAGAATCATTCCCTTGCTCAAAGCCAACAGGTTGTGCTATAAAAATTTCCTCCCGAAGGTCCCGTTTAAGAAGGCATTGTTGATGTCAAGTTGCCTTATGGACCACCCCTTATGCACAACAATAGTCAAGATGACTCGATGGTTGTAGGCTTCACAACTGGACTAAAAGTCTCCTTAAAATCATGTCCAAAGAGATTGAGAATAGCCCTGTGCAACTAATATATCTTTATACCTTGAAATTTTTCCATCACCGATCTCTTCAATTTAAAAACCTATCTGCACCTACCACCAAATTCTTTCTGTTTGGTAAATGAGTCAAAGTCCAGGTATTATTTCTCATTAGAGCATCATACTCTTCATCCATGGCTGATTTCCAATTTGGATCACTCAAGGCTTGCTCCACAGATTTGGGTTCTACCTCTGTTTCTCGCATGGTGAGACACTAAAAAGTTTTTGGTTTATGTATGCCTGCCCTTGCTCTAGTAATCATAGGATGTTTCCTGGTTTGATCTCGCATCGCAATTGCTCATAAGGAGAAGGCACTGCAAGTTAGTCTTAGAAATGCAAAACAGAGTACTAGCATACTCAACTGGCAAAAGAACTTTTAATGGAACAGTGGAAAAACTAGCATCACTATCATGTAAAGAATGAGGTGAGGAAGGAATAGAGACAGAAGAGGAAGTTTCTTGTGGCAAAACCGAGTCAGTGTGCATAATATTTGTTGGAGAGTCATGAGTGACAAGATGTGGGAGGAGTTTGGAGACTGGAAGAAAAGAAGAAATAGAAGTAGGAATAGAAGGAGTCAGAGAGTTAGGAGAATTTTGACCTTGACAAGGAAATATATTTTCATCAAACAAAACATGCCTTGTAATAATCACTTTCCCCCAGGAAGCAAGATTTTATATCCCTTATGTGAGTTGCTATATCCAATGAAGGTGCCGTGGGTGGATCGAAATTGAAGTTTATGCTTATTGTAGGTTCTAAGATAAGGATATGAGAGGCATCCTAAAACTTTAAGTCTAAAATAGTCGAGGTTTATGCCCATAAAGTTTTTCAAGAGGACTTAAAAATTCAATACTTTGGTAGGGATTCTATTGATGAGATAAATAGCACAAGTGAAAAATCATCCCGAACTTTGAGGGTAATCCCGATTGAGCAAGTAAAGCTAATCCCATTTCAACAATGTGTCTATTCTTTCTTTCTTTAAAGTCCATTTTTTGGGGTGTATATGGACAAGATATTCTCGTGCACGATCCCATGATCTTGAAAAAATTTAGTTAAGGCTCTATATTCACCTCCCGATCACTTTGTATGGATTTGATTTTGAGATTTAGCTGATTTTCAATCATATTTTTGAAATGAATGAAAACATTATATACTTGATTTGGATTTAAGAAGGAACAACCAAGTGAAACGAGTGTATTCATCAATAAAACTTACATAATAACTGAATCCATTTGAGGATTTAATGGGAGATGGTCCCCGAGATCGGTGTGAACAATTTGCGGTGGTGCGGTGCAATGAGTTGTAGAATGAGAAAAAGGTAATTTATGAGCTTTAGACAGGCACAAGAAGAACACAGATGGAATCGATTTCATTGAAAATGAAATATTACAATCATTCAAGGCTCTCTTCACAACATCAAAGCTAGCATGACCCGTTCGTTTATGCCACAAGTCAATACTACTAGTATTTTGTAAGCTAGTAGAGTAAAGACTAGGGCTAAAACTATTATTTGGAGTTGGATTGATATCCTTGTTGGAAGTAGGCAAGTGCTGGAAACTGTGAAGTTGAAAATGATACTGATCCCCTCTAATTGTTCCCTTGAGAAGTACTTCCTTGGTGGCTAGATCCTTTACAAGACAAAAGAGAGGGTGAAACTCAAAGAAAACATTATTATCCAAGGCAAACCGAGAAACACTAATAAGGTTTTTGCTTATGTTAGGAACATGAAGAAGATTTTTGAGAATAAAATGTTTAGAACTAGAAGGAGAATGAAGATGAGTGGTGCCAGTGTGAGCAATATTAGTACATGTTCCATTACCCATGAGAAGCCTCTTGGTGCCATTATACTCAGTAGCAATATTTGAGATTAGCAAGATCTTGGTAACATGGTTGCTAGCACCGAGATCGGGAACCAAGAGTTCTCGAACCTGCGATCGAGAGAAGCTTGGGATAGAAGAAGCTTGAGTCATATTTAGAGTAGGATTTGTTTTGTCCTCAAACAAAGAGCATTGTTATTGTTACTTCCAACATTAGAGTCATATCTCGTACAAAGATCTATCGCCAGTATGTCCATGAATGCCACAAAGTTGACAAATCAACCTATTTCCATCCTGCCACCACCCCGCCTCGTAAGGTCCTCTACCAAACCCGCCTCCTCTATTTGGTTGGTTAGCAAACCGATTCCCGCCCGCCAAAGGATGGGTTAGGGAAAAACTTCTTCTCTCGAGATGGTTGACCAACATTGTTCACAGATGGCATTGAACCATCACTCGTTAACCAAAGGAACATCAATGGATTCAAGCCTTGTTTCATAGCTCAAAAGCAAAGATCAACCTCAATGACACTTAAGGGCTCAAATCGGATGTTGCGAGAGACCATTACATCATTATATTCACTCCCTAAACCAAATAAAATATGTAGAACTTGATCTTTCTCGGATAGTTTCTCTCCTGCGAGAAGCAAGCAAGTCAAAACATCCCTTCATCTTTCCAAGATAATCTCTCATGCTTAAATTCTCCTTTCTAAGAGTCTCGTAGCTTCCGACTTATATTGAAGAAGCTTAGCTTGAGGCGAGACTCGACCGGCAAAATGTGTCTCAATAGTTTGCCAAATATCCCTTGCTGTAGTAAGACCTACCATAAGGATCAACATGCTTTGTGACAAAGAGAAAGGATCCAAGAAGCTAAAAGCTGGTCCTGTCTTTGCCATGTGATGAATTCAAGATTGATTGTTTGTATTTGATCGCCTGAGGTATCAAATCGAGGAGGTATTGCGGATCATCAAGAATAAAGTGCTGCAATCCATAACCTCTAATGGTAGTGAGAACTTGTTGCTTCCATATGAGGAAGTTATCTTCATCAAGCTTAATTGAAATAAGTTGATTTTGAAGAAATATCGGTTGTGTAGGAGCAGTAGTAAGAGTTGCTCCATCATGAGTTGTTGATCCGTCCCGAGTCATCCATGGCAAGAGGAAGATCAAACAATAAAAACAAAAGAAAAAGAAAAAAATATGCGGCGGGGTATGCGGACTCGAGTAAAACCCGCTTCACGATACCATAAAAGGAAAGCAAATAAAGACTAGAAAAGCTAATAGACATTTTAATCTAGTTTTGAATATAAAAGCTGTGTATTTCGAATGAATAAACATCAGCAATACATAGGAATATTTATAGCAGCAGGTGCACCATTGTCCTTCCCCAATGATTGGGTGAAAAGGAATATGCTAACAACCTTGTACTACCCTAACCTAGATGATGGACACTTGGCACAATCGATATAGGAATAGTACAATGATTAATTAAACTATGATTAGCAGTATTTATATCTCTAACATACACTAATTTAAGTGTATTTCGATAAGCATCACTTTTTATCTAGAAGTATTACTTTTTACGCTAAAAGTAACATAATCTCACATAAGTTTCTGCATTTTATAAGTCATCCTAAAAATTGAATATTCATGTGCATGGACTAAAGTGAAAATTGTTCAGGCATGGAGCAACGGCAGAATATATTGTCCACTCCACAAAGTCACCTCAATAGGAAGTAAAGAAAAGTATTCAATCGGCCTTTTCTCTTTCATTCGTGGGGTTCTTCAAGTACCAGAAGAGCTTGTTGATGATGAAAATCCATTGAAATTCAAACCTTTCAGTAATTTGGAGTTTCTTAAATACTGCGTGAATGGGGGCCCAACGGCAGGAGGAGCCATTCAAGCGTACTGTGGAATTTGATCAGTACATTCATATAATGTTCCTATATATCTTATGTATTAATTTCGAGTGTATTAATTATTGTTCTATGCTAAGTATATCATTTGGTGTTTTCAATATATGTAATTTGGGATATTGTCATGTTGTTAATTGCTTCCTAAATAAAATTTGTGGGTGTCTAATTCATTGTTTGTTTGCAATCTCTGTGCTAGTCTTGATTTGGGAATGACCAATGTAGTTTTTAGGGATATAAAATTTTATATAGTATTTTATATTATATTAAACTATAACATAAATTGAAGATAACTTTTTAACAATATCAGATTATCTGAAATATTTAAACACATTATTCGAAAGATTTGGCTGGAGAATAGTTAATTGTTAAATCTAGTAAAATATTAAAACTTTATATTACCCTCTATACTTCTTTACTTTCCCGCTTAGGCTCGCACGGACTTGGAGATCACTGAACCGAATCGATATCCGAACCGAAAAATATTCGAACCGAAAATATCCGTTGACTTTTTGACTTTCTCCGAACCGAACCATCCCGAAAAATTTTCTCGCACGGTTCTGAGTTTTTTAAAATATCCGTCACGAGAACCGCATCAACCGCATACCGTTCCGTCATCAACCGAAGATCCGAAGATAGAACCGGTTTTTAAGAATTTTTTAATACATACATATATATTATTTTTATCTTATTTATATTTTTATATTTTGACACCCCATATTTAGTTAACCTAGAAAATTATCTGATATGATTAATTAATCATTAAATTAAGTTTCTAAGAATTTATATCATTTAACTAGCCTTTTGCCCGTGCAATGCATGAGACGTGTTCCATCAAGGTATTGCATGCATATAAGAGCTACACTATTAATGAATATAAAAATGTAAAATACAACTTCTAACAAATCAAATTAACTACGTACATTTCAAAATTATAAATTTTAGAATACTTTTTATACACAACATTATTAAATCATTTTGATTTTATTTTGCCGTCATCACAAACTAATATGTTCAAACTCTTACGATACGTGACTCGTGAAACAACACCATATAATTGACCATGACTGAAAATTGAGTTCTTTATAGGAGAATTAATGAAAATAATTAAGGAGATTAATTATTCTCATTATTTGCTACGTTTTAATAAAGCATAACATCAACATGTATATTAAATTTCCTTATTGTCGATACTTATATGTTATACTTTTAAAAGTTTTGTACATCCGAAATACAATAATTACATATCAATGATGCATAGTAAATTAAAAACCATCGACTTTAGATTTAAAAAATTTTCGAGATAAATTATTCAATGGTTAATTTTATTTTGGTATTGGCAGAATTGGATTGCAATCAATCAAATATTTAGAATATAAAAAATTAGATCAGAAATCTACCATAATAAAATACTTGTCCAACAACTGCAATTAAAGATTAATATATTAAGAAAATTACTTCGACTAAGAGCCATTAAGTGTTGGTGTGACTTTATGGTTGTAATTTATTTTGAGATTGTGTTGCCCTTTATGATTGTAGCATTTATTTTGAGATTGCACTAAAAAAATGAATGGACTATAATTATTTGGTGATTTTTACATTCATTTTTTTTTTTTTCTTATTTTGTGTGTTTTACTTTTGATTAATCTCCGTTTCCCCGTCCCGAACCGTACCGTCCCGTTAGAACCGAATCCCGTGCGAACCATACCGAAACTTGATGCAGTTCGACGGAGTTTTTCTCTCTACGATTCGATTCTAGAGATTGATTTTTAAAATCTCGAACTTTGGGACGGTTCGGAGATTCATAAATCTCCGAACCGTCCCGAACCGTGCACACCCCTATTTCCCGCAGGAGTAACATGAGGTGAACAAGGGCGGCTGAACGAACTATACTTTCTATACACATGTATTAAAGAAATTAAAGGATAAAACTGCAAAGGGTGTAACTATCTGAAATCATAAACTTTCAGAGTGTATGATTGTGTTATGATTATTTTCATTATCGTCAACATATCGACAATTTAAAAGCACAGAAACTAATTTATGGACTAATAGACATACGGGTAAAGTACGAAATTAAAATAAATGTCAGGAAAATATTAATATGACATTTTTTAACGTTGATTTATGTGATTTGTATTTAGGTACATTATAGTATTTAATTTATAATTATAACAGAAAAAAAAATCTATATATTTTTATATATTTAGATATATAAAAGGAGAAGTCTCTCAAAATAGTAGCTTGAAATTTTTCATCACATTTTAATTAATATAAATATAATTAAAATCTCTGCAATAACGAAAAATTAAATTTTAAAGAAATGGTACTTTTTGATAGTCAATTTTTAACGTGCCTTAGTTAGAATTATATAAAAACATATCTTTTTCCAAATTTGAGTGTGTACTCATTAATTCTTATATTTTTCTTTTTCTTTTTGAAAATTTAATAACTATTTTTATTTTTGATCCATTTTGACGTACAATATATGAAAATATTTACTTTTTTATGACCTTAATTTTGACACACATATTGCCTATATAAAATAAAAAAAAACATAATGTTGTAATTTGGTTGTACAAAATGGGTGTTGACCCGAGTTTGACCAAATATTTAAGTGGTTTCCATTAGTGAAAAATGAAATTAAATTATTTATAAAAATTATATTAAGAGAGTAGATGAGAATAACATTTGGAATTTTTCAAAACCAATTCCGAGTGAATGAGAAATTAATGCTAGAAATTAGCCACTTAAAACTAAAAAATGGTATGAAAAATGGAAAATGCGGGCAAGGAGAAATGTTCTATCTCACATAGAAAAGGAGATAAAGTTTGCTCACTTTATAAATCTCAAGTTGGACTTATGGGTTTGGCCATTAGGGGCACCCAAAATTTTAA
Organism: Rehmannia glutinosa; assembly: GCA_016081115.2. Lineage (NCBI taxonomy): Eukaryota > Viridiplantae > Streptophyta > Magnoliopsida > Lamiales > Orobanchaceae > Rehmannia > Rehmannia glutinosa. The sequence goes on along the minus strand of JABTTQ020002268.1, from coordinate 321,848 downwards.
AAGGTGAGGACCTACATGCTTGTGGGTTTGGTTCAAAGACGCTCGCGCATGCGCTCGCCGCTTGCTTCGGCCCGGCTTGGGCCCTTATTCTTTTTGGGCCAAAAACCTTTAAAATTAATAATTAATTAATTAGAGAATTTCCAACTGAAGTGCTTCGTATCCAAGCACGGGCGGACGCACGAGTCGCGTTAAGTCAAAAATTTGACGCGATCCGAGCACCTGATACACGCACGGGTCATGCTTCGATTGGAAAGGCCGAACAGGATGTACCGCTTCACCGTAAACATGTCTTGTCGAGCCAAAAGATATGATATTTTCATACGGGCACCTAGTGCCTATAAAAAGGAACCCCCTGCAGATGAAATAACATAAGAAAAATAGCAAGCCTAAAATCGAGTCATTGCATCTGTATATTGACATTCCTTCTCGTTCAAAAGCTTGAAACTTTCATACACTTTAGTTCGTTGTAGTTCCGACTTTTGCAAGTGCTGCTAAGTCGGAATAGTTAAAAGTAGTTGTATCTTAGGGACGAGCACCGTAACCATAAGCATTTTGTATACGGGGCATTTTTCGTCTTGCAGAGAATAAATCTAATTCGCATCGACTCAATCCAAACATTTAGCCATTTCCTTAAACAAGAAACATTCCAGATATTTACCAAACACATATATAATATATAAAAGATATAGGATATGTTTACTCAAAGTTTTATTTTGTTATGTACTTTAAAAATTATGCACCCAGGCAATTGGACATTCATTTGTATATTCATGTATTTTGACTAGTTGTGATAAATGTGTAGATGTTATTTGGGCATTTTCTTCATAAAAAATATAATTTATGTAAGTGTATTAATTTAAATTAAAATTACTTTTTTAATTGAAAAAAATAATTTAAAATATGTAAAGAAATATTATATATATTACATATACACATATGAAGTATTATTTATAGTAATATAAGAAGAAACTAAACTTTCTTATTATTTATAAATATGTATAATTCTAATATTATAAATCTATTTTATTAAAAATTTCCTATTACTAAATATATTTTTTCAAACTCACATCTCCTCATATTTATAAATTTAAATATAAATGACTTATAGTCATATGAATATTTATTTAATAAAATATATTTTTTTCATTTTATATGGGTATATATTATTGTTATGATTTATTTTTAAAATTTAGATCATGGAATATTTAAATTTTATAATTCTGTTTATGCATGCAATATAATTATAAAATATGCAAGATTTTTTATAATGAATACTTTAACTTAAAATGTTAAACTTAAATGTATTGTATATGTTCGAGTTTAAATTTTTAAATTTAAAAATATAACTTTTAATTTTTTTGACTTATAGTCTGATAGTGACCCATTTAGCCTGAAGCTCGCTAGGTTAGGTTCACTATATACTAGCTCGTTTAATAGTATTCCGTTTAGCCCAAGCCCATTAGAACTGGCCCTATAGGGCTAGGACCAACCCGTTTAACATCTATAATTGTTGATATAAAAACCAACCGATCGTAAAACGCAAACAATATATACCTAACTATAGGAAATAATTCAAATTTATAACTACGTAAATTAGTATAATTAATAAATTTACAAATTCAATGTTATAATATAAAATTATATATTGATTTTTTCACAATTGCCAAAGAAGGGCTCGCCCGTCGCCCGTAGGTCCAACTCACCTAGCTTGATCGTCCATTAGAAGTGGGCTAGTGAACCAAGCTTGGCCTGGAGTTTGAAATAATTATTTAGCCCCATCCGGGCCACTTCAGATCAGGACCTGGGCTTAGCGAGCCTATTAAAAAGGCGAGCCTATTCAAGTTCAAAAGTTTTAGTCAAGGAGAAGCCAATAATGTTGGGAAGAACAGGGGAAAAAAGAAAAAAAGGAATGCTTGCCTGTGAATTGTTTTTCCTTCCTTATATTTTCGAATGAATATTTCACTGGACGTGCAATTGTCTATGAAGATATTCAAAAAATTCACTATTTACTCATTCTCAATTTATCAATTATCAATCACATAATCACATTCATTTATAATTTTAACAAAAACATCACAAAGAACTATCATCTTTACACAATCATATCACAATATACATTATTCACCATCTCTTATTTTTTAAATCACCAATCACATCTAATCACTATTACACTAAAAGCATTTCACATCAACTCAAGCGTGATTTATTTTCATCTTATATCCAATAACAATCTCTAAATTATTTTCTTTTCTTAAAATAAAACTTTCACGTTATTATCTCCAAAAGTAGAAAAGAGCTGAATGAATGATCCTAAATCTCTCGATCCATCTTGTTATTCGATATTCCAAAAATTGCTATTCGATCAAAAGAGTATATTATCTATCTCACCATGTAACATGATTTTTAGTGTCATTGTGCACAAATATTCTTCACCTCAATAAATTAAAGAAATATCTACATTTCTCATCATAACTAATAATTTCAGAGTTGTATATGTTAGATGCTATCGATTGAGGTAGACCAAATAATTAGGAAAAGGCATAATTATAAAAATTACCCTTGAAATTTGGGTTAGTTAAAAAATGGAAATATTTGAAGATAAAATCCATGAGGTCGATTTCGTGTTAAATGTTAGGGAGTGCTAAGAATATGTTGAAGACATAAAAGATATATTGAAGATAGACCATACTTGTTTATTATAATGACTTGGTTAATTAGGTATTTATAGAGGATTACAAATTGATAAGGACGTGTTAGGAAATTTATTGTTTATATTTTGATGAATGCCATGTAAAACTTAGACTAGAAAGTTGGCACCCCATTTTCTTTGTAAATCTCATTGTAGTAGAAATGGGTGAATGAGTGAGTCAAGTCACTATGCCTAAGAAATACAAGAAGTCAACTAAAGAAGTAAAGTGAAGAACTCCACCGTGAAACAACCGAGTGTGGACAAGAAAGAAGATATGGAACTCAATCAGGGGATGTATCACCGAGTAACAATTTGTGACAAAAAAAGTAAGTCAAGACAACTCATGGAGCCGAGTTGAAACACAAATCAAGTCATCCGAGATTGAAGAAAGAAGAAGCGATTGAGTGAAACCAATCAAATCAAACCGCATATAAAGCATGGAAGGTTACTTATTTAAGTAATATCCCCATAATATCTTGCTTTGCACCGAGAATAAACTAGTGCAAAAGCATGCAATATAATAAACAAAAAGCGGACAATCAAGAATACGAGGTAGTGGATGCCTCACATGCCGAAAAGCACAGAAAGCAAATCAATGTCTAGCATGATATTATTTGAATAATTATCTATCTCTTCAACGGATAATTTTTCAAATAATACTATAAAAGGATCAAGTTTCAAAAGAAGCATAGATGAGAGAGACTTATATACAAGCATAACAAATAAACAAGAAGAAAACGATCATATATGCACAAAAGTCAACAAAAATTCATACATCTTCAAGTCCAATTTGTCGGTATTTCAACATCCAACACAAATTGTGAAGGACAACGAAATCATCAAAGTTGAAGAGAAAATCAGAATAACAATCTTTGGGGTCTACATTCCTAGTGTGGAAGTGTAGGAAAAACTCAAGTTGCTTGGAGGGTCAGGGTAATCAAATCCAACAACTTGACCAAGTGGGTCAGAGTAGCAAGATATCCGCCTCGTGAAGAAGATGAGTCGCAAGAGAAGCCGGTGATAGGTGTGAGTTTTGCATGTATTTTGAGGCGTATTTAAGGCTATAATAATGGGTAAACATGCACATACTCGCGTTAAATGTTACATATTCACTCCTTGTGGAAAAGATATTACACTTTGCTTATTTTGTAGGAATTTCATGATATTTGAAGCAAATTGAATACGAATACGAGGATAGCAAAGTGGAAACATAGAGAATTGAGTGAGTATACGAAAAGTAAAGTCAAAAAGAGCGAAAGTTGAGCGTGCCTTAGGCACCACCCGTGCACCCCTGAATTTAGAAATTTAGAGGCTGCAGAGATGGCGCACGGGTAGCCCATGCACCGACGCATGACCCGTGCGCCCTACGAGAATAGATGAGTTCAATCGGGATGGCGCACGGGTAGCCCGTGTGCTCCTACGCACCACCCATGCGCTCTCAGACTGGAATTATTTCAACAGGTGGCGCACGGGTAACCCGTGCTCCGCGCTCCACCCGTGCATCCGTCTGAATCCCATATCTGCAAACATTATGCCCTAAACATGAAGGTGGGCATAAAAAGGCTTTTTCGGGGCGCACACAAGGATATTCGGCATTTTTGGGATCTACAACACAAGACAAGGGTCAACTCTTGGAAGAAGATATCAAGGAGACAATCGGGTTGCATCGGAGCTTGAAGAACGGAGATATATCGAGAGATTGTCGGCGTTCCTAAGTTTTTCTTGCTTCTCTTTTAGTTTCAATCTTTCATTTTCATTTGTAATGGCTTTAAACTATTTGTTTATGAGTTGTTTAGAAATCATATGTAGCTAAACTCTTGTGATTTTCGGGTTTTGGAAGTAGATTAATGAACTCTTGTTGGATGTTTTAATCTTAGTTGAAGTTATTATCTTGAAGCCTATTTGAGTATTTTGAGCTTATTCTTGTTTTATCACTTGATCAATGATTTAACTTGTTTGATATATTGATTCATAATTCGAGAGATGAGTTTCAATATTAGATCTTGAATACTTGACATAAATATTTGCATGAATCGAGAGGTTTGTAAATATTTGTGAGGATATTTGATCTTTTAAACTTTTGGGAGTTGAATGCTTCATGTTGAGTAGAGATACTAGCATAAGTATTTCAATCTACGTTTTATATGTATCCCGAGAGGGAGGATAAAATAGCTTTGTGATCGTCTTATAGGAATATTGATAATAACGTGGCTTGATTAAACCGGATAATAAGAGGATTATTAATCGAAACCTTAACTCGAAATCCATTTCATTATCTTGATACTTCTATCATTTGTGTTATCTTAATCTTGTGTTTTAGTGATTTAAATTGTCTTAATCTCAATACAACAATCATCCAATTTCGATCGTCTAAATAAAAATAAGACTATCTTAGATCAATACTTAGCATATTAATTTATTAGTCTCTCGTGGATACGACCTTGCTTACCCTATTCTATAAACTACACCGTACACTTGCGGTGAAGCTAAAAATAAGGCCAAACAAAGATAACAAGTTGCTTGGAGGGTCAGGGTGATCAAATCCAACAACTTGACCAAGTGGGTCAGTAGTAGCAAGATATCCGCCTTGTGAAGAAGCTGAGTCTCAAGAGAAGCCGGGGGTGATCAAGGCATCTCTAGATCGAGTAAAAGGAGCAAGTCGACTTTGTGATCAAGACTTGTCTCTATACTCGTGAACCACTTTGTAAACTGATCATTACTTAGTGGATTCCTCCAGAGTTGGAGAAGAGAGGATTAGAAGAAATACCCCATCTTCGAACCTCTATAAAAACATTGTGTCTATTAAGTTTCAACATTTTATCTCTGCTTTAATTATTTTGTACTTGCCGAATCGAGTTGCAATTGATATCCTAAGTGATAATAAGCCAAGCACACAAGAACAAGTGTTAAAACCATATTCATTTTATTATTTTAAAAGGGTATTAAGACTTAGCTCTATAAAACCAAGTCGACTTTATAAATAGCTTTACAAAGCAATCAAGTTACATTGGAAGCAACCTCTTGAGTCTGCTATTTAGTAACTCAGATGACTTGAAATAACTCTGTTGCAACTGTTGTTGAAAAGATTTTTATCGAAAATTTTTGAAGAATGTTTATTCAACTCCCCCTTCTAAACTTTCTAATACACCCCTTGGGACCTACAAGTGGTATAAGAGCGGTTGGTTCATCGAGCCTACAAGTTATTGAAACTAGATTTTTGCATTTCAAAAATTTAACACTTGGAAAGGAATACACACAAAAAGAGATGTGTATGAAGATTTTGAGAAGCCTCCTAGTTGAATGCGAAATAAAGACCATGGCTCTAAGACACTCAATGGACCTATCAAAAAGTACAATCACGAGCTATTCTCGGACCTCAAAGCTTATGAATTTGAGCCGAGAAGAAATGATCAAGAAGAAATAGTTGTTCCCAAAACAACAAAGACGAAAGGAGGGAAAAAAAATCTGAATCCAAAGAAATTATAGACCAGGAGGAAATAGCCCGATGGTCAAAAGATTCAATAAGTTCTTTAATAAGAACTACAAGAAAAACACTTTATATTTTAAAGGTTCTTGCACAAGCAAACTTATCACTATGGAAGCAAATGTAACTCGTGTTCCTATGTTTTCCATTGAAGAATTTGATGACCGGAAAATTCGTATGCGAGCTCACCTATCGCTTTGCACGATGAAATGTGGATTGTGATAGAACATGGGCCACCGCAAATACTTAAAGTCAATATCTGTCACTGTTAGACGAACTCAAGCAATCAAGGAGAAGATGTTGTCGACCCTGACCAAATATGGTTGAAAATCCAAGAGCCGAGTGGATAAATGATGATAGAAAAAGATACAACTTGGACAATGTGGCCAAGGATATACTCTACGAGACCCGGACAAAGCAATGTTCAATAAAGTCAAGTCTTGCAAGACAACAAAAAAAAAATATGGGATAAATTAAATTTAATTTGTGAAGGATCGTAGTAAATTAAGGAGAATAAATTATCCGTTGTTGTTCAAAAGTTTGAAAACTTTAAAATGCTTGCAGTGAAACAATGGATCAATTGGATGCCGATTAATGAAATCACAAATGATCTCTCAAAGACTTGGAAAGGAATACACACAAAAAGAGATGTGTATGAAGATTTTGAGAAGCCTCCTAGGCAATGCGAAATAAAGACCATGGCTCTAAGACACTCAATGGACCTATCAAAAAGTACAATCACGAGCTATTCTCGGACCTCAAAGCTTATGAATTTGAGCCGAGAAGAAATGATCAAGAAGAAATAGTTGTTCCCAAAACAACAAAGACTGAAAGGAGGGAAAAAAATCAATCCAAAGAAATTATAGACCAGGAGGAAATAGCCCCGATGGTCAAAAGATTCAATAAGTTCTTTAATAAGAACTACAAGAAAAACACTTTATATTTTAAAGGTTCTTGCACAAGCAAACTTATCACTATGGAAGCAAATGTAACTCGTGTTCCTATGTTTTCCATTGAAGAATTTGATGACTGGAAAATTCGTATGCGAGCTCACCTATCGCTTTGCACGATGAAATGTGGATTGTGATAGAACATGGGCCACTGCAAATACTTAAAGTTAATACTGCTGTTAGACGAACTCAAGCAACTGAAGGAGAAGATGTTGCTGACCCTAGACCAACTATGGTTGAAAATCCAAGAGCCGAGTGGATAAATGATGATAGAAAAAGATACAACTTGGACAATGTGGCCAAGGATATACTCTACTGACCCGGACAAAGCAATGTTCAATAAAGTCAAGTCTTGCAAGACAACAAAAAAAAAATATGGGATAAATTAAATTTAATTTGTGAAGGATCGGAGTAAATTAAGGAGAATAAATTATCCGTTGTTGTTCAAAAGTTTGAAAACTTTAAAATGCTTGCAGGTGAAACAATGGATCAACTGGATGCCAGATTAATGAAATCACAAATGATCTCTCAGCACTTGGAAAGTAATACACACAAAAAGAGATGTGTATGAAGATTTTGAGAAGCCTCCCAGCTGAATGCGAAATAAAGACCATGGCTCTAAGACACTCAATGGACCTATCAAAAACGTACAATCATGAGCTATTCTCAGACCTCAAAGCTTATGAATTTGAGCTGAGAAGAAATGATCAAGAAGAAATAGTTGTTCCTAAAACAACCGCACTGAAAGGAGGGAAAAAAAGCTGAATCCAAAGAAATTATAGACCAGGAGGAAATAGCCCTGATGGTCAAAAGATTCAATAAGTTCTTTAATAAGAACTACAAGAAAAACAAGTGTGAAACCTCCAGGAGACACTGAGCTCCCTCCAAGTCAAGGGAAGATAGGCCACCCAAAAGAGCTGATCATCAAAAGGTTGAATATCAGAGAGCTGATAATTGGAGGAATGAAAGAGCTGACCAAAAAGTTGTAAACCTGTGTTGGAATTGCAGACAACCAGGACACTTTGCTATTGACTGTCCCTATCCAATATTCAACGAGTACTGGAATGAAGAAGAAAGAAGAATCTTCAGAGAAAGAAGACAAGAAAAGAAAAAGGCTATGTTAGTGCGGAGACAGCTTGAGACAACCAAGTCGAAGGAAGCAGCTGATTCAGAGAGTAGTGAAGCTGACTACTCAAGTGATTCTGAAGAAGAAGCTTTAATTTGTCTTATGGCTAAAGAACAAGACCAACTAGACCAGGAAGATGAGGTACAGTTAACTCATATCATTCAAATTCTAGTGATGTGATAAACACACTTCACCACCCACTGATCTTTATGATTCATTAAGCAAAATGATGAAAGACTTTGAGCACATTAAATACTCACACACACTTTTAAATGAGGAAAACATCCAGCTCAAAAGCTAAAACTCACAGCTGATTAAGGAGTTGAGTACTCTAAGTCACATAGCTGATGAGAACAAAGAGCTAAAGGCTCAGAATGCTAAATTATTAGCAGAGATAGCTACTATAGAAAAGAGGGAAAATGATCTCAAGAATGTGATTGATTCATTTACAAAGGCATCTAAATCATTGGATGACCTTATTATGAGCAAAAAAGAGTATGGAGATAAGACAGGCTTAGGATTTAATCCCTTTGTGATTAGTCAAACTCCTAGAGTGACTTTAGAAAAGGTATCTTCAATCAATAAAACATCTCAAAATCCAAAACACCAAATACTACACCCACATTCATTTCAAAGCACAATCACAAGCAAACTGGCCTTGATACACAGAAAAAAAAAAACAAACAAGTTGAGTATGCCGAGTGGACAGTTGAGAAGAAATCCAAAGAGAGTTCCTCAACAAACTCCATATAGAATGTACTCTGAAAGTATAAACTGAGCTACCAAAAATCCCGAAGTTTTATCAAAGAAACACATATGATGGGAATGGTATAAATTATCCAAGCCAAGCTGATTGGATTATCAACAAAGAACTATGGAATACAAGCCTAGATGGAAAAGTCATTTGGCTATATGTTGGTTGGATCATCTTACAACACTAACCCCTCGGACCCGCACAAGTATAAGTACTTAAAAACTAATTTCCTTGATTGCGGTTCAAGGAACAACCGAAAAGTGCCAAGGAACCTGGTACATGGATAGTGGTTGTTCCGCATATATGATAGGAGACAAGAAACATCTATCAAAATTCAAGGAGATTAGAGGAGCAAAAGACATATTTGGAGGAAATGAAACTACAAGGGAAATCAAAGGCACAGGATCTATCAAGAAAAATGGATTGGAAATCACAAATGTTGCTTATGTGGGACTCAACTTCAATTTTCTCAGCATAAGTCAACTTTGTGATAAAGGCTACAATGTTGGATTCAATATGGGAATTTGCCAGATCAAAGATGATGAATCTAAGGAAATGGTGTTGTAAGGATCAAGGAAGAAGAATATGTATGTGGTAGATTGGTCTCTTGCTACACCAAGCACTTGTCTCTAGCAAAGAGCACAGCTGAATCAAGTTGGCTGTGGCACAAAAAGCTGAGTCATTTGAATTTCAAGACAATCAACAAACTTGCAAGAAGTCATCTTGTGGAAGGATTGCCAGACTCAGTATACAAGAAAGATAGTGTATATGATGCATGACAAATGGGAAAACAAATCAAATCTTCATTCAAGGAGAAGTCTAATCCTTCATCAACAATAATATTGCATTTGTTGCACATGGATTTATTTGGTCCTGACTGACCAGCCAACATAAGTGGAAAGAAGTACACTTTAGTTGTGGTGGATGATTATTCTAGATATACATGGACAATTTTTATGTGCAAAAAGAAGGAAACATTGCAGAAGTTACCACAGCTGATGAAAAGAATTCAAAATGAGAAGAGTCAAACCATTATAAAAATAAGGTCTGATAGAGGAAATGAGTTTGTCAATGGAATAATTACTCAGTATTGTGTTGAGAATGGTATTGCTCATTAATTGTCTGAAGCAAAAACTCCACATCAAAATGGAGTAGCTAAAAGAAGAAATAGAACACTCAAGGAAGCTGCAAGGACCATGTTAGTCAAGTCGGATTACTTAAAAGATTTTGGGTCAAGCCATCAACAATGCATGTTATACTCAAAATAGATGCATTATTAATAAGAGGACAATGGTATTTGGATGTGAATGCTTCATTCACAACAATGGCAAGGATAATCTAAAGGCTTTCGATGCTAAAGGCCGATGAAGGTATACTTTTGGGATACTCACCAAAGCAAAGCCTATAGAGTCTTGAACAAGAGGACAATGGTTACGTGAAGAATCTATTCATGTGGTTTTTGATGAACTTAATATAGGTGGAGAAGACGTTGAAGAGTTAGTGATAAGTCAATCAACCAACTATACATAATAGTCCTTATATTAAAGTCGAAACAAAGCGCAATCGATTCGATTAAGAGGAGATGGTCAATCTCAAAGACAACTGGAAAGTCTGCAATGAATGACGATGAAAGAGCTACTCAAGATAGCACAACTACTGTAGACAACCGAACCCACCTAATTCGCTTCAACTTTGATGTGAGATGGCCGAGAGACCATCCACCGAGTTAGTCATTGGAAATGTTAGAGATGGTGTAAGAACCAGATCCGAGCTCGGAAGAAGCAATGTTCACTTGTTTTATGATAGGTGTGAGTTTTGCATGTATTGTGAGGCGTATTTCCTGGCTATAATGATGGGTAAACATGCACATACTCGCGTTAAATGTTAAATATTCACTCCTTGTGGAAAAGATATTACACTTTGCTTATTTTGTAGGAATTTCATGATATTTGAAGCAAATTGAATACGAATACGAGGATAGCAAAGTGGAAACACGGAGAATTGAGTGAGTATACGAAAAGTGAAGCCAAAAAGAGCGAAAGTTGAGCGTCTAAGGAAAAGACAGGGGCACACGGGTTGGGCGTGCCTCGTGCACCACCCGTGCACCCCGAATAAAGAAGCTTTGAAGTCTCTGCATGGCGCACGGGTAGGTCAGCGCTCTCCTACGCACCACCCGTGCGTTCTATAGAGAAGGGATGAATTCACCGGGATAGCGCACGAGTAGCCCGTGCTCCGACGCACCACCCGCGCGCTCTACAAAGACTTGAATTATTTCAACAGGTGGCGCATGGGTAGCCGTGCTCAGACGCACCACCCGTGCGTCTGCGCTGAATCCCATAACTGCAAAGATTATGCCCTAAACTTGAAGGTGGGTATAAAAAGGCTTTTTGGGGGGCGCACACAAGGATATTCTGGCATTTTTGGGATCTACAACACAAGACAAGGGTCAACTCTTGGAAGAAGATATCAAGGAGACAATCGGGTTGTATCGAGCTTGAAGAACAGAGATATATCGAGAGATTGTCGACGTTCCTAAGTTTTTCTTGCTTCTCTTTTAGTTTCAATCTTTCATCTTCATTTGTAATGGCTTTGAACACTTTGTTGATAAGTTGTTTAGAAATCATGTGTAGCTAAACTCTTGAGATTTCCGGGTTTTGGAAGTAGATTAATGAACTCTTGTTAGATGTTCCAATCTTAGTTGAAGTTATTATCTTGAAGCCTATTTGAATATTTTGAGCTTATTCTTGTTTTATCACTTGATCAATGATTTAACTTGTTTGATATATTGATTCATAATTTGAGAGATGAGTTTCAATATTAGATCTTGAATACTCGACACAAATATTTTCATGAGTCGAGAGGTTTGTAAATATTTGTGAGGATAATTGATCTTTTAAACTTTTGGGAGTTGAATGCTTCATGTTGGTAGAGATGCTAGCATAAGTATTTCAATCTACATTTTATATGCATCTCGAGAGGAGGATAAAATAGCATTGTGATCGTCTAATAGGAATATTGATAATAACGTGGCTTGATTAAACCGATAACAAGAGGATTATTAATCGAAACCTTAACTCGAAATCCATTTCACTATCTTGATACTTCTATCATTTGTATTACCTTAATCTTGTGTTTTAGTGATTTAAATTGTCTTAATCTCAATACAACAATCATCAAATTTCGATCGTCCTAAATAAAAATAAGACTATCTTGGATCAATACTTAGCATATTAATTTATTAGTCTCCTCGTGGATACGACCTTGCTTACCCTATTCTATAAACTACACCGTACACTTGCGGTGAAGCTAAAAATAAGGCGAACAAGTTTTTGGCGCCGTTGTCGGACTATTACAATTTTTGGTGCTAATATTGCGATAGATAGAATTAATTTTAATTTAGACAATTTTATTTTTTACATTTTGGATTCACTTTAATTCTTCATTATTTGACTTGTTTCTTTTAGTTCACCAGGTAGTGCATGAACACTCACTCGAGACAAGGGGACTTGATAACGCTTATACCTAAGTCGAGGCTTTCGCGAGAAGAATCATGCTACCACTAGACGGCGGGAAAGACAACACAATCTGATAATGGGGGATTTGAATGAGTTACCAATACCGCAAACAATGGTGGAAATGAGTTACCGATACCGCTCAATAGCAAGCCATTCGTGATTACTTTCGACCACAAACGAATCGTAATTACGGTGGTATTGCCCATATTCCTATCAATGCCAACAACTTCGAGCTCAAACCGAATCGATCAATATGGTGCAATAGAATCGGTTTGGGGGTTCGCAAATCAAGATCCTAACTCTCACCTTGCGCATTTTATCCAAATATGCAATATGATCAAAATGAACGGAGTCTCGGATGACGCCATAAGATTGCGCTGTTCCCATTCTCTTTACGGGATAAGGCGAGAAATTGGTTGGGTACTTTGACGTAAAGCGCAAGTAAGCACATGGGACGAATCGAGCCAAAAGTTCTTGTTTAAATTCTTTCCACCGAAAGCAAAACTTTGCGGCTCAAAAAGCGAGATTACTCAATTCCGACGGTTCGACTCGAGCCTTTTGTACGAGGCTTCGGAAAGGTTTCGGGATTTGTTACGTAGATGTCCACAACATGGGTTTCCGGAGGATCAACAGATTATGTTTCTTCTACAATGGTTTAATGGGACGACGAGGGCCTTTGTGGATGCCGCAGATGGGAGGAGCATTGTTGGCAAAGTTTCCACAAGATGCCTTGAACCTTCTTGAGAAATGGCCATGAACATTACCAATGGCCATCCGAAAGATCTAATGTACAACGAGTAGCCGAAATCTCCAATTCGGACCCAATTAAAACATTGACGGCACAAGTAGCGACTTTGACAACTCAATTGAGTGTATTTACGAAGGGGCGAGAAGCGGCACGAGCATGGGTAGTGAATCTCTTCTATATCCGATGGAAGAGGTAAATTATGTGAATAACCGGAATTTCAACAATTTCCGGAATAATTCAAACCCAACGCACTACCATCCAGGGTTGAGAAATCATGAAAATTTTTCCTACGGAAATACAAAGAATGTGTTACAACCTCCGCCGGATTTAATGGTTCAAGTGGAGGCGGAAATGGGGAAGGCAAATCGTCGTTGGAAGGTGTTGCAAAGTGGGTTATATTGGCCACTTTATTTAATGATCGTTATTTGTTTGTGCAACAATGTTACAGTGTGTCGGCGAATGGGAAACATTTCAAGGAAACACGAGATGCCAATGACCAATGTAATCGAAGTGGAGTTGTTCGATGTGTGGGGATTGATTTTATGGGCCCATTTCCATCATCTTCGGGTTATCAATATATTCTACTTGCGGTGGAATATGTATCCCGTTGGGTAGAGGCGATTCCTTCCAAAACAAATGATGCTCAGGTTGTAATGCGATTCCTTAAGAAAAACATCTTTACTAGATTCGCGCTCCAAGAGCTTTAATTAGTGATGGAGGGTCGCATTTTGTAAACAAATTGATGAGCAACTTGTTGGCAAAATATGGGGTCAAACATAAAGTTGCATTGGCATATCATCCACAAGCCAATGGACAAGCGTAAGTGGCTAACAGGAGATCAAACAAATCCTTGAAAAGACGGTGAACATCAACCCTAAAAGATTGGGCGTTAAAATTGGATGATGCTTTGTGAGCATACTTGGATAGCATATAAGACACCGTTGGGCACATCCCCTATCAACTTGTTTTCGGAAATCGTGCCACTTACCGGTGGAGTTAGAACACAAGGCATTCTGGCGATCAAAAAGCTAAATATGGATTTTCGTAAATCCGCGAGGAAAGGTTGCTCCATTTGAATCGATGAAAGAATTTCGGGATGAAGCTTACGAAAACTCCCAAATTTATAAGGAAAGAACCAAGAGGTGGCATGATAAGATGATCAAGAAAAGAGAGTTTTTACCGGGAGAACCGGGTGCTCCTATACAATTCACGCCTTAAATTTTTCCCGGAAAACTCAAGTCTAAGTGGTCGGGGCCATTCGTGATAAAGAAAGTATTGAATCCACCCGGATTGTAGAATTGTGGACAAAAGAAGGTGAGACTTTCATGGTAAAATGCCAACGGATTAAGCACTACTTCCACCGAGGAAATCAAGAGGAGGTGACATCTACCACCTTGCCCTACCCGTAATTTAACAAAACAAAGGCGTCAAGCTAAAGATGTTAAATATAGCGCTTGTTGGGGGCAACCCAAGGTTTTTCGTGTGACTTTTATTTTTGTGTGTGTTTAGTTTCAATTTTGTGTGATTTGAGTGATTTGATATACGTGTTTCTATTAATGAGTGTGATTTGTGTGTTTTTGTTTCATTTTTGTGTGTTTTTATTAAAAAACAAATACCTGAATCACAGATAAAAAGCGCACGGGTAACCCGTGCTCCGACGCACCACCCGTGCGCCCTACAGAGAGTTGAGAAATTTCACCGGGTGGCGCACGGGTAGCCCATGCTTCGACGCACCACCCGTGCGCCTTTACGATGAGGCATAAATAAGACAGTTTTAAACTATTCTTCATCCAAAATCACTCCCAATCGCGCGCCCATCTCTCAAACTTCCTTGCCTTCAAAATTTCTTGCAATTTCCACCTAAATTCTCCCATTTAATCACTCCCCATCACATTAGAACCACAAGTTGCATTGTATTCAAGTTTGCTTGAAGAAAATTGAAGATAAAACACCTAGGGTTCAAGTTCTTCATTTTGATTCAAATTCAAAATTCCGGTAAGAGCATCGTTTCTCCTTGCGAATTTCTTTTCTGTCAATTATGTAATGACAATCATGATTGGTGCTAGCTTTGATATTTTGCTATGTTTTGAATGAAATCTTCTTTAATGCAATTTATCAAACACTTTGTAGGCATGTGTAATTGAGGAGATTTTTGATGATATATTGATGAATAAGGCATGGCCAATGATTGTTTGAGCTAATACTTTTCTAGAATGGCCATAATTCTTGCTTGCTTGGGGTAGTTGATCGATCAAAGTTAAAGTAGGGAAGTGAATTTGCATCACCTAATATGTTAGCATTAATCACCTACTTTGTTGTTGCCATTGATGATATCTTGGGATGCTAATGGAATGTATTTCAGTACAAATCCTTCATGGCGAGCGAAGAAATCCCCAGGGTGGAAGGAGACGTGCGTGCGGGCGGCACAACGAGACGTGGCACCGCCAGAGGTAGACCAAAACAGTCTCTGCGGCATATGGGGTTGACTTGACAAACGCCGATGATCTTGAGCGATGGAATCGCTTGGTGGTCGCCAAATAGCTCCATCCCGCTATGCCGACGATGACCCCGTACCCAAACTTTGGGATACATGAGGACGTTTGGCGTCTCTTCGCAAAGGTCGGATGGACCAATTTTATGAGCCGAAGGTGGCCGACCTTTAAACGATTCATTCACATGGAGTTTTTGAGTACCGTGGAAGTACTCAAACAAGGAGGGACTTTTGAACCATACATGATACGCTTCCTTGGAGAACGTTCGTAGACAACTGTCTATGACCCAATTGAATACCATTTTTGAGGTTCCAACGAACGCTCGTACCCGCCAGATGCCCCATTATGATCAATATGACTTTTGGAGAATGCTTGTGGAAACACCACAAACGGGGCCTATGTTGTATCTCCGCACGGACCGCCAAAGCCTCTTGATCCGGAATCCGTTTTCCGGTACATACAACGCGCGATCGCATCCTCCGTGCTCGCCCGAGAAAATATTGGAGGGATGACTACTAAGGAGCTATATCTACTATGGTGTATGGTCACAAATACCCCCTACAACACAGCCAATTTCAGTAGAGCAAATAGAACAGTTAACTAGGCGGGAAGGAGGTACGATTTCTATAGGGGCCTCATTACCCCTATTGCCCGACATTTCAACGTCGATTTCCGAGGCTTGGTGCGTATTCCCGGGCAGCACTCGGGTTAATTTGGCATCGTTACACCACATGAAGTTCATAGAAAACGAAGACAACACATTGGTACTTCTACAAAAGAAAGGTCTTTGCATTTCCGTTGCCTAACCCGCCATACACCATAGTCGATACATTGACGGACACCACAAACTTCCTAATGAACTCGACGCACATAACCGAATTACATAGGCTATAGATGCAAGGAAGAAGCGCAGTTGAAGGTTTCGAGGATGAAGAGGATATGGTGGCGGAGGAGGAGGAACTACTACGCAAACGAGACATGGGGTGGAACCTCATCACCTCCAACTTGGCTATGACATTCCCGAGTCCTCACATGGAGGCGATTACCCCGACCCTCACATAGTGGGGATCGTCCCGGAACCTCTTATGGTGGCACGTCCCAACGCGGCAATGAATTTCAAGACATGTTACATGCATTTGGCGGGACTTGCATCGGCAAGGTGAAGAGTTGAGGCAACAAGGGGAGGATCCGAGGCAACATCGGGCTGATTTTCTCGCGTTCAATGAGCGTTATGATCGGCGTTCGAGGAGACGTGGCAAGTGCTCCAACACTTACAAATGTGGCATATTTCCCAAGGCCACTTCACACCGCCGCCACCGCAGCTGATTCGTATATCCCCACTTTTCGTTATTGAAATTCTATTTTTCCCCTTAGACACTATAATTTCATTCAAGTTTGGGGGAGAGATAGTATTTTAATATATGAAAAGTGTGGATACAAAAAAAAAAATTATATAATCATGCATTTCATGTTTTCATATAGTTGCATTGGAGCATTCTAGGTTGCATTTTACATTAGAGCACGTTTATAGTTGTAGCACGTCTATTGCTTGCGTAGTGGTTAGTGAGTGAGTTGACCGGGGCATGTGCAACTTGTTGTTTGTGTGTTGATTGAGAATTCATATTGTTGGAATTGGATGACAAGTATGAGTTTATTGAGCTTTGAATAGATGACATTGAGCATGTTAATATGAAAAACTTGGTGTGATGCTTTGAATTACATTTTGACATGCCTGTGAGCTTTGAGCCTTTACTCGCTTATATCTTGTGCGGTCTTGTTGTGATTGAGGTATCATTCGTGTTGTCGAATTCTATAACTTTCTTTGGTATCTCTCAAGGCCACATGTTGTATGCGAATTGTGAATGTGATTAAAGGCCATCTTTGCTAGCCTTTCAAGCCTTTTACCTACCTAAAGATGTTGAAATTCCTAGTTAGCCAAGTTGAGCCTATAGCCTATTTCTTTGATAACCACAAAATTTAACCCTTGATCATAATATATCCATCACCTTAAACTCGAAATTATAGCGTTGAGTAAAGGGAATGAATGAGGTTGAATGGGTGGGAATTGAAAAATAGGATAATTGGGCGTACTTGGTTAAATGGAACAAAAAGAGGAAGGAAGGGAGTTGAAAAAGAAATGTTGAAAATGCACAAATGAAAAAATTGAAAAGTTGATAAACTTGGGGGCGAAGGATTGTGATTTGAGGAGATTCCTAAAAGAAAGAAAGGTAATGGAGATAAATAAAGTTGATAAAAATGAGGGATGATTGGAGTAGCATATGGGATTATAATGTAAATGATTGATATGCTCATCGGTCTATATACTCGAGTTTGAGTCACTTTATCCAAAATTTCCTACCCAAACCAAAGAGCCTTCATTACAACCAAATGAGAAAGTCCTTTTTGATTCACAAATTGCATACACTCTAGTGGCGGAGATATGAGACGAACTGCAAGCCTATGGTAATTTTCCGACATCGAATTGATTTGAGCGTAAACACGTCATATATCCTCGTGAGATGAGAGTATACACTTAACTTTGAGAGTTGGAATTGAGCATTTCACTTTGTTTTATTTGAGGCGTGTTCTTTGATCAGATATTTGAGGCTTGATTTGGTTGTGCTCAACATTCATGACGAACAATATGGATCTTCTTGTGGGTTCTCTCATGTAATGCTTATTCTTATCTCCCACTGTTGTGCCTTATCGTGTTACGAACATTGTTGATCGGGGCGGTCAACTTTAAGTTTGGGGATTTTGATAGGTGTGAGTTTTGCATGTATTTTGAGGCGTATTTCTGGCTATAATGATGGGTAAACATGCACATACTCGTTAATTGTTACATATTCACTCCTTGTGGAAACGATATTACACTTTGCTTATTTTGTAGGAATTTCATGATATTTGAAGCAAATTGAATACGAATACGAGGATAGCAAAGTGGAAACACGGAGAATTGAGTGAGTATACGAAAAGTGAAGCCAAAAAGAGCGAAAGTTGAGCGTCTAAGGAAAAGATAGGGGGCACACGGGTTGGGCGTGCCTCGAGCACCACCCGTGCACCCCGAATAAAGCTTTGAAGTCTCGCATGGCGCACGGGTAGGCTGCGCTCCTACGCACCACCCGTGCGTTCTACAAAGAAGAAGGATAAATTCACCGGGATAGCACACGGGTAGCCCATGCTCCGACGCACCACCCGTGCGCTCTCTGAGACTTGGATTATTTCAACAGGTGGCGCACGGGTAGCCCGTGCTCCGACGCACCACCCGTGCATCTGCTTTGGAAATCCCATAACTGCAGACATTATGCCCTAAACTTGAAGGTGGGTATAAAAAGGCTTTTTGGGGGCGCACACAAGGATATTCTGGCATTTTTGTGATCTACAACACAAGACAAGGGTCAACTCTTGGAAGAAGATATCAAGGAGACAATCGGGTTGCATCGGAGCTTGAAGAACGGAGATATATCGAGAGATTGTCGATGTTCCTAAGTTTTTCTTGCTTCTCTTTTAGTTTCAATCTTTCATCTTCATTTGTAATGGCTTTGAACACTTTGTTGATAAGTTGTTTAGAAATCATGTGTAGCTAAACTCTTGAGATTTCTGGTTTTGGAAGTAGATTAATGAACTCTTGTTAGATGTTTCAATCTTAGTTGAAGTTATTATGTTGAAGCCTATTTGAGTATTTTGAGCTTATTCTTGTTTTATCACTTGATCAATGATTTAATTTGTTTGATATATTGATTCATAATTCGAGAGATGAGTTTCAATATTAGATCTTGAATACTCGACAAAAATATTTGCATGAATCGAGAGGTTTGTAAATATTTGTGAGGATAATTGATCTTTTAAACTTTTGGGAGTTGAATGCGTCATGTTGAGTAGAGATGCTAGCATAAGTATTTCAATCTACATTTTATATGCATCTCGAGAGGGAGGATAAAATAGCTTTGTGATCGTCTTATAGGAATATTGATAATAATGTGGCTTGATTAAATCGGATAACAAGAGGATTATTAATCGAAACCTTAACTCGAAATCTATTTCATTATCTTGATACTTCTATCATTTGTATTACCTTAATCTTGTGTTTTAGTGATTTAAATTGTCTTAATCTCAATACAACAATCATCAAATTCCGATCGTCTAAATAAAAATAAGACTATCTTGGATCAATACTTAGCATATTAATTTATTAGTCTCCGTGGATACGACCTTGCTTACCCTATTCTATAAACTACACCGTACACTTTGCGGTGAAGCTAAAAATAAGGCGAACACTTTATTTCCCAAATCAAACCAAAAGATGTATCTCAAGCCTTGGATGACACACATTGGTTACATGTCATGCAAGAAGAGTCAATAAATTTGGAAGAAACAAAGTACGGGAATTGGTGCAAAGGTCAACCCATCAAAATGTTATTGGCACAAAATGGGTTTTCGAAATAAAATGATTGAGGAAGGTTACGTGGTGAGAAACAAAGTAAGATTGGTACGCAAAGGGTATTGTCAAGAAGAGGGAATAGATTTTGTTGAAACATTTGTTCCTGTTGCAAGATTAGAAGCAATAAGGATGTTTCTTGCCTATCTTTGCACATGAGAACTTCATTGTATATTAAATGGATGTGAAAAGTGCATTCTTAAATGGACTATTAGAACAAGTCGTCTATGTTGAGCAACCTCCAGGCTTTGAGAAGAAGACTTGGAGATAAGGTGTACAAGCTCAAGAAAGCTCTATATGGATCGAGGCATCAAGAGAATGATATGATGCATTATCTCAATTTCTAATCTGAATGGATTCCCTAAAGGCAAAGTGGATAGAACACTATTCGAATCCAAGATGGAGAAAGTATACTGCTTGTTCAGATATATGTGGATGATATTATCTCTGGATCCACAAATAAACAAAATTTGTGTGACATGTTATCAAATCTCATGCAAGGCAAATTTTAAATGAGCATGATGGGAGAGCTGACTTTCTTCCTAGGACTTCAAGTTAAGCAGCTGAAGGATGGAACTTTCATAAGTCAAACAAAATACACTAGAGATTTAATGAAGAAATTCGGTATGGAAGAAAAATCTTCTGTAAAAATACCAATGAATACATCAGTCAAGATGGACATGGATGCAAATGGCAAACCTGTAGATCAAACAAGATACAGAGAACTTATTGGTTCATTGCTCTACTTAACAGCAAGCAGGCCAGCCATCACTTTTGTAGTAGGTGTATGTGCAAGATTTCAATCTACACCTAAAGAAAGTCATATGACTGCAACTAAGAGAATCCTAAGGTATTTGAAGGGATGCCAAGAAGTTGGCTTATGGTATCCAAAGAAAGGTGGATTCAAGCTCATTGGTTATTCAGACTCTAACTATGCTGGATGTAGAGTTGACAGGAAAAGTACTTCAGCTACATGTCAAATGCTTGGAACAAGTTGATTTCATGGTTTAGCAAGAAGCAAAACTCAATAGCCGCATCCACAGTTGAAGTAAAGTACATAGTTGTGGGCAGTTGTTGTGCCCAAGTCTTATGGACGAAACAACAACTGAGAGATTATGAAGTTGAAAAAAAAGAGATTCCAATTATGTGTGATAACACAAGTGCTATTGCAATCACTCAGAATCCTGTGTTGCATTCAAGAACAAAGTACATCGATGTCAGATACCATTTTATAAGAGATCATGTTGAAAAGAAAGACATTACCTTGGAATATATCTCAACTGATAAGAAGTTAGCTAACATATTCACTAAGCCTCTATGTGAATCAAGGTTTGAAGAGCTCAAGCATGAGTTAGGGTTAATTGAGCTAAATTGATGCTCAGAAGACTCAATCAAAAAAGATGAAGGATGAAAAAGTGAGACTTGAACAAGTTATTCATATTAGTCAAGTGAAACAACTACATCGGAAAATCGGTTGATCGAGTTAGGCGACACCGAGTCAACTAATGCAAGGAGAGAAGGTGAGTTAAGTCACTTTTGACTTGAGCTAAGTCATTTAATAAATAAATGACAAAAACAATGTCGTTTTGAAGAAGCGGAACGCGTTTAGTATTAAGCATTAGACATGCTCACGCTAAATGAGGAAAAAACCTATCATTATGTCCATGATTGGATATAAATGTCTTTGCCGCATTAAATATGGAGAGATAATGCATTTAATCCTGACCGTTGATCTTGATCAAATGATTCTAATTCTCAAACCGTCTATTCAAGTCATATATATACCAAAATCAAAACTCTCTGTCTTCTCACGCTTACAACATACCTTCAAGCTTTCAAAGGAATCTCTATCTCTCTACAAAACCCTACCTCTCTCAAGATTGAAATTCTTTGATTTTTCAAGCAATTATCTCAAGCAAAAATTGCACCAACATACGATTTTGCAAAGCTCGCGAAGCAAATCCACTCAGGATCAACTGTGGATTTTGAGGGAATGGTGAAGCAGGGTTCCGATGAAGCCCTTGTAAAGAAAATAGCTGACATGATTGAGAAGTCAGGACTCAAGCCATTTCTCACGATGGAGTATTCAATGACCTACGCTGAAGAAGTAGCGCAGTTATATGTCAACGCCGAGGTGCAAGACGAAGGGATTAAGTCTTCCGTCCACCGCAAAGACATCATAATTACTGCTAAGGACCTTGCGGAGCACTGCTTGTTGCCGTCCGAGGGCGTATCAGAAATATACAAAGCTGATGTTAACCTAGCTGCTACATGGAAAGAAGTAGCCAAACCGGAGTGTGCTGTGAAAGTTATCTACACAGCTGAGAAGAAGCTGCTGAAGGACGACTACCACAAGTTGATGGTGTTTGATAAATGGTTTTATCATGATTTGGATGATTTTGTTTTTATACCAAAACAATGTTTTAAATGTTGTCTAAATACTCCTAAATGATTTAAATTACTTTTACTAATTTTCCGGAGTATTTCTTCGAATTTATTTTTGACAAAAATTGGACAATACTTTCAATAATTTTGTGTTAATATGTTTTTACATCAAAATTAAATTTCTAAATGTTGTCCTAATACTCCCGACCGGTATAAAATATTTTTATTAATTTTTTAGAGTATTTCTTGAAGTTTATTTTCAACAAAAATTGGGCATCACTTTTGTCTCGTGCTCAACCGGTCGCCCTATAGGGAAACCCGTACCTAGAGATGAGTTTTGAAACAGAAATGAGACGTTTGAGAAAACCCCGGAGGTCGACCGTCGACCTAGAAGGCGACCACACTGTAATGAAAATTTGGGGAGAGGCGACCGGCCCAAGGGGAGGGTGAACGGTCGGACCCCAGGACGACTGGTCCGACACCCCTGGACTGGTCACCCTGTTGAAATTTGTTGTATCTTTTCCCAAATGTTTATCTGTGCGCGACCGGTCGCCCTATGGTTTGACAACAAAATTCTAATAGTTGTGCAGCAGACAACTTCCCCTTAAATTGTGGGATTGATTTCTAACAACTATATTCTTCATTTGTCTTGCAATTTTTTGATTTCAATCTCCTAGGGAGCCTATCTTATTCTAGACATTCTCTATAAATAGATGAATAATTGAAGCTACACAATAAGAGAGAATACTACAACACAACAAGATACACTCAAGCAAACATAATTGTTCTTTCATTGTCTATATTTTTGTTGTAATTTGCCTAGTTTATCACTTTCACATCTTGAGGTCTATGCTTTATTTCTTGATTACACTTGCACTCAAATTGTATCATTCATTATTGAGTTGTAATCTTGATTTTGGTCATCATTTAACACAAGATATCCTTGTGAGTGTTCTTGTAGTAAGAACACACTTGGATGATCTAGGTGATAGGTGCAAGAAGATTGTGGTGATCTTCTTATTGAAGAGTGTGGTGCTCTTTGAGGTGTTGAAGAATTTGGTATTCTTCAAGTCGGAATATTGTGGTGACCTTCACAAGTGCCGTTAAAAAGGAAGATTATGGTAATCTTCAAGGGAGATTGTAGTAATCTCCAAGGTGGTGTTGAAGAAGAGTGTGGTGCTCTTCAAGGTGATGTTGTAAGGTGTTGTAGTATTAATTTTGGTAATTAATAAAATCTTTTTCTTTTGAAATCCATCCCGGATATCTTGGGGTGGTAGAGATTAGGCCTAGTGGGTTGAACCTCTATAAATCGACGCGTGTTTTTTCTTCACACCTTTACTATCATCGCGGCTTGTTTGTTTCAAAAAAGAGGGCGAATCGAGAAAATGGAGATAATATATTCACCCCCTCTAGATTATTGTAGTCGCTTGGACTTATAAGTGGTATCAAAGCCAAACTCTTAGGCAAGCTCGTTCTATATCGTGAGTAAAGAGGAACGATCACCGGCTACGAATGAAGTCCACCTTACCGGCGCCTCCACCACCAAGCCACCACAATTTGATTTCAAAATTATACATTTTGGAAAGAAAGAATGGAATGCTATCTACAAGGTTGTGGGTTCGATATTTAGAACACGATCGTCAATGGAGAATCCATTCCGATAATGGACACACTACACACCTCCAAACGGTTCAAAGAGCTCAATGATGAAGAGAAGAAAATCATCTTCTTAAATGGTAAAGCTCTAAATATTTTGTATTGTTCACTTACCACTTTGGAATTTAATCATATTGTAGGAATTAGATCGGCACATGAAGTATGGCAAAAACTAGAAGCCATCTATGAAGTATATGCAAATGAAAGGAGCAACGCAAAAGCATCTACTTCTCAAGTGGATACAAAATCAAATCCAAGAAACAAGCTCTTACAACTTCCAACTATGAACAAGTTGAACAATGTCTTATGGGCTTGAAGAAGAAATGAGGTAGTTCTAAACCAAAAATCAAATTGTATGGAGATGGAGCATCTACTATGCGGAAACCGACCATCTTCGTGACCTGGTGAGGGTGTTCATGCCATGAGTGGCGGGTTGATTTCACCCGAGGAATTGATTACCTGTCAAGTGAAGCCAATCAGTGGCGCCAATATCGGAACAACTTGTCTTTGGATCGATCCTCATCTTGTCTAAGGCTTCACGGAATTTGACGTCCACAACGCTCCCCATGTCGACCAGGACCCTTTTGTCCACATACTTGCCAGCATAACTATATGACAATGGCGTCATGATGAACTTGGGTCTGCAGGATGTAGTCTTAAGTGCCAAAGGTGATCCGCATGCTCTTGTCTTGAGGCTGCTCCATGACTCTTTTCTTGGACAAGTTCTCCTGGGCGTCCTCTTACATCCTTGCTACATTCCCGGAGGGCACTCAGGGCGTCCTTTGCTTTTTCGGAGATCACATTGATGACTCCGCAACATGATTGTAGCACTTTTTCCTGTGGCTTTGGATCGCGGCGAAACTTGCTCCGATCCACACGATCTTTGAGATGGTCTTTCTGGATAAGCCGCTCTATCTCCTTCTTCGAGAATAAAAGCAGTCTTGATGGCATGCCCACGATCTCTATGATATGTACAGTATAAATTGGAACGCGCCCGCAAAGGGTTTTCTCACATAAAGGTTGTAGGGGATCAATGATCCCCTTCTTCTAGCGGCTATTAACACCTCTGCTATTGGAGCGTGGAGGTGTATAGCTTGCCCTTTATCCTTTCTTGAGCCCTTCTACAATTGGTTCTTCTCTTCTTCCCGGGACTTGCGCTTGATGCCTGGGCTTAGACTTGGTGAACTCTTTGACACGAATGTGCTTCTCCCACTCGGCTCAACAACTCTTTCATGTTGGAGGCTTCGACAAGAGATTCATTCAAACGCCCCCGACGTAGATTTTCCTATAGTATCCCGGCCAAAGTATCATGCTGAGACATTGGCCACTTCGTTGGGCTTCTGCGAATCGCTTCATGAACTCCCGCAGACGTCTCTCTTTCCTTTTGCTTCACCTAAAAGAGGTGAGTGGTGGTCTTGGGATACTTTTTGTTGATGGAGAATCTGTTGCATAAACACTTCATGAGGTTGTCCATTCCTGGAGATTGATCCCACATGGAGCTAATTGACCCGTGTCAACGCCCCTAGTCGAGTAGTATGGAACACCTTGCAAAGATGAGGCATTTATCATGTCATAGAGATCCACCTTGGCGTAGAATTTGTCCAAGTATTCCTTTGGGTCTCTAGTTACATCATACTACTGCGGGTGGTTGAAGGTTTTGATTCTGATGATAATAGTTCATATAAGATCACCGAGCCAACGAGGTGCTCTTCATCGATATCGTAGCTTGTTCACCACTACCTTATCCTATCTCCTCCCGATTATTCGGATCGGGGCCTTTAGCGGTGGTGAGCCCGCGGTAGTTGTCTGCGGCCTCTGTTGCGGCTTGATGTCTCCAAGCGTTCCAAATGGCTTTATCCAAGAGAGCTTGGAGGGCTTCCCGACATGACGAATTTCTTCAATAGTCGGAGCCCCCAGGAGAAGGAGGGATCGACCCCTCTTGCAAATGGAGGACAGGCGGCACTCTTCCCGGGAGGAAGAGGGGCGCTCCCCGTCTCTTAAAGGCGGTCGCTCTTCTACGGTCTCCGACACGTCGGTCTCAGTAGCTTTTAATCCACCATCACTTGTTTGCGATTGAGTCGCATCTCTATGTGCTTTTGTTGTTTCCACAGATGGCACCAAAATGATGTTACCTTTTCGAGAAGATCACCCCGTCAACGAGTTGACCAAAATTCTCTTTCCGTGGGGAAATCTTCTCGTCGATCCTCTTCTCGATGGGAAAGTCTTCTCGTCTTACGCTCCTCAACAAATCGCTAACTCCTCCGAGATTGAGAACTTGCACGCATACGAACAAACGCTAGCGGACCCAGGGGTTGTCTCTGGGAGACCCTCTCGACGCTCAAGTCAACATGGTGGACGAAAGATAAATTAAAACATTAAACGAATCTCGAATCACGTAGGAGAATAATTAATTATGAGTTTAAGTATCACAAATAATGGAGGATTTTTATACTTGAGAGTGGGCCACGTGGGCCGAGTAGGAGAATTTGGCCTACGAGTCAATCCACGTTAGAAAAACGATCACTTTGAATCCGGACTCCTTTGAGCTTCTGATTAATTATCAAGAAGCTTATTGTGCAATTAATATTAAATAAAGAAAATATAAAATGAATTATATTTAATTAAATTATAAAATATCGTTTTTGTCCTAACAACGAACACTCAAACTCTCGGCCACCAACAGTTTGTTTGGAACTAGGCTTAATTGCAAAATGGGTCGTTCATTATAGGAGTTCGCAATTTGAGTCGTGTAAGATTTTGACTTTGTACAATGGTCTCATAAGTTTTAATTTGTGAAATATTAGTCTTACAAGTGCTGGTTTTATGAAATTTTAATCCAAAATTAGTGTTTTAATAATTCATTTATTCCTAAAATACTCTTCGATATTGTCAAAATACTCAAAATATACAAAATCCCTATAACCAATGATAAAATAATAATTTTTTCCTAAAGGATAAAATCGTAAATAGAAATGACAAAATGTAGCCGGGCTATGGGGTGGCCTGACCAACCCGAGGTTCGGGTTGGTTTAGGCTATGATTATAGATCCGAAAAAGTTGGGCTCAATGTTTAACCCTACCCAAAAGATTTGTGTACAAACTGTAGTTGGTCCATGGGCTGTTCTGGGCCAATTATTGTCGCGACCCATGCGCCATAATTTGTCTAAAAAACTAATGGGCTTGGGCCTAGCATTTTGCCATCTGTAATTGTAAAGGACTGAGATTGCCACATCTAGAAACTTTAGGACTAAAATTGTCAATCCCTAATAGTTATAGGACTAAATTTCAATCAAGCTTGTGGAACTACTTGCACTAATATTATAATATATAAACAAAGACTAATATTGTGTAATTGTAAAGGAATGACATTGCCATCCAGAAACTTTAGGACTAAAATTGGCAATCCCTAACAGTTATAGGACTAAATTTCAATTAAGCTTGTGGAACTACTTGCACTAATATTTTAATATATAAACAAAGACTAAATATTGTGGTCAGTTATTGATTTAAATTTGGTAATTCAATTATTATCTGTCTAATCCGCAACACATCTAGAAAAGTTAAAAAACCCAAATAACCACATGTATAACTAATTATCAACTTTAAAATTTCTAATAAAAATCGATTTAATCTGGTTTCTGACCGATCTTACATGGTTTCAACCAACTCCCGATTATAATTGGGCATACGAACTAAACTGATAACTGATTATATTAAACCAATCGATCATATCCAAATTTGAAAGCACGAATTGCACCACAAGCACCCGATAACTAATTGGGTCCTCCAATCTTGCAATCTCCACAGTACCCTTGGTAATCAGGGCTCATGATTAATTCCTTCAATATTTTTTTTTTTTGAGAAAATGTTTTTTTGCCTCCTGAACTATACACCTTTTTACACTTTCCTAATCATGTGTTTGGTACAAATTACCTCCACATGTTTGCGATTTTTAAACGTTGCCTCCGGCACTCATTTCCGGCCAAAAATGTTCACTGAAATGATACATGTGACTTGCACATGCCTTTTTAAGGGCGAAATAGTCCATTCATGTTGCCCAATGATTTCCCTCCCTCACGCGCCTCTCGCGTGCTATTCCAAATTCAAATTTAATTGGTTTTGAGGTTTTAACTGAGATAAAAAAACTCAGTTAAATCTAGGGTTTTACATTGAAATCAAAATCTTAACCTCTAAAAATCTCACAAATCGATAAAATGGTGTGGAAAATTCGTGAAGAAGGTGACCCAAACATTCCAAAAGGAAGAGATGTTCCTGATTACGGTAAGTTCTTTCTGATTTATTGTGCGTGTGTGTGTTTTTTTTTTTTTTTTGTTGTTTTTGTATTTTATCCACAGCACACACACACAATGTATATGAATATTGAAGTTTTTGGAATTTTCTGAGGATTGCACATGATATGTAAGTGTATTTATGTAGTTTTTTTGCTTTGGTCCCCACAAAATTGTTTTCTTTTCTGTTAAAGCAGGGGGTTGTTGGTGTATTGATGTTGGACTCGTGACCCCTTGTCCCCACAATGTCTGATTCTTTGTTGACAGAGCAAAGACTTTGCCTTTCTTTATTTAATATTTAATCTGCTTCTAGGGTTTAGGGTTTTGTTGTTTGTAATGTATTATATTAATTAATCTTTATTTAATATTAATTGATTCTCATTGTACTGTTTTTTTTCTTATCAGGTCCTAATTCTGAGTACTACACCATTAGAATGCATCACTCTGGGGTGTTTGTTGATTTTGGGAAGAACCTGTATGTAGGTGGTAAGATATCACATATTGATGGTTGCCATACTGATGAGATGTCATTGATTGAATTAAATTTCATGGCTGCAGAAATAGGTTTGAAAAAATTAGTTGCATTTCATTGTAGTAGAGGTGGTGTCAATGACTGTGATGATAGCTATGTAATTGAGACTGATCTTGATGCTCTTAATATGGTAAATTTTGTTGATGAAAATAGAATGGTGGGGGTTTTTGTAGAACATGAAAATTAAGTGAAGATAGCCAATCAACTTGTATTGACAATCCTTCTCAGGATTTCCCTACTATTAATGAACCTCTTCAGTTTGTGGGGTATAATGATGATAGCTTAAAGGTTGGGGTAGGAGGAGGTGAGAAACAAAAATGCATGCAAATATTCCAGATTTATGTGATGGTGTTGATAGTAATGATGATGATGATGAACAATCCTTAGGATCTGATTCCAATGTTTCAGATGTGTTTCTAGATAGTGAATGTGACATGTTTGATGATGATAGAATATTTGATGCTAATGTGGATAAAGATGTAGAATGGGGTGGGCTCCATATGTCTAAGTCAAAAGGTGGAGGGTCTAGTCAACAGGGTGTAGATGATTTATTTGATGAGGATAGGCCAGTACAAAGTAAGTTGCAATGCAGTTTTCCTATCTTCAATGCAAGGGTTGACCAAGAAGATCCTAAATTTGAAATAGGAATGCAATTTACTGACACTAATAAATTCAGAAAAGCAGTGAGACAGCATGCTATAAAACAGGGTAGAGATATTTATTTCAATATAAATGATAAAAATAAAGTGCAAGTGAAATGCAATCATGAAAAGTGCCCTTGGTTAGTCTATGCTTCAAAAGTTCAAGGTGAGGATACAATACAGATAAAAACTCTTAATGGGAAACATAGATGTCCTAGGGTTCAGAAGGTATCCCATGCAAACTCTAAGTGGTTGGCTGATGTGTATAAAGACAAGATTTGGACTGACCCTAAGTTGCCTGTGGACTCTATGATGACCATTATACAAAAAGAAATGAAACTTGTCTTTAATAAGAGTCAATTGTATAGGGCCAAGAGGATGGTTTTTAAAAATGGCGTTGGGTCTGATTCTGAACAATATGCAATGTTGTGGAGCTATGATGAAGAAATAAGGAATTCAAAACCTGGCACAACTGTTAAGATTAAATGTAAACTTGTAGATAGTAACTGCATGTTTAAGAGGATGTATATTTGTTGGGGTGCATTGAAGAAGGGATTTTGGAAGGGTGTAGACCAGTTATTTTTCTTGATGGATGTCACTTGAAAACTGTTTGTGGGGGTGTGCTACTTACTGTTGTAGGCATATATGGAACAACTGCATGTACCCTTTTGCCTATGTTGTAGTAGAAAAAGAGAAAAAAAGGTCTTGGCTTTGGTTTATGGAATTGCTTATCCAGGATTTGCAAATAAATAACCCTTATCATTACACTATTATGTCAGATAAACAAAAAGGGTTAGTTGATGCAATTGATACACTTCTCCTGGTTGTGAACACAGGTTTTGTGTCATGCATTTATACAAGAACTTTAAATTGGCACAGAAAGGTTTGGCTTTGAAAACTTTGCTTTGGAAAGCTGCTAGGGAAACTAGAGTTGTTGACTTTAATAGAGCTATGGATGAATTAAAACAAAGAGATGCCTCAGCTTATGAGTGGTTGATTCAAAGGCCACCTGCAAATTGGTCTAAGTCTCATTTCAGCACTCATTCTAAATGTGACATTTGCTTGAATAACATGTCTGAAAGCTTTGATGCAATGATCTTGAGAGCATTAGGTGCAGACCAATTGTGACTATGCTTGAGATAGTCAGAGTTATTTTGATGAAGAGAATACATATGAGAAGGGATCAGATGGCAAAGTACCAAGGTGATTTGTGTCCTAAAATTAGCAAGCTTTTGGAAGAGTTGAAGAAACAGGCCACATGATTCATTGCCCATTGGAATGGTAAATATGAGTTTGAAATTGAGAGTAGTCAAGGGAGCAAAGTGAAAGTGCATCTAGGGGATAACACTTGTAGCTGCAGAAGATGGGAGCTAACTGGGATTCCATGTGCACATGTCATATGTGCCTTTTACTACATGGGATATACCTCTGAGGACTATGTTGACAATTGGTACAAAAAAAGACACCTTTATGAAGACATATTCTAACCTCATGAATGCACTAGATGGCAGTGAAATGTGGCCTAATTAAATGCAAAATATTTGTGTTATTTGTGCTTTAGGTAAACAAGAAAGCCACACAAGGGAAGGAAGAAAGTCTTGCAAAGGGAAAAGAATGTCTTGCAAAGAGCAAGGAAACCATCAGAAATCCAAACCCCAGTGCAATAACTCTGAAGAGGCCTGCATTGAGATCATCTGGACAAAGCAGCAGTTTGATCAGTCAAGATGTTGTTTTCTCTACAATGAAAGCATCAGACTCCAAGAACTCCAAGAAATCAACTCAGAAACAAGAAGAAGAAGCTCCAGTTTGTAGGCAGATGTAGTCATTTAAGCTCAGCCATTTTAAGCACTTTTGTACTCAATGCAATTTTGTTGGTTTTGTTGGAAAATTGGGGTGCATTTTTGCTGTTTTGTTGGGTGCTAAAATACACCATTAGACTGTTGGTTTTGTTGGATGATAGATTGGTGCACTTTTGTTGGTTTTGTTGGAATATTGTTGCACTTTTATTGTTTTGTTGGGTACTAAAATGCACCATTAGACTGTTGGTTTTGTTGGATGATAGATTGGTGCACTTTTGTTGCATGGTATACTGGTGTAATTGATACACTTGTTTATGTTTATCAAGTTAATGCAATTGATACACTTGTTTATGTTTTTCAAGTTAAGTTTATGTCTCCATTTGATGTTTGAATTACATAAGTGGGATGAGATGTAATTATAACATAAGCAGTTCTTAATATTAATAGGAAAACAGGAAACTTTGAGTACATTACTGGACATGGCATGAATTCTCCTAACATTGGAAAATTGGAATTCTTCCATGTCCTATAGAAAGACCTAACACTATTACAATAGATTACTACAACCATCCTAGCAATTATTTCTTCAACAGGTACATAGCAATCCAAGATACAACCAAAGCCACCCATAGCAATTTCTCCCTCAGATTCTTTCGACGCGCATCAGCATCAAGTCGGTTAACACGTTTCAGTAGTCCGAGAATTATCTGTCGTGCTCTAGTACACATTGGAGGGTCAATCCACACAAAGTATGTGCAACCCCCAAGTTCCTGTATCACATTTCACAAGAGAAAAAAATCAGTAAATTTCCAATACAACTCCAAAAAATACCAATAATCAGTAAAATTTTCCCAAACCTGTCATATTTTCTCACTTTTCACAAAAAATAAGAATAATCTGTCATATGCCCCCAAAATTAGGGTTACTTCTCCTTTTTTCGAAAAAATCATTGATGTCTTAAATTAGGATTATTTCCTAAGTTTCCACAAAAAAACTAATAATCTATCATCTTCCCCCAAAAATTAGGGTTACTTCCCCAATTTTTACAAATAAATCAATAATTTCTTAAATCAAGATGACAATATACTTTAAATCAATTCAACTTCATAAATTAGTAAACTTTCCTCAAAAAATAAACTGGAATCAATTTAATCTCACCCGAAATTTTTTGCAAGCCGTATACCTCCTACCAGGATTGAGGTCTGTCCACGAGGTCTTCTGCACTGCATTCCTTCCACAATGGCATATGTTGTCCATGATGATTTCCGCGGTCTGCCTCCACATTTTACTGCCCGTCGTTTCTTTTCTTTTCTGTGCGATGTTGAATTAGGGATTTAGGGTTTTTGATTGAAGAAAAAGAGGACTATGTTGATAAATTAGGCTGATAAATGATAAAGACATTCTTGCCCATGTCATTTAGTGTACAATGACTACTTTGCCCTTAAAAAGGCATGTGCAAGTCACGTGTATCATTTTCGGTGAACATTTTTGGCCTAAATGAGTGTCGGGAGGCAACGTGTAAAAATCACAAACATGTGGAGGTAATTTGTACCAAAAACATGATTAGGATTTAGGAGGCAAAGTGTAAAAAGGAGTATAGTTCGGGAGGCAAAAAAATTTCTCATTTTTTTCAATAAATAGGAAAATTACAAAATTAGTCTTGCAACTAAAAGTCGGTCGCAAAAAGGTCCTTTAAAATTCTCAAATGACAAAATAATCCTCGTAACTATGTATGGGTTTGCAAAATAGTCTGCAAAATGCATGGTTTGCACAATAGTCTGTAATTGGTACTTGAATATCAATTTTGGTCATAATTTCACCATAAATTGGGAGTCACATGCGCCGCTCATATAAACGAAATTCGGTGAAAATTCAAAATTGCCACTAAAATTAGGACTAAATTGAGACTCAAGTATAAGTTATAGGACTATTTTGCAAACTATGAAATATGCCATGGACAATTTTGTAAAATCGTATATAGTTATAGGACTATTTCGCAATTCGAGTATTTTATAGGACCTTTTCGCAATCTTCTTTTGAGTTCTGGGACTAATTTTGCAATTTTGCCTAATAAATAATAAGAATCACATAATCACTATTCTTTAGGTGTGCACTAGTTAGGATCTCCCCCACGAGAAGATAGAACTCTATAACCGATTTTTTGGCACGATATTGGCCCGTTTAGCTCGAAGCTTATAGGGTTAGGGTTAGATTCACATATTGACGGTCCATTAAATAGTGGCCCACTTAACTCTAAACCCGCTAGTGTTAGCCCCAAAGCGCGGGGACCGGCCGACTCATTTAACATATCTTGTTATATATCGTTGCAAATATTTTGTGAAATATAAAAAGTATATTTTATCCCTCAACTTGATATATTGTCCAAACACCCCCTAATTACTTGTCAATGTAACATTACCACCCTCAATCTAAATATGTGGACAAAAACACCCTTAATAATAATTATTTTAACATGTTTTGATAATTGTACCTTAATTTTGATTTTATATTCTTTATTGAAATTATTTTTAAGAAAAAGCAACTAGTAACATAACTAGTTCAAATATTAAAAATATTTTAATAATAAATGAGTACAACAAATATACAAAATATTGAATGTATAAATTATTTTGATTCTTTGAGTTCAATGTATTTAACTCTTTCAAATAATGCGAATAAAAATAATTTTGTATATTGAATATACATACGTATTTTTAAAAATTATTAATAATTTATATTTCTAATATAATGTATATGTAACAATTTAGTACGAAAGAATAAATAATACATATTTCTTTGGTAATATTAAAATATTTTGAAAAATCTTTGCTCAAATAACAAGATTAGTATCTAAATTATTTTAATTGGACTAATTGGATTTATTTTTAATTTGTTTCATTAATAATATCGATTATTCATTAAATATGTCAATTATTGAAGTTGTGTTTTGGACTACGAATCATTTTGAATAAATAATAAATAAATTAAGAAGTTTATAAAATATAACTAAATCGTTTAAGAATATATATATTTATTCACATTTTTCATAATATTGGAAGTTTATCTAATTAATTAGGTAATATTTTTATTTTTCTTTATTCGGATGATTTGATTAAATACATTGAACTCAAATAATCAAAAGAAATTAAATATTGGTAATTTTGTCCATATACTTTGATTGAGAGAAATAAGCGTTACATTGTTAAGTTTATTGGGTGTTCGGTATATTAGGTCAAGTTCAAGGGGTATAATAATATATTTTGTCCTAAAAATATTTTTAATAGCTCTATTAGCGACGGCTTGTCATTACTAATAGTCTTTGAAATTAAAGCCAATTCTAAATTATTTATTTCTCACAATGTGAGCCCTAATAATTACTTAACTACCCGACCACCCCTCTTCTCCCCAGGGACTTTAAACGAAACGAGCTCGAGCGAATGAGGATTGTTCGTGTTCGTTTATTTATTTTAAAAGGTTATTTGTGTTCGTTTGTTTAATAATCGAACATGTTCATGAAAGTTCACGAGCTAGCGGTTCACACGAACATGCACATTAATTGTTCATGAACAATTATATGAACATGTGTATGAAAAGGTTAAAAACACCTTATTCGTGAACATTCAATTCAAAATAAATGAACATTATGATGATTGCAAATATAAATAGGTTGTAAAATTAAACTAAAATAAGTTTATTTTTCCTAATAAAGTAATGAATATTAAGTAGTAAATTAATTAGTAATTAAAAAATGAATAATACACAAACATCAAACGAACACTAAATGAACATGTTTGTGGGCGAGTTCATATGAACATAAACGAACAATTTTTCTTGTTCGTTTATGTTCATTAAGCTTAATAAACGATAATGAACGAATGCTAAACGAGTTCGTTCATAAGCTATTTGTCGAAAGCTGTTCGTTTACAACCCTACCCCCTCCCCTCTATCTCTCCTCCCACCCCACTCACATACACGTACACAAAAATAATTTAATCATTGTTCAAACTAATTAAACCAGTCTAATATCCACTTAATTATGTGAAGTTGAGAAGTTAAGTGAAACCTTCCGCTAATTTTTTTTTTTATCTCTTGTGGAGTAATGAAATGAAATTGCTATCATCAAGTAAAAGACGTTGTATCAAACTTTTAGGGTGCATTTGGATGGGGAATTTAGGAAGAGGGATTTGAAATCCTTAGCTAAATTCACACCCCTGTTTGACATATAAATCCAAATCAATGGATTTCAAATCTCTCTTTAAGTTTTAGTTCATTTTCAAAGGATTTCAAATCCTCACAAAACCTAGTAATTTGAAATCCATTCTTTTTTTTTCCCCTTATGCTAACTTGCATATTCACATACACTTACACACATTATACTCATTTGGACACATTTACATACACTACACATAATTTACACACGTACACTACACACATTACATATATTTACACACACTACACACACCTAATGCACACTTTTACACACACCGCACACATTTACACATTATACACACCGCACACATTTACACATACACACACACACACACTCACACTCACACATACTCTCCTCACATATGCACACGCATTATCATTGCACAAGTTATATATTTTATATTTTTATTAGTGTATAAAATTATAATTATTTACTGAGAATAATAAGATTATATCTTTCATTTTTATTTATTAAATATCAATTAAGAAAATAATAGAGCTTCTAAATTCTTTTTATCAAAACTTAAGATGGATTTGAAATCCTTACACAAATTCACATCATCCAAACAAGATGTGGATTTTAAATCCAATGACTTTGAAATCCATTCATTTGAAATCCTTAAAATTTCAAATCCCTCCATCCAAATGGGCCCTAAAAGTGTAAAATTTTGTAAAACTAAATATTTACCTACGAGAATCTAAAATCTGTTGGTAAATACCAAATGAGAAAAATCATCATTAATTGAAAGATTGTCGTGTCTGTCGGTAATTTGTTGGTATAATTTGGGGGAAAATGATATTTTTTATTCTGTAGGTATTTTGTAGTAATTGTAAAATTTAGTGACAAAATTATTTCTCAATACGGTAAATTCAGTAGGTAATTGTAAAATTTCAAATCCGCCGGTAAATCCTCAGCTAGCAGGATGGACTCGTTTTTGTTAGAATTGTCGTGGGAAAGGACAATAACGTCAATAATGAACAAGGGGGCCTGAAATATAAAATCGTCAAATATGTATTATATTTGGCGTTTGAGTACTATTCAATTTTTTTTTTAGAAGGAGTACTATTTAATTATGATTAGGGACAAATGAAATTAAAATTCCTCAAGGTTGCATTTGGATGGAAGGATTTGGATTTGGGGAGATGATATAGGGAAGGATTTCAAATGACTCCAAATAGGAAGGATTTAAAATCCTCCAAAATGACTCCAAAAATAGCTTCAAAGGATTTGAAAGCCATTATAGAATGATTCGATCCAAACACCTCAATGGATTTGTTATTATGGATTTGAAATTCATACCTCAAATCCTTCCATGCAAAATGGAGCGCAAGTGTTGTTTGGTTGTCAGTTTGAAAAAATAAATGATGGCTACATAATCAATAATTAATTATCAATGTAAAAGACGTCACATTTGTTCGAAAGTCGCCCTCAATCCTTTTTCAGTTATGAAAAGGAAAAATGGCAAAGTTTGGATTTTTAAATTTCTGTTTTGTAATATCCCTCAAAAAAAAAATATTTCGGTTTTGTAATATGTAATATATCTATTTCAATACCTAATATCTTGTCCATATTATGGACAAAATCAAACATTAAAAGATGCCATACACCAGCACTCAAACACTCAACAACCAACAGTTTGTGTGCATGGAACTAGTTGCATTAATACTAAATCGATGTTGTTGTCAGTTATTGATTAATATAATTAAATAATTCAATTATCGATTCAATCAGCAACACGTCTAGAAAAGTAAATAAACCCAAATAACCACATCTATATAACTAAATATTAACTTTAAATATTCTAATAAAAATCTATTTTGTCTGACTTTGAGGGATCTAAATTTTATTTGGTTTTTTAACCAAGTTCGAATTAAGAACTCGCAACCAGACCAAACTGATACTGATTTTTGATTAAATCAATCTATCAGATCCGAATTTGAAAGTGGGATTGTGCTCTAGTATTAATTAGAACTTGTGTTGTTAGGGACGATTGAGTACCCAAATTTTATTCTACTTGAGTATGTGTGTCCTCTCACCTAGCTAGGATCCGTCCACGAGAAGATATAACTCTATTATTCTATCACCACTTTTTGGCAAGTAATTTTAACTAATTTTGACCGATTCAAAGGTAAAAATAATTTTGTAGGCTATTTGGACAGAGCAACCACTGGTTTCCAATTTAACCGGTTGGACCCGACCGGTCCCTCCAATTTTAAAACGAATGTGGTGCCTATATTTTCCCCAAAACAATCAAAAATTGAAACCAAATAACAAAAGGACATCATCTGTTCATTTTCTAAAAACTTCAAAAAGTTCAACAGAAAATGGGTTCTGAAACCATGAAGCTCCCCATCATAGATTTCTCCAACCTCAAACAACAAACTCCAAAGTGGGAATCGGTTAAAATCCAAGTCCTGGAACCCCTGGAAGAATACGATTGTTTTGAGGCCATATTCGATGAAATACCGCTTAATCTCCGAAAATCAGTAATTGATGGATTACAACAACTTTTTGATCTCCTTTGCAGATCAAACGACTTAACAAGTGCAACAGTCCCTATTATGGCTACATTGGACAATACCCAACGATTCCACTCTACAAAAGCTTGGGGATCGAGGACGCCTTTTCCCCTGGAAATATCAAAAGGTTCATCGATCTCATGTGGTCCGAAGGCAATCCTACTTTCAGGTACTAAATACGTAAGATCTTAGTGATTGTCAACTTTTGACAGGGGGAAACAGAAAAGCGAGTAATTTTTAGTATTTTCAAATATTAACTTATGTTTCAAATTTTGTATATTCTAAATCTAAAAAGAAGGTGATAGGTGTTTTAGATTTTTCTGGTTTTGATTTTGGTCATATATATATATATATATATATAAGGTAGATACTTTGATCCCGTAAGATTTTGACACCGTGCAATTTTGATCTAATGAGTTCTAATTTGGGTAATTAATTTGGTTTTATAAGTTTTGATTTTATGTGATTTTGGTCTCAATTAAGTGTTTCAATATTTTATTTGTTTCCACATATATACTCTCGCTCTTTAGAAAAAATACCCAAAATAGACTATGACCATTGGAATTGCTTTTTCTACTAAAGAGAAAAGTCGTCAAAGACCAAAACTGTCTTCACGTGACTAAGATTGTCAATCTCTAAAAGTTATAGGATCTAAATTGCAATTACGCATGCATAACTTAATCAACTTTAATCTTCTAGTCCAAACATTAACAACTTTTGATTTTTGAACTGTTTTTCACTTCTAATACAACATATCATATATTTTGAAAACCAATTTTTAACATACACTCCCTACATCTCGAGGATATATAATTTTTTATTTTACCATTTTTTATAATCTTCTTACCATCCGGAAGAGTGTAGTCTCTTTCACCGAGCAATTGTCGAATTGGACAAGGCGAGGAAAATGGTTTTGGAGAGCCTTGGTGAAAAGTACATGGATGAGCATATGGATTCCACAAATTACTTTGTTAGATTTTAGAAGTATGACAGACCTAAAAGCAATGAAACTAAGATTGGATTGAAATCCCACACGACAAGAACATTGTCTCCATATTGTTGTTGGGTATACGGGTGTAAATATAAAATGTGAGAGAAGTAAAAATTAGACGTAGGCTAAATGTATTTAATTATTACAACATAATTTTAAGAATATAATTTTTGAAAATACACTCTTGAATTTACTACAACTCTCACACTCAAGCTTGCCTTATTAGGCTTTTGCTAACAATTGAAATACAAGAAATAGTAGGAATGATTTTTGATGAGATTATTTTTGTTGGATTTTTGCTTGATACAAACTTCTCCAGAACATGCCTATTTATAGGCTCAACATCATGTAATTTTTACATTAAAAAATCAAAAGTAAAGCACTACTAAAAATGGGTTAGGTGAAGTGAAATCCTCACCATTCATTGTGTGTGGGTTTGGTATGTTGTCCACCAATACTCCACATTTTATTTTTATACAAATTATCTTTTTAACACCCCCTCTTAATTTGTAATCCCCACATTCTTTCGAAGTTGCTCAATTTTTCAAGGCTCACCGCTTTGGTGAAATGTTAGGAATTTTATTGTTTAGATTTTGATGAATGCCATGTAAAACTTAGAATAGAAAGTTGGCTCCCCAATTCTTGCTGTAAAATGTATTGTAACAATTAGAGTGGCCAAGCTGAGTTAAGTCGGCCTACGCCTAACATGCATGAAGAAAGGCAATTGAAGAAAGGAAAGACCCTGTTGTGAAACAAATTGAATATGTCAAAGAGGAGTAGATGGGAACTCTGTGAAGAAGCGGTGAGATGCGTGAGTGGAGCATCACCAAGTCAACTCAAGAAAAGCCAAGTCTCAAGTTGAAGTGACGGAAGAGTCATCCATGATTGGAAGGCGACTCTAAGTCACCTGGGGAAAGCAAGGAAATGCGATCAAGTCGAGATAATCGTAAAAGAACCGTTGCACGAGAAATCAAGAGATTTACTTAAACAAGTAATATCTCCATATCACCTTTCTCGGAGTGCTCGATCCCCAAAAGCGTGCAAAAGGAATGAACTAATGGGAAGCACCACACCGTGTCGAACTCGAAAAGGTGAAAGAACAATTCATAAGAGGAAATGGCAATTCCAAAACCGCAAGCCAACGATCGCAAAGTGACTTTCAAAAATAAGCCTATCTTTTCAACGGGCAAATTTTTGAAAGTTCACTATAAAAGGCTGAGGAGTTTGTTTGAAGAGATGATGCATGAATGACACATACGTGAGATATACAAGCACATTAAAAAAAAAATCTGAAACACTCTCAATCCTCAAGCTACATTACGAAGTACATCAATCCAACACTCACTGTGAAGGAAAGAGAACTTCAATCGGTTGAAGAGGAAACCTTTGAAAACAAGGGGTCTACATTCCGGGAAGGATTGTAGAAAGGTTCAAGGTGAACCAAGTCTTAAGCTTTTGGAGGGCTTCGTGATCAAATCCAAAGAGCTTGAGCAAGTGAGTCAGTAGTAACAAGGCGAAAGCTGCCTCGTGAAGAAGCCGAGTCGTGCGAGAAGCTTTAGCCAGTGATCAAGGCGTCTCGGATCGAGTCCCTAAGGATCAAGTCGGGCTGTTGTGATCAAAACTTGTATCCGGACATTACCACTTTGTAAACCGATCATTACCTAGTGGATTCCTCCGGGAGTTGGAGAAGAGAGGAGTAGAAGAATTACCCCATCTTCGAACCTCTATAAAAACTTCATTGTGTCATTTACATTTCAAAGATTTAAATTCCTCGCACTTTTAACTCGCTTATATCTGGCGATAAATTTGCTATCCATTTGATAATTTATAAGTACTAAATCAAGCTCCAAAATCTTGCTTAATCAAACTTAAGGGTGTTAAGTCTTCCAAAAAAATAAAACCACAGTTGAGTTAAATCATAGCCACAAATGAGTTACTCCATCAACGGCTCAATTTGAGTCTGTTGAGAGATTAACTCTCTTGAGTGACTAATTCGATTTGTCCATCAAAGACACAAATTGTTTATTCAACCCCCCTTCTAAACCTTACACTTACACCTCTTGGGACCTACAAGTGGTATCGAGCGGTTGGTTCATTGAACCCTCCGCATGGCGGTTCTTGAACTAGATCTCCAAACTTTTCAAAGTCCGCTTTAGTACTTAAACCTTCAAAACTCATTTTATTAAAAGTCATTATCATGGAAGCAAATTTGACACGCATCCCTATGTTCACTATCGAAGAATTTGATGATTGGAAAATTCGTATGCGGGCTCATCTATCAAAGATTACATGATGAGATGTGGATAGTGA
Source organism: Rehmannia glutinosa (assembly GCA_016081115.2). Taxonomy (NCBI): domain Eukaryota; kingdom Viridiplantae; phylum Streptophyta; class Magnoliopsida; order Lamiales; family Orobanchaceae; genus Rehmannia; species Rehmannia glutinosa. Next base: position 280,320 of record JABTTQ020002268.1, on the reverse strand, counting down.
TAGAAGATGGGCCTCTGCAAATATTAAAGGTGAACACAAATATGCGAAGAGTTGCGGTGAAGGAGAAAGAAGATCTTTGCTCCCGGACGGTCATGGTTGAAAAACCAAGAAGCGAGTGGACAAATGATGACAAAAAAGATACAACCTGGACAATGTAGCCAAGGACATCCTTTACAAAACCTTGGACAAAGCCATTTCAATAAAGTCAAATCCTGCAAAACGGCTAAGGAAATGGGACAAGTTGACATTGATTTGTGAAGGCTCGAGCAAATCAAAGAAAACAAATTATCGGTGGTTGTACGAGAAGTTTGAAAATTTCAAAATGATCTCGGGAGAGAACCTCGATCAACTAGGCGCTCGGTTCACGAAATCACAAATGAGTATGTCAGTCTGTACTTGGAAAGGAATATACACGAGAAGAAATGTGTATGAAAATCCTAAAAGTCTTCCAAACTGAATGGGAAATGAAGGTCATGGCACTAAGACATTCCATGGACCTATCAAAGACATCCAACCATGAGTTATTCTCGGACCTCAAAGCCTACGAGTTTGAGTGAGAAAAAACCAGAAGAGACAATATATACCCAAAACAACTGCTCTAATTGTCAAAGATGGGAAGAGAGCGAGGTCAAAGAAGTAATTGACCCGGAAGAAATAACCCGATGGTTAAAAGATTTAACAAGTTCTTTAACAAGAACTACAAGAGAGAAAAGGGTGAATCTTCCGTAAGACACTCGGCTCCCTCCAAATCAAGGGAAGACAGCCAACCAAGAGAACAAATCATCAAAAAGTTGAGTATCAAAGGGTGACAACTCAAGAATGGAAAGAGCTGATCAAAAGGTGAATATCGTGTTGGAATGTAGACAACCAGTCACTATGCCATTGATCGCTCATATCCTGTGGTCAACAAGTACGAGGGATGAAGAAGAAAGGAAGATCTTGAGAGAAAGAAGACAAGAAAAGAAAAAAGGCAATGATGGCTGCAGAGATCGCGAGACAAACCAAGTCAAGAGAGACAAATGATTGAGAGCGGTGGTGACTATTCAAGTGACTACGAAGAAGAAGCCCGATCCGCTTGATGGCCAAAGAACAAGATCAACCTCGATCAAGAAGATGAGGTACAATCTAACTCAGCGGACTCGACACTAGTGATAGTGAGTGACACACACACTTCATCACCCACCGATCTTTATGATTGCCTTTTTCAAGTCATGAGTAATTTTGGAAAAAGGATCTTCAAGTCATGAAGAGTCCGAAAAATTCAAAACTCTAAATGTTGCACACACTTTCACTCCAAAGCACAATACTAAGCAAACTGGCCTTGGTTACAAAGGAAAAGGAAAACATCCATTCGGTCTTATTTGAGAGGGCAAAGAAGAGATTCACCGATTTCCTCGGCAAACTCCAAAGAAAAATACTCTGAAAGAAGAAACAGAGCTACCAAAAACCCTTAAAACCCATAAAAGAAATACATATGATGGGAATGGTAGAAAATATCCAAGCCAAGCTGATTGGAATAATGTGAACTATCAGCATAGACTTATGGAATATAAGCCCAAATGGCAAAGGCCTAGAACTCAGCAAAGGCCATTCCAAAAGCATAAGAGCTTTCATCAGCACACACATGCACCTAGGCACTACACTCAAAGACACCACAATCACCCAAGGAAGGCAATTGCTAAAACACATATGCGGGCATACGAACAAAAAGAGACAAATGTATGAACCTAGAATCCCCAAGCATTTTGCCAGGATTAATTATGATTATGGCACTGATAGATGGCAACCCCTTAGAGTCAAATCATTTGGCTATAGGTTGGTTGAATCATCTTACAATTCTAACCCCTCAGGACCCAGACAAGTATGGGTACCTAAAACTTAATTTCCTTGATTGCGGGTTCAAGAGCAGTGAATGCCAAGGAACCTGGTACATGGATAGTGGTCATTTCCGGCATATGACAGAAAATAAGAGAAATCTGTCAAAATTCAAGGAAGTCAAAGGAGCCAAAGTCATATTTGGAGGAAATGAAGCTCCAGTGAAATAAGAGGCATTGGATCCATCAAGAGGAATGGATTAGAAATCACAGATGTTGCATATGTTGAAGGACTCAACTTCAACTTCATCGAGTATCGATCGGCTCGTGACAAGGGCTACAATGTTGGATTCAACATGGGTATATGCCAAATCAGGATATTGAATCAAATGAAGTTGTCTTTGCAAGGATGTAGACAGAAGAATATGTATGTAGTGGATCGGTCAATCTGCAACACCCAAAGACTGTCTACTAGCAAAGAGCACAGCTGAATCAAGTTGGGTACTGTGGCACAAAAAGCCGAGTCACCAATTTCAAAACAATTAACAAGCTGGCAAAAAGTCATCTTGTAGAAGGACTTCCGGACTCGTTATACAAGAAGGAGAGTATATGTGATGCATGTCGAGAAGGAAAGCAAATCAAGTCGTCGTTCAAAGAAAAGACATGCCCATCGTCAACAAGAATATTGCATCTACTTCATATGGATCTATTTGGCCCATGGAACCGGCCAAATAAGTGGAAAGAAATACACCTTGGTGGTAGTAGATGACTACTCAAGATATACATGGACAATATTCATGTGCAAGAAGAAAGAAACCCTACAAAAACTACCACAAATGATGAAGAGGATTCAAAAATGAGAAGAGTCAAACCATTATCAAAATAAGATCGGATAGAGGAACCGAGTTTGTCAATGGAATAATAACTTCGATCTTGTATTGAGAATGGTATTGGTCATGAACTATCGGCACAAGGACTCCACAAAGCAGAATGGAGTTGCGAGAAAGAAGAGAATGAACCCTCAAAGAAGGCAAGGACCATGTTAGTCAAGCGGGGTTACAAAACGATTTTGGGGTCAAGCAATCAACACACTTGCTACACCCAAAACAGGATGTATGATAAACAGACAAACCGACAAAGACTCCTATGAGATCCGGATCGGAAGAAAACCAAATGTTGCATATTTGAGAATATTTGGATGTAAATGCTTCATTCACAACAATGGCAAAGACAACCTAAAGGCTTTTGATGCTAAAGGCGATGAGGGTATCTTCTTAGGATACTCAAATTGAAAGCAAAGCCTACGGATACTCAACAAAAGAACTATGGTTACAGAGAGGAATCCATTCATGTAGTATTCGATGAGCCAAATGTAAATGGAAAGACATTGAAGAGTCGGTGATAAGTTGAATCATCCAACCATACGAAAGAGTCCCTATCTTTGAAAGTCAAGCCGGGATTATCAATTGAGAAGAAGATGAGATAGTGAATCTCAAAAGCGGTGGAAAATTTGCGGTAAGTGATTACGAGAGCGACCCACAAAGAACACGGTACCGCAAGTCGATCAATCCAGACTAACTTACTCCAACTCGACGTAAGATGGTGAGAGACCATCCACGAACTTGTCATTGGAGATATAAGAGAAGGTGTCAAGACAAGATCCGAACTCAACAAGCAATGTTCACATGCTTCATTTCGCAAATAGAGCCCAAAGATGTGTCACAAGCATTGGACGGCTGACACACATTGGATTCAAGCTATGCAAGAAGAGTGAATCAATTTGAGAGAAATAAAGTATGGGAATTAGTGCAAAGACCCATACATCAAAATGTTATTGGAACCAAATGGGTATTCGAAATAAGATGAACGAGGAAGGCTCTGTGGTAAGAAACAAAGCAAGACTGGTAGCCAAAGGATATTGCCAAGAAGAAGGGATAGATTTTGATGAAACATTTGCCCCTGTAGCAAGATTGGAAGCTATAAGGATGTTTCTTGCCTATGCGACTCACAAGAATTTCATTGTATATCAAATGGATGTAAAGAGTGCATTCCTAAATGGTTTATTGGAAGAAGAAGTGTATATTGAACAACCTCCGAGGATTTGAGCAAAAGACTCTTGGAGACAAGGTATACAAACTCAAGAAAGCCTGTATGGATTGAAACAGGGCACCCAGAGCATGGTATGATACCTGTCACAATTCCCGACTTGAAAATGGATTCACAAAAGGAAAAGTAGATAGAACACTTTTTAATTCAAGACAAGAAGAGTATCTTGCTTGTTCAAATATATGTGGATGACATCATTTTTGGATCCACTAACAAAGAGTTTGTGTGAAAAATTCTCAAACCTCATGCAAAGTAAATTTGAAATGAGCATGATGGGAGAGCGACATTCTTCCTTGGACTCCAAGTGAAACAATTGAAGGATGGAACCTTCATAAGTCAAACAAAATACACCGGAGATTTAATGAAGAAGTTTGGTATGGAGGAGAAGTCTTACGTAAAAATACCAATGAACACATCGGTCGAAAATGGACATGGATGCGGATGGCAAGCACCGTAGATCAAACAAGGTCGAGCACTTATTGGATCATTGCTCTATCTCACGACTAGCGGGCCAGGACATCACCTTTCTTTGTAGGTGTATGTGCAAGATTTCAATGCGCTCGAAAGAGAGCCATATGACAACGACTAAGAGAATATTGAGATACTTGAAAGGAAGCCAAGAAGTAGGCCTATGGTATCCAAAGGAAGGTGGATTCAAGCTAATTGGCTATTGATTGACTATCTTTGGATGCGAGTGGACGGAAAGAGCACTTGAGCACATGTCAAATGCTTTGGAAACGACTAATTTCTGGTTTAGCAAGAAGTAAAACTCAATAGCCACCTCTACAGGTGAGGCGGATACATAGGCTACTGCGGGCGTGTTGTGCCCAAATCCTATGGATGAGACAAAGTGAGAGACTATGAAGTTGAAGAAAAAGAAATTCCAATCATGTGTGATAACACAAGTGCAATAAGCAATCACTCAAAATCCTGTGTGTTGCATTCAAGAACAAAGCATATTGATGTCGAGATATCACTTCATAAGAGATCATGTTGAAAAGAAGGACATCATCCTGGAATATATCTCAACGATAAACAACTAGCCGACATCTTCACAAAACCATTATGTGAGTCAAGATTTGAAGAACTCAAGCATGAGTTGGGATTAATTGAACTAAGTCGAGACACGGAAGAACCAAAGAAAAGAAATGGAGCAGAAAATGAGGTGAAAAAGAGCGCAATGGAAGTCTTCGATGAATCGATTAATATCGGAAAACGGACTACTAAAGTCGGTGATAGTAGTCACTAAGAGAAGCTGAGAAGTAGAGTTAAATCGGCTAAGGGATAAGTGAATAATTTATGAGCAAAGTGACGAAAAACGCCGTTGTTTTGACTAAGCGGGAATGTTTTAAGGAACACGTCGTATAATGATGATGTGTACTGAGACATAAAGCCGCACACCAAGCTTATGATTGGATATAAATCTTTGCCGCATTAAATACGAGGCGTGAAATGCTCAATAGGCATGCGAAATCCAAGCCGTTGATTTCGATCACAATTCAAAACCGCCGCACGTCCTTTCATAAACCATATTTAAACCATTTTCGTCCGTTTCTCTCTCACACTTCTAAAACTGTTCATCTCTTTCTCTCAAAAGCAAAGGCAAAATACTCTCGAAACCCTATCAATCTTCAAATCAATTTTAAAGAGTTTTCCTTGATATAATCCCGAGAAATGGCACCAACTTATGACTTTACCAAGTTAGGAAAGCAAATCCACACCGGTTCGACGGTGGATTTAAACGGAATGGTGAAGCGGGTCCGAACGACACCCTGGTGAAGAAAATTGCTGAGAAGTTGGAAGCGTCCGGACTAAAACCGTTTCTAACGCTAGAATATCCGATGACCTATGTGGAGGAGGTCGCACAATTCTCGTGAATCTTTGAGATTCACGATGAAGGAATCAAGTCATCTGTTCACGGAAAGCAAATGACTATCAACTTCTTTGAGGATTTGGTGAACATTGCTCCTACCCGGAAGGAGCATCGAGATTAAAGAAGGCGATGTAAACTTGGGCGACGCATGGAAAGAAATAGCCAAGTCGACTTTCTTTGATAAAATAATATACCACGACAAACAAGAAGCTTTGAAGGAGGATTATCACAAGTTGTTGGATATAGTTGCCAAATGTATCGACATCAAATTTGGCGACTTTGACCAATCATCAAAGGCAAAGCTGATTGTAATGGCTGCAATCATCGAAGAAAAGAAGATAAAGATAAACTGCTGAGGTGAGTTTGTCTACAAAATGGACTACGCCAGGAATGTGGGAACAAATCCTTCAAAGAAGATGGCACATTTGGAGGATCCCTAGGATATGGCACAGTGATTGGCCGGTATTGGAGGTGAAAGGAGTCCCTCTTAGACATGGGAAGGCTTTCCATGTTAACAAGAGGATGTTCGAGCAAACCTCTGCAGGCGAGAGAGAGCTTACGCCAAGAGAGGCGACACCGATGAGGGGGAATCATCGACCCCGAGATACACCTTCTTCCTCTCCGGCGAAAGAAAGTTGCCCTGCGGTTGCCAGAAAATGCGCCCCTGCGTGACAAAGAAAACCAAACATGCTCACTGCCCCCGCAGCGAGTCACTGCCCCTGCGGTGTCTCCTGCCCTGCGGCGGCGGTCGAGAAGGACTCACAAATACCTTCTCCGATCGTCAAAAGGAGGAGAAGCCCGACAAGCCAAGATGGCCGGCTCCTCGAGAAACAAACACCGGCCGGCCCCCCCCCCCGGGACTCGAGGGACACCGCTCACGAACCCGAAAAATTCCCCAGGTACAAACCAGGAGACGAAGAAGACTCGTCAAGCGGTCGAGCAGGAGAAACCAGGTGAGTCGATTACTCAACTAGCACAAATCACGGAGACTCTTTGGAGAGTAGAGTCTCGGATGTAGTTGATAAACGACCAAGTCTGCTTGAAGCGTCGTGAGAGGCAACCGAACACACAAGCTCACACACCGGTGAAGCACAAAAGAACCAGCCCAGCGGATAGTGATGTAATGATCCTATCTCCACCTTATCTAGACATCCAAAATCGTCTGCGTGAGTGGAGAAAATGGAAGTTGAGCAAGTCAAGAGCAGTTCCAACGGCATGAGTTCATAGAAGAAGAAGAGGAACTCGCTAAATTTCCTTGGATTAACTCTTTGTGCTCCCGGCTGCGGATGAAGACAAGCTGCATGACATTCTCGGATCTACAAGGACAAGGAGAGAGAAAAGCGGTGAAGAAGCCGAAGCACGTGAGAAGGCAAGCATCGCCCTATCTCTCGGCACCCGAGAACACACACATCCTCTTCTTGATGTCTTCTCTGAAAGTGACGAGGAACCAGGAGAATATTCTGTTGCCGCCCTGAAAGAGTTGCAAATGCAGCAAGCATTGCCGCGAATCAAGAATCCTTCACGAGCAAAGACTAATGGAGGGACCGGAGAGTCCTCGAACCACGGTGAAATCGATCCAATGGGAGTGGTTCGAAGAAATAGCCACCGATGTTTCTTTGCTACCATTTCCCGACTCACTCGGAAGAAAGCGATAAGGGAGGCGGCGATGAAAGCGGGATAGTGGGGACCCCGGTCGAGCCAACCCCTATTGAAGGTGTGCTACCACCCCTGATACGGCTGAACCATCAATCGAAATAGCGGGAGTTTGGAGGCGTGACCCCACTCCAAGTCACTCGGTGGTGCGCCCGGTGAGGGGAAACTCCTCCACCTGCGGCAAGGTCGGAGGATCTTTGCAGATGACTCCACAAAGAATCAAGGAGGCGAAGAAGAGAAATTACAATCACAAGAAAAACGGCAAGTTTCCATCAACGAAGCTCGGTGATTGAGAGACTGTCTCAAACCTGAGATGCCAAGCTTTCTGCGAGGCTAATGGCCAGCTGCGATGCGGTCGAGGCACGGAAGGAACGACCACAGGGTTAACACTGCAGGCGATGAAAGTGCAATCCATGGGGTTGAGACTCAATGGATGCCACTGTAGAAGACCCTAAGATAGGCCGACATCGAAAGGGATGACCAAGGACTCGCAGCGATGAGAGAGGCTGCTGGAGGAAATGAAGGCCCACGGGAGGTTGAGACTTCCGGGGTAAAGAGGTCTGAAGTAGAGAACATCCCTCCTGCAATCATCGACCCATCCGAGAAGGAGATCGGCGCACTTCATGATTCCCAGGACAACCACGATGTCACTTTTCCTGGGATCGAGAAGGAGAAGAAGAAGGCGAGTCAAACCCCGCGACAAATCCAAAAGGCTCACTGCGGATGTTCCAGGCACGAGCAAGTCGATCCCAAGACTACTCGTCAAACTTTTAATTTTGATGATGAGCCACCAATGGAAATCTCATCATCGTCAGGTGACGCTGCTTGATAAGGCCGAGGACCGATCTATTGAATTGGAAAAATCGGTTGAGACCAACGAAGTTATAATTAAGGCAGTGAGGCTCGGCAAGCGGGTCTACTTTACAACAAAACCCAATGAACCGAGACCACTCGGGCTCCTCAAGGCTGCGGCGGATCGATTCCCAAAAGGACTTCACGCGCACCGCTCATCATCGAACAGATCCCGGTTGGCGGTGAGAATATTTTGTAGAATCTTTCCCTTTTCACTTTGGAGATACGAACTCCACGAAGAGTCGAGAAACGAACAAGCACGCTATCACAAACTAGCTCTGTTCTTCCATCGACACCATTGTTCCGGTGACTATGACTTCGATGTTGTTTGGCCATCACCGCAATGAAGAATCACCAAGAAGTTCGAGAAGTGTTCAAGGCACTCTTTTCTTGAGGTTGAACGGATGGAGAGGCATCGAGCCTCTTTGGACATGCGACTTCGACAACATGAGATGCCACCCTTACGGTGATTTAAGAGGCATAACGATTCGGATAAGGGAATGGTGGCACAAGCAATGAAAACAATGCATGTGGAGCAGTGAGATACTTCATAACATTGTTCAACAAGGCTGCTGGTGTGGAGAGTGAAAATGCGATGCAAAAACAAAGCCGAGAGAACACATTGAGCATATGCATGAAGCTCACACACGCTAGAGATCAAGGCTGCTGCGTGAGCAAAATGCAAATGATCTGACGTTTGGAAGAACACATGACAAGAAAATTCAGCCTCCTCATGGCCGAGATGAAGTGATTTCGTGAGAATCCAACGCTACTCGATCTCGAATCGTTCCGTCTTTGCAACTGCAGCGTGACGACAGAGAACTCAACCATCGAGGCTTCGACTTCATGCTTGCCGGCATGTTCCCTGGGGTTCCTCTATCCTTTGATGATGGCAAAAAGGGGAAGAGGAATACCTTAAAGCGACAAAATCACTGGCGAAAGAAAGGAAGCGGTGAGAAGGGAAAATCGGTGAGGAAGTATTGAAAAGCGAGAAGAAAGGAAAGCTTGTTGAGGGGAAGGATCGGCGGATGTAACATTGATGATTGCACAAACCCCCAACAAGGTCACATCACGGTGACATTATAAGCGGCAAACTCCCCGTGACTCTGCCACTCCAACACTCTTTGTATCTATGGTTTGAAAGAGAAAATCAATTGAAGCGAGGGATGAAGGAAGTGGAAGGAAGAATGGATGCTAGGGTGATGAACATCTTGAAAGAACACGGAGGCATTCCGTGAGCGGAGACACCTATGCCATCTCGGATGTCGGGACGAGCCCGCGATCGGTCGATGAATTTAAAACGCTCGAATGAGGGATACTTTTCAAATATGTCCATGGCTCAAGCTTGGGACTTATCTTTGGGAAAAGGGTCTCACGTTATGTGAAGAAGAAGGCGACGAGCGTGAGACTTCCTAGCGATCGCTCTGCTTTGGTCACTCATTGTCACTCACCGAAAAAGAAGACCCGACAAAGATATCGCCCGGTAGGTAGAGGAAGAAGCGATGAGTGGAGGAAGAAGCTTGGACTGGGCCCCGCCCAAGAACATTGAATCGTAGATCCGGGAAAGAAAGGAGGGATCTACTTGGTAATGGCTTGACCAAGTGGCAAATTTGAGAGTGGCTAAAACTAACGCAGAGTATGCACAAAGAATAGAAGAAGAAAACAAGAGACAAACTCGGCTATGGCGGGAGAGACGAGGAAAGAATGAGAAAAGATGAAGGCTGCCCGGGAAGGCATATGAGAAGAAAAAAAGAAAGCGACTAACGACGAGAAAAAGAGGAGAAGAGAAGAAGATCTTGATCAAGATGAAAGAAGGAGACAATGAAGGAGATGAAGTGTTCTTTGTCAACCCTTCGTGTATTTTATCATGTAAATACATACAATGTAAGTCTTACGTAATAAAGCTATAAATTCTTTATTTTCGAATGTAGACAAATATGTGCTCCGATACACGTTAAATGATTGTGTAAAAGAAGCAGGAATGATATGATCAATAAACGGATCTATTCTCGCATACATTCTATGTCAATACACTATCTGTATGTATCTTTTTCTTTGTTTGCATTTTTGAATGATTTAAGTTTTGGCATCATCAAAAAGGGGGAAATTGTTAGGAATTTTATTGTTTAGATTTTGATGAATGCCATGTAAAACTTAGAATAGAAAGTTGGCTCCCCAATTCTTCTTTCAGTAAAATGTATTGTAACAATTAGAGTGGCCAAGTGAGTTAAAGTCACTACGCCTAACATGCAAGAAGGCAATTTGAAGAAAGGAAGGAAGACCTGGCGTGAAGCAGTGAATATGGCAAAGAAGGAGTAGACGGGAACTCTCTTTGAAGAAGCGGTGAGATGCGGCTTAGTGGAGCATCGGTCAAGTCAACTCAAGAAAAGCCAAGTCTCAAGTTGAAGTGACGGAAAGTCATCCAATGATTGGAAGGCGACTCTAAGTCACCTGGGGAAAGCAAGGAAATGCGGTCAAGTCGAGATAAGCGTAAAAAGAACCGTTGCACGAAAATCAAGAGATTTACTTAAACAAGTAATATCTCCATATCACCTTTCTCAGTGCTCGGTCGAGGAAGCGTGCAAAAGGAATGAATCAATGGGAAGCACCACACCGTGTCGAACTCGAAAAGGTGAAAGAACAATTCATACGAGGAAATGGCAATTCCAAGAATCGCAAGCCAACGACTGGTGACTTTCAAAAATAAGCATATCTCTTCAACGGGCAAATTTTTGAAAGTTCACTATAAAAGGCCGAGGAGTTTGTTTGAAGAGATGATGCATGAATGACACATACGTGAGATATACAAGCACATTAAAAAAAAAAGCTGAAACACTCTCAATCCTCAAGCTACATTACGAAGTACATCAATCCAACACTCACCGTGAAGGAAATAGAACTTCAATCGGTTGAAGAGGAAACCTTTGAAAACAAGGGGTCTACATTCCGGGAAGGATTGTAGAAAGGTTCAAGGTCAACCAAGTCTTAAGCTTTTGGAGGGCTTCGTGATCAAATCCAAAGAGCTTGAGCAAGTGAGTTTGTAGTAACAAGGCAAATTACCTGCCTGTGAAGAAGGTAGTCGTCTGAGAAGCCACCGAGTGATCAAGGCGTCTCGGGGCCGAGTCCCTAAGGATCAAGTCGGTTTGTTGTGATCAAGACTTGTATCCGGATTGTTACCACTTTGTAAACTGATCATTACCTAGTGGATTCCTCCGGGAGTTGGAGAAGAGAGAGTAGAAGAATTACCCCATCTTGAACCTCTATAAAAACTTCATTGTGTCATTTACATTTCAAAGATTTAAATTCCGCACTTTTAATTGCTTATATCTCTGCGATAAATTTGCTATCCATTTGATAATTTATAAGTACTAAATCAAGCTCTAAAATCTTGCTTAATCAAACTTAAGGGTGTTAAGTCTTCCAAAAAATAAAACCACAAATTGAGTTAAATCATAGCCAGCAGTGAGTTACTCCATCAACAAATCAATGAGTGAAATCATGAGAGATTAACTCTCCGAGTGACTAATTCGATTGTCCATCAAGGACACAATTGTGTAGAATTAACTCAGTAGATTTAAAAGGACTAAATCGAAAATTTGGTAAGGTTTATTCAACCCCCTTCTAAACCTTACACTTACACCCCGGACCTACAAAAACCATCGCGAATTGCTCCTTTGTGTTCACAAACTCGATTGAATTTCTTGATCATTCACAAGACTTCCGATGAAATGGTGTCGAAGTTCAATGTGCTTTGATCTTGCATGAAAAACTGGATTTTTGTCATTGCAATAGTTGACATGTTGTCACATAAAATTATTGTAGGAGTGTCTTGACTTTCTTTGAACATCGCCTAAAATTCTTCTAAGCCATCTTGCTTCACAAGTTGCATCCGTAGCGATGTATGTATTCCTTCTGGATGAAAGTGACACTGTCTTTAGCTTTTTGATGACCAAGATATTATTTTTGAGCGAAAGCGGCGAATACATACCTGATGTACTTTTGCGATCATCAAGTGACCAAAGTCTACTCACTATCTCATATCCAATGAGCTTATTTTCTTTTTCTCTAACATACCGATGCTTTAGTTTTCTCGTACCTTGAAGGTATCGAAGAATTCTTTTTTTTTGCTACATAATGTAGCTTGCTTGGATCGTGCATGAATCGTGATATCGGTCGATGGATAGACAATATCGGTCTTGTATTCGTCAAGTAGATCAATGAACCAACTAAGTCGCGGTACATCTTTGAATCAACTTTAATTGCACCATCATTCAATTTCATTTTCATTGATTTGCAAGTGGAGTTGAGATCGGCTTGCGATTGCTCATCTGAAATTTCTTTAACAATTCTTCAAGATATTTTTCTTGAGAAATAAATATTTCTCCTTTTGATTGACAAACTTGTATCCCAAGAAAATATTTCATGAGACCCAAGTCATCATCTCGTACTCTTTCATCATTGCCTTTTTGAATTCTTGCGAATGATGGATTTGTCCTGTATAGATCAAATCATCTACGTAAAGACAAACAATTAAAAAATCTTGCGCACCTTGTTTTTTACGTATAATGACGGTTCACTCGCTTCTTTGAAAACCAGTTTGTTGAAAGTACTTGTCAATCTTGGTTTTCCAGGCTCTTGGTGCTTGCTTCAATCCATATAATGCTTTTAGTCGATAGACTTTATCTTCTTCACCATTGGTAATGTAGCCTTCCGTTTGTTCCACGTACTTCTTCTTCCAAGTCACCATTGAGAAATGCTGATTTAACATCCATTTGATAGACTGGTAATTCAAATTGTCTTTGCGATGGCCAAGACAATTCGTATTGTCTCCATTCGAGCAAGCTGGTGCAAATGTCTCGTTGAAATCAACTCCTGGTTCTTTGAGAATATCCTTTTGCAACTAAGCGGGCTTTGTGCTTGTGAATTGAGCCATCTTCTTTGTACTTGGTCTTGTAGATCCATTTGACCCCGATCACACTTTTTCCTTGGGAAGATCTACGAGCTCCCAAGTATTGTTTTTTTCAATGCTTGCAATTTCTTCATCCATTGCGATTTGCCAAACTTCTTCTTTAGCGGCTTCTTCATAATTGAGGGTTCACAAGCAAAAATGCAACATCACAAGTTTCGTATATTTCTCTTAAACTTCTTACCCTTCTAATTGGACTTTGATTCTGGATATAATTCTTCGGATGGTCTTTGGTGAACTCGAGCTTGGTGGAACTTGAGTGGTGCTTGGTTGATCTCCATGACTTGTTGAAATAGGCAATGTTCCAGGCAAATGCACAATCTTCTTCATTTTTTCATTTTCATTCCAATTCCATGACTCGCATTTCATCAAAAATGACATCTCGAGAAATAATAAGTTTATTTGTTTTTGGGTTTAGTAAATGATATCCTTTCGTTTCATCACTATAACCAACAAAGATCATTTTTTTCTCCTTTTTCATCAAATTTTTCTCTTTGTTGAGATGGAATATGAGAATAAAAATGCATCCGAAAACTTTGAGATGGTTTACTGTGGCTTTCTTTGGTGCCACGCTTCATACGATGTCTTATTTGGAACTCGCCTTTGTTGGTGAAGCGGTTCAAAATATAGACAATCGCATTCTTTATACGCCGTAAAGTTTTTGGAAGTCATTTTCATGTCATCATGCTTCGTGCCATCTCGACTATTGTGCGATTTTTTTCGCTCTGCAACGCCATTTTGTTGTGGGTCATGAATGAATCATTAGTTGTCTCAAAGGATCCCTTTGTCTCATGCAATAGTCGAAGAAGGATTTACTGATGAATTCTCCTCCTCGGTCTGTCCGTAGAGTCTTAATTTTTCTGCCACTTTGATTCTCCACATATTTTTGAACTCCAAAAATTTTGAAAATGCTTCGACTTTTGCTTCAAAATGTAAACCCACATCATTCTCGGAAAAATCATCAACGAACAATAGGAAGTACACTTGTCATTGAGTGTGCGTGTTTGTGTTGGCCCACAAATATCTGCATGCACTATCTCGAGCGGATCTTTGGCTCAGTATGATATCTTTGGAAATGGCAAGCGATGCATTTTGCCAAAAATACATCCTTCACATGTCTTTTCTCGATCCGGAATGTTAGGAAGACCAAACACCATATTTTCTTTTTCAACAAGTTTAAACCTTTATAGCTCAAATGCCCATACCTCAAATGCCATAAATTATGTTACGCTACGTGGTACTTTGAAGTGCAATTTTCTCGATCAATGGCAAATTAAGAGGAAATATTTTGTTTGAACTCATCTTAATTTTAGCCATTGTGAGATTCTTTTGTTTGTCAATAATGATACGATGGTCATTATTGAACTACACCTTGTAATCTTTCTCCAAGAGTTGGCCCACGCTCAATAAATTTTGAGTCAAGTCAGGTACATAAAATACATCTTTGATGATATTCATTTTACCTTCTCTTATCTGGACTGCTATTTCTCCTTTTCCGGTGATCTTGCGGGATTTGCCATCTCCGAGCCTTACTTGGATGAATATGATTCATCGAGATTCACGAACATTTTCTTGTTTCCACACATGTGATTCTGCAACCACTGTCCACGTACCAAATATTCTCAATTTGTTGCTGAGAATTCAAACATGAAAAAAATACCTGATTAGGCTCTTTTTCTTCAGATAAATTTGCTTCATTTGTATCTCCATCATCTTTATGCCAACAGTCTCTTTGAGAATGATTTGCATTTCTGCATTTTTACACTTAAAACGGCAATCTTTGGTATCGTGGTTATTTTTTTCGCATATCCGACAATACAAATCGAATTTTGATTTGAATTTCTCTCGATTGAATCCACCTCGTCTTTCTCGTCCTCGTGCACTGGTGTCCGCGCGACCTCTTCCTCTTGCACTTCGATGTCTTTGAGTTATTTTGCTTTTCTTGCTCGCCATCTTTTTATTTTCTTTTAAAATGTTTGTTTTTACTTGGAAGCTTGCTCCAAGCTTTGACTTGAGAATCTACTCATTCTTTTTTTCATGGGCTTCAAGCGATCCCATGAGTTCATCCAAAGATAGTGTGGATAAATCTTTGGATTCTTCAATAGCGGCAACAATATGCTCGAATTTTCTTTGGCGGACTTAAATAGCACTTTTTCAACGATCTTTTTATCTTCAATGGTATCCCCAGTATCCTCCGATTTGATTGACTCTGTGGAAACTCGAGAAAAAATTCTTGGACATTTTCATTGTCCTTCATTGACAAATTATCAAAATCTCGCCATAAATTTTGCGATTTAATAGAGATCACCTTTTCATAGCCTCCAAATTGCTTTTTCAAAATTTCCTATGCTTCTTTTGATGTTTTGACACCCGTAATGCGCGAAGAATTGCTTTACTTACCCCTTGGTGCATAAAGGACATGGCTCTTGCATCTTTGGTCTTGTTCTCCTTATGCTCTTTTTCTTTGTGGCGGTTAGTGCGGCTTCCTCCTCCTCGAGTATGTGTACTATACCTCTCTTCAACAATATCTCATAGTTCATGGGACACGAACAACGTGCACATTAAAACGCTCCATAGTTCGTAATCTTGACCAACAAAGATAGGAACACCTTGTTGGGAATATGTGAATGCAAGTTCACCGAACCCGTTGACGCCATTTTTGCAAATAAGAAGGATATCGAGGCCAAGGCGTCGCTCGATACCACAATTGTTGGATATACGAGTGTAAATATAAAATGTGAGAGAAGTAAAAATTAGACGGAGGCTAAATGTATTTAATTATTACAATAGTAATTTTAAGAATATAATTTTTGAAAACACACTCTTGAATTTACTACAACTCTCACACTCAAGCTTGCCTTATTAGGCTTTTGCTAACAATTGAAATACAAGAAATAGTAGGAATGATTTTTGATGGGATTATTTTTGTTGGATTTTGCTTGATACAAACTTCTGCAGAACATGCCTATTTATAGGCTCAACATCATGTAATTTTTACATTAAAAAAATCAAAAGTAAAGCACTACTAAAAATGGGTTAGGTGAAGTGAAATCCTCACCATTCATTGTATGTGGGTTTGGTATGTTGTCCAGCCAATACTCCACATTTTATTTTTATACAAATTATCTTTTTAACAATTGTATGGTAATGAGGTGAAAGGATTGGAAGTGATGACAAAAGATGGAAATTGGATCAATGCCGATCATTCACTTAATTCTTTCATTGTCATGGTTGAAGACTCTTTCCATGTAAGTTCTTCAATTTTTACTATCCACTTAATTCCATTTTTTTCGATTTCTTTACATACTAAAAAGATATATAGCAGATAAGGGATCTAATTTTATTATGATTTTATAGGGATAATTACAAAAACTACTCATGAGGTCCAGGCGATTTACCAAAAAAAAACCTAGAGACGCTGAAAATTACAAATAAATAAAAAGAACAAAAAAACTTGATTTAGTGTTAAATATAAAGGGGTAAGTGTAATATTTTTACAAATATAATGAGTATGTTTGAAATGTTCTTGCTTTGAAAGGTGTTTCTTGTAATTTTCAAAAGCATGTGATTTATTTTGTAATTAACCCAATCCTCTAGAGTAGTTTTGTAATTATTTCTTTTTTTTTTATTTTTGGGCTGAGGTAGTGGTCCCACTTTTAAGTCTATAATATATAAACATAAAATTTATGAACAAATTCATTAGAAAAGGTCAAAAACATTACTTTCTTACCGGAAGCATGGGCGGATTCAAGGCTACCCGCGCACTCAAAAATTTTATCCGTTTTTAAGGGCAAAAATTGTTGGGCTAAGTTAAAAAAAAAAACTTAGACTAGAATAGCCGAGCCGCGGCTTCACCCGATTAGATGTAATAAGTTGTTCTTTATAGTTTACTAGAAAAAACTCGTGTGTTATACGAGCTTTGTGCTAATTTTTTAATCAAGAGTATCCAATAAAAATGTCTTTTATTTTTAAAATTTTCTATAAGATTCAAATAAGTTGGCAAATATTATTTATTTAACTTTGCACACAATGTAGTTGGGTAAAACAAAACTAGTTCAGATATTTAATAAGCGGCAAGTAAATTTATTATTAAAATATTTAGGCTATTTATTTTTATTTCTTGTGTTTTTGTCATTTAGCGAATCACTTAGTTAATTGTGCTTATTTTATTAATTAAAAGTATTCAATAAAAATACCTTTCATTTTTTTCCATTTTTATAAGATTTAAATTGGTGGGCAAATACTACTTATTTAGTTTTGCACATAATGTAGTTAAGGTAAAACCACTTCAATTAAATTCACATTATATTTGGTAAGCAAAAACACATTTATTATTAATAAATTTGAGCTTTTTTTTTGTTGGTATTTTGGCTTGTCAAAATGGGGTGAAGTTTTAATTCTAAATTATATTTTTACAATTTGTTTACACATTATTTCCACAAATTAATTGTATATTGTAATTACTTGATATTTATTTTTTTGACATTTAAAGAATCACTTAGTTAATTATGCTAGTCTTATTAATAAAAAATATTCAACTACTTTTTTAGATTATATAGATAGGTAGTTTAGATTGTAATTGTATAGATAGAAGCTTTGATTTTTAGATTATTTGTTATTTTTTAGATTATAAATTGTACAAATAGATTTTTAATATTTTAAAAAAAAATAGATTGTATAAATAGAATTCTTTATTTTTGGGATTTTTTTATCTTTTAGATTATATATGGAATATATATAGTAATGGAAATATATATATATATATATATATATAATATTGAATGGCCACATGGATAATTGTGAAAATTGGAAGAATGAGAAGTTGACACGTGTTTCAAAATAATGAAGTGATGACATGTGTAAGATTTGTTTTTTCATTTAGTGTATAGGGTTGATATCATTGAAACTATCTAGCTCTTCGTTCATTGCTCGTGGAAGTAAAGAAAAAGAAATCCAATCTTTTATACCTCCTAATTAACAAAGGTAATTTTCCTATTTTGGCTCCGTCCCTCCATTGATCAAGAGAATCCCGTTGTTATTAATCCCGCCAAACCTGAGTTAAATCAACCATAAAAAGACATCATACATTTGAGAGAATTACAATATATCTTGAAAACACAAGTACTATATATACGGACTTCTATTGTCGTGAAAGAATAAATTGCATATTTGGTCCACTAACTTATTTTGAGTTATATTTTAATACATTAATTTAGGAGTATGGGAAATTAGGACATTAACTTTTAATTTGTTGCACATTATAAGTCCAATTTTTTGTAAGCAATTGCGAAATCAATAGGGATTTCTCCCAAATTTTGGGGATTTCTCTGTGACCATTTTTAATGACAAGTGCTTTATATTGAATTATGTTTTATTTCCACATGGTTCGATTGAAATCCCAAAAATTTGGGAACAATTAAGTTGATATCGCAATCGCCAACAAATGATTGGATTCAATATGCAACAAATTAGAAGTTAATGTCCTACGTTTTCTGCACCCTAATTTAGTAGACGAAGTGCATCTCAAGATGCATTTAATGGACAAAATATGCAATTTAGCCTCGTCGTGAAATGTAATGGAAGCAATTTTTCATGATATATATATATATATATACTTGGTTATTTAAATACTATACTTGTTGGATATTATGGCCCATTTGTGTGTGGCCCAATTCCAATGATTAAAGGCCCTAAATTGCAGACCCAAGACTAAAGCTACCACCAAACCCATTAACCCATTTGCTCGACTAAGATGCGAGTCGGACCGCGGATCCGAGTTATCATTCGCGATTCTTTTGGCTTGATCTCGGACCGTTGATCCCGATTGGATCCGAGTTGTTGACTCCTTGTCTATTTAAGGGTACTATCTTTGAAACCCTAATTCATTATCTTGTCTTCTGTTTCTCTCTCATCTCTCCAGCTCTCTCTCTCGAACTCTCTCTCAGCTTTGTGCGATTCTCTCTCTCTCTAAAAACTCCAATTCCCCGGGCCGGATTTCTTTGGGGTTTTTTTCTTTGTGTGAGGTGAGATCTTTGTGCTTCTTGTCTTATTCACCAACTCGTGTACGAGATCCTTTTTCTCGAGTGGATTAGGGTTTTGGGTGGTCCGATTCGACCTGGGGTTTCGGGGTTTCTTGGTGAAAGGCCGAGAGGTTTGGTCTTGTGGCAAGGCTTTCTTGTGGCTTCTTCCTCGTGGTACTGGGGCTGATTCTTTGTGACACTGTTGCTAGGGTTTTACCCCCGAGCCGAATAATCTCAATATTCGGATCTGGGTTTTATCCTCTTTTTACATTGTTTTATTCTTTTGTAACTTGCGGTTTCGATTGTTGTATTCTTTGATTCAATTTTCATTTTTCAGGTTACTTTGAGTCTAGAGTACAAATCAGATAATAGGCGATCGAGTCAGATTTGTATTTTTGGTACTTAGTGTATCAATCTTTAGAGGCAAATAGATACCCAATAATGTGGTATCGAGCACCTATCTGCCTCTTGGTGGGTTGGTGCTTCCTGGTTCGTCTTTGCCGATCTTGGTGATTCTTGGCTCCTGGTGAACTCGGTGACGGTTTGATACCCAGGACTTGCTCCTGGTAGTAAGGAATAATCTCTCCTCCCTCCTACTTATATCTTTGTTAGTAGTAGTTTTTAGGAAACCCTAAGCATCAAGCCTCTTGACCCTGTGCCACGAGCGCAGTGGAATCCTGAGGTGCGAGGGGGATCCACCCTAGGGCTTTATTATTTTTTACTGGACTCGTGTGGTCCTTTTTATCGCTTTCTTTTGGACTCTGTGTGGTCCCTTGTTGATCTCTCGTTGGACTCGTGTGGTCCTGTATTGCTCTTGCTCATTTTGTTGTTGCATTTACTTGGACTCGTGTGGTCCACCTACATTGCTTCTGGATTTTGTTCCTTGTGATTTCTTGGTGTACTTTCTCGTACTGTGAATTACCCGTGTCTTATCCGTGATATATATTCTTGATTATATCCGTGATAATGACCGTGTTTAGTTATCACTTGGAACCCTTCAATGGAAAAACTGATTTTTCTATTTGGCAACAAAAGATGAAGGGCATTCGATTCAACAAAAATGTTTTAAAGTCATGAACAAAAATATACTTGATAAAGATATCTTCTTTGAGATTAAAGTCAACTTGATGAGTTTGCTTATTCATCCATTATCCTAAACCTTTACGATTACGTGTTAAGAAAAGTTGGCAAGTTGTCAAGTGCCAAGGAATTGTGGAACAAGTTGGAAGAACTCTTTCTGAAACCTCATTACCTTCCAAACTGTTTACTTGAAAAGTTTTTTAGATTTAAACTTGACTTGACAAAGGATATGGATGAAAATCTTGATGTTTTTACAAAACCGATTCAAGACATAAAGCTGACTCGTGATAAAAACATTGATGATTATACCCCTATTGTGTTGCTTAATGCCATCCCGATTCTTATCTTTGATGTGAAATTTGCCATTAAGTATGGTAGAGACTCTATTACCTTGATATCTGTGATTAATGGCCTTAAGAGTAAGGAATTAGATCTCAAAATATCAAAGGGAATGAACAGGGGTCGGGAAGGTTATGCATGTCGGGGTAGACCTCGAGAACAGAAAAATGGGCCATAATATCCAACATATACATTTGAAGTTCACCCAATTAAAAAATAAAAGAATTAGCCAAAAGTACTAACTAATATACAAATAGCAATTTCGAGTGTGTTTCTCAAACAAATATAAACTTTAAGGGAGTGTTTGTAATTTTGAAAGATAATTTAGTTTGGTCGAGTAGTTTTAGTAATCCCACTTAATTGCGGGCATGGACAAATGGACGGTTGCATTCTCCCTTTCACAGAGTAATGATGACCGGAGATGAATCTAGGTACTCGATTGTATTATTTTCGACTCCAAAATCGGGTACATAATTAAGGCCCCAAAAGAGATGGTAGATGAAAATCACCCCTTACTCTTCGAGCCCTTTGATTTTATTATGTTTCTTCATTTTTACTACTCAAATCGGTCGGAAATCCCCAACTCGCTCTAAAAGATTATTGTGGAGTTAAAATCGTATAAATAATTACAATATGTTAGCCATGTGTTATTTAATTACAATAAAAATCCATTTATACATGGATGCGTTTGTGAGCTATGTGATGTATCTCAAGATTGATGATCCTCGAAGAAGTTGAATACATTATTCTTTTTCCTTGGGGAATTCTTGTGGAATTGTAGTGTTGGAATTACACTACTACAAAAATACTTGATGGACAACGGTTTTAATCCACTGTCTATTAGTAAAACAACCGTAGTTAGAGCCACGGGTGTTAAAAGTCTTAACTATTGACAACGGTTAAGAACCGGTGTCGTTTCCTTTATAAAACCACCGTCTTAGAGATAAAATATCCGTTTTCTAAGACCCGATGTTAAAAGTTTATGTTTTTAACATGGTTTAGAATCGCTGTCTTTTGATGAATATACATTGATTATTCACACCGATTTAAACCAAGTATAGTTTTATCTAATGACACCGCTCGAAACTGTGTCTATGGTGAAAAGACATCGCTTGTTCACGACGGTTTTAAACCGGTGTCATTCAATTCAAAGACATCGACTTGAAACCGCTGTCTTAGTGTTATTGGGAAGCAGTTTTAAAAGGATTGTTTATTTTCCGCAAAAACAAATGATTCAAAACGATGTCCGACATATCAAACATAATAGATGAAATCCAATTCTAGCAAACATTATAAATTCACTACCAATTAAACATGAAATCCAATTCCACCAATCAACAAAAAATCCATTAATACTAAAGTCACCAAAACCAAAATCCAACAAAAAGTACTAGTAGCGAAGTTTCCTTTCAATAAAACAACTACAAATTCATAATCCGATTCCAACAAACAACAAAAAGACTATATACATTCAACTAAATGCAACAAAATCCGGATGATCACATAGCTCCTTCATTCAAGCTTTCAAAAATATTCTAACTTTCCATGAGAACATCCATTCTTTTAAGTACTGAATAAAATAATACCACAACAATCAAACGGTTATAAATTATATAACAAAGTAATTGCATAGATGATGAAAACAATGACAATGACATTGATGATGGTGATTCTGAGGGATCATTTTCCATTAGAAATAAGCTCTATAAATTATAATTATGCAATGATATAATTCGATGTATATGTTGTAGGTTGTATTCACTATAGCAAGGTACAATAACCAGAAATACTGATGCTTGCAATTCCATATATAGCTAATTTGCTAGCTTAAATATACCCACCTTAACTTTTTAAACTATTTTCTTTCTGTTTCTATAAAAAAGGTAGCTTAATTCAATTCAATTCAAGCCATTTTGCCATTCCTATATGTTACTAAGAATACAATTCTCACCCAATAAATAATATAAACTGCAGAGCATATAAACACCATAAAAAATATATTACTAACAATACAAAAGTACCTTAATTTTCTTCCATTTTATACTCTTTGATTTACTTTTGTATACCACCATCCCTACTTGAGCTTGGAAAACCTGTAAGGCCCTAATAACGATAAAAAAAGAATCACAAAAAAGAAACTAATCAAGAGCAGCAAACTAAAAATCACAGGAAATCCAAATTAAAAAGCACGTAGGAATGGACAAACTAATATACTGGAAACTCAAAATAAAAGTCAATCACTTACTAATTTATCATGGGAATCCACGGAGTCTTATGGGAAATTCTACTGCACATGCATATAAATATTCTATAGGTAAAATACAAGAGGTACATGTTTTATATTTCATCATTAAAGTCTGTGAAAATAACATTCAAAAACAGACCATTAAATACATAAACTAGAATATATAAACACCTCAACATTCAAACAACTACCCAATCTAGATGAAACAACTAGGCCCTCAAATCGCCTGGCATTTTCGAAAGGCGTCTTGTGTGCTTGTTCATCATCACCCATTTACTGTTTTCGAAAATAAAATCTTTCAGTTAAGAATGAGAAGTTGATTTTAAAATGAACGGCTAAGGTTTTATCTACGAATCGAAGCGACAAAGGACTGTATTTATTTTTGTACCTGATTGCATGTGCGAGTACAAGGCCAGTGGCTTGACTCCGGAGTAGCCAATCTATTCTCATCCCATTTTTCCCTGATGCTCCAACCCATGTGTCTGTTTCTATTACCTCACCCATGTTGATGAGAAAAGAGAGTTTTTTTTTTTTTTCTTTTTATGAAATAATACCCCTAAGGTTTTTATTTTATCAACATATTTGTATAACACAAACTCAAGGGATATCCCTTTGTATTTGTTGTGATTTTGATCAGTAAACTGAAATCGAAATTACATACTGCTGACTTAGTGAGGTCCCATATCACACATTCCACACTCCCATAATACTAATCTTCAGCTCTTCTTAATTTCTACAACAAAAACCAATATGTGATAAATATTCAACAAAAATGCACTGCTGAGCACGAAAAATAGTTTATCACGCATTAAAATACTGAAGATTCAGTTTTTTTCTAAATGGTTCTCCATGAAAATCTGTTTGTCCTGTCCATTTTTAATCTCATACATCTGTTTCACTATTGACTTAGAAATAATTGCAAAAAACTACCTCTGAGGTTTTGGTTAATTAAAAAAAATTAAAAAATTAACCATTTCTGATATGTTAAGAGAAAGCAAAATGTCAACTTGCATTTTGCTTAAACTCAAGGGATGATTACAAAAGTTACCCTTGAAGTTTGTCGTAATTACAAAAAAAAAAAAAAAAAAACATAGCTAACAAGGGAAACATGACTCTGTGTTCTGATCTGCATTTCTAACCATCGGAGTCATCAAGCCCTGAAATTGAGAGAAATATGGTGAGAGTCGGACCGCAGCAGATATTTGTGGATCTTCTAATTTGCATTCTCTGTTGCTTGATTACTGGCAAAACCAGTTGCATTCTCTATTGCTAATAAAGTTTCTATAAGGGCGAAAATTCAGTGACAGGAAAAGCAGGGGCTAAAATTGAAGCATCCGTCTAAACCATACATTTGGAATTTAAAGCATGCTAAGCTACAGGCTGACTACACCCACAATATTATTAAGAACAGAATCCAACAAGATAAAAATAATACATTTTTAGGGGGACAAACAAACCTTTGATTCCATATATAACTTAGAAACCAATGCAGCACTAATGCATGTTTCCAAGCCTGGAAGAACTGTCTTAATATGTTGTACTATAATCTGTGTAACAAGGAGAAAGCTTATATCATACAACTTAGAAAATGTTAAAGTGTCAAAAAAATATCAGCACATGTTGTTTAGAAAAAGCATCACTATTTCTCCAACTAGACTTTCAAACGGAAGCATCATGTTGCCAATTGGAATTTTAATTTTACATAAAGACATCATGGCATTTTACGAGTTTGCCCCTGCATCATTTAGGCATGCAAGTGAACACAAACAAGTAACAAGATCACTAACGTATAAACAAAATGGCAACAAAATATATCCTATAGCTGAGACTAGAATGAATTAAACAAGGAGCTATTTGAGGAACAGGATGATAAACTGAAAGTCTGTGTAATTTGATGGGACTCAGTCTTATCATTATACCTGGTTCAACTTACATTCGCCTTAAAACAACGCAAGAAAACAACAGAGTTCCTTTCAAATAACCTCTTCTCCACGAATTCCAGGGAATTGATTACGCAACAACATGACCAATTTGATTTCAAACAGAAGTCATAAACTAATTGTTGTGTAATAGCAATATTATAAGCATAACAAGCAAAGCCATAGCTGCAGATGACGCTACTCACTTTGTGGTATTGACAAGTCAGCTTAGCTTATTTCGTAAATGCAATATCATACCCAAAGCCAAAGGTATTGCTTTGCCCATAAACACAGACAGGTGTATTTATAAAATTCACAACTCACGCAAGGCTGTTTCGAATTACGGATTCCATAATTAATTATATGCCATGACATTTGATGTAAAGTGGATAAGAGTTAATCCTTAAAACCCAAGCTGAGTGTAAGAATATGGGAAATATTTTCCTTCCTCATTCACCTTTAGGTGATCAGTATATAACAAATTACAAGACTAATTCTAGGCATAACTATTTGCTAACAATTAGGAAGCTAATTCTAGGCATAACTATAGGCTAATAATTAGGAAGCTAATTATATGCATTGACTACAAATATTTACAATATATTTATCACTCCCCCGCAGTCGAAGCGGGAGGTCTACGGATGCTGAGACTGTCCCGAAAATCTTCAAACAAAACTAGCGGAAGACCTTTTGTGAAGATGTCCGCTATCTGATGACGTGATGGCACATGAAGTACACGGACTTGACCACACGCAACCTTCTCCCGAACAAAGTGGATATCCATTTAAATATGTTTTGTACGTTGATGTTTGTTCGCCTTATTTTTAGCTTCACCGCAAGTGTACGGTGTAGTTTATAGAATAGGGTAAGCAAGGTCGTATCCACGGAGACTAATAAATTAGTGCGCTAAGTATTGAACTAAGATAGTCTTATTTTTATTTAGACGATCGAAATTGGATGATTGTTGTATTGAGATTAAGACAATTTAAATCACTAAAACACAAGATTAAGATAATACAAATGATAGAAGTATCAAGATAATGAAATGGATTTCCGAGTTAAGGTTTCGATTAATAATCCTCTTGTTATCTGGTTTAATCAAGCCACGTTATTATCAATATTCCTATAAGACGATCACAAGGCTATTTTATCCTCCCTCTCGAGATGTATATAAAGCGTAGATTGAAATACTTATGCTAGAATCTCTACTCCCAAAAGTTTAAAAGATCAAATATCCTCCCAAATATTTAGAAACCTCTCGATTCATGCAAATATTTGTGTCGAGTATTCAAGATCTAATATTGAAACTCATCTCTCGAATTATGAATCAATATATCAAACAAGTTAAATCATTGATCAAGTGATAAAACAAGAATAAGCTCAAAATACTCAAATAGGCTTCAAGATAATAACTTCAACTAAGATTAAAACATCCAACAAGAATTCATTAATCTACTTCCAAAACCCGGAAATTACAAGAGTTTAGCTACACATGATTTCTAAACAACTCATAAACAAATTGTTCAAAGCCATTACAAAATGAAAATGAAAGATTGAAACTAAAAGAGAAGCAAGAAAAACTTAGAAAAGTCGACAATCTCTCGATATATCTCCGTTCCTCAAGTTCCGATGCAACCCGATTGTCTCCTTGATGTCTTCTTCCAAGAATAGACTCTTGTCTTGTGTTGTAGATCCCAAAATGCCAAAGATCCCCTTGTGTGCGCCCCCTCAAAAAGCCTTTTTATACCCACCTTCTAGTTTAGGGCATAATCTGCCAGACATGGGATTCAGTAGCAACACAGAGACGCACGGGTGGTGCGCCGGATCACGGGCTACCCATGCGCCATCTTATTGAAATCATCCGATTCTCAGAGCGCACGGGTCATGCGTCGGTGCAGGGGCTACCGTCCATCCCGATGAAATCATCTATTCTCTGTAGGCGCCGCGGGTCATGCGTCGGTGCACGGGGCTACCCGTGCGCTCTTTAGAGACCTCAAATTTTCTTCCTTCGGGGTGCACGGGTGGTGCCTAAGGCACGCCCAACCCGTGTGCCCCCTGTCTTTTCCTTAGACGCTCAACTTTCGCTCTTTTTGGCTTCACTTTTCGTATACTCACTCAATTCTCCGTGTTTCCACTTTGCTATCCTCGTATACGTATTCAATTTGCTTCAAATATCATGAAATTCCTACAAAATAAGCAAAGTTTAATATCTTTTCCACAAGGAGTGAATATGTAACATTTAACGCGAGTATGTGCATGTTTACCCATCATTATAGCCAGAATTTCGCCTCAAAATATATGCAAAACTCACACCTATCAAAATCCCCCAAACTTAAACTGTTGACCGTCCGATCAACAATATTTAGAACACGATAAGGCACAACAGGAGATAAGAATAACAACGCACACAGAGAACCCACAAGAAGATCCATATTGTTCGTCATGAATGTTGAGCACAACCCAATCAAGCCTCAAATATCTCATCAAAGAACACGCCTCGGGTAAAACGAAGTGAAATGCTCAATTCCAACTCTCAAAGTTAAGTGTATACTCTCATCTCACGAGGATAAGGACGTGTTTGCTCTCAAATCAATTCGATGTCGCAAAATTACCATAGGCTTGCAATTCGTCTCATATCTCCGCCACTAGAGTGTATGCAATTTGTGAATCAAAAAGGACTTTCTCATTTGGTTGTAATGAAGGCTCTTTGGTTTGGGTAGGAAATTTTGGATAAAGTGACTCAAACTCGAGTATTTAGACCGATGAGCATATCAATCATTTACATTACAATCCCATATGATACTCCAATCATCCCTCATTTTTATCAACTTTATTGATCTCCATTTCTATTCTTTCTTTTGAGAATCGCCTCAAATCACAATCCTTCGCCCCCCAAGTTTATCAACTTTTCAATTTTTCGTTTGTGCATTTTCAACACTTCTTTTTCAACTCCTTTCCTTACTCTTTTTGTTCCATTTAACCAAGTACGCCCAATTATCGTATTTTTTAATTCCCACCCATTCAACATCATTCATTCCCTTTACTCAATGGTATACATTAGAGTTTAAGGTGATGGATATATTAAGATCAAGGGTTAAATTTTGTGGTTATCAAAGAAATAGGCTATAGGCTCAACTTGGCTAACTAGGAATTTCAACATCTTTAGGTAGGTAAAAGGCTTGAAAGGCTAGCAAAGATGGCCTTTAATCACATTCACAATTCACATACAACATGTGGCCTTGACGAGATACCCAAGCAAGTTCTAGAATTCGACAACACGAATGATACCGTCAATCACAACAAGATCGCACAAGATATAAGCAATGAAGGCTCAAAGCTCACAGGCTTGTCAAAATGTAATTCAAAGCATCACACCAAGTTTTTCATATTAACATGCTCAATGTCATCTATTCAAGGCTCAATCAACTCATACTCGTCATCTAATTCCAACAATACAAATCTTTCAAAATCACCACACAAAAAACAAGTTGCAACAAGCCGGGTCAACTCACTCTCTAACCACTACGAAAGCAATAGACGTGCTAAAACCATAAACGTGCTCTAATGCAATGCCACCTAGAATGCTCTAATGCAACTATAAGAAAACACGAAATGCATGATTATTCTTTTTTTATTTTTTTATTTTTTTTTGTATCCACACTTTTCATATATTAAAATACTATCTCTCCCCCCAAACTTGAATGAAATTATAGTGTCCTAAGGGGAAAAATAGAATTTCAATAATGAAAAGTGGGGATATAACTGAATCACTGCGGTGGCGGCGGTGGGAAGTGGCCTTGGGAAATATGTCACATTTGTAATCGTTGGAGCACTTTCCACGTCTCCTCGGGCGCCGATCATAGTGCTCGAATGCTAGAAAATCAGCCCGATGTTGCCTCAAATCCTCCCCCCTGTTGCCTCAACTCCTCCCCATGCCAACGCAAGCCCTCCCCAAACGCATATAACATGTCTTGAAAATCGAGTGCCGCGTTGGGGCCCTCCACTATGAGAAGTACCGGGGCGATCCCCACTTTGAGAACGTCGGGGTAAGTGCCTCCGTGTGAGGACTCGGGTATATCATATCCAATTTGGGGGTGATGAGGTTCCACCCCCATTTATCTTCCATGTATCTCATACTCCTCCGCCACCATATCCTCTTCATCCCGGAAACCTTCAACTCTGCGCCTCTTCCTTGCATCTATAGCCTCGAATTTGGTTATGTGCATCGAGTTCATTAGGAAGTTGGTGGTGTGCCAATGTATCGACCGTGGTGTGTATGGTGGGTTAGGCAACGGAAATGCAACACCTTTCTTCTCGTAGAAGTACCAATGTGTTGTCTTCGTTTGCTATGAACTTCATGTGGTGCAACGATGCCAAATTAACCCAAGTGCTGCCCGGAATAGGCTCCAAGCCTCGTAAATTGATGTTGAAATGCCGGGCAATAGGGGTAATGAGGCCCCTATAGAAATTGTACCCTTTCTCGCCTAGCTAACTGTTCTATTTGCTCTGCGAAATTGACGGCTGTGTTGTAGGGGGTATTTGTGAGCATACACCATAGTAGATACAGCTCCTTAGTAGTCATCCCTCCAATATTTTCTCGGGCGAACACGGAGGATGCAGTCACGCGTTGTATGTACTGGAAAACTGGATTCCGAATCCAAAAGGCTTTGGTGGTCCGTGCGGCATACAACATAGGCCCCGTTTGTGGTGTTTCCACAAGCATTCTCCAAAAGTCATATTGATCATAATTGGGCATCGGGCGGGTACGAGCGTTCGTTGGAACCTCAAAAATGGTGTTCAATTGGGTAATAGATAGTTGTCTACGAACGTTCCCCAACTGAAAGCGTATCATATATGGTTCAAAAGTCCCGCCTTGTTTGAATACTTCTACGGTACTCAAAAACTCCAATGTGAATCGTTTAAAGGTCGGCCACCTTCGGCTCATGAAATTGGTCCATCCGACCTTTGCGAAGAGACGCCAAACGTCCTCATGTATCCCCAAAGTTTGGGTACAGTCATCGTCGGCATAGCGGGATGGAGCTATTTGGCGACCAACCAAGCGATTCCATCGCTCAAGATCATCTGCGTTTGTCAATTCAACCCCATATGCCGCGGGACTGTTTTGGTCTACCTCTGGCGGTGCCACGTCTCGTTGTGCCGCCCCGCGTGCACGTCTCCTTCCACCCTGGGGATTTCTTCGCTCGGCCATGAAGGATTTGTACCTGAAATACATTCCATTAGCATCCCATGTATCATCAATGGCAACAACAAAGTAGGTGATTAACGCTAACATATTAGGTGATGCACATTCACTTCCCTACTTTCACTTTGATCGATCAACTACCCCAAGCAAGCAAGAATTATGACCATTCTAGAAAAGTATTAGCTCAAACAATCATTGGCCATGCCTTATTCATCAATATTTCATCCAAAATCTCCTCAATTACACATGCCCACAAAGTGTTTGATAAATTGCCTTAAAGAAGATTTCATTCAAAACATAGCAAAAATATCAAAGCTAGCACCAATCATGATTCCCATTACATAATTGACAAGAAATTCACAAGGAAAAACGATGCTCTTACCGGAATTTTCGAATTTCGAATCAAAGTGAACAACTTGAACCCTAGGTGCTTTATCTTCAATTTTCTTCAATCAAACCCGAATACAATGCAAATTGTAGTTACGATGTGATGGGGAGTGATTACATGGGAGAATTTAGGTGGAAACTACAAGAAATTTTGAAGGCAAAGAAGGATGAGGGATGGGGCGAGCACTTGGGAGGAATTTTGATAAGAAGAGCAGTTTTAAAACTGCTCTTATTTACGCCCTTCTTCTGTAAGGCGCACGGGTGGTGCATCGGCGCACGGGCTACCAAAGTGCACCATCCCGTTGAGAACTCCACTCTCTGTAGGGCGCACGGGTAGTGTGCTGCCAACGCACGGTTACCCGTGCGCACCAGTCAAACAATTCGAGAATTTGTTTTAAAACACACAAAATTAGAATAAAATGAAAGTAATTACATGGGTTCTTGTTGTTTAACCAATGTAAATAGTTAGATTTGTTGTCAAATTTCTACATTGGTTATTTAGTTAACTGATGTAAAAGGTTCATTTTGTTGTCCGATTTACATCCGTTGTTTGAATAATCGAGGTAATAATCTACCCCTTGTTACATCAGTTGTTTATATAGAATATCATATTCTACATCCGTTGCATGCCCGAGGTAGAAAAGTTCAACTATTCTACTACGCTGCTTTATACATCGGTTTGAAAACCGATGTAGAAAAAGTCACATAACCGATGTTAAACAACTATTTTGTAGTAGTCATGGTCACACCGTTTCTCGCGCAAAACTGCTCAAATCCAAAACTGACGCGGACTTTGTCACAGTGCTGGAACAAGTTTTTGTTTCAAATTCAAGATAGAGCACTTTATTGGAAATGCTTTAAATCAAGCATAAAACTCGACTCATTAATTCTCTAGATTATATATACATTAATAGGCCACCATATGCAAAATAAATAATTTACTAATCGAGATTATATATACATTAATAGGATTTATTCATAAAGTAAAGACTCTCTACAATTAACGTTGTTCTTGTAAACAATCAATTAGTGTATTATCAAGCGAGCACCGTCGCTCCAATGTTTGAATCCCTACATATGGCGGACCAATCTTTTCTTGAATTTATCCGCAGAATTTCTCAAGCTTAATAAAGCCCATGTATTTTATCCGAGACGCGTATCTTGATTTAGCTTGAGCGTGTATTTATGCAATAGACATTAACATAAATCGCATCTTTCCATACAATGTTTTATATCTTTACAAGATAAGTTAATATATCATGTTGTTAGGAGCAGGTCTCTCATAGGACTGTCTTACGGTAAGACGGATTCCGATCCAGTACTCCCTCTTTCACGTGTTTTTCGCCTCTGTACTCTCTCTCTCTCTCTCTCTCTCTCTCTCTCTTCCTTATTTTTCTCCGTTCCCCCGTTTTCTCTCTCTTTCTCCCCCCATATTTTCTCCTTCTTTTCCTCAAACACAAAATTAAGGCATGCGTCTTTAGAAGATGGAAAAATTCGAGAGTGAAAGTATAACTTGTAATAATCTTGTTTCTTCCAAATTGAAGTTTTTCTTGAGATTTTCTTTGATCGAGGATTTTCATGATTCATGACTTTTGCTCAAATTAAAAGTCTTTCTTTGAAAATTCATTTCTTGGGTGTGAATGATTTATTTATGTTTGTTTATTGCATTCAATTACTGGGTTTAATAAGATTCTTTTGCCTTGTCCATATTTACAGAATTGTACTTCCTCCCAAGGGTTCTTTGGGAAACAAAAGAAGATGCATAACATTTTAGAAATTAGGTAGTGGAATGATACATACACGATTATTTTAAATTACTAACTCGATGAATGATACTTTCATATAATTATTGATAATTTTCATATTATATTATATATGATACTTTTCAACAACAAAATAAATATTTTTGAAAATGACAAACTGATACTTTCAAGGCAAAGTATGATACTTTTAAGGCGATGTGTGATACTTTGAAGAAAATTTCTGATATTATTAAGGTATTTTCTGATACTTTCAAGCATCAAAGTTCACATATTTGTACACAAATATTTTATTATAAACTGATACTATTAAGACAATTTTTTTTGAAACGTTACTATTAAGGCAATTTATGATACCTTTAAGTCAATTTCTGATACTAATTTTAAGAATCAAAATGACCAGGCGAGACCAGTTGACCCAACCTGACAGGCAAATGAGTAAAAACGGGTCGGGCGGGGCCAAATTTTGGCCGGGCTTCTGATTTTCGAGCCCAACCCACCACGTGCCATTGGGCTAATGGGCCAAATTGGCCCAAATTTTAATATATTAAAGAAGAAAATAAATAACATTATTTAACTCATTTAAATAAAAATTAGGCGATATTCGAATTGTAAGAAATATTATCTAATAATAATCCTTAATGTCATCAAATCTAAAATCGTAATGGCAGTTCACAAATTTTTAATAATCAATATCGAACACCATCACAAATGGGAGAAAGATGCGCAGTTAGAGAATTACTAATTAGCATGTCAACACTAGCATTATTCATTAAACATGATTAACAGTATATAATTATATATATATATATATATATATCAAACAAGATAACAACAATTTAATATAAATATATAGGTATTTCTCTTTTTAATTAATCATTCTTTTGTCTATATATTTTTCTCTTTTTAATTAATCATTCTTTTGTCTAAAAATTGGAGGTGTGTGGATGGATATGAAATTGCATTGCAGCTTGCAAGTTATGCATTTGTAAGGGAGCATGTATTAGTTCAAAGACAAAAAGATTGGTTTATTTCAGTTACAAAAGAAAGAGAAAATGAAGAAAAAGATTTGGACTTAATATTCAATTAAGTTTTGTATTTAATATTATAATAATATTAAGCTGTCTATATATACTATTAGAGTATAGACGAATCAAAGATCACATAGTTTACTTACAATATTTGATTTAAAACGTGTCTCATGTAGTTACAAATATAAACATTACAATAAACATTTAACATTTTTTCTAGCATATTTTTAACAAGAAACATAAAAATCGTTGACCACGGTTTCGGTTCCATTTGGCCACCCCTACTTTCAATTAAGCATCAGTGTTCACATATTTTTACACAAAAATTTTATCACAAATTGATACTTTTAATGCAATTAATGATACTTTTAAGGCAATTTTTGATACTCTAAGCATCAAACATCTAACATGCAAAATGATATAACATATATTCAATGTTGAATTCATTGACATAAAAATTGATACTTTTAAGTCAAAATTTTGATACTTTAAAGGTAATTTCGGATACTTTCAAGCATCAATATTTACAAATTTGTACACATATTTCATACAAACTAATACTTTTAAGGCAATTTTTGATACTTCAAAAATCAAAGATCTAACATGTAGTGTGATATAATGTTGAAATACAGTGATATAAAATAAATTCTTTTAAGGCCATTATTGATACTTTCAAAAATCAATGTTGACAGATTTGTACACAAACTTTATTACGAATTGATACTTTATTATAAACTGATATAGTACTTCAGAAGTGACGAAACGAGTAAAAAAAAAAAGAACGGCAAACATACAAAACAAGAAGATATGAGAGAAAACGATAAGAAGTTTTGTCGGTGACAAAGAAGAATTGAGAAGAAAAAGAAGAAGAAGTAGAAGAAGAGGAGGAGGAGGAGGAGCAGAAACAACAGCAACTTCAGTAGCATCATCAGAAGAAGAAGAAGAAGAAGAAGAGGAGGAAAAACACCAGCAACAACATCAACAGAAGAAGAAGAAGAACAAGTAGAACAAGAAGAAGAAAGAAGGGGGGAGGAAAAAGCATAGAAAAGGAAAAGAAGAAAAATAAATCCTAGTTTAAAACCGAAAAAGAAAACTTAAAAAAAAATTGAATCTGGGTGGGTATTGGAAACGGGTCAGATAAGTAGAATCCTTCTTATATTCAGACCCGTAAGACTATCTTATACAATTTTTTGCCTATCGTTAGAAAATGATATCATTTCTTATCTCATAGAATAAATCAAGGATTTGCAAGCCAAAATGCAATCACCAAAAATATCTGCACAGGGCAAGTCGCAAAAGAAAATAAATAAAATCCAGATCAACTTAAAAAAAGTATTGTCCAGTTTTAGCCAATCAATGCCAATTAGATGTATGGATCGGATCGCACAAGATCCTAACAATTATTTTAAAAGCTTTTAATAGTGGGATGGCGTGTTTACTGTAAACTCTATCTGAACACCTCATCCTTTTATTTTAGTCTTTCCGTTGTTCCAATAGTTTCATTATTAATTTATTAAGTAGGTCTCCTGTAGACAGCCCAGGCATCCGCCCGTGCCCAAAGACACCCACCGTTATTTAAAAAAAAAAATCCACTTCAAAGGGGGAATTGAACCCGCATCTATGGAGAGGTAGGGTGGTATTTTACCACTACACCACTAGTGCTTATTATGTAATTTTAATATAACAATTTATATAAACACATTTATAAATACGTCCGGTAATTAAAAGAAAAATAAAAACGCCCATAAATGTGAAGGCTTAGAAATTAGAATCGAACCCAAGTCTATAAAAAACATGATACATTATCTCAATAAATGGATACTTATAAAAGTGTTACTTTAACTACATCATATTTATTTTTATTTTTCCTTTTTTTTTTTGTTCCTAGTTTGTAATCGTATTAAAAATTCTGATACTTTATCTCAACAAATGGATACTTTTACTTATAAAAGTGTTACTTTAACTATATCATATTTATTTTTTATTTTTCCTTCTTTCCTTCCTTTCTAATTTGTGACTATATTAAAAAAATATATACTTTAAACGCGAAGGAAAATAAATAAGACAGAAGCTAAAGTAACACTTTTATGAGTAAAAGTATCCATTTTTTGAGATAAAGTGTCATATTTTTGTAAATAAATCATGAAGTATGAATTCAGTATAGTGAAAAAAGAAAAATAAATATGACAGAGTTAAAAGTACCACTTTTATGAGTAAAAATATCCATTTTTTGAGATAAAGTATCATGTTTTTTTAATACAGTCACATATTGAAAATTCATTACATTGAAGAATCACAAATGTATCATATTTAACATCAAAAGTATCACTATTTCCAGCATAAATATTAGTTTTTCACTGTAAAAAGCATTAGTTATGAGACTAAAATGAGTACATAAAAAAATCTTGATTTTTTAATATATAAGAATTAAAGTGTCAATGTTCATATTAAAAGTATCATATTTCTTACTCAAAAGTATCACTATTTTCGAATAAAGTACTACCTTTTTTTAAGAGAATTTAAAATTTTAAAATGCCATTATCCATCGTAAAAGTATCATATTTAATATCAAATGTATCATTATTTCCAGCCAAGTATCAATTTTTCAACGTAAAAAACATTAGCTATGACAGTAGAATGAATACATCAAAAAATCTTATTTTTAAAATATGTAAAAATCAAAGTATTAATGTTCACCTTAAAAGTATCATATTTATTACTCAAAAGTATCACTATTTACGGATAAAGTATCACTTGGTATTGAGAGAATTTAAATTTTTAAAATGAAGGGATGATAATGAAGCTTTATATCCATGGTTATACTAAATATGCACAACAAGCATTAGTGGTCTAGCGGTAGAATAACATCTTGCCTTAGTATAGACCTAGGTTCAATTTCCAGCTGGTGCAAATTTATTAACTTTTTGAATAAGGGCACGGGGTCTTAGACGCCAATTTTTTTTTATTTTAAAATTGACAGCTGTCAATGCGCGGTCAAGGGCGGGTCGCGTAGATCCGTCTTCTAATAAGCGATCTATACAAGTTTTTGCCTAATTTATTAATGGATCCTTTTTTTTATTGTGAACATTAGTGGATCTTTAAGGGCATCTACAATGCCATAATTCTAAAAACCCATAAAACCTTATATTTTGGTAGACCTCACAATAACACATCATAAAAACCTAAAAAATGAAAAACCCCACTTTTACTTCTACAATCCAAAACCTCCAATAACTTCTTTTGGGCCCTAAACTTTTAACCATAAAATGTACAAATCATCACTAATTTTCTTTTTTTAATAAAATAATGGAAGAAACGGTACCTTATTCAAGGTACCACTTTATTGGGGAATGGAAAAGTTGTTGCCCACAATGGGCTTGGTTTTGTATTGAGGTTTTTCACTTGAAAAACCTATCAAAAAAGTGGGCATTGTGGACGTCTTAGTTTTGTTAAATCTGCTGTCATTTTCTGTCTACGATCAAATGAAGAAACGAGAACTAGTGCTTTGCATTTATATGTGATGGCTGGAGTAAGTTTCAATTTTGCGAGCATATCAGTTAAAACGAGATGGCAGAGCAGGCCAACTCACGAGCCAAAAAAGTCCGCCAGTTGGCGGGCTGGGCCAGACTAGAAATATCTTACCCCAATCCAATCCATTACGGGCTAAGCGGGTCGGCCTGCCCAAAACTAAAACAATTTAAACAAAAAATTACTTTTTTTTGTGTGTATTATGTATATATTTTGATGATTTTATTTAGCAAATAATCTAATAATTAAATAATTAATTTAATAAAATCAAGTGATAAAGTCCATGAGAAATTCCAAATCATAAAGTTCAAATTGTAATAAAATCAAAAATACTACATAAACAAACTTAATAAACTGAATATAATAATTGATGATATACACGTTTAAAAGAATATTTCATACTTTTATAAACGATGAAAACATTTTTTCTTCTTTTTTTTCTTTTATTTTCTTGGAGGGCTAGCATGCCCACCCTGTCGGGGCCTCGACCCATCACGACAAGGCCATTTAGGCCCCCTCCTAGTGGTCGGGCTGCTAAATACCTAAATCATCCCCTATCTTGGACGGGACGGGGCGTGGGGGTCAGCCCGTTGGATCTAGCCCATTTGCGAGGGAAATTTGAAAAACTTCCACATAACTGATATATCGTGAAAAGGTAAACCATTTTCCTATTGTTCAATTAATTAAAGTTTAAATACAATTAAACAATATCCAAAAGAAAGCGAAAAAGTAAGAATATTTGAAAGCATACTTAATATCTTCAATAATAAAAAGAGTTTAACCAAGTATATTTCTATAATGTACAATAGCTAAAATTATGTCTTTCACTTCTCTATCCCTAGCCGCTTTGCTCCAACTTCTATAGTTGCTCATTCGTGGGACAAAAATATGAAGGAAATATTATCACAAATTTCAAACTAGTTGAATTGTGTGAGAAGTAGTAGGAATTATTAACTATAGCCCTGACAAATCTGCATGTGTTAAAAAATTCAGATGAAAATCTTCTCTAAACTTAAAATAAATTTTTATACTATATATATATTTATAAAAATATGAATCAGTTATTATTCTTATTATTTATACAAATGAATAAAATAACTAATATAATGTAATATAATAGTAATAACATTAACATATATTACAAATTTAGTGGAAATCAATCTTATTTAAAAGGATTTTGATAATTTCATATTTAACTAATCATGATTAAGAACAAACAATGAGCTAACTTGTGTCTGCTAAACAAATTAAGAACCTAAATAGTACTCAAACGCGAGATAAAATATTTAACGATTTTTGAAATTATATATTCAGGCCCCTTGTTCAGTTGTTTGACGTTTTTGTCCTTTCCCACAACAATTTTAACAAGAAGATCCCATCCTGCTAGATAAAACTTTTACAACAACGTTTCTTGAACATGGCATTCACATATACAAGTCTACAAAGATAAAACTTTTACAACAACGTTTCTTGAAGATGGCATTCACATATACAAGTCTACAAGAAAATAAATATTAGGAAATATATTATATATTAGTTGTACTACTCTGTGTTTATTATTTTCCATTCATCTTTTATTTACATTATTGTATTAGTGTAATTCGAATCCCACAAATATGGGATTACGATATTACAGCCTTAGACTTAGTCTGTTATCTCATGTATATATACACCATTTATTGTGAATAAAAATAATCAAGTTTTCCACCATTTTTTATCCATTGCTTTTACCATTTCTTTACAATAAAAGAAAAAAAGGGATTAAATGTAATTGGTTGTTGTGCTTTTATTTATTCATTTTTATTTTTTGAGAGAATAGTAGTGAATTTTAATTTTAAAAAGGAAAGGCTGGATGTGTAGAGAAAAAGTAATGATTGTGTTGATGTAATGGAGAATCTTTTAGAGATCTCATTTTACGATATGGGATTACAATATTACAACCTTAGACTTAGTCTGTTATCGCATGTATATATACACCATGTATTGTGAATAATATTAATCAAGTTTTCCACCATTTTTTTCCATTATCGTTACCATTTCAAAGATTTCTTTACATGGTATCAAAGCATCATCCTGGTAGGCCGCTCCACGCTTCCGAACCGCTTTCCTCGCTCCAAATAATAATGGAACTCGAACCGAACCTTATACAGACGGTTCCAAGACGGTTCCTAGACGCCTGCCCGATTCTAGAACCGAACAGTGGAACTGGGGCGGTTCCATTTCTGCTTCGAACCGTGAAACCGCTTTTTTTTTTAAAAAATTGTTTAATATAATACTATATAATTCAATACCTAATTTAGAATATTATCTTAGATTATTGGAAGACTTTAAATTAAATAGAACA
Source organism: Rehmannia glutinosa (assembly GCA_016081115.2). Lineage (NCBI taxonomy): Eukaryota > Viridiplantae > Streptophyta > Magnoliopsida > Lamiales > Orobanchaceae > Rehmannia > Rehmannia glutinosa. The sequence continues at coordinate 241,200 of JABTTQ020002268.1, read as the reverse complement.
AAATATAAAATAATAGAAATGGGCTTGAACTTAATATTATTAATTAATATTAATTATTAATATTAAGTTGCTTACGTATCCTCTTAGGGTATAGAGGAATCAAAGGCCACGTAGTTCGCTTACCTTTTTACCCTTATTACCTTTTGGGAGTGTCGTGGCTCAATCACTCCCATTTTCCGTTCGGCCGCGTGGACGTTGTTCCTTCAGATCAAAGTCATCGTTGAGATCTAATTGAGCTTCCATTCCTTGTATTCGTTTTTTCGCTCTAGTCCAATCGGCCAACAAACATTGAGCTTCTAAGTTGCCCGGATGCAAACACGACCTTTGCTCATCCAACATGTTCCCATCGGAGCTAAAATCCCGCTCTACCGCCATAGTCGAAACGGACATGCTAAAATCTCCTTGGCAATGATTGAAAGGATTGGATAACTTTGGCTTTTTTGTGACCACCACCGCAATATGTCCAATTCATCATTATCTGCTTCACTAAATTCAAAACTTGTAGTGTAATAATTCTCTAGTTCTATGTTAGAAGTTGAGGAACTCCGTGGTTGTTTACTTTTTTCCCTAACTAAGCGTTGTGCTATGCTAAATTTCTTTAAACCTAGTTGAAGTACTAGGTGTAGGTTGTATTTCTTGTTGACTCGTTTCTCCCTTAAATTTTAAACTATAAAGTTCATTTAGTCCTTGTCTAACTTGAAGTAAAATTAGTCGAACACTAGGTTTATCCGGACTTCGATCAGTATCGGATATAAAGCATCATAATATACATTTAACAAATCTTCTAATAAATCTAATTTACATCTACGATCTAATACAAAAGCAATTAAATAAAGTTCTGGGATAGTTTGAAAATATTTACACCATTTCAATTTCATTTTTTCAATACAATCATGTAAAAGTGGATCAGTTATGCATTCATTAAAAGCGGTAGCAATATTAATACAATTCATTAATACTAGATTTGCAATCGGATAATAAACACCGGATAATAAATTTGTTGATTCGGAAAAAACTCCTAGCGACTCACATAAAGAAGCGCATTTATTCCATTGGCAAGGATATAAACGAATTCCTACAATCAAAGAGTTAAAAAATGAACACAATAATTCCTTATAATCAAATGAAGCTTGTAATAAATCATATGTTGAGTTCCAACGTGTTGGTACATCTCTAGGAAATCTTTTAGGTCTTTTATTATTCGCTTTACAATATTTACCCCATTGATGCATAATTTTCGGATGTCCCCATAAATATTGAAGTGCGCTTCTAATTGGTTGAATATGCTCGTTTAAATAAGTTAATCCATCTTGAACACATAAATTTAGTACGTGACAAATACATGTAATATGGAAATATCTACCCCCTAAAGATGGTTGACATAATGAAGTAAGTTCTTCAATACTAGCATTATTTGAAATAGCATTATCAAATGAAATAGAAAATATTTTATCAACTAAATTATATTCTTGCAAAATCAAATTTATCATATTAAAAATATTCTCGGCAGTATGTCTTTCATCAAATAATCTATAAGCAACTAATAGTTTTTGTAAATGCCAAGAACTATCTATCCAATGATATGTAATACCCATATAACTATGTGTTCGCCAATGATCACTCCAAATATCGGAACAAATAAATACTTTTTGAACTAAAGAACCAAATTCATTAATTAAACTTTTTTATTTACCAATTTCTACTAATTTTCTAATTTTATGTGTGAGAGAAGTTCTAGAATACGTTTAGTAGCGGGATTTAGTGAAGATTGACAAAGTTCTTCAAAACTTAATTTTTCTCCAAAACTAAACGAAAGATGTTCTATAGATACAAATTTAGCTAAATTTTCTCTCCATACTCTATCATCATATTTAAATAAACCGGGTTGATTTGGCGTACTTACACCGAGACTTGAAGATCCGACATACCCATGCAATTGAGTTTGTGTTGGAGCATATCCAAATTCCACAGGATGTTTTTTCCCATGTGCTTCTTTAAAGATCCATACCCACCTCCTTGTTGTAATTTATAAGAAGTCTAGAAAATAAGAAAAATAAATTAGTAATGTATTTATTTAATAAAAACTTAAAATATAAAGGTACAAAAATAAAAAAATGAGAATCACCTCACAATATTTGCATTTTGCTCGGATTTCACCGGATGGAAGCTTAACTTTATTAAAATGTTTAACAAACATGTCGGATTTAGGAGCTCGAGGTTTTTTACCACTTGTTGGAATTTGATCAACACTTTCTTGTGTTTCAAATAATTGCTCGATCTCTTGCTCCTCGTTGCTTAATCCGGTGATATCACGGGGTTCAGATGAATTTGCCATATATATTAAATTTATAGATATAAGATTTGAAGTATAAAACTATAAATCAAATAGAACATCTAATATTTAATATAAGTAATATTTTTGAATGTAATTTATTGAATTTAAAAGAAGAAAATTTCAAATAAATAAGTTATAGACAAATGAATTAGAGATTAGAAGAGACTGAGAGAAATTTCTTAGCCTTAAATAATAAGAGTGAAAATGTGAGATAGATTAGAGAGATCGAGTAAGCAACATGGTGGTCTCTATTATATGTCTCCGTTACAAAAAATACCAATTTGCCATCAAGCTTCACATTCGTCCAATCTCTGGCATATGCGCCTTGGGCATCCATCACCATCTCGCCTTAAATAGCTTCCTCATTATTACCTTTAAATGAGATTTCTTATGACAATACTTGTACTGTTTGTCCCATGGCAAAACAAACAAGACTTCCATTTCCATTAAGTTTTATATCAATGCTCCATTTGATTTGTTGCATTGTGATATTTGAGGTCCTCACAAAATCCCCACACACTCAGGGGCACGTATTTTTCTCACCATAGTAGATGCTTTTACAAGATGCACGTGGATATTTCTTATGCAAACAAATCAGAAACACAAAGTATTTTGAAATCTTTCATTAACTTTGTTCATACTCAATTTCATGCTTACATCAAAGCAGTGAGAGTAGATAATGGTTCTGAATTCTTATCTATGAGAAACATTTTTCAACTTCATGGTATTGAATATCAATGCACTTGTGTTTACACTCCACAACAAAATGGAGTTGTCAAAAGAAAACATCGCCATATTCTTGTCGTTGCTCGTGCACTTCTCTTTCAATCTCAACTACCTTTGCATTTTTGGGGGGAATGTGTTTTAACTGCCGTTTATCTCATTAACTGGTTACCATCTCCATTACTCTTAAATAAAACACCCTTTGAGATTTTATACAAACGTCCACCCTTATTTGATCATCCAAAGTTTTTGGTTGTTTCGTTATGCTATCATTTGTACATCCAACTCATAAATTCGACCCTCGTGCCAAATGTTGAATCTTTGTTGGATATCCAACTAGGCAAAAATGATACAAATTATACGACATGCAAACAGGAAAGTTTTTTGTCAGTGGGGATGTCCAATTTCATGAAACCACTTTCCCGTTTTCATCCACCTCAACTCCACAAAATTCAGATTTTGTTGTTCCGAACCCTATCTAGGAGACCACAAAAACACAATATACCTATCAATTTCCTTCTGCCACTCGTCACCAAGCAAAAACAACATTTGAATCCATATCTCCGACATATACACAACGAACTCATGTTCCCGCTAGAAACTGAAAAAGCACTTCCAGACACCTCAAGCACTTCTTTGGAACCTTATATCGCTCCGCCTTTAAGACATTCAACTAGGCCTAAGTAACCTCCAACATGGCATAAATACTACTTAATGTCATCTCAAGCTAATCAATCTTCCTCAGTAACAAGTTCAAAGAAAGGTACTCGATATCCTCTCTCTCATTTTTTTTTATCTTACTCACGTTTTTCATCTTCCCATTGTACGTTTCTAGCAACCATTACAGATCAAACAGAACCCAAAACTTATGCTCAAGCCGTCCTTGATCAGAATTGGAGGAACGCTATAAATACAGAATTAGAAGCATTAGAGCTTAACAACATATGGAACTTAGTTCCAAAGGATACGACCAAATTGGAGGCATCAATTATCAAGAAATAATTTCCACCAACAACCAAACTTACCACTCTTCGATGTCTTCTCACTTCGTTGCTGGTCGTATCTGGTATATTCGTCAATTGGACATTCAAAATACTTTTCTTCATGGTGATTTACATGAAGTTGTGTACATGGAACCTCCACCCGGTCTTTCTTTGTGGAGAACCTTGTATGTCGGCTCAACAAGTCTCTTTACGAACTTAAACAAGCATCACAAAACTGGTTTGCTATATTTTCGACACCATTCGAAAAACAAAAAAGGCTGATTATTCACGTTCCACCAAGGCTCAAGGAACTTCCTTTACATCGATTCTCTTATATGTTGATGACATTCTCCTTCATCGAAACAATTTACATGAAATAGGGCGTTTGAAAGAGTTTCTTCTCAAGAGTTTCCGCATCAAAGATCTTGGAGACTTGAAGTACTTTCTAGGCATTAAATTCTCCGGATCAAGAAAGGGCATTTTCATGTCGAAAAGAAATATACATTGGACATTCTTCAAGATTCGGGACTCCTAGGCGCTAGGGATGTCAACGGGGCGGGGCAGGGGTGGAGGAGCAATCCCCATCCCTGTCCCCGCGAGATAAACAGGGAAAAATCTCCCTCCATCCCAGTCCCCGCGGGGATCCCCACCCTCACGGGGATTCCCCATCCCCAGTTTTTATTACTTTTTTCGTAAAAAACTGATTTTTTTATTTTAAAAAAAATGATTTTTAAATATTTAAAAAATATATAAATTATATAAAAAAGACTAATAAATCACTCATTATACAAAATAAATTAATGATCTTTTGATTTATATATTTAATGTGGATATATTTATAATATATTATATATATTTAATATAAAATATTATATATTTAATATCGGTTCAAATGGGAATGGGGCGGGGAATATGATCCCGTCCCCGCCAATGGGGAGAAAAAATTCCCCGTCCCTGTCCCCACGGGGAGTTTTCGGGATTCCCCACCCCATTCGTGGCGGTTCCCCGCGGGGAATGGGGAATGCCCGCCCCACTGCCATCTCTACTAGGCGCAAGACCATATAATTTTCCAATTCAACAAAATATGAAACTCACTTACACCGATGTAGAACTGCTAAAAACCATCCAAATACAGAAGATTAATTAGCAGATTGATTTATCTGACTGTGACAAGACCCGACATAGTCTACTCAGTTCGCACATTGAGTCAATTCATGCAAGAACCTCGAATACCTCATTAGGACGCTGCCATCCGGATACCTAATATATGAAGGGCACACCTGGACAAGGGGTTATTACTTCCTTCGGATAATGATTTATTCTTAAAAGCGTTTTGTGATTTGGACTGGGGAGGTTGTCGTGAAACAAGAAGATCGATTCGGATATTGCATTTTTTTGGACTCATATCTTGAAGTTTAAAAAAGCAAGCTAACATCTTTAGATCATCTCATTGCCGAAGCTGGATATCGAGCCATGGCGAACACATGTTTAGAGCTAACCTGGTTACGTTATATACTAGAAGATTTAAAAGTCCAATATACAACACATATACCATTATTTTGTGACAATCAAGCAGCCCTGCACATTGCGGCAAATCCGGCCTTCCACGAATGCACGAAACATATTGAAATAGATAGCCATATAGTACGAGAAAAATTGCAGGCTGAAATAATCAAACCTTCTTTTGTGTCTTCTCAATTACAACTAGCCGATATATTTACCAAGGCCTTAGGAAAGGTTCAATTTGTGAGCTTCCACAACAAGTTGGGACTCATAACATTTACTCTCCAACTTGAGGGGGAGTATTAGGAAATATATTATATATTAGTTGTATTATACTATGTTTATTATTTTCCATTCATCTTTTATTTACTTTCTTGTATTAGTGTAATTAGAATCCCACAAATATGGGATTACAATATTACAACTTTAAACTTAGTCTGTTATCTCATGTATATATACACCATGTATTGTGAATAAAATTAATCAAGTTTTCTACCATTTTTTATCCATTGCCTTTACCATTTCTTTACAATAAAAGAAAAAAAAAGGATTAAATGTAATTGGTTGTGCTTTTATTTTATCCACTTTTATTTCTGAGAGTATAGTGGTAATGTTTTTTAAAAGGGAAAGCTGGATGTGTAGAGAAAAAGTAATGATCGTGTTGATGTGATGGAGAATCTTTTAGAAATGTTGATTCTTTATGAAAAATTTTGTGAAAAAAATAGTGTAAAATATAATGCAATAAAATTGAATAAAAATGAAATTTGATTAAAATATATGCAATAAGGATCCTATTTTATACCTTTTGTTATCAAAATTAAGAGAAAATATTAAAAATAGTGATAAATAAAAGAAACTATCAGAATTCTTTATGTGAATAGGGGGAGGGAAAAAAAATAAATAGTATGAGTGGGTATTGGGAAGTGCCAGAGAGAAAGAAAAAAAATGAGTCAATTTCAGAGAGAAACGAGATTTTTTCTGAAAGATTTTCATTTCTTCCACAAACAATCACACTTCTAACAAAAGTTTCCTCAAAAATGAAAATTTTGGAAAACAAAATTCACAATCAATCATAGATTTTCTGCTCCACTTTCTCTATTCCACTCTTATTCCACTGCATTAGATAAATGATATGTTTACATGATAATGTCACATAATGTCACAATTGTACATGTGCCATTTATCCAGTGTATGGAATATGGAGTGGAATATATAGAAAAAGTGCAACATGAAATCTCATCCTAGAAAAAAGTAAGTAGCTTAAGATTTCACTTAACATCTCAGCTTCACATATTCAAGAGGACTGAGACATGTTGTGTTAGAACTATCAAAACCAAATGACCGACGAGTTTGGTAAAATGATCGGTCAACTTCAATTTCATAGCTTGAAAAGAATCGAGCTCATGTGGCCCAAAAAGAATTGCAATTTCATAGGCCTGAAACGAACTGGGCTCATGGTGAACATGGTCATTTTGTGTGTATTTTATGGGCCGACATCGACCCACCCCATTTTCAACTTGAGAAATTTTCATTTTACTAGTCTATAGGAAAAAACAAAAAACAATTAACATCTCAGCTTCACATAATCGATGTCTTTAGAAGTTATGACTAAATTTTATGTTATCTACAAGTTATGTGTGATTATTATTGTTAAATTTGATATCAAGAATCGAAGAAGAAAACTTAGAAATTCACAGCTGCCATTGAGAGTAGAAGAAGATTTTATTATTGAATTATAAAGTTCAACTTGGTGATACATGATGCATGTTAATATATTTATACAAGTCATGGAGAGATAATTAATCTCAACCTTCTATTTACAAGATGTAATCAATGGTGTAGTATATAACTTACTTAACTGAACTATAACTGAATTACCTAACTAACTGTTAATTATCTGATCGTGATCCTTAACACCCACCCACAAACGGAGCATTGATATCAATCATGCCAAGCTTGAGAATGATTTTTTGAAAAAACAAAATGAGGAGGTAAGGGCTTTGTTATAAGGTCATCCAATTGCTTTGACTTGTAGGAATATGGACCACTTTAATGAGACCTTGTTGAATTGTTAGGAAATTTATTGTTTAGATTTTGATGAATGCCATGTAAAACTTAGAATAGGAAGTTGGCACCCCAATTTTTGTTGTAAAATGCATTGTAATAAATAGAGTGGCCAAGCCGAGTTAAGTCGCCTACGCCCCAACATGCAAGAAGACAACTCAAGACTAAAAGGAAGACTCATTGCGAGACAAATGAGTATGGCAAAGAAGAGTAGACGGGAACTCTATCAAGAAGCAACAGATGCAAATGAGTGGAGTATCGATCAAGTCAACTCGAGAAAAGCCAAGTCTCAAGTTGAAGTGACAAAGAGTCATCCAATGATTGGAAGCTGACTCTAAGTCACCTGGGAAAGCAAAGAAATGCGGTCAAGTCGAGATAATCGTAAAAGATCCGTTGCACGTAAATCAAGAGAATTACTTAAACAAGTAATATCTCCATATCACCTTTCTCGAGTGCTCGGTCCTTAAGCGTGCAAAAGGAATGAACCAATGGGAAGCACTACACCGCAGTCGAAACTCGAAAAGGTGAAAGAACAATTCATACGAGGAAATGGCAATTCCAAGGATCGCAACAAGACAAGCCAACGACGCAAGTGACTTTCAAAAATAAGCCTATCTCTTCAACGGGCAAATTTTTGAAAGATCACTATAAAAGGCCGAGGAGTTTATTTGAGAATAAGAGATATAAGATACACAAGACACTGAACCAAAAAAAACGCTTCAAGCAATTATTAGAAAATCAAATATTCTCAATCCTCAAGCTTACACTACGAAGAACATCAATCCAACACTCACCCGTGAAGGAAAGATAACTTCAATCGGTTGAAGAGGAAAATACTGAAAAATCAAGGGGTCCACATTCCACGAAGGATTGTAGGAAGGTTCAAGGTCGAACCAAGTCTTAAGCTTTTGGAGGGCTTCGTGATCAAATCCAATGAGCTTGAGCAAGTGAGTCAGTAGTAGCAAAGCGCAATTGCCCTGTGAAGAAAAGCCGAGTCGTGCGAGAAGCCACCGAGTGATCAAGGCGTCTCATCAATCCCAAAGGATCAAGTCACCGTGTGTGATCAAGACTTATATCCGGGATCGCTTACCACTTTGTATACCGATCATTACCTAGTGGATTCCTCCAGGAGTTGGAGAAGAGAGGAGTAGAAGAATTACCCCATCTTCGAACCTCTATAAAAATTTCATTGTGTCATTTACATTTCAAAGACTTTAATTCCTCGCATCTTAACTTTATATCTCACGATAAATTTGCTATCCACTTGATAATTTATAAGTACTAAACTAAGCACTAAATCCTTGCTTAACCAAACTTAAGGGTGTTAAGTCTTCCTCAAAAAACAAAACCACAGCTTAAGTTAATTTAGGGCCAACAACTCGAGTTATTCCATCAACAAACTCGATTGAGTCATTTGAGAGACTAACTCTACTGATTGACTAAATTGATCGTCCATCAAGGACACAATTGTAGTATCAACTCGTATATTTAAAAGGACTAAATCGAAAATTTGGTAAGGTTTATTCAACCCCCTTCTAAACCTTACACTTACACCCCTTGGGACCTACATGAATCTTTTCTCTTCGGGGAGATTACTTTATCTCACAATAACAAGGCCAAAGTTAGCTGTAGTATTCGGTGTTTAAGTGGGACAAGCTAACATTGATTTGTGAAGGCTCGAGCAAATCAAAGAAAACAAATTATCGGTGGGTCAGTACGTAAATTTGAGAACTTCAAAATGATCTCGGAGAAAACCTGGATCAACGGATGCTTGATTCACGTAAATCACCAATGAGCTATATGCACTTGGAAAGGAATATACACGAAGGAAATGTGTATGAAGATCCTAAAAGTCTTCCAAATTGAATGGGAAATGAAGGTCATGGCAATCGAGACATTCCATGGACCTATCAAAGACATCCAATCATGAATTATTCTCGGATCTCAAAGCCTACGAGTTTGAGCCGAGAATGAAAGACCAGAAGAGACAAATTGTACCCAAAACAAATTTTCTAATTGTTAAAGATGGGAAGAGAGCCGAGGTCAAAGAAGTCATTGATCCGGAAGAAATAGCCCCGATGGTTAAAAGATTCAACAAGTTCTTCAATAAGAACTACAAGAAAGGAAAGGGCGAATCTTCCGTAAGACACTCACCTCCCTCCAAATCAAGGAAGATAGGCCACCAAGAGAATGATCATCAAAAAGTCAATATCAAAGGGTCGACAATCCAAGAATGGAAAGAGTCGATCAAAAGGTCAATATCTATCTTTGAATCAGACAACCAGGTCATTATGCCATTGATCGCTCATATCCTCGTAGTTAACAAATACAGAATGAAGAAGAAAGAAAGGTCTTCGAGAGAAAGAATACAAGAAAAGAAAAAACAATGATGGCCGCAGAGACTTTGGAACAACCAAGTCAAGAGAGACAAATGATTCGAGAGCAATGAAGCCGACTACTCAAGTGACTCAAGAAGAAGCCCCGATCCGCTTGATGGCCAAGGAACAAGATCAACCTCGACCAAGAAGATGAGGTACACTCTAACTCATCAAACTCGGACTCGAAAGAATAGTGATGTGACACACACACACACTTCATCACCCACTGATCTTTATGATTCATTAGGAAAAATGATGAAAGATTTTGAACACATTAAATCCTCACACACACTATTAAATGAGGAAAACACCTACTCAAGAGTCAAAACTCAAAGCCGACTAAGGAGCCGAGTACTCTAAGTTAAATAGTGATGAGAATGAAAGTTTAAAGGCCGAGAATGCTAAATTAATAGCAGAAATTGCTGCTATAGAGAAGAGGGAGAATGATCTCAAAATGTTATTGCCTCATTCACTAAGGCATCTAAATCATTGGATGATCTTATTATGAGTCAAAGAGAATGTGGAGACAAGACAAAGCTTAGGATTTAATTCCTCTGTGCTATGTCAAACCTCAAAAGTAATTTTGGAAAAAGGATCTTCAAGCCATGAAGGGTCCGAAAAATCCAAAACTCTAAATGTTGCACACACATTCACTCCAAAGCACAATAACAAGCAAACCGCCTTGGTTATAAAGGAAAAGGAAAAAATGACCGATTCGGTCTTACTGAGAGGACAAATGAGAAGAGATTCACCGATTTCCTCAAAGAACTCCAAATGTAAAAATACTCCGTAAAGAAGAAGCGAGCTACCAAAACCCCGAAAAATCCATAAAAGAAATACATATGATGGGAATGGTAGAAAATATCCAAGCCAAGCCGATTGGAATAATGTAAACTATCAAAGATAGACTTATGGAATATAAGCCCAAATGGCAAAGGCCTAGAACTCAAAGAAAGGCCATTCCAAAAGTATAAGAGCTTTCATCAAAGACACATATGCACCTAGGCACTACACTCGGAGACACCACAATTACCCAAAGAAGGCCATTGCTAAAACTTATACACAGCATACGACAAAAGAGACAAATTTGTATGAACCTAAAATCCCCAAGCAATTTGCCAAGATTAATTATGATTATGGCATCGATAGATGGCAACCCCTTAGAGCCAAATCATTTGGCTATAAGTTGGTTGGATCATCTTACAATTCTAACCCCTCAGACCCGCATAAAGTATGGGTACCTAAAACTTAATTTCCTTGATTGCGCAGTTCAAGGAACAAATGAGTGCCAAGGAACTTGGTACATGGATAGTGGTCATTCCGGACATATGACAGAAATAAGAAAAATCTGTCAAAATTCAAGGAAGTTAAAGGAGAAAAAGTCATATTTGGAGAAATGAAGCTCCCGGTGAAATAAGAGGCATTGGATCCATAAAGAGGAATGGATTAGAAATCACGGATGTTGCATATGTTGAAGGACTCAACTTCAACTCGCTAAGCATCATCCAACTCGTGACAAGGGTTATAACATTGGATTTAACATGGGTATATGCCAAATCAAGGATATTGAATCGAATGAAGTTGTGTTGCAAGGATGCGACATTAAGAACATGTATGTTGTGGATTGGTCAACCGCTACACACAACACCTGTCTATTAGCAAAAGAGCACAAATTGAATCAAGTTGGTCGTGGCACAAAAAGCCGAGTCACCCGAATTTCAAAACGATTAACAAGCTTGCCGTATAGTCTTGTGGAAGGACTTCCGACTCGATTATACAAGAAGGAGAGTATATGTGATGCATGTCAAAAGGAAAACAAATCAAGTCTTCATTCAAAGAAAAGACATGTTCATCTTCAACAAGAATATTGCATCCGCTACACATGGATCTATTTGGCCCAAAGTGGAACCAAACCAAAGATAAGTGGAAAGAAATACACCTTGGTGGTAGTAGATGACTACTCAAGATATACATGGTCAATACTCATGTGTAAGAAGAAAGAAACTCTACAAAAACTACCACAAATTGTGATGAAGAGAATTCAAAACGAGAAGAGTCAAACCATTATCAAAATAAGATCGAAAAGAGGAACCGAGTTTGTCAATGGAATAATAACTCAAGATTGTATTGAGAATGGTATTGGTCATGAACTATCGCAGCAAGGACTCCACAAATGAGAATGGAGTTGCGAAAGAAGGAACATAACTCTCAAAGAAAGAAGCAAGGACCATGTTAGTCAAGGGGGTTACCAAAAAGATTTTGGGTGAAGCAATCAACACAACTTTTGCTACACTCAAAAAAACAGATGTATGATCAATAGATAGTGACAAAGACTCCTATGAGATTTGGACTGGAAGAAAACCAAATGTTGCATATTTGAGAATATTTGGATGTAAATGCTTCATCCACAACAATGGCAAAGACAATCTAAAGGGTTTTGATGCTAAAGTCGATGAAGGTATCTTCTTAGGATACTCAAATTGAAAGCAAAGCCTACAGAGTACTCAACAAAAGGACTATGGTTGCGAAGAATCCATTCATGTGGTATTCGATGAGCCAAATGTAAATGGAGAAGACATTGAAGAGTCACCGATAAGTCAATCATCCAACCATACGAGAAGAGTCCCTATCTTTGTCAGCCGGAATTATAAACTCGTAAGAAGATGAGATAGTCAATCTCAAAAACAAATTTGGAAAATTTGCAACTAAGTGATTACGAGAGAGTTGAACACAAGAATACACCTGCAAGACGATCAATCCACCTAACTTACTCCAACCTTGATGTAAGATGGCCGAGAGACCATCCACCAACTTGTCATTGGAGATATAAGAGATGGTGTCAAAACAAGATCCAAAACTCAACAAGAAGCCATGTTCACATGTTTTATCTCTCAAATAGAGCCCAAAGATGTGTTACAAGCATTGGATGACACACATTGGATTCAAGCTATGCAAGAAGAGCTTAATCGTTTGAAAGAAATAAAGTATGGGAATTAGTGCAAAGACCCATACATCAAAATGTTATTGGCACCAAATGGGTGTTCGAAATAAAATGAACAAGGAAGGCTCTGTTGTAAGAAACAAAGCAAGATTAGTAGCCAAAGGATATTGCCAAGAAGAAGGGATAGATTTTGATGAAACATTTGCCCTGTAGCAAGATTGGAAGCTATAAGGATGTTTCTTGCCTATGCACTCACAAGAATTTCATTGTATATCGATAGATGTAAAAAGTGCATTCCTAAATGGTTTATTGGAAGAAGAGTGTATGTTGAACAACCTCCAGGATTTGAGCGAAGACACTTGGAGATAAGGTATACAAACTCAAGAAAGCTCTATATGGATTGAAAAAGGCACCCGAGCATGGTATGATACTTTGTCACAATTCCTAATCGAAAATTGATTTACAAAAGGAAAAGTAGATAGAACACTTTTAATTCAAGACAAAAAGAGTATACTTGCTTGTTCAAATATATGTGGATGACATCATTTTTGGATCCACAAACAAAGAGTCATGTGAAAATTTTTCAAACCTCATGCAAAGTAAATTTGAAATGAGCATGATGGGAGAGCGACATTCTTCCTCGGACTCCAAGTGAAACAAAAAGGATGGAACCTTCATAAGTCAAACAAAATACACCAGGGACTTAATGAAGAAATTTGGTATGGAGGAGAAGTCTTCCGTGAAAATACCAATGAATACATCGACCAAAATGGACATGGATGCAGATGGCAAACCAGTAGATCAAACAAGATACAAAGCACTTATTGGATCATTGCTCGTCTCTTACAAAGCGGCCGACATCACCTTTGTTGTAGGTGTATGTGCAAGATTTCAATCTGCTCCAAAAGAGAGCCATATGACAACAAAATAAGAGAATACCGAGATACTTGAAAGGAAGCCAAGAAGTTGGCTTATGGTATCCAAAGGAAGGTGGATTCAAGCTAATTGGCTATTCGGACTCGACTATCTTTGGATGCAAAGTTGATGAAAAAACACTTCAGCACATGTCAAATGCTAGAAACAGGCTGATTTCCTTGTTTAGCAAGAAGCAAAATTCAATTGCCACCTACAAATTTGACGAGAATACATAGTCGTGGGCAAACAAGCAGTGCCCAAGTCCTATGGATGAGACAAAGAATCGAGAGACTATGAAGTTGAGGAAAAAGAAATTCCAATCATGTGTGATAACACAAGTGCAATTGCAATCACTCAAAATCCTGTGTTGCACTCAAGAACAATGCATATTGATGTCGATATCACTTTATAAGAGATCATGTTGAAAAGAAGGACATCATCTTGGAATATATCTCAACCGATAAACAATTGGTGACATCTTCACAAAACCATTATGTGAGTCAAGATTTGAAGAACTCAAACATGAGTTAGGGTTAATTGAGCTGAGTGACACTCGGAAGAATCAAAGAAAAGAAATGGAACACAAAAAGGAAAAAGAGTTTGAACTCACAAATCAGCTAAGTAAATTAGCATCGGAAAGACAACTATACCAAGTCACCAAGTTAGGAGTCACTAAGAGAACTCGTGAGAAAGAAGAGTTAAATCGGCTAAGGGATAAGTTTCAGTCACTTATGAGCAAAGTGACAAAAACGCATCGTTTTGACTAAGCGGGAATGTTTTTAAGGAATACGTCGAAAGATAATGATGATGTGTACCGACATAAAGCCGCACACCAAGCTTATGATTGGATATAAATGCTTTGCCGCATTAAATACGAGACATTAAATGCTAAATAGGCGTGCAAAATCTAAGCCGTTGATTTCGATCACATTTCAAAAAACCACCCGCACGCCTTTCATAAACCATACTTAAACCATTTCCGCTCGTTTCTTTCTCACACTACCAAAACTCGTTTATTTTTTTCTCTCAAAAGCAAAGGCAAAAATTCTCTCGAAACCCTATCTATCTTCAAATCAATCTCTAAGTTTTTCTTTGGTCCTAAAAAAAAAAAAATGGCACCAACCTATGATTTTACCAAGTTAGGAAAGCAAATCCACACCGGGTCTACTGTGGATTTCGACGGCATGGTGAAACAGGGTCCGACGACACCCTAGTGAAGAAAATCGAGAAATTGGAAACGACCAGAAATTTGAAACCGTTTCGACATTAGAATATCCGATGACCTATGTGGAGGAGGTCGCACAATTCTACGTGAATGTTGAGATTCACGATGAAGGAATAAAGTCATCTGCTCACGGAAAGCGGTGACTATTTCGCGAGGATTTGGCCGAACATTGCTCTCTACCAATCAAGGAGCATCGAAATTAACAAAGCTGATGTAAACTTGGTCGATGCTTGGAAAGAAATAGCCAAGCCCGACTATGCTTTGATAAAATAATGTACACAAAGAAACAAGAGATCAAAGGAGGATTATCACAAGTCGTTGGACATAGTTGCCAAATGTATTGACATCAAATTTGGCGGCTTTGACCAACTCAATCAAAAGCAAAGCGATTGTAATGGCCGCAATCATCGCAGAAAAGAAAATAAATCAAATTTGCTGAGTTTGTTTACGCAGACTCTACCCGAACGTAGGGAACAAATCCTTCAAGGAAGATGGCACATTTGGAGGATCCCTAGGATATGGCCCGGTGATTGGCGGTGATGGAGGTGAAAGGAGTCCTCTTAGACATGGGAAGGCATTCCATGTTAACAAGAGGATGTTTAGAGCAAACCTCTCGGGCGCACGAAGAAGAGCCTACGCCAAGAGAGGCGACACGAGTGAGGGGAGTCACCACCCTAAAGATACAAATCAAGTTTCCTCTCCACCCAAGAAGAAAGCGCCCTGCACAAGTTTGCTAAGAAGAAGACGCCCCCTGCAAAAAGAAAGTCAAAATCGCTTCTCCGCCCGCAGCGGAGTCACCCCCTGCAGCTCGTGTCTCCCCCCCGCAGCAGCGGGATCGAGAAGGACTCACAAATACCTTCTTCGATCGTCAAAAGAGGAGAACCGACAAGCCAAGATGGCCACTCCTCGAAAAGACACCAAAGATCGGCCCCGCCGCCCAAGACTCGAGAGGAAACCGTCTCTCGAACTGGAAATCCCTCCGGTACAAACTAGAGTCGAAGAAGAATCATCAAGCACTCCGAGCTTGAGAAACCGGGCCGAGTTAGCCACTCACCGGGAGCAGATCTGAGATCGCCGAGAAGTAGAGTCTCCGGATGTAATTGATGAAGCGACCAAGTCTGCTGGGCGATCAGCAGAGGCAACTCAAGACACACAACGTAGTCCACACAGTTTGAAACACAAGAAGAAGATGATAGAGCCGATAGTGATGTGATGATCCTATCTCCACCTTATCCGGACATCCAAAATCGTCTGCGTGAGTGGAGGAAATGGAAGTTGAGTAAATCAAGGGAACAGTTCCAACGGCCCGAGTTTATAGAAGAAGAAGAGGAATCGTTAAACTTCCATGGACTAACCATCGTGCTCCCAACACTGGATGAAGACAACGCATGACATCTCCGCAGATCTTCAAGGACAAGGAGAAAGAAAGGCAAGCGAGAGGAAGCCGAGGCACGTGAGAAGACCAAAGATCTCTCCCTATCTCCCGCACCCACGTAACACACACATCCTCGTCCTGATGTCTTCTCCGATAGTGATGAGGATCCTGGAGAATGTCACCGCCACGAAGAGTTGCAAATGTAGCAAGCATTGCACGAATCCGAGAATCCTTCACGAGCAAAGATTGATGGAGGGACCAGAGAGTCCTCGAACACACCGAAATTGATCCAATGGGAGTGGTTCAAAGAAATCGCCATCGTTGTTGCTTTGCCACCACTTCCCCACTCACTCGGAAGAAGCAATAAGGGACCTGGCGATGAAACGGGATAGTGGGGACCCCAATCGAGCCAACCCCTATTGAAGGTGTGTTACCACCGCCCAACGGTGAACATTCAATCGAAATAGCCGGGAGTTTGGAGACGAGTGACCCCATTCCATGTCACTCGGTTGGTGCGCCACCGGGGGGAAACTCCCCACCGCAGCAAGGTCGGAGGATGCTGGGATGACTCCACAACGAATCAAGGAGGCGAAGTGGAAAAAGAACAAACACTAAACGAATGACAAGTTGTCATCAACGAAGCTCGGGCTCGGTTCAGTGTCTCACCGAGGTGCCAACTGCTCTCGAAGGCTAATGACGCCTGCGATGCGGTCGAGGCACGAGGAAGGAATGTACTGGAGTTAACACTGGGCAATGAAAGTGCAATCCATGGGGTTGAGACTCAATGGATGCCACCACGAGAAGACCCTAAGACAAATAACACCGTCAAAAGGAAGGACCAAGGCCTCGCTGCAATCGAGACTACTAGAGGTAATGAAGGCCCACGGGAGGTTGAGACTTCCTGGGGTAAAGAAGTCGCTGCGAGAACATCCCTCCCGCTATCATCGACCCATCCGAAAAGGAGATAAGTGCACTTCATGATTCCCAGGATAATCCTGTTGTCACCTTTCTGCGGGATCGAAAGGCGAAGAAGAAGTTGAGTCATCCCCAGTGGATGATCCAAAAGACTCACTGCGGATGTTCCAAGCACGAGCAAGTCTGATCCCAAGACTACTCGTCAAACCTTTAATTTTGATGATGAGCCACCAATGGAAATCTCATCATCGTCCGATGACGCTTCGATAAGGCCGAGGACCATTCTACTCAATTGGAGAAATTAGCTGAAACCAACGGTTGTTGAGACAGTGAGGCTCAAAGCAGTCGGGTCCACTTCACAACAAAACCCAACAACCAGAGTCCACTACGCGCAGCTCCTCAAGTCTGCGGCAGGGTCGATTCCAAAAAGAACTTCACGCGCACCGCTCATCATCGAACAAATCTCGTTGGCGGTGATGAATCCTTTATAGAATCTTTTCCTTTTTCCCTGGAGGTACCGACCTCCATGAAGAGTCGAGAGAGAACGAACGCGCACGCGCTACCACGACCAGCTCCGTTTTTCCATCGTGCACCATTGTTCCAAATGATTATGATTTTGACGCCGCATGGCCATCACCGCAACGGAAGAATCAAATGAAGTCCGCGAAGTGTTCAAGGCATTATTCGCGGAGATTGAACGGATGGAGAGGCATCAGGCCTCTATGGACATGCGACCGACAACAGAGATGCCAATCTCACTACGATTTAAGAGGCATAACAAAGATCGGGATCGGGGAATGGTGGCAACAAAGAAGAAAACAATGCGTGTGGAACAAGTTAGATACTTCAGGACATTGTTCAACAAGTCTGCTGGTATGGAGAGTCCGAAAATGCCGATGCAAAACGAAGCTGAGAGAACATATTGAGCACATGCATGAAGCTCACATTGCCAAGATAAAGTCTGCTGCGTGAGCAAAAAAAGAGTGATCTACGTTTTGGAAGAGACCATGAATACAAAAAATTCACCTTCTCATGGTGAGATGAAGTGATTTCAAAGAGAGTCCAACGCCGCCGATCCGAATTTCGTCTTTGCATACTCTGCGCAGCACTGAGACAGAACTCTACCATCGCCAGGCTCGACTTCCGCTTGCCAAGATGTGTTTCAGTGTTCCTCTCTTTTTGATGATGCCAAAAAGGGGGAAGAGGAATACCTTAAAGCCTGAAAAGATCCGAAAAAGAGGATGCAATCTGTGAAGGGAAAGACAAATGAGGAAGCATCAAACAAAAGAAAGGAAAATCATTTGAGGGGAAGGATCGAAAGATGTGACCTTGATGATTGCACAAACCCCTCAACAGGTCTGTCACACGGTGACATTATCGCAGAAGAAACTCCCTCAGGACTCGCCACTCAACACTCGCTATATCTATGGCCGAAAAGAGAAAAACAATTGAAGCGAGGGATGAAGGAAGTGGAAGGAAGAATGGATGCCCGAGTTATGAACATCTTGAAAGAACATGGAGGCATTCCAAAGAGACAGAGACACTTATGCCATCTCGGATGTCGGAGACGAGCCACGACGCTTGATGAATTTAAAACGCTCGCATCCGAAGGATACTTTGCAAATATGTCTATGGCTCAAGCTTGGGACTTGATCGGGAAAAAGGTCTCACGTTATGTGAAAAAGGCGACAGACAATGAGACTACCTAAGCGATTACTCTGCTGGACACTCCGCTAGTCACTCACCGGAAAGAAGAAGACCCCAAGACAATACACGCCAAAGTGGTAGAGGAAAAAGTAGTGGTGGAGGAAGAGGTTTCATACCCAGGCCTCCGCCCAAAAATATTGAGTACATAGATCCGTGCAAGAAAGGAGGGATCTACTAGGTCGGGCTTGACCAAATAGCAAACTTGCAAGTGGCTAAAAGTAACGCCGAGTATGCAAAAAGAATAGAAGAAGAAAACAAGAGACAAACTCAGCTATGGGAGGAAAAGACAGAAAGATTAAGAAGAGATGAAGGCGCCGAGGAAGGCATATGAAAAGAAAAAGAAGGCAAATTGACGATGAGAAAAAGAGAAAGAAGAGAAGAAGATCTTTTGAACAAGATGAAAGAAGGAGATCTGCAAGGAGATGAAGTGTTGTCTTTGTCCAACCCTTCGTGTATTTTATTATGTAAATACATACAATGTAAGTCTTCCGTAATAAAGCTATAAATTCTTTATTTTCTCGTGTAGACAAATATGTGCTCGATACACCTTGTAAACATTGTGTAAAAGAACAAGAATGTTATGATCAATAAAAGGATTGATTCTGCGCATACATTCTATGTCAATACACTATCCGTATGTATCTTTGTTGTTTGCATTTTTGAATGGTTTAAGTTTTGGCATCATCAAAAAGGGGGAAATTGTTAGGAAATTTATTGTTTAGATTTTGATGAATGCCATGTAAAACTTAGAATAGGAAGTTGGCACCCCAATTTTGTTGTAAAATGCATTGTAATAAATAGAGTTGGCCAAGGCCGAGTTAAGTCGCCTACGCCCTAACATGCAAGAAGACAATCAAGACTAAAAGGAAGACTCATTGAGACAAATTTGAGTATGGCAAAGAAGAGTAGACGGAACTCTACTAAAGAAGCAAGATGAGATGCAATGGTGGAGATCGGTCAACTCGAGAAAAGCCAAGTCTCAAGTTGAAGTGACGAAGAGTCATCCATGATTGGAAGTCTCACTCTAAGTCACCTGGGGAAAGCAAAGAAATACAAAATCAAGTCGAGATAACTATAAAAGATCCGTTACGTAAATCAAGAGAATTACTTAAACAAGTAATATCTCCATATCACCTTTCTCGGTGTGCTCACCCCAGCGTAAAGGAATGAACCAAAGGGAAGCACTACACCGTGTCGAACTCGAAAGGTGAAATAACAATTCATACGAGGAAATGGCAATTCCAAGGATCGCAACAAGACAAGCCAACGACGCAGTGACTTTCAAAAATAAGCCTATCTCTTCAACGGGCAAATTTTTGAAAGATCACTATAAAAGGCCGAGGAGTTTATTTGAGAATAAGAGATATAAGAGACACAAGACAGACCAACCAAAAACGTTCAAGCAATTATTAGAAAATCAAAATATTCTCAATCCTCAAGCCTACACTACGAAGAACATCAATCCAACACTCACCGTGAAGCAAAGATAACTTCAATCGCTTGAAGAGGAAAATACTTGAAAAATCAAGGGTCCACATTCCACGAAGGATTGTAGGAAGGTTCAAGGTCGAACCAAGTCTTAATCTTTTGGAGGGCTTCGTGATCAAATCCAAAGAAGTCGAGTCGCACGAGAAGCCACCGAGTGATCAAGCGTCTCGCATCGAGTCCCAAAGGATCAAGTCACCAGATCAAGACTTGTATCCGGACTGCACCGGTTTGTATACGATCATTACCTAGTGGATTCCTCCAGGAGTTGGAGAAGAGAGGAGTAGAAGAATTACCCCATCTTCGAACCTCTATAAAAATTTCATTGTGTCATTTACATTTCAAAGACTTTAATTCCTGCATCTTAACCGTTTATATCTGGCGATAAATTTGCTATCCACTTGATAATTTATAAGTACTAAACTAAGCACTAAATCCTTGCTTAACCAAACTTAAGGGTGTTAAGTCTTCCAAAAAACAAAACCACTTTAAGTTAATTTAGAGCCAACACCGAGTTATTCCATCAACACTCATTGAGTCTGTTGAGAGACTAACTCTACTGATTGACTAAATTGACTCGTCCATCAAGGACACTGTTGTAGTATCAACTCGTATATTTAAAAGGACTAAATCGAAAATTTGGTAAGGTTTATTCAACCCCTCCCCCTTCTAAACCTTACACTTACACCCCTTGGGACCTACATGAATCTTTTCTCTGGGGAGATTACTTTATCTCACAATAACAAGGCCAGAGTTAGCCTGTAGTATTCAGTGTTTAAGTCAATTTATGGCTAATCCTACTACAATTCATCTTGCAGCCGCACAAAAAAATTTGAGATACACTAAATCCTCTCCAAGCAAAGGACTATTCTATCCAGCTAATTCTACACCAACTTTGAAAGGATTCTCTGATATAGATTGGGCTAAGTGCATTAAAACACGAAGAAGTGTGAGTGGCTATGCTATTTACATTGGTGATTCACTCATCTCTTGGAAAGGCAAAGAACAACCAACCGTAAGTAGGTCATCTGCAGAAGCAGAATACAGGGCCATTGCACTTATTACATGTAAACTTCAATGGATATCATATCTATTTCAGAATCTACAACTTCCACAAATGCAACTAGCAATTGTATGCACTAACAGTAGGTCAGCATATTGCATTTCACAAAATGCTTGTCATCATGAACGAACAAAATACATTCAACTAGATTGCCACTTTGTGCCAATTAATCTTCTATAGATCAAGAGTATTCTAAGGGAAGTGCATCTCTATTATGGAAATAAAGTTTGGAGTCCATGGGAGTGAAGTCGGGCTTGCGGCCAAGATACCCGATCTCTGTTAGAACATCTAAGGCATATTTACTTTGACAGATACTTATGCCTTTTTCAGATCTTGCAACTTCTGTTCCCAAAATATATTTGAGAATACTAAGATCTTTGATGGTGAACTTTGAGTGCAGACGTGTCTTTATATCTTGTATCTCCTTAAGATTGTTCCCAACTAGGATCACATCATCTACATATGCACATAAAACAGTGATTGAATTAGAACTAGAATTTACAAATAATGAATGATCGGACCTGGACTGTATAAAGCCATAAGATAGCATACATAATTGAAGCTTCTGAAACCATTGTCTGGATGCCTGCTTTAGGCCATATAGGCTTTTATTTAACTTACATGATTTGTTGTCTGTGAGAGCACAATATACACGAGGGGGTTTCATATATACCTCTTCATATAAATCACCATGTAGGAAGGCATTGCTAACATCTAATTAATGCAAAAACCATCCTTTCATTACTGCTAATGCTAAGATTAGTCTAACTCTAGTAATCTTACTAGTGAAAGGAGAAAATATTTTAAAGTAGTCTAAACATTCTTCTTTTGTGTATCATTGTGCTACAAGCCTTGCTTTGTATCTTTCCAAAGAACCATCCGATTTATACTTAACTTTGTACACCCACTTGCATCATATGCAATCTTGATTTGGAGGAAGTTCTATTAAAGTCCATGTATTGTTCTTCTAGAGAGCTTGAGTTTCGCTAACATAGTATCCCTCCATTCTTGTACCTTGTTGGCTTGAGCAATGTTTTATGTTCTATAATGGCTTTACGATCACAAATAACCTATCGAAGAGATACCGAATCAAATATGATAGTTAGTCTCCAAAGAAAGAGGCCGCATTGGAAAAATTCTTGTTAATATAACTAATGGATTGTGGAAGTGCACAATCATAAACCTGCAGATAATGAGGAACATCTTTATTTCTTTCAGACCTTCTAACAATATTATTAGGTGCATGATTATCCTAAACAACTCTGTTGATGTGGGAGATAGACCATACTGAGTACTAGAATCAAGAGTAATTTCCTCTTTATCATGAGACTAAGGTATATCATTATTAGTAACAACTTTGAGGATTATTGACAGAAGTAGGAAATAACAATCAGTACTCATATCTTTAAACATTGGAGTTAAGCTAGGAGTTTCAATAGAATCTGATTGAAAAGGAAAAATATGTTCACAAAACTCCACATTTCTAGAAACAAAAGTTAGTTTTGTTTGTAAATCAAACAATTTGTAACCTTTACTACCAATAGAATATCCTAAAAAACACACATTGATGCTCGAGGTTGAAATGTGGTTCTTTGCTTTTGAAGAGTAGAGGCATATGCAAGACAACCAAACACTCTAAGTGCTACAACTTTAAGGTTGCAAACCTAAGTGCAGGTTGTCTCAAGTAATAAATTTATCGGGAGTCCAAGGTCGATCCACACAGGAAGTTGATGGAAGTTTACGAGATATTTCTTATTTAAAGGATGAATAAATGGATTTTCTTTTACTAGTAAGAATATTTTTTTTTAGTTACAAGAAATTTAATTAATAGAAATGTTGAGGAATAGGGATCCACTCTTGATTTCGGATAAAGGAATGATTATATTTTCTTATCTCTTAGATTGCCACTATTGGAATCCTTACACAAAGAAGGTTCCAATGGGAATATATTATACATATAAATCATGCAATGAGGTAATCATGTTATATCATCAATTAGAATTTATCTTATAACATCAATACTTGTTTATGGGATCAAGTATTTATGTATTCTTTTTCTACAACAAATCAAGATATCCACATTAGTAGTCGGTTGAAATAAAACCAGACATTTAACTAAATGGAACCAAGTATTTGTTGTGCCAATAGATATACATAAATTAAGAAACACCACCAAACAAAAATGTATAAGCTAAAAACAAATTGATGATACAAACAATGAAATTTAATATGAATCTACAATCATTCCTTATCCTTCATCAAGAGTTTCACCCCATTTCCTAAACAAAATAAACTTAGAATAACATGAAAAAAATAGAGAAAACAAAAGATTGAAGAAAAACTAAAGCAAACATTTTTTAAAATACTAGAAATCTTACTATAATTTAAGAAAAACAAGAAAGATAAATTCTTTTGAACTTTGTAACTCTAACTTTCTCTACATAAAACTTGATCTTGGCTAATGCTAAAGACCTCTATTTATAGCCAACTAAAAATCAATTTACAATTATTTTATTCTTTATTTTTATTACAAGTAAGAAAATAAGGAAATCAACACCAACTTTGCCACCTTCTTTGACTGGTCATTTTGTCCATGATATCAACCATCTTTGCTCAATTTTCTTCCACAAATCAATTATCACATTAGTTGTCTTGAATTTTCAACTGATTTCATTGAATTTGAACAACCATGGGCCAAGATATGGTTGAATAATTGAGATGTGGTTGGCATACGGGATTGACTAGTGCAGCTGACCTCTTGGATTTTTTATAAATTCATCCAATACAAATCTGACTTTGGGGTCTTGATCAATGTTGTAGCTCTATGATTTTTACATACGCAAGTAAATATTTCAGATACAAATACCTAGAATTGTTCGAGTTATGTCCAAAATACCAAACTTGGTCAAGTCTGGAAATTAAATGAGCACCCTTAAATCTTCATTTTATAATGAATTTTTTTATCCAAGAAAATATCATTCCAAACTTTGATTTTTGGTTTCAATCACTCTGAAAACTTGTAAATGAATGGATTGTGAATCCATATCTTCAAGAATCATCCCAAAATCATGTCGGAAATGAAAGCTATGCTCGTTGATCCAAACCTGCACTAAAAAATGCTTCCAAATACAATTCTATGTTGATTTCCTATTTTATTCCTAACATATTAATAATACTATAAATTCATTTTATTAATAACATTAATAAGGTAAAATAATAATATAAGCCTAAAATAACCATACATTTTTAAATTGGCGAGGTGTTCACTCTTGGAGTTGGAAAACAGTCAAAACTCTCAAGGAAATGGCCAATATGATTTAGGACAAGCATTCAAACTAAAATTGAGCATAAGATAGGTAGTTATAAAATTTGAAACACCTAATTTTTTCATACCAAATTATGTCCCGAAATTTCATTGGTTTAGAACTGCAAACAAAATGATAATATTTTTTTATATATTTTTTTCTTTTTTCCTTTTTTTTTTTTTTTTTCCTTTTTTTTCCTTTTTTCTTTTTTTTTTTCTTTTCTTACAACATGACTAACTATGAACAATACTCATCACAAATTATGTAATGAATTATTTTTACAACATGACTAACAATGATAACATAACAATGAAGAATACTCATCACAAATTATGTAATAGAGTATTTTTAACAGAAATTGACAATGTGGGTGTTAACCAAATCATTTCTCCACATGTAAGGTAGAATATTTAAGTATTTCAAATCACAACATAACCATTTCAAACGACCAATTAAAGTTCGAATGCTTGTTTTCTCAAACTCACCACTCATTTACAAAAGATGCGTGAATATTAAAAATAAAATACTTTATTATGATCAAACTTTCGATTATATGTATCACAACCAATCTTTCCACAAAACTTAGAATGTGCACAAAACACTTTCTTTTCTTCTTTTTTCTATAGTTTTTTTTTTTTCAATTTAATCAAGATAGCATCGTTGAATTCAACAATAAGACTATTTTCATATTTTGATAATTCACAATTTTTTTAAAAAAAATTCACAACATGCCATATTTTGAAAAGGGAATTACTAGAAATATA
Organism: Rehmannia glutinosa; assembly: GCA_016081115.2. Lineage (NCBI taxonomy): Eukaryota > Viridiplantae > Streptophyta > Magnoliopsida > Lamiales > Orobanchaceae > Rehmannia > Rehmannia glutinosa. Next base: position 215,519 of record JABTTQ020002268.1, on the reverse strand, counting down.
ATAAAAATAGGGATGCGTCTCAAGAATATCAAACCGACATTCTTTACTCGCCATCGTGTTGTTTTTTATTTTAATTTTATTTTTCAAAATCACACATTGTAAATTAGGAAAAAAATAATATCAATTATCCCTTCCCCCAACTTATCTAAAACACTGTCCTCAATGTCAAAAATAAATAGGAAAGTAAGGTTTAAAAGATATTACCGATGTATGGCTTTTTGAAATGAAAGTAGAAGAACACAAGTAGTAGTTATACCCATGAAAGATAAATCTCACAACGCCGAGACAAATCCAATTTGCATTTTTTACTTCTATCCTCCGACCAAACAACATGAGCCACTTTTGGATCGGGTTCAAGAACAAATGCTTGGAGTTGATCGATTAGTTCACTTGGTGTTGTTGCACAAATTATGATTCGTCTGGCGGATGGTGAAATAAAACCTTTCGATGGAAAAATCTATGAAAGACAATAAACCATCAAAGAAACCATTAACATTAAAAATACCTATAGGCTTCAAAGTGAATGTTGAGTTGTGCCCAGGAGATCACTTGGAATAACTCCTCCAGTGTACCAAAACCACCAGGTAAGGTGATAAAGGCATCTGCTTTATGCATCATATTCACCATTCTGTCTTGCATGTTTGATACTCTTAACTCATCTCCAATGGTTTGCCCGGTGATTTGTCGGACAACTAAAGGTTTCGGGATAACTCCTAAGACTCTGACTCCTCCCAAATAGGCAGAACCAGCAACACGCCCCATTAACCCAAAACTACCTCCCCCGTATACTAAGTTAATGTGCTTTTCTCTGCTAGAAATTTACCGAGATTATCAGTCATTTCAAGAAAACAACTGTCTTTCCCAAGATTTGCACCACGTATACAACAACACTTTGTTAATTCTACGGGAAGAAGAACTCTCCATTTTTTTCTCTCTTTTTTTTTTTTTTTACGATATAATCTGAATGGTATAAATGAAAGGGTGAATGCAACGCTATTTATTGAGGTATGAACAGGAATGCAACAAAGAATGTAATTATTGGAACTTTTATTTTGTAAAAAGTTTGAAAATAAAGACAATAAAGTCAAAAAAAAAATGCTAACATGTGAAGGAACAAAAGCGATTGTGATTGTGGCTCACATCTTCCTCCGGTTTTACGTCCGAAAACGGCAAACGCCCTCTATGGGTCGGGGATATGCTTCCCATCCAATTTTCTTATAAATTGGCAAACAGGTCTTTTAACGCCGATTCCCAAGACAAAGTTCACGTTCTTCTCGAAATTGGAGCCATAATCGTGAGAATTTCACGATTCACAAATCCACAAGGATGCGTATCAAAAGTCCATAGAATGTTATCTAAAGACTCCTTACTCACCATCATTTATGAATTGAATTTTGTCCTCTCGATTTAAAACCATACCTAAAGAACGACATCTTGTGTCACAAGTTAATCGAGCACATTTGTGACACACTTGTAGTCTTTTGGCCCTTCGTTTTTTGAATATGAACTTTTTCCAAGACTAGGCAAGCATTTTGTAGGAGAAAATGAAAATTCTCCCCCGCTAATCTTACCTTTGCTTCAATTATCCAACGTACATCTTCGGAATGCCTTTATTCATAAACATTCTTAACCTTTCTAGCCTGGCTTTGTGTTTTTTCAAAATTTCATTTGTAGAAAGAAAATCAAATCGCTTTTTTGAGAGTGAGGGGAATTCTTTTATCCATTTTTTTAAAAAAAAAATCTAAATGAAAGAGAATGAGAAGACAAAATTATGTACAAATATAAGTGTTTGTGGGAAATGATGAGTCCGACTTAATTGTCACGAGTATACCGTTATCCGCCATTTAACCGAAAAACAAATAATTAACACTACAAAACACACACATTTATAAGAAACAAATATATTCACTAATTATAACAAGGATTATAAAGAAAAAGAACTTCCTCTGGAAGGAATTGATTTTCTAGAAATAGTTTAAGTCTTTGTCCATTCACTTTGAATACATTACCATTTCTAGGATTCTCAATGTCAATGACTCCATACGGATATATAGTTTTCACAATAAAAGGACCACTCCACCTTGACCTTAATTTTCCAGAAATAAATGTAATCTCGAATTATAAAGCAAAACCTTTTGACCAATCTCAAATGTTTTTCTTGTAATTTTATTATCATGAAATTCTTTGATTCTTGCTTTATGAATTTTTGAATTCTCGTATGCATCATTTCTTAATTCTTCAAGCTCATTGATTTTCAATTTTCTCAATTTCAAGCATCGTCAAGATTGAAGTTAAACATTTTAATTGCCCAATAAGCTTTATGTTCAAGTTCCACTAGTAAATGGCAAGGTTTTCCATAAACTATTCTATAAGGAGACATTCCCAGTGATGTTTTAAAAGCGATTCTGTTTGCCCAAAGTGCGTCGATAAGTCTAAAAGACCAATCTTTCTTGTTAGGAATTTTATTGTTTAGATTTTGATGAATGCCACGTAAAACTTAGAATAGAAATTTGGCTCCCCAATCCTTGCCGCAATATGTATTGTAACAATTAGAGCTGGCCAAGCCGAGTTAAGTCGCTACGCCCTAACATGCAAGAAGACAATCAAGAATGGAAGGAAGACCTGTGTGAAACAGATGAATGTGGCAAAGAGGAGTAGACGGAACTCTGCTGAAGAAGCGGTGAGATGCTGCTGAGTGGAGCATCGATCAAGTCAACTCAAGAAAAGCAAAGTCTCAAGTTGAAGTGACAGAAGAGTCATCCATGATTGGAAGTGACTCTAAGTCACCTGGGAAAGCAAGGAAATGCAGTCAAGTCGAGATAATCGTAAAAGAACCGTTGCACAGAAATCAAGAGATTTACTTAAACAAGTAATATCTCCATACCACCTTTCTTGGAGTGCTCGAGTCCCCGGAAGCGTGCAAAAGGAATGAACCAATGGGAAGCACCACACCGTGTCGAACTAAAAGGTGAAAGAACAATTCATACGAGGAAATGGCAATTCCAAGAACTGCAAGCCAACGACGCAAAAGTGACTTTCAAAAATAAGCCTATCTCTTCAACGGGCAAATTTTTGAAAGTTCACTATAAAAAGGCCGAGGAGTGTGTTTGAAGGGATGCATGAATGACACATACGTGAGATATACAAGCACATTAGAAAAACTCGAAATACTCTCAATCCTCAAGCCTACATTACGAAGTACATCAATGCAACACTCACCTGTGAAGGAAAGAGAACTTCAATCAGTTGAAGAGGAAACCTTGAAAACAAAGGGGTCTACATTCGGGAAGGATTGTAGAAAGGTTCAAGGTTGAACTAAGTCTTAAGCTTTTGGAGGGCTTCGTGATCAAATCCAAAGAGCTTGAGCAAGTGAGTGTAGTAGCGAGGCAGCTGCCTGTGAAGAAGCCGAGTCGCACGAGAAGCCACCGAGTGATCAAGGCGTCTCAGATCGAGTCCCAAAGGATCAAGTCGGCTGTTGTGATCAAGACTTGTATCGACGGCTACCACTTTGTAAACCGATCATTACCTAGTGGATTCCTCCAGAGTTGGAGAAGAGAGGAGTAGAAGAATTACCCCATCTTGAACCTCTATAAAAACTTCATTGTGTCATTTACATTTCAAAGATTTAAATTCCCGCACTTTTAATTGCTTATATCTCTGCCGATAAATTTGCTATCCATTTGATAATTTATAAGTACTAAATCAAGCTCTAAAATCTTACTTAATCAAACTTAAGGGTGTTAAGTCTTCTGCTGAAAATAAAATCACAGTTGAGTTAAATCATAGCCAACAATGAGTTACTCCATCAACAGCTCAGTTTGAGTCTGAGAGATTAACTCTACTGAGTGACTAATTCGATCGTCCATCAAGGACACAATGTGTAGAATTAACTCTGTAGATTTAAAAGGACTAAATCGAAAATTTGGTAAGGTTTATTCAACCCCCCTTCTAAACCTTACACTTACACCCCTTGGGACCTACATTTACGATTCGGGTTAACCATTTTTTCTAATATTTGTTTCATCTCCCTATTTGCAAGTTCAACTTTGTCCATTTGTCTCATGGGTGATAAGGGGTTGCAACTTTATGTGTGATTCCATATTTTTTCATTAAAGATGCAAAAACTTTGTTGCAAAAATGTGTTCCCCATCACTAATAATGACTCGAGGAATTCCAAATCGACTCAAAAGTTTTTCTTTTTAGAAATTTTATCACAATTTTATGATCATTGTTTCGACAAGGAATTGCCTCGATCCATTTTGAAACATAATCTATTGCGACTAAAATGTAAATAAAACCAAATGATACTGAAATGGCCCCATAAAATCAATACCCCAACAGTCAAATATTTCAATCACCAAAATAGGATTCAAAGGCATCATGTTTCGTTTTGAAAAGGTTTGGCCAATAAAATCCACATTGTAAGATCTTTGCATTGGTTTTCTTTAATCTTGAAAAGTGACCACCACATGCTTGAATGACAAAATTGAATAATGCTACCTACCTCATTGTCGGGTACACATCTACAAAAGATTTGATCTCGGACAATATTTGAAAAGGTAGGGATCGTCCCCATAAAACTTTTTTTACCTCAGTCAAAAACTTCTTTTTATCTTGTGAATTCCAATTTGATGGCATCATTCCTCATCACAAGAAAATTATCAATATCTCGCAAACCAAGGTACTACAAGAACATTGAATAGTTGTTCATCGGAAAAAGTATCATTGATAGGTGGAGTTTGAAACGAATCATCACAAATAAGTCTTGATAAATGATCGCTACAACATTCTCTACTCCTTTCTTATCACGAATACTAATATTGAATTCTTGGAGTAAGAGAATCCACCTAATCAATCTTGCTTTGGAATCTTTTTTTGACAAAAGATATTTCAAAGTCGCATGATCACCGAAACGACAATTGGTGAACCAACAAGATAGGATCGAAATTTTTCCAATGCAAATACCACATCAACTAATTCTTTTTCAAAGTGGTTGAATAATTGATTTGAGCACTATTTAAAGTTTTACTTGCGTAGTAAATGACATATGGTTTCTTTTCTTTTCTTTGCCCTAACACGGCTCCAAAGTGACATAGTCACTAGCATCACACATTATTTCAAACGGCAAAGTCCAATCGGAGGTTGGATTATTGGGGTAGACGTAAGCATGCTTTTAAGTTTGACAAAAGCATTTTCCCAATTTTCGGTCCATTTAAAACCAATATCTTTTGTTAGAAGATTACACAAAGGTTTAGATATTATACTAAAATATTTGATAAATCTTCTATAAAAGCCAAAGATGCCCTAAAATGATCTTACCTCCTTCACGATTTTGGCAGTAGATTGGCAATTAATTCCACTTTGGATTTATCTACCTCAATACCTCTTCTTGAAATAATGTGTCCAAGAACAATACCGGTTGTTACCATAAAATGTGTAGGTCCCAAGGGGTGTAAGTGTAAGGTTTAGAAGGGGGGTTGAATAAACCTTACCAAATTTTCGATTTAGTCCTTTTAAATCTCTGAGTTGATTCTACACATTTTGTGTCCTTGATGGACAATCGAATTAGTCACTCAAGAGAGTTAATCTCTCAAATGACTCAAATCGGTGAGTCATTGATGGAGTAACTCAATGTTGGCTATAATTTAACTCAACTGTGGGTTTTATTTTTCATTGGAAGACTTAACACCCTTAAGTTTGATTAAGCAAGATTTTAGCGCTTGATTTAGTACTTATAAATTATCAAATGGATAGCAAATTTATCGTGAGATATAAGCGATTAAAAGTGCGAGAATTTAAATGCCGAAATGTAAATGACACAATGAAGTTTTTATAGAGGTTCAAAGATGGGGTAATTCTTCTATTCCTCTCTTCTCCAACTCCTGGAGGAATCCACTAAGTAATGATCGTTTACAAAGTGGTAACAGTCCCGATACAAGTCTTGATCACAACAAATGGCCGACTTGATCCTTAGGGACTCGATCACCTGAGACGCCTTGATCACTCACCGGCTTCTCGCACGACTCGGCTTCTTCACAGGGGAAGTCGCCTTTGTTACTGACTCACTTGCTCAAGCTCTTTGGATTTGATCACGAAGCCCTCCAAAAGCTTAAGACTTGGTTCAACCTTGAACCTTTCTACAATCCTTCCCGGAATGTAGACCCCTTTTTCTTCAAAAGTTTCCTCTTCAACTGATTGAAGTTCTCTTCCTTCACAGTGAGTGTTGGATTGATGTACTTCGTAATGTAGGCTTGAGGATTGAGAATGTTTCAGTTTTTCTAATATGCTTGTATATCTCACATGTGTGTCATTCATGTATCTCTTACTTCTCAAACAAACTCCTCGGCCTTTTATAGTGAACTTTCAAAAATTTGCCAGTTGAAGAGATAGGCTTATTTTTGAAAGTCACTTGCATCGTTTTGTCTTGTTGCGCTTCTTGGAATTGCCGTTTCCTCGTATGAATTGTTCTTTCACCTTTTCGAGTTTTGATACGGTGTAGTGCTTCCCATTGGTTCATTCCTTTTGCACGCTTCCTGGGACTCGAGCACTCCAAGAAAGGTGGTATGGAGATATTACTTGTTTAAGTAAATCTCTTGATTTCGGTGCAACGGTTCTTTTTACAGTTATCTCGACTTGACCGCATTTCCTTGCTTTCCCCAGGTGACTTAGAGTCGCTTCCAATCATTGGATGACTCTTCCGTCACTTCAACTTGAGACTTTGCTTTTCTTGAGTTGACTTGACCGATGCTCCACTCACCGCTTCTTCAAGAGAGTTCCCGTCTACTCTTCTTTGCCATATTCAAATTGTTTCACAAAGAAGGTCTTCCTTCCAATCTTCAAATTGTCTTCTTGCATGTTAGGCGTAGGCCGACTTAAATCAGCTTGGCCTCTAATTGTTACAATACATTTTACAAAGAAGAATTGGGGTGCCAACTTTCTATTCTAAGTTTTACATGGCATTCATCAAAATCTAAACAATAAAATTCCTAACAAAATGACATTTTTCCCAATTAAGCACAAGGTTCTTTTCTTCACACCGATCAAAACCTTTTCTAAGTTTAACAAACAATCTTCAAATGATTCACCAACAACTCGAAAAATCGTCCATAAAGACTTCAAGAAAACGTTCTACCATGTCACTGAAAATGCTAAGCATGCATCTTTGAAATGTAGCTAGTGTATTACATAATCCAAAACGCATCCTTCTATATGCAAATGTACCAAAAGGACATGTAAAAGTTGTTTTCTCTTGATCTTCAAGTGCAATTTCAATTTGATTATACCTGAATATCCATCTAAGAAACAATAGAATTTATGACATGCAACTCTTTCTAAGATTTGATCCATAAAAGGTAATGGAAAATGATCCTTTCGGGTAATCGAGTTAAGTTTCCGTAGTCAATGCACACACGCCAACCAAGATACTGATTCTAGTTGGAATTAACTCATTATTTTCATTTTTGACTACAAGAACACCGATATCTTCGGCACAACATGAATAGGACTTACCCATTTACCGTCAGAAATAGGATAAATTATTTCATTATCTAAGAGAGTTTAATAATTTCATTCCTCACTATTTCTTTCATATTAGGATTTAGTCTTGCCGCATTTCTCTAGATGGTTTTGCATTTTCCTCTAAATAAATATTATGTGTGCAAATTAGAGGACTAATACCTTTAATATCAAAGAATGGTCCACCCTAAGGCAATTTTATGCATTTTCAAAATCCCGATCAACTTACTTTCCCGAGATGCATCAAGTTTGGAAGAAATTATTACAGCAAAGTTTCACTCTCACCAAGAAAAGAGTATTTCAAATCAGATGGTAAAGGTTTCAAATCAATATTTGGAGCTTTTATGCTTGAAGGAATAGGTTGCACTTCTAACGATGACAACTCTTCAATTTTTGGTTTCCAAAAATGGTTTTCTAGTGCTTGTAAAAATCCATTGGAGACATCAAAACATTTCATATCACAAACTCTCTCATTTTCAAAACATGTTTCAAGAAATTCAAAATAATTATTGACAAAGAAATTTTCGTGAACAATTTCTTCAATTAAATCAACTTCATGTAGTTCGGTATCATCATCGAGTTGTTTGCAAACAAGAACACATTAATTCCAAAGTCATATTTCCAAAAGATAATTTCAAAATACCATTTCTACAGTTAATCAATGCATTTGAAGTTGCAAGAAATGGACGACCTAAAATGACAGAATTTGTGTTTTTGCATCTATAACCTAATGAGTATCCAAAACAATGAAATCAACGGAAAATAAAACTTGTCAATTTGTACCAACACATCTTCTACTATTCCTTTTTGGAATTTTAATTGATCGATCACTAGTTGGAGTACAATTGTAGTTTCTTTAAGTTCACCCAAACCTAGTTGTTCATAGACCAAAAAGGTAGAAGATTTACGCTAGCACCTAGATCAAGTAAAGCACGTTCAATTCCAGTGTCTCCTATAATGCATGAAATTGTTGGACAACCTGGATCTTTGTACTTAGGTGGAGCAAATTGTTGTATAATTGAACTCACACTTTCGATTAAAAATGCTTTTTCTTCACATGATGTTTTCTTTTAATTGTGCACAAATCTTTCAAAAATTTTGCATAAGTCGACTTGTTTGATTGCATCCAACAAAGGAATGTTAATTTTGACTTGTTTAAAAAGCTAAAAATTTGGAATTTGAGTTCAATTTTTGAGTTGGTTGCAATCTTTGAGGAAAAGGGGGGAGGTGAATATGTTTCATCATTTTCAAACTTACCTTTATTCAACTTACCTTCTTCATCATCACAATTTTCATTATTCATTTCTCAAGATGAATTTAGAACTTTCTTAGGATGAATTGTTTTATCAACAATTTTTCCACTTCAAGTGTTGTGACTAAATTAGCCTCATTTATGGATTTTCACCGAAGTAGAAGCATAACACCTGCGTAGAAGGATTAGGTTGAGGCCGAGCATGAAACTTACCATTTTCTTGAATTCGTAAAGAAGTGAGTGTTGAAAGTGAGTTCTTGATCTCATTGATAGCCCGAGAAGTTTTATTATTGATGTTTGTTTGTTCATTCATAAATGCTTGCAAAGTCTCCTCAATTGATTTTACATGTGGGGATGGATTTGAAGGAAAATTTGGTGGCTTTTGTGAATTTATTGGTTGAGCTTGATTATTATCACGCCAACCGAAATTAAGATGATTTCTCCATTGTGGATTGTAAGTTTCAGAATATGGAGATTGAAAAGGTTTTCTAAATCCATTCATGACATTTGCTTCAACAGAATGTGAGGACAATCATTAGTTGAGTGTTCTTTAAGTCCACAAATTTCACAAACTTTTTTATCTTGCACAGATTTAACTTCTTTTACTTTTTTAACTTCCATGTCATCGATTCTTTTAGCCAAAAGTGCAAGTCTAGCACTTAAACTATCTTCTTGAGTAAGATTGAGTTTTCCTTTATTTTAATCAATACTATGCCAAAATTGAGAATTTTCTGCCAAATAGTCAAGATATTCTAGCGCTTAATCGGGTTCTTTATCAAGAAATTGACCGTTACACATTGATTCAATAAATTGCTTAGTTTCGATTTAAACCTTCATAAAAGAAGGTGATTATACGCCAATTTTAAAACCATGATGTGGGCAGAATTCAACAACTCTTTAAACTTTTCCCAACATTCAAAGAAAACATCTTTAGGATTTTGAGAAAAATTCTAATTTGTCTTTTCAAAGAATTTGTTTTATGAGTTGAAAGAATTTTTTCGTAAATTCGGTTTGCATTTCTTGCCATGTACCAATTGATCTAGGTTTTAACGAGCTAAGCCAAGTTTTTGCTTTATCTTTTAAAGAAAAAGGAAATAATTTGAGCTTAACAATCAATCGTGCAATTTTGATCATCAAATGTGGCACATACTTCTTCAAATTCCTTTAAATGTAAATATGGGCTTTAAATCCATACCATGAAAATTAGGAAGTAAAGGTATCATCTCCGGCTTAAATCGAAAGTTGTTTGCATTTAGTGGAAAAATGAAACAAGAAGGAGTAGAATTTCGAGGAGGTTGCAAATAATAAAGCATATTATGCACTTCTTGATTTTCCACTCTTTCCATCTCATTTTGAACAATTACTTCTTCACCATAATTGGTGTGTGTGGAGGTGAATCAATTTTTTTATCAAATTTTCTGAATTATATCTAATTAAACGGCGAGAATTTGGACTACGACACCATGTAAGCATATAAACACACAATATTTACAAAGTGATATATATACAAACCTGGAAACCTACCTTGCCTTCCCAAGAACGGCGCCAAAAACTTGCTACAACTTTAAGGTTGCAAACCTAAGTGCGGGTTGTCTCAAGAAATAAATTTCTCGAGAGTCCGAGGTCGATCCACAGGGGAAGTTGATGAAAGTTTACAGGATATTTCTTATTTAAAGGATGAGTAAATGGATTTTTTTTTACTAGTAAGAATATTTTTTTAGTTACAAGAAATTTAATTAATAGAAATGTTGAGGATTAGGGATCCACTTCTTAGATTGCCACTATTGGAATCCATACACAAAGAAGGTTCCAATGGGAAGATATTATACATATAAATAAGGCAATGAGGTAATCATGTTATATCATCAATTAAAATTTATCTTATAACATCAATACTTGTTTATGGGATCAAGTATTTATGTATTCTTTTGTCCACAACAAAACAAGGTATCCACATTAGTAGTCGGTTGAAATAAAACCGGACATTTAACTAAATGGAACCAAGTATTTGTTGGGCCAATAGATATACATAAATCAAGAAACACCACCAAACAAAAATGTATAAGCTAAAAACAAATTGATGATACAAACAATGAAATTTAATATGAATCTACAATCATTCCTTATCCTTCATTAAGAGTTTCACCCCACTTCCTCAACAAAATAAACTCGAATAACATGAAAAAAATAGAGAAAACAAAAGATTGAAGAAAAACTAAAGCAAACATTTTATAAAATACTAGAAATCTTACTATAATTTAAGAAAAGCAAGAAAGAAAATTTCTTTTGAACTTTGTAACTCTAAATTTCTCTACATAAAACTTGATCTTGGCTAATGCTAATGACCTCTATTTATAGCCAACTAAAAATCAATTTACAATTATTTTATTCTTTATTTTTATTACAAGTAAGAAAATAAGGAAATCAACACCAACTTTGCCACCTTCTTTGACCGTCATTTTGTCCATGATATCGCCATCTTTGCTCAATTTTCTTCCAAAAATCACTTATCACATTAGTTGGCTTGAATTTCCAACTGATTTAATTAGATTTGAACAACCATGGGCCAAGATAATATGCTTGAAAAATTGAGATGTGGTCGGCATACGGGATTGACTAGTGCAAAGACCTCTTAGATTGTTTATAAATTCATCCAATACAAATCTGACTTTGGGGTCTTCATCAATGTTGTAGCTCTATGATTTGTACGTACTCAATAAAAATTTCGATACAAATACCTTGTAGTTTTTGAGTTATGTCCAAAATACCAAACTTGGTCAAGTCTGAAAATTAAATGAGCACCCTTCAATCTTCATTTTATGATGAATTTTTTTATCCAAGAAAATATCATTCCAAACTTTGATTTTTGGTTTCAATCTCTCTGAAAACTTGTAAATGAATAGATTGTGAATCCATATCTTCAAGAATCATCCCAAAATCATGTCGAAATGAAAGCTATGCTCGTTGATCCAAACCCGCACTAAAAATGCTTCCAAATACAATTCTATGTTGATTTCCTATTTTATTCCTAACATATTAATAATACTATAAATTCATTTTATTAATAATATTAATAAGGTAAAATAATAATATAAGCCTAAAATAATTATACATTTTTAACGTTCATCACACCCCAACTACTTATTACTAGTCCCTAGTAATTAAAACATAAAATAATACAAAACAATTTGATGAATTTGGCACGTTGATCATTTTTAAAAAACTTTATGAAATAGTCTAACAATCAAAAAGTTTATGGTCAGTCATCATAGATGCTATCAAAAATAAATATTATAATTTTTTATATATTATTTTTTTAGAGAAGAAATATTGTGTATATATGCACAAAACCACCGTTTCATTTCATAAACCAAAATACATTAACTTCAAACTTGATCATGAAAAAGCCTCAACTCCATATCCTCACAAAGTTAGTGTTTGTTGTGTAAATTGGCGAGGTGTTCACTCTTGGAGTTGGAAAACAGTCAAAAGTCTCAAAGAAATGGCCAATATGATTTAGGACAAGCATTCAAACTAAAATTGAGCATAAGATAGGTAGTTATAAAATTTGAAACACCTAATTTTTTCATACCAAATTATGTCTCGAAATTTCATTGGTTTAGAACTGCAAACAAAATGATAATATTTTTTATATATTTTTTTCTTTTTTCTTTATTTTTTTCCTTTTTTTTTTCCTTTTTTTCTTTCTTTTTTCTTTTTTTACAACATGACTAACTATGAACAATACTCATCACAAATTATGTAATGAAGTATTTTTACAACATGACTAACAATGATAACATAACAATGAAGAATACTCATCACAAATTTTGTAATAGAGTATTTTTAACAAAATTGACAATGTGGGTGTTAACCAAATCATTTCTCCACATGTAAGGTAGAATATTTAAGTATTTCAAATCACAACATAACCATTTCAAACGACCAATTAAAGTTCGGAATGCTTGTTTTCTCAAACTCACCACTCATTTACAAAAGATGTGTGAATATTAAAAATAAAATACTTTATCATGATCAAACTTTCAGTTATATGTATCACAACCAATCTTTCCACAAAACTTAGAATGTGCACAAAACACTTTCTTTTCTTCTTTTTTTTTCTGTAGTTTTTTTTTCATTTTAATCAAGATAGCATCGTTGAATTCAACAATAAGACTATTTTCATGTTTTGACAATTCACAATTTTTTTTTTTAAAAAAATTCACAACATGCCATATTTTGAAAAGGGAATTACTAGAAAGATAATAAAAATAGGGATGCGTCTCAAGAATATCAAACTAACATTCTTTACTCTGCCATCAGTGTTGTTTTTTATTTTAATTTTTTTTTCGAAATCACACATTGTAAATTAGGAAAAAATAATATCAATTATCCCTTCCCCCAACTTATCTAAAACATTGTCCTCAATGTCAAAAATAAATAGGAAAGTAAGGTTTAAAAGATATTACGATGTATGGCTTTTGAAATGAAAGTAGAAGAACACAAAAGTAGTTATACCGTGAAAGATAAATCTCACAACGTCGAAAATGGCCATGCACAAGCGGCTCGTGAGCATAGGAATGGCCCGTGCATGTGCGTAATCAAGAAGAAGTCAAGGTTCGCAGGATGCACGGGCTGGTCGTGCATAGACGCATAGCCCGCTTTGTCAATTCAAGAAGCAACAAAATCTAATGGCTTGGACGACGACGCATTCATGCGTAAGTGCACTACCCATGTGTCTGTGCGGGAATTTTAGAATCTGATAGCACATTTACCTAGGTTTTGCCCAAACATTATAAATACAACTTGGGGGCGCACACACCAAGGGGAGGAATGGACCATAGAAATCAAGGTATAGAGCAACTTCACCAATGAGGAATTGAGAGAAGGATCGAGTCGCATTCGAGCTTGAGGATTGAAGATAAATCGAGAGATTGTTGATATCCCTAAGTTTTTCCCACTTCATTGTATCTTTATCTTTCATTTGAGCTTGATATGAACACGAACAATTAGTCTATGAGTTGTTTGTACATCATGTTTAGCTAAACATCTTGTGATTTTCGGGTTTGAAGTAGGTTAATTGACTTTTGTTGGATGTTTTAATCTTAATTGAAGTTATTATTTTGAAGCCTATTTAAGTACTTTGCTTTAATTATTGTTTTATCATTTGGCCAATGATTTAGCATGTTTGATGTATTGATTCATAATTCGAGAGATGAGTTTCAATACTAGATCTTGAGTACTTAACATGAATATTTGCATAATTGAGAAGTTTGTGGATATTTGTGAGGACAATTGATCTTTTGGGCATTTGGGAGTTATTTATCTCATGTTGAGTAGAGATGCTAGCATAGATATTTCAATCAACATTTTATATACATCTCGAGAGAGAGGATAAAATACCTTTTTGATCGTCTTATAGGGAAGATAGAGACAACAAGAGAAATATTAACCGAAACCATAACCCGGGAATCCATTCATCCACTTGATCTTTTAATCATTACTCTTGCTTTGTATTTTTTATGGTAAAATATTACTTTAGCTTCAAACAAACAACATCAATTTTCGATCGTCTAAGTAAAAATAATAATATTTAAATCACAACACTTAGTACGTTGATTTATTAGTCTCTGTGGATATGATCTTGCTTACCCTATCTATTCACTACACCGTAGCACACACTGGGTGAAGGCGAAAATAAGGCAAACAAGTTTTTGGCGCCGTTCTTTAGGGACTAAATAAATTTTTAGTATCGATATTGCAATAAATAGAATTATTTTTAATTTAGATATTTTTTTTCATTTTTATTTTAATTTCACTCCTACATTCTTTGATTTGTTTCTTTGAGTTGGTTCAGGTAGTGCCTGAACACCGCCTTAAAGCGAAAGGAATTAACATCGTTCATATCAAGAGTTGAAGTTTTCACTAGCGAATAAGTGCGACTACTAAACGAGCAGAAAAACACCAAGATCATACTATAGGGGATATGGAAGAAAACAACAGAGGTAATAATAGAGGTAACAATGGGATCAACGGGATCAATAATGAGTTACCGATAGCAGTCCAATAACAAATGATTCGTGATTACTTTACCCACAAATAAATCGCAACTATGGTGGTATTGCACATGTCCCGATAAATGCTAATAACTTCGAGTTGAAGCCAGTATTGATAAACATGGTTCAACAGAACCAGTTTGGGGATTTTGCAACCGAGGATCTTAACTCTCATCTTGCATACTTCGTACAATTTTGCAACACGATTAAGATAAATGGAATGTCGGATGATGTTATATGTATGCGCCTATTTCATTTCTCTTTGAGGGATAAGGCAAGAAACTGGTTAGGCACTTTGGCTCAGGGGAGTGTAAATACTTGGGATGATTTTAGCCATAAGATCTTTATCAAATTCTTTCCACCAAGCAAAATACTACAACTTAAGAGCGAGATCACTCAGTTCAGACAGTTCGACTCTGAGCCATTATACGAGGCCTGGGAGAGATTCTGGGATTTATTGAGGAGATGTCCACAACATGGGTTTCCAGAAGATCAACAACTTTGCTTCTTTTATAACAGGTTGATGGGACAGACTAGATTGTTTGTAGATGCCGCAGCAGGAGGAGCTTTACTACCAAGATTCCCATAAGATGCAGTCAATCTACTCGAAGAGATGGCAATGAATAGCTCTCAGTGGCCCTCCAAGAGGACAAATGTACAAAAGGTAGCCGAAGTTTCTGATACGGACCCAATCAAAGCATTGACGACTCAGATGGCGGCGATGACAAATCATTTGAGTGTTTTCACAAAAGGGGCCGAAGTAAACACTAATACAAGTAGTGGGGAGTTCCTCAATATCCAATGGAGGAAGCTAACTATGTCAATAGCTGGAATTTCAACAATTTCCAGAATAATTCGACTCCCACACATTACCATCTGGGTTTGAGGAACCATGAAAATTTCTCCTTTGTGTATATAAGGAACGTGATGCAACCACCACCGGGGGTTCAATGTGTCAAATGGTGTCACTAATGCGAAGGCCAAACCATCTTTAGAGGATGTCCTTACCTTAATTATGAGACAGACAAGTTCGTTGATGAATGAAACGAGGAACCGGTTTAACAAGGATAGGCTAAGTTGGACAAAATTGAGACACGAGTCACTCAATTGGCTAACACTATGGGTTTATAAATGAAAAATCTTGAAACCCAGATTGGCCAACTAGTTACAATTGTTGGTGGACAACATCAGAAAGGCCAATTTTCGAGTAGCACTGAGGTTAATATGAAAGAGCACTATAAATCCATTCATTTGCGGAGTGGTACCGAATACGAGGGGTCGAAAGTTCCGGGAAGTGATGAAAAATCAAAACCACGCACGACCCGTGCGTGGTGCCAAAGGATACCAAGTGTTGGAAAATTTATTTTATAGATTTGATGAATGCCATGTAAAACTTAAACTAGAAAGTTGGTACCCTATTTTCCTTATAATTTACATTGTAATAGATAGGGCTGGAAAAATTGTGTCAAGTCAGCTACGCCTGGAAATACAAAAAGTCAATGAAGACTGAAGTAAAGACTCCTCTGTGGAACAGCTTGAGTATGGCCAAGATAGAAGATCAAGAAGTCGACTAAAGATGTATCAACTGAGGAACAACTGTGTGAAGAGTTAGTCAAGTCAAATCAAGAAGCCAAGTCTCAAGTTGAAGTGATAGATGAGTCATCCAATGATTGGAGCAGACTCAAGTCACTTGGGGAAAAAGCAGCAGCCAAGAGGAGTTAACTGAAATGAATCCGTTGCACATAAGTCAAGAACATTAATTAAATAAGTAATACTTTCATGTTGCCAGGTCTTAAAGTGCTCATACCAGAAGCGTGCAAAAGAAATAAACCAATGGGAAGCACTGCACCTCGTGTCAGAACCTGAAAAGCTGCAAATTCATTTAATACGAGGAAGAGTCTACATCTCAAAATTGAGGGCCAAGACAAGACAAGCCAACGAACACAAGTAACTTTTGAAATCAGCCTATCTCTTCAACGGGCAGATTTTCAAAAGTTCACTATAAAAGGCTGAGGAAATTCTTTGAGAAAAGGTTACATGAACCACGAACAAGCAAGCAATATTCAAGCTATTAACCCGCAATATTCTCAAGTACATTCAAGCAAATCCTCAGTTTGTGAAGGAAAGACAACTTCAAACCTGTTGAAGAGGAAACTTTTGCAGAATCAAAAGGGTCTACTTTCCAAGGAGGATTGTAGGAAGGTTCAAGGTCGAACCAGTATCAAGTTATTGGAGGGCTTCATGATCAAATCCAAAAGCTTGAGAAAGTGAGTCAAGTAGCGGACAAGCGCCCTTTGAAGAAGCTGAGTCGGAAGAGAAGACATTGTGTGACCAAAAATCGTCTCTAGATCTGTGACCACTTTGTAAACAGATCTTTTACATAGTGGATTCCTCCAGGAGTTGGAGAAGAGAGGATTAGAAGAATTACCCCATCTTCAAACCTCTATAAAAACCAAGTGTTAAAATCAAATGTTAAAACAAGCTTAAAATAATTCAAAGGACTAACTCTGCTGATAAAACCAACACAATCAAGTTAAAGTTTAGGTTAAACATCTGAGTTATTCTATCAACAGCTCTATCGAGTCTGTTGAGTGGCTAACTCTGCTTTATACCCAACTTAGTTGTCCTCAAGGACTCAAATTGTTTGTGTTAACTTTGTAATAAATTAAAAGGACTAAAATCAAAAAGTTGGTAAGGTTTATTCAACCCCTTCTAAACCTTACTCAATCCCCTTGGGACCTACAAGTGGTATCGGAGCGGTTGGTTCATTGAGCCTTTCGTGACCGGTTACTAAACTAGATCTTTATTTTTCAAAATTTTTTAAACACTTGCATTTCCAAAATCTTTCACTCTTAGCAAAAGTTATTATCATGGAAGCAAATTTGACACACATTCCTATGTTCACTATTGAAGAATTTGATGATTGGAAAATTTGTATGCGAGCTCATTTATCCGCTCTACATGATGAAATGTGGCTTGTGATAGAGGATGGGCCACTGCGGATATTGAAAGTGAACACGATTTGTAAGAAGAAGCGGCTACGGTGAAGAAGAAGAAGTTGTTCTTTGAAGAAAGACCAACCATGGTTGAAAAACAAAGGATCGAGTGGACAAATGATGACAGAAGAGAAACAACTTGGACAATGTGGCCAAGGACATACTCTACAAGACTTTGGACAAAGCAATGTTAAATAAAGTCAAATCCTTCAAAACAACAAAAGAAATCTGGAATAAACTAACTTTAATTTGCGAAGGATAAGAGCAAATTAAAGAAGATAAATTATCTGTTGATGTTCAAAAATTTGAAAATTTTAAAATGTTTGCAGGATAATCTATGGATCACCGGATGCAAGATTCACCGAGATAACAAATAAGCTTTCACTTTGGGATCGAATACACACCGAAGGAGATGTGTATAAAGATTTTGAAGAGCCTTCCAGCTGAATGGGAAATGAAGACTATGGCTCTAAGACATTTAATGGACCTCTCAAAAACATCCAACCACGAGCAATTCTCAGGCCTCAAAGCCTGTGAGTTTGAGCTGAGAAAAAAGGATCAAGAGGAGACAATTGTACCTAAGACAGCTGCACTGATAGTCTAGGATGGAAAGAGAGCTGAACCCAAGGAAGTCATAGACCACGAGGAAATAGCCCTGATGGTTAAAAGATTCAACAAGTTCTTCAACAAGAACTATAAGAGAAATAAGGGTGAAACCTCCAGAAGATATTCAGCACCCTCTAAATCAAGGGAAGATAGGCCGCCCAAGAAAGCTGAGCTTCATAGGGTAGAATATCAGAGAGCTGATAACCCAAAGACAGAAAGAGCTG
Source organism: Rehmannia glutinosa (assembly GCA_016081115.2). Taxonomy (NCBI): domain Eukaryota; kingdom Viridiplantae; phylum Streptophyta; class Magnoliopsida; order Lamiales; family Orobanchaceae; genus Rehmannia; species Rehmannia glutinosa. The sequence goes on along the minus strand of JABTTQ020002268.1, from coordinate 196,870 downwards.
ATCAAAGAGCTGAAAACATGTGTTGGAATTGTAGACAATCAGGACATTTTGCAGTTGACTGTTCCTATCCACCAGTCAATAAATACAAGAATGAAGAAGAAAGAAAGATCTTCAGAGAAAGAAAACATGAAAAGAAAAAGGCCATGTAAGCTGCGGAGACTGCTGAGACAACTAAGTCTAAAGAAGCAGTAAACTCATAGAGTACTGAAGCTGACTACTTAAGTGACTCTGAGGAAGAAGCCTTAAACTAGCTCATGGATAAAGAACAAGATCAACCAGACCAAGAAGATGAGGGACACTCTAACTCATCTCATTCAGATTCAAGTGACAGTGATTGTGATACACACATTTCATCACCCACTGATTTTTATGATCCATTAGGCAAAATGATGAAAGATTTTGAACACATTAAATCCTCTCACACACTTCTAAATGAGGAAAATAGCCAGCTCAAAAGCCAAAACTCATAACTGACTAAGGAGCTAAGTACTCTAAGTCAGATAGTTGTTGAGATTACAGAGCTGAAAGATGAGAATGTCAAACTAATAGCAGAGATAGCTGCTAAAGAAAAGAGGAAAAATGATCTTAAAAATGTGATTGTCTCATTTACGAAGGCATCTAAATCATTGGATGATCTTATCATAAGTCAAAAAAGAATGTCGAGATAAGACAGGGCATGTGAGTCAATTCCTATGTGCACAAATAAACTCTTAGAGTGATTTTGGAAAAAGGATCTTCGATCACAAACAAACGGCCTTGGATATAAAGGGAAAGGAAAATAGCCAAATGAGTATCTTTGAGAGGACAGCTAAGAAGAAATCCAGCCGAGTTCCCCAGCAAACTCCAAATAGAAAGTACTCTGTGAAGAATAAATAGAGCTAGCAAAAACCCCAGAAATTTCATCAGAGAAACACATATGATGGGAATGGTAGAAACTACCCAAGCCAAGTTGATTGGTACAATGTAAAATATCAGCAAAGACCAATGGAATACAAGCCTAAATGGCAAAGTCCAAAACCTCAACAAAGGTCATTCCAAAGGGAAAAGAGCTATTATCAGCACACATACGCACCCAAGCACTACACTCAGAAATATCACAACCACCCAAAGAAGGCAATTTCTAAAACACACACAGACATACAGACAAAAGAGACAGTTGTATGAACCTAAAACCCCAAGCAATTTGCAAATGTGCACTATGATTATGGAACTGATAGATGTCAACCTCTTAGAGTCAAGTCTTTTGGCTATAGGTTGGTTGGTTCATCTTATAACACTAACCCCTCAGGACCTAGACAAGTATGGGTACCTAAAAACTAATTTCCTTGATTGCAGGTTCAAGGAACAGCTGAGTGCCAAGGAACCTGGTACATGGATAGTGGTTGTTCCAGACACATGACAGGGAACAAAAAAATCTGTCAAGATTCAAGGAGATGAAGCTCCAGGGGAAATCAAAGGCACGGGATCTATCAAGAAGAATGGATTGGAAATCACAGATGTTGCTTATGTTGAAGGCCTCAACTTCAGCCTGTTAAGCATCAGCCAACTCTGTGACAAGGGCTACAATGTTGGATTTAATATGGAAGTGTGCCAGGTCAAAGATGCCGAATAAAATGAAATAATGCTACAAGGATCAAGAGATAAGAATATGTATGTGGTATATTGGTCTACTGCCACACAAAGCACTTATCTGTTAGCAAAGAGCACATCCGAGTCAAGTTGGTTGTGGCACAAGAAGCTGAGTCATCTAAATTTCAAGACAATCAACAAGCTCGCAATAAGTCATCTTGTGGAAGGATTGCCAGACTCAGTGTACAAGAAATAAAGTGTATGTGATGCATGCCAGATGGGAAAATAGATAAAATCTTCATTTAAGGATAAGCCAAATCCTTCTTCAACAAGGATATTACATCTGTTGCATATGGATCCATTTGGTCCAGTTGAACCAGCCAACATAAGTGGAAAGAAATACACTTTAGTGGTGGTAGATGATTATTCAAGATATACATGGACAATCTTCATGTGCAAAAAGAAGGAAACTTTGCAGAAATTAGCTCAGCTGATGAAAAGAGTTCAAAATAAAAAGAGCCAAACCATTATAAAGATAAGATTTGTTAGAGGTAATTAATTTGTCAATGAGATAATAACTCAGTATTGTGTTGAAAATGGTATTGCTCATGAGTCATCAGCAATAAGAACTCTCAAGGAAGATGCAATGACCATGTTAGCTGAAGCTGGATTGCCTAAGAGATCTTGGGCTGAAGCCATCAATACAGCATGATATACTCAAAATGGATGCAAGATAAACAGGCAATTAACCAAGACTCCCTATGAAATATGGATGACGTAAATCCAAATATTGGATATTTTAAGATAGTTGGATTTAAATGCTTCATCCACAACAATAGCAAAGATAATTTGAAGGCTTTCGATGCTAAAGCTGATGAAGGTATCATTTTGGGAAACTCAGCTGAGAGCAAAGCCTATAGAGTACTGAACAAGAGAACTATGGTCGTAGAAGAGTCTATCCATGTGGTTTTTGATGAATCCAATGTGAAGGAGAAGAAATTGAAGAGTTAGGCGATAAGTCAATCAACCAACAATGCGAAAAAGTCCATATGTTGAAGTTGAAATAAGAGCAATCAACCAAGATGAAGATGAGATAGTTGATTCTCGAGAGACAAACAAAGTCTACAACTCGAATGATGATGAAAGAGTTGTTCAAGACAAAACAAGCGCAAGACGCCCAATCCAACCGACTTGCTCCAACCTGATGTAAGATGGCCGAGAGACCATACCCCAGAGTTAGTTATTGGCGATGTTAGAGATGGTGTAAGAATCAGATCCAGAGCACAACAAGAAGCAATGTTCACTTGTTTTACTTCCCAAATATATCCAAAAGATGTGTCTCAAGTATTGGATGACACACATTGGATTCAAGCCATGCAAAAAGAGATGAATCAATTTGAAAGAAATAAGGTATAGGAATTGGTGCAGAGACCAACACATCAAAATGATATTGGCACAAAATGGGTTTTCAGAAACAAGATGAATGAGGAAGGATCTGTGGTAACAAACAAAGCATGATTGGTAGCCAAAGGGTATTTCGAAGAAGAGGGAATAGATTTTGATGAAATATTTGATCCTGTCACAAGATTAGAAGCAATAAGGATGTTTCTTGTTAATGTTGTACATAAGAACTTCAATGTCTATCAAATGGATGTGAAGAGTGCATTTCTAAATGGACTGCTAGAAGAAGAAGTCTATGTTGAACAACCTCCAGGTTTTGAGCAAAAGACTATTGGAGATAAGGTGTACAAGCTCAAGAAAACATTATATGGATTGAAACAAACACCAAGAGCATGGTATGATACATTGTCTCAATTTATAACTGACAATGGATTCACCAAAGGGAAGGTAGACAGAACACTCTTCAAAATTCAAGATGGAGAGAATATACTGCTTGTTCAAATATATGTGGATGACATCATTTTTGGATCCACAAATAAAGAGCTGTGTGATAAGTTTTCAAACCTCATACAAGGCAAATTTGAGATGAACATGATTGGAGTGCTGACTTTCTTTCTAGGACTTCAAGTCACTCAATTGAAGGATGGAACCTTGATAAGTCAAACAAAGTACACCAGGGATTTAATGAAGAAACTTGGTATGGAAGAGAAGTCTTCTGTGAAAATACCAATGAACATATCAGTCAAGATGGACATGGATGCAAATGGCAAGGCTGTAGATCAAACCCGGATATAGAGCACTCATTGGATCATTGCTCTACTTAACGACCAAGAGCGGACATCACCTTTATTTGCGGTAGGTGTATGTGCAAGATTTCGATCTGCACCAAAAAGAGAGTCACATGATGGCTAAAAAAGAATCTTAAGATATTTGAAGGGATGCCATGAAGTTGGCTTATGGTATCCAAAGGAAGGTGGATTCAAGCTTATTGGTTATTCAGACTTAGACTATGTTGGATGTAGAGTTGACAGGAAAAGTACCTCTGGTACATGTCAAATGCTTGGAAATAGATTGGTTTCCTGGTTTAGCAAGAAGCAAAACTCAATAGCCACATCCACAAATGAAGCATAGTACATAGTCAGCGCGGCTTGTTTTCCCAAGTCTTATGGATGAGACAGCAGTTGAGAGATTATGAGATTGAAGAAAAAGAAATTCCAATTATGTGTGATAACAGAAGTGATATTGCAATCACTCAGAATCATGTGTTGCATTTAAGAACAAAGCAGTTAGCTAACATATTCACCAAGCCCCTATGTGAGTTAAGATTTGAAGAGCTTAAAAATGAGCTAAGGTTAATTGAGCTGAGTTGACACTCAGAATACTCAATCAGAAGAGATAGAAGATGAAAAATTGAGTAAAAAGCAAATTTCACTCATCAACTAAGTGAATCAGCCATATCAGAAAGTCAGTTGCATCAAGTTAGCTGACAGTTGAGTCGCCTTTATGAAAAGAGAGTAGCAGAGTTAATTCATATTTGATATAAGCTGAGTCATTTATGAGCTAAGTGACAAAACACAGTCGTTTTAAATGAGCGGGAATGTTTTTAAGGATGACGTCAGCGTAATAATGACGGGTGCGGTAAAAAGCTGCACAATAAGCATATGATTGGATATAAATGCTGCCGCATTAAATGCGATGAAGTTAATGCATTTGTGATGTGCTAATCTCAGTCATTGATCTTAATAAAAAAATTCAAAATCCAAAAATATGTTCCTTCACGTCCCTTATATATGGAAGTTTTCATTTCTCTCACCTTACGCTCACTGTACATCTTCCATGACTAAGGCAATTTCTCTCTGAAACCCTAAAAATCTTTCAAGAAAGCTTTTCATTTTTCATTCGGTAAAACTCTTTAGAAATGGCACAAAAGCACCACTTTGGAAGACTATCGAAGCAGATCCACACTGGCTCCTCAGTAGACTTAAAGGAATGGTGAAAGAGGGTTCCGATGAAACCCTGTCGAAAATCGCTGAAATGCTAGAAAAGTCAGGTCTCAAGGCTTTTCTGACTTTGGAGAACTCGCATATCTATCTGGAGGAGATAGCTTTGTTCTATGTTAACGCAGAAGTGCAAGACGAAGGGATCAAGTCCTCTGCCCACCACAAGGACATAAAAATAAATGTTAAGGACCTCGCGGAGCACTGTTTGTTGCCATCGGAAGGCATGAAGGAGATTAATGAAGCTTATGTTGAAGGGCGACTATCATAAGCTTATGTTGCCAAATCGGAGTGTGCTGCTAAGGTGTTCTACACAGCTGATAAGAAACTGTTGAAGGACGACTATCATAAGTTGATGGATGTCATCTCCAAGTGTGTAGATATGAAGTTTGGCAGCTTCAACCAGCTGTCAAAGACTAAGCAGATCGTCATGGCTGCGATCCTGCAGGGCAAAAAAGTTAACTAGGTTGAGTTTGTGTACATCAAACTATGCCAGAATGTGATGAATAAGACGTTCAAGGAAAATGGATCCTTTGGAGGATCTCTTGGATATGGCCTTGGGATTGGCCACCTGATGGAAGTGAAGGGTATTCCCCTTCGGCATGGAAAACCCTTCCTTGTCAACAAGAAGATGTTACGGGCTAACCTCTTTGGTGCCCAGAAGAGAGCCCATGCAAAGAGGTGAACACAAGTGAGGGGGAATCAACTGAACCCGAGGTCACATCTGCTACCCCTCCACCGAAGAAGAAAGCTCCCCCTGCATCTCAGAAGAAGAAGTTGCATGCACCTGCCCCTACAGCTGAGTCGCCTGCCCGTGAAGCCGAGGCTGAGAAGGAACCCAAATCGCTTCTCCAGCCATACGAAAGAATAGGACTGCCAAGTCGAGGAAGACAGCTCCCTCCAAGAAGGATGCTCTGGCCCCCACCGCCAAATAATCAGAAGAAGAAGAAGAACCAGAAGTCCCTCTGGTTTGGACTAAAAGAAGAAGAATTTTCAAGTAATCAGAGCTTACAAAGAAAACTGAATCTACTACTCAGGCAGAGGCCTACTGAAGACCCAACTGTGAAGAAGACAGCTGAGGAAAGTGAGGCAGCAAAGACAACTGAACCCATAGTTGACAGAGTTGTCTCTCCACCTACCACTGACGCTGCTGAAGGCGAGTAGGAGCAGAACCTCTTGTCTTCAATCCTGGAGAAAGGTGATGATGAAGATGAGGATGATGATGTTGTCATGTATTCTCCACTGTATCCAAATATCCAAAGACGACTACGAGAGTGGAGGGCATGGAAACTTGATCCCTTAAGGATGCAGTTCGCTCATCCGGAGTACATCGAAAAAGAAGAAGAGTTGCTTCATTTTCTTAGGGTCTCGATCGTATGGATCTCCTCCGCATTATTAAAGCGGATGAGAAAGACAAAGCTGAGGAGGAAGCTCGAGCCCCAGAAAAAGCCAAGATGTGTGAATTCACAAACTCTTCATCTCACACTCATGCACATCTAAATATATACTCAGAGAGTGATGAGGTTCCCACTTGTAACGCCCCATTTTTTAAGTGCATTTTTAGCGTTACTAAAATTTTAAGAAAATGCGTATAATTTTTTTTAAATAAATATATAAATGAAAAGTTTAGCGGAATCGATAATGAGAATACTTTAATTCTTAAGAAAAATTATAAATTGTTTGCCTAAAATTAAAATTCCATTCAAAACACATTGAAATAAATAAAAAAATAGTACATCACAATTGTTCAAAATTTAAAATGAATTCATAGTTCTTGAAATTTAATTAACTAAAAGTGAAATCATTGGCTATTTCCCCACATCAGCAATGCATCCGTCCATATGACTTGAAAAGAATTTGAATTTAGGGGGGTGAGTAATCACATACTCAATAGGGATAAAGATTGTCCAAGCTAAATACGAAAAGTGCACAATTACATAAATTAACACATAACCTTTCCCGTTGGCATAAGCCAGATAACACATAACCTTTCCCATAGGTACGAATGTCATATTTTTCTTTCCCGTGGCATGAGGCCAAGAAGTTTCCTTTCCCGTGGCACGAATGCCATATTTTCCTTTCCCATGGCACGTGGCCAAAATTTTTTTCCCGTGGCACAAATGCCATATTTTCCTTTCCTGTGGCACAAGGCCAAAAATTTTCCTTTCCCGTGGCACAAATGCTATATTTTCCTTTCCCGTGGTACGAGTGCCATATTTTCCTTTCTCATGGCACGAATGCCATCTTTTTCCATTCCCATGGCACGTGGCCAAAAATTTTCCTTTCCGTGTACGTGGCCAAAAATTTCTTTTCAATTGCATAAACATACATAACATACATTGTAATGAAAAACATGTCATTTATAAAAAAATTAATCATTTCATGTAGCACATTAAAAGCATATAATTCACATAATTATGCATATCATGTAATACATCGAAAGCATATATTTCACATAATAATGCATATCATGTAAACATTTAAAATGCGCAATTCACATAATTGAATAGTTCAAGCATTTAACAAAGACAATGAATTATACACATAAAATGTGATAAGAATACCTACCTCAATCAAAGAAATAAAATAAACGCACAAGTTGCCCGAATGTAAAAGTTTAATTGTTCGGTTCTTCATCACCTACAATATAAATCTAATATGATTTAGGCTATAGATGAAGTAGTAAGTTCTAACAAAAACTATGCTTATAAAATAAACTGGAGCTTTTAGTATGTGAAAATTTGACTAATTTTGAAGGTCTAAAAAAGAAGTTAAAAGTTAATTTTTACTTTTGGACTAAATTGAAAGTTGTGGAGTTGAATTATAAATACATAAAGTTTATTGGGTCCAATTGAGAATTCAGAAAATAACTTTGGAATCGGGCCCAACTGAAAATTACAAGGAAACAGATTGATAATTTTAGAAAACTTGATTTGTTGTTTGGACCTAGTTGAAAATTGACTGGTCTAAATTGAAAAGTCCAAGAATATATGATTTGGGAATTTGGGTTGAACTAAAAATTTGTAAATTGCTAGTTGGTCCAAATCTAAATAAAATTCACAAAAATAAAACCCATCCCTTAAATCCCAAAATAAATCCCGTAAATCCTTATCTCATTCTCCATCTCCGGCGACGGCAACAACCATCGATGACCCACCTCGCTTCTTGTTGCTCACAAACACATACCCATAAACCACACACACACACTCGAACACACACACACACACACACACAGAGAGAAATCACACACAGTACACATACACCAACAAACACTCACATATACGCACACACCCACATACATATATACACCAGCACACACACACACACACCTACACGCACAAAGACACACCCACACATACAACATATATATACTCACACACACTCACACACCAATACGCACACACAAACAAAAATAATAAAAAAATAAGAATTTCATAGCCCATCCCTCAACTCCGACGAACTCGGGCAAAAACTCCACCGGAGAGAAAAAACAATCCATTGACTACTGAAAGAGATAAATAATTTTTTTGATGACAGTTGAATAAATGGTCATAAACTTGCCTGATGTTTGTCTTTGATAGAATTATGTATGTTGAAAGATGAGTTTGGAGAGGTTTAAAATAGATGATGGGTTTCAGGAAGGAAGAAATGTTGCATTAAACTTACTGAAAACATGGTGAGTTGTGATTAGTTGTAAAGTGGTCTAAAGTGGATTAAAGTGAGATATGGTGATGATAAAATTAGTACAAAAATGATGGACAATAGTGGGAATGTTTACTAAAGTTAACCCATTAGTAGAAGATAAAACATAAAATGTATACATATATAATTAAAATTAATTATGATTATATAAAAAATAAAATAAGATAAAAATCATAAAATTTATGGGTGTTACACCACCGAGGCAACAGAGAAGTCGGACATGCAAGAGGCTCGAGGGAATCCAGGGTAATGCATGAGCAGGCAATTATTTGAAGGACCAAATGAGTGATCACGATGGGGTAATCTCAAAAGCAAAGACATTTCATTGGGGCCACACTCAACAACAGATTGATATTGATGAAGCTCGGATAGTTGAGTCTCTCCCAACTGAAATGTCAGCTGCTTTGAAGGTTGATGACACTGTTCTTACAGTCGAGGAAAAGGATGGAGATGCCCCGAGAGTTAACACTCTAGGTAGTGAAAGTGCAATCCAAGGGGTTGAGACCCCTATGGATGCCAATGTCGAAGACCCTAAGATAGTTGTGATTGTCGAAGGGGACATTGAAGGCCTCGCAGCAGTCGAGACTGCTGGAGGTATTGAAGGCCCAAGGGAGGTTGAGACTTCCTTGGGTAAAGCTCAAGAGAATTAGAACATTCCTCCTATTCAATGCGCTGAAATAGAAGAGGAGATAAGCGCACTTCTTGACTCCCAGGAGAACCTTGATACATCATTCTTGGGGTCTGAAGATGAAGCTGAGTCCACTCCAGTTGCAGATCCAAAGGACTCAGCTGAGGATGTTCTCAAGACTACGAGTCAGCTAAGTGATAAAGCTACTCGTCAAAAATTTAATTTTGATGATGAGCCAAGCCCCCAGGTTTCATTATCATCCGATGACGCTGGTGATGATGTAGCGGAGAGAACCGGTTATTCACTTAGAAAAATCCACTGAGACCGAAGATGCTTTGCTAAGACAGTTGAGGCTCGATTACCAAACAAAATATCTCCACAGCTGCAATAGTAACGACTACACCAGCTCGGTCAAAGGCTCCCACACATGTGACCACTACCGATGAAGCTATCGCAGCTGAGGCACAAATAGCTGAATCATCACAGGCACAACCCTCACAACCCATCCCATATGTGAGTGATGATACCTTTCCTAAGATATTTCCTTTCACTCCGATCCTACCAGCTTTGGAAGACGAGACCGCTGTTGAACAACAAAGATTCACCGTGAGAGAAGATCCAATCATCCCTAGTGAAACCATTGCTCCAGCCGAGTTCAACTTTGTTGAAGAGTGGTCTGCAGCTGAATCAAGTGAGACAGCTGAATTTCGTTAGATCTTCAAGAAGATCTGTGAAGATATTGAGAAGATCGAAAGACATCAGGCTATTTCTAAGGGATGTCACTAGCCCAAGCCTGGGATCTGTACTGGGAGAAGGGTTTAAATTGTGGGAAGAAGCTGATAAGCAGCAAACTACCAGTAGCCATTTAGTTAGTAAGCAGAAGTCTCCTGTGAAGTACACACCCAGAGGAGGAGGAAGAAGTGGTGGAGGAAGAGGTTCTCGACCTCGTCCAAGACCCAAGAATATCGAATATGTAGATCCCGGAAAGAAGGGGAGGACCTATTGGGTGGGTATGATGAAGTGGCAAATCTGGAAGTGGCAAGGAAGAATGTTGAGGCTGTAAAAAGACAAGAAGAGGAAAATGAAAGACAAACTGAGCTATGGCTCGAGAGGAAGCGGAAGGATGATGCTACGAAGAGAGCCTATGAGAAGAAGAAAAAAAGGAAAAGAGCTGATGACTTCGATAGAAATGAAGAGGAAAGAAGGAGGCAGCGAAGAAGATGAAGTGTTGCTGCGAACCCTTCATGTATTTTACTTGTGTAAATAAACTTTTGTTAGTCATCAGTCTACTTAGTGAAGTTTTCTGTAATTTTTCACTTTGTACTTATTCTAGTATCTTAGCATAGATGTGTAATTTTTTTTTTTTTGCTTTGATATAGAATGCTCGATACCAAATGTAATTGTGTAAAGAACAAGACTTTTATGATCAATAAAATGATCTATTCTACGCATACATTCTTTTGTTCTTGCATTATATGTATGTATCTTTCTTTGTTTATATTTTGTTGAAGGTTTTTAAGTTTTGGCATGATCAAAAAGGGGAAATTGTTGGGAAATTTATTTTATAGATTTTGATGAATTTCATGTAAAACTTAAACTAGAAAGTTGGCACCCCATTTTCCTTGTAATTCATTATAATAGATAGGGTGGAAAAGGAGTCAAGTCATTCGCTGAGAAATACAAGAAGTCAACTAAAGATCGAAGTAAAGCTCACTGTGGAACAAATTGAGTATGGCCAGGATAGAAGATCAAGAACTCGATCAAGATGTATCACCAGGAACAATCGTGTGAAGAGTCGGTCAAGTCAACTCAAGAAGCCAGCCTCAAGTTGAAGTGATAGATGAGTCATCCAATGATTAGAGCGACTTCGAAGTAACTTGGGAAAAATGCACTACCAGGAGGAGTTAATCAAATCAATCATTTGCACAAAAGTCAAGAACATTACTTAAATAAGTAATACTTCCATGCTGCCAGGTCTTAAAGTGCTCATCCCAGAAGCGTGCAAAAGGAATAAACCAATGGGAAGCACTGCACCTCATGTCAGAACCTAAAAAGCTGCAAATCCATTTAATACGAGGAAGGGACTACATCTCAAGATTGAGGACCAAGACAAGACAAGCCAATGAACACAAGTGACTTTTGAAATCAGCCTATCTCTCCAACGGGCAGATTTTCAAAAGTTCACTATAAAATGCTGAGGAAATTTATTGAGAAAAGGATACCTGAACCACGAAAAAGCAAGCAATATTCAAGCTATTAACCTGCAATATTCTCAAGTACATTCAAGCAAACCCTCAAGCCTGAAACTCGAAGGAAATCGATCCAACACAAGCTGTGAAGGAAAGACAACTTCAAACCTGTTGAAGAGGAAACATTTGAAGAATCAAAAGGGGTCTACTTTCCAAGGAGGATTGTAGAAAGGTTTAAGGTCGAACCAGCATCAAGTTATTGGATGGCATCATGATCAAATCCAAAAGCTTGAGTAAGTGAGCTGAAGTAGCAAGCGCAAACGCCTGTGAAGAAGGTTCTAGTCGGAAGAGTAGTCACCGTGTGACCAAGGCTGTCTCTAGACTGTTGACCACTTTGTAAACAGATCATTTACATAGTGGATTCTTCTAGGAGTTGGAGAAGAGAGGATTAGAAGAATTACCCAATCTTTGAACCTGTATAAAAATCAACTGTGTCATTTATTTTTCAAAGACATTGACATTTCTCAAGCACTTACATTATATATGCTGATAAACTTATTTGCTATACAACTGATTAATAACCAAGTGCTAAAATCAAGTGTTAAAATAAATTTAAAACAATTCAAATGGTGTTAAGTCTTCCGCTGATAAAACCAACATAGTCAAGTTTAAGTTCAGGTTAAACAACTGAGTTATTCTATCAACAACTCTATCGAGTCTGTTGAGTGGCTAACTCTGTTGTATAACCAACTTAGTTGTCCCTCAAGCACTCGATTTGCTTGTGTTAACTCAGTAATATTTTAAAAGGACTAAAATCGAAAAGTTGATAAGGTTTATTCAACCCCCCTTCTAAACCTTACTCACACCCTTTGAGACCTACACCAAGAACAAGACAAGAAGGCGCACGAGCAACTTATGTGTGGTGCTGAACAACAGATTTCGACCCCTAGAGAAAGAGACATTGCAAACAAATGGCAACGTTGAGATTGAGGGAGGAACTGAGCGATACATTGATGAACAAAAGGGTTCGAAGCTTAAATCTTCTTCTAACTCTAATTTTTCAAAGAAAAGATAGATGCCCAATTTGCTAAATTTCTAGATTTCTTTAAGAAATTGCATATTAACATACCTTTTGCAGAAGCATTGGAGCAGATGCCTAACTATGCGAAGTTTTTGAACGAAGTGATGTCCAAGAAGAAAAAGTTGGCAGAATTCGAGACAATTAACTTGACTGAAGAGTGTAACACAATCATTTAGAGAAAATTACCGCAGAAGCCCAAAGATCCGGGGAGTTTCACTATCCTTTGTGAAATTGGTGGTGCTTTCTTTAATAAAGCACTTTGAGATCTAAGAGCAAGTATTAACTTAATACCCTTGTCCATTTTTAGGAGACTTGGATTGGGAGATGTAAAGCCATCTATGGTCACCTTGCAACTTGTGGATAGATCACTAGCATATCCTAGGAGAATCGTAGAAGATGTGCGCGTGAAAGTCGACAAATTTGTATTCCACGTAGATTTCTTAGTATTTTACATGGAGGAAGATCGTGACATCCCTCTGATACTTGGGCGCCTATTCCTCGCCACTAAGTTTTGATAGACGTGCAAAAGGGAGAGCTCATATTACGGGTTAATGATGAACATGTTTTATTCTCTATCCATAAGGCGGTGACAACTCATGATAGTATAGAGTGCTGCAAATCTGTATAAGTCGTTAATTCATGTACTATTGCTCAAAACTCGAGTGATTATGCTTGTGCCTTAGATCCTATGCAGAATTACATAAAAGTGAGAAAAGGCGAGGACTTGAATAGGGAAATAGGAAAAGATTGCATTGCAGAACCAAGCACGGGCCATGCGTGTACGCATGGGCAGCCCGTGCATGATGCCGTGAAAAAGAGGAAGCATAATGAGACAAGCACTTGTCATGTGTGTATGCACGGGCAGCCCATGCATGACCCGAATCAGTACATTCCTAGCCCAGAACTCAAATCCTTGCGTGGAAACCCCAAGTATGCATTCTGAGGTGGAAACGATGCAAATATGGCACTTGACCTAGGCCTGAAGTAGTCACTAAATGCATTTAAAGAGGGTACTAGATTATGTGAGTTGAAATGGCGAGGAGCAGTGCATGAGGATGCTACAGAGATCGCTCATCAGTGGACCACAACGTCGGGTAGACATTAGGGTCACTATCCGCTGTCACCGCAACAGTGAGTCAGGTCAAATCCATAGTTTTCTCTACTGAATTTCATCTTTCCTTGTTGCGATATAATTTCATTCCAGTTTGGTGGGAGGGATAACATATTTTGACATGAAGGGAGTGGAGAGAAAGTTTTTTTAGCATTTTTGTTTGCATTCATATAGCTGCATGTAGAGCATCTAGGTTGCATTGCATTAGAAGCACATTTACATTTTTAGCACATTTATTGCTTTAATAGGTTGTAGGGAGTGAATAGACCATTTGTGTGCGACTTGGGATATACTTTGAAAACAATTGTAGTGTTTTGAATGGGTGTCGAGTGTGAATTGATCGAGCTATGAATAGATGATATACAGCATGTGGGTATTGAAAACATGGATTTTATGATTTGAGTTACCAATTTGCAAGTGCTGAGCTTTTGAGCCTTTACTGCTTTCATTATATGCAGTCTTGTCTGTTGATTTTGAGTGTATGTTGATGTTGATTAGAATTCTAGAACTTGCTCTGGTATCTCTGTCAAAGCCATGTGTTGTATGCAAATTGTTAAAATAATTTAAGGCCATTTTTGTTAAGCCTTTCAAGCTGTGTGCCTACCTAATGATATTGAATTCCCTAGTTAGCCAATTCGAGCCTATTGTCTAATTCTTTGATAGCCACATTTCAAACCTTAACTTGATATAACTGTTACCCTAGACTTGAGCGTATAACATTGAGTGAGGGGATTGAATGAGGTTGAATGAGATGAAATTGAGAAGTTAGATAATTGCGCGATGGTTGGTTTATGGTAATGAAAGAGGAAGAAAATGAGGAAAATGAATGATGAATACTCACGGAATAGTCGGAAAAAAAATGACTTTATGGATGAGTTTTCTATGAATGGACTTGTAGGCTGGAGATTGTGATGTGAGGTGAAAGAAAATGTTGAGTTCTATGAAAGAAAAGGGAAAGGAGATATGAAAAAGAAAATTAATGAAAATGAGGGGTGATTTGAGTAACACATTGGATTTAAATGAAGATGAATTGAATCAAATGAAATATGTGCTTACCAGTCTATATGCTCGAGTTTGAGTCGCTTTATCTAAATTTCCCTACCATAACCAAAGAGCCTTCATTACAACCAAATAAGAGAGTCCTTTTTTATTCATGAATTGAATACATTCTAGTGGTGGAGATTTGAGACGATTTGCAAGCTTATGGAAATTTTACAACATTGATATGATTTGAGCGTAAACATACCCCTTATACATTTGATATGAGAGTATACACTTGATCAATGAGTGTTGCGATTCAAAGCATTTAACATGATTTCATTTGATATATGTTCTATGTCAGATGTTCGAAGTTTGGTTGATTCATTGCTTAATACCTACGATGAACAATATGAGTTTTGTGTTGTTGTTCTTGCTTATTGCTTTTCATTCTTCCCAATTGTGTTTTTTCTTGTTATAAAGCATTGATCGGTACTATCAACTGTTTAAGTTTGGGGGTTTTATTTGTGTAAGTTTTGCATGTATTTTTGGTATAATTCTGGATATAATAGGTTGATAAACATGCATTAAATCAGTAAAATGGGTCGTATTATCCTATTGTGGAAAAGATATTGCGCTTTGCTCGTTTTGCAGGAATTAAAGGATATTTTGAGTACTTTTGTGGCAAATCGGAGCATTGTGGTTAAGGACCGTCAAGAATAGAGCGAATACATAAAGTTGGAGTTAAACCAAGAAGAGGTTAGATGAACTGGGCAAGAAATGGCCACGCAGGGCAACTCGTGTGCATAGGCACGGCCTATGCGTGTGCAGAGCTGGAAAAATCAAGTTTCGCAGGGACTCACTGCTGGTCGTGCTTAAACGCATGGCCCGTGCGTCAATTCAAGAAGTAATGAAATCTTACGGCTTAACGCACGGGCAGGTCATGCATAAGCGCACGACCCGTGCATCTATGCAGAAATTTTAGAATCTGATAGCACATTCACATAGGTTTTGCCAAAACACTATAAATACAACTTGGGGGCGCACACCAAAGAGAGGAGGCTGATATTGGACCATAGAAATCAAGGTATAGAGCAACTTCAACTAGTAGGAATCTAGAGAAGGATTGAGTCGCATTCGAGCTTGAGGATTTAAGATAAATCGAGAAATTGTTGATATCCCTAAGTTTTTCTCACTTCATTGTATCTTTATCTTTCGTTTGAGCTTGATAGAACACGAACAATTTGTCTATGAGATGTTTGTATATGACGTTTAGCTAAACATCTTATGATATTTGGGTTTGGAAGTAGGTTAATTGACTCTTGTTGGATATTTTAATCTTAATTGAAGTTATTATTTTGAAGCCTATTTGAGTACTTTGCTATAATTCTTGTTTTATTATTTGGCCAACGATTTAGCATGTTTGATGTATTGATTTATAATTCGAGAGATGAGTTTCAATACTAGATCTTGAGCACTTGACATGAATATTTGCATAATTAGTTTGTGGATATTTGTGAGGACAATTGATCTTTTAAGCATTTGGGAGTTGTTTATCTCATGTTGGGTAGAGATGCTAGCATAGATATTTCAATCAACATTTTATATACATCTCGAGAGAGAGAATAAAATACCTTTGTTATCGTCGTATAGGGAAGATAGATAATAACTTTTGTTTTGATTAATCGGACAACAAGAGAGATATTAATCGAAACCATAACCCTGGAATCCATTCATCCACTTGATATTTTTAGTCATTACTCTTACTTTGTATTTTTTATGGTAAAATATTGTTTTAGCTTCAAACAACCAACATCAACTTTCTATCGTCTAAATAAAAATAATAATATTTAAATATCAATAATTAGTACATTGATTTATTAGTCTCTGTGGATACGTCCTTGCTTACCGTATCTATTCACTACACCGTACACTTGCGGTAAATCTAAAAATAAGGCGAACACATGCCACAAGGCAAAATCTCTTTATGTAGAAGCAGCCACCGAGGGAAATTGAAGATGGTAAATGCCACATTGTTATCTAGCATAACCAATCATCATCTTGTTTTTCAAATCCTACAAGTATACAATGTGAGGGTAAGAAATGTACAAAACAATTTGAAGAATTTGCTAGCTTAGAGACAGATACCAAATTGAAATTGAATGCAGGAAAACACAAAGCTTTATGCAAATAGAGTATTAGAAATTATAATATCTCCAATTTGTGTTGCCATTGATGTATCACCATTAGGCAAATGAATAGGAACACAAATAGGGGTGGGAGTGTGAGTATAAAATGATATATTACAAACCATATGATCTATATCCCTTGTGTCAAAGATCCATTTAATATTAGAAACTATGACAAGCAGAATAATACCTGATATTGAAGTAGCTACAGAGTGATTAGTCTCTTGAGTATTCTTGAGTAAAGATTGGCTTTGAGCATAAGATAGAAATTGTTCCACCATGTCTTGTGAAAATAAAGGATGTTCAGAGAGATTGGACTCATGTTGTGTTGTAGAAGAAGCCACAGTATTAGCATTAACAGAGTCTTTTGCATTTCTTGGACCTTTAGGCCCTTTCCACCCTAATGGATAGCCTATAATTTGAAAGCATTAGTCTTGTATGCCAAGTAAAACCACAATGAGAATATGTTGGTTTCTTCTTTTCTTTATTATATACAAATCTTGAACCAGTAGAATGTTTTGCCATCATGGCCATAGACTCTATAGAATTACTATTAATAATAAAGTTATTCAAGCCTGTTTGTGACTCCTCTTGTAGTAGCAGAGAGTAGACCTTAGCTAACGAAGGCAAAGGTGAAACCAAGAGAAGTTGGCTATGAATCTGTGCATATGACTCGTGCAACCCCACTAGAAATTTTATCACTGAATCAGACTGCTGAATAGTTGACATAAGAGATGAAACATTACAGGTGCATTGTCCACAAGAACATTTTGCAACAGGCCTGAAACTTATGTATTCATCCCAGATGGTTTTGAATTGGTTATAGTAGGTTGTGAAAGAATTTGATCCTTGAGATATGGAACTCAATGATTTCTGAAGATGAAAGACCCTCGGGCCATCAGTTTGCACATAACGAATTTTAAGCTCATCACACAGTACTTGAGATGTGTTAAAGTATAAGAGACTTTAACAAATATCCTTAGATATAAAATTGAGTATCCAAGATAACACTAGATTGTTTGCACACTGTCAGCAAGAAAATAATATAAAAGAAGAAGTAGGAGGAACAAGAATTTATCCATCAATGAAATCTATTTTATTCTTTACATTGAGAGCTTTCATCAAAGATCGACTCCAAGACACATAATTTTCACCATTAAATTGTTCATAAACAATCACTGCTCCTGTATTATTGCTCGAATGAAGAAAATATGGAGACGTAAAGTAATCAACAGGATTAGAAGAGGTCCTCATACCAGTAGGATTTATTGTTTCTTCATTTGAAGCCATTGAAGAACTTCAACAAAACAGCAACAAGAAATCTTGATAAAGAAAAAATGAAATAAACTTAGCATGGTGATGAGAAATCCCTAAACCGATATCATGTTGAATTTGATATCAAGAATTGAAGATTTTATTATTGAATTATAAATTTCAACTTTCTCGATACAAGATTTCTCCGACGTCATGGTTTCATGATGTTAGATTATTGGTTACCATTTTTCTTGCAAAGTGAATATGAAAAATTGGTTTCCATTTTTCTTGTCAAAGTTTCTTAAATATAAAAAGTATTTGGATAATATTCACGATCGGAGATCTTGGTAGGCTCGTACATTCTTAGAATTGAGGTAGCAAGCCAGGCAGAATAAATATTTGCCAAAGGAAGTATGCCATAGATATATATCTTATCTCGGACATGAGTTACACTCGCTACGAACCATGCTCAAAGCCAATGGATCCTAAAACTAAATCAATGCAAAAGATGACACTCATTGGATAATCCGATAGAGTATATGAGATTAGTTGGTCGACTTCTTTACTTGAAAATCACAAGACCAAACCTCTCATAAAGTATCCAAACAATATATCGCTTTATGTCCAAATTCTCGCAAATATTCACTTGGTTGCACCTCACGTAAATCCTCGATGAGATATCTCAATAACAAATCAAGGAAAATGGTTGTTTTATTCCTCAGCTTCATCTATTCAACTTAATGGGTTACTGATGGTATGGATTGAGATAGATGCCTAGATACAAGAAGAAATATTAGTGGTTATGCCATATATATTTCTTGATTCTCTTGTCTCTTGGAAATCACAAAACAACCAACAGAAATACGTCAATTTTGGGCTATTGCTTCAATATATGTGAGGTTCAATGGCTCACCTACTTACTACAAGATCTGAAAATTTAGCAACAACCAACCCGCACTCATCTATACAAACAACAAATCAACTTATTGTATAGCTCACAACCCCAAATCATCATGAAAGGACTAAACACATCGAACTCCATTTTGTAAGGAAAAAATGTAACAAATTCTCATTAAGTTGATCCATATTCCATCAATACATCGGACCACGATATCTTAACCAAACCACTATCTTTCCAGTTATTTCTACATTTTATGTCCAAGTTGGATTTGAATAATATTGATCACGAACCACCTACGGGGGTGTCAAGATCAACTATACAGTTAGAGTTGTGTTAGTTGTATTAGTTAATATAGTTATTCTCTTTCTCTATAAATAGTCTCCGCCATCCGTAGAAAACTCAATTTTGTCATTCCAAGCATGTAGTGTATTCACTTCTTCTCTCAATGATCAACGAGATATTATTTTTCATGTCATCATGCCACATTTTATAACACATCACCCATAAATGCAAATATGCTTATACACATGGCTAAAATGTAACTAATTTTAGAATTTAGGGTCCACAATAAGCCTTTAGTGCATCTGGAGAACTCCGACCGGCTTCAGAGTAGTAAAATTCCATAAACTTGATGTGAACATAGGGCTTGAAGAGTAAGGGGTGATCCTCATCTATCATCTCTTCTGGAGCCGTAATTATGTACTCTGGTTTTGGAATCGTAAATAATGTGAATTAGTATCTAGCTACATCTCCAGCCATTGTTACCCTATGATAAGAAGAATGTAGCCGTCCATTTATCAATGCCAGCTACAAAATTAAATAAGTTGGCTACCTATATATATCATGACAACTTACATCCATCCCATTTTATGAAAATAGTAGTCCATATAGTAGTGCAAGAAATTACCTTCATAATTTTCCACGTTTTGTAATTCTATCCAAATTTTATGATAGCTGTCATGTTAATTATGTTGATTAATTTTGTACGACTAGATCTTTTATTTGGTCAGAAATGATGTTTCATGACTATTGTTGAGTAATTGGCCCATTAGCTTTTAAGAGTTTGGCCCAAATGCATTGAATACCTCCAAGCCCGTTATTAAATCCATTGAGTTACCCATGGGATTGTTGTATCCGTTTAATAGTCGGACCCTCTCAGTAATCTGAGCCGTTGATTATTGCTTCTTGATCTTGCCATTCATCCGGACTATAAAATGGGCTCCTCCGAACCCTAATCCTCATTCTCCGTAGTTGATGATACCCGAGCCGAAAGAAATTAATCAAGTCATCAGTCCAACACACATCCGAGTAAGCGACCTGCGGTGTGACGTTAGCAATGGTGCGCGACGACACGCCACGAACCAGGCTCGCCCATTCACCGAGCCCAAACCGCAACACGGCCGCCGAGCCCCGAGCCCCGAGCCCAAATTTCGGCGGGAAACGCATGCGCGACAGATTCATAGAAGTAATCACTTGCCCATACTTAACACTTTATCGATATCGAAACTGCCACATGTCGAAAGTTATAAAGAGAGGTCGACAAGAGTGGCAAGATTTGACTGACATGACAGGTTAGAGAGGGACATGTGTCTTTCTTTAATTATTTTACTAATTAATGAATAGTTAGTTAAAAGATGACTATTGTAAACCCACTTACTGGAAGGGGTATAAAAAGTCTGATGGAGGGAAAACTTAAAGAGAGAAAAAAAGAGAGAAAAAAGAACTGTAAGAAAGACCGACCCCAATAATCCGGCTCGGCATTATACAAAAAAGGCAGAATTAGCCAGAAATAAACACACGTTACGCACGTTTACATTTCTACGTGTCAAACCTTTTACATATTTTTGCTTGTTGACCAAAACGCACGTCAACAAATTGGCGCTAGAAGGAGGGCGTATTGGTCCATCAGAGTTCCATCAAAAGCAAGTCAAGTAAAAACCAAAGAAATGAACCAACTCATATCACAAACTCTCGCCACCACAAACTCTCAAGCACCTCCTCCACTCCTTGCAAATACCAACCCACAACTAAATGTTAACATTAATCCTCAAATTCCCGGGCTTCCTCATGACGAAGCCCAAGAAGCCGCCTCATGTAATGAACAACATGTCCGCCGTGATAGAAGACGGCCACGAGAAGATGAGGAAGGGCAAAGTCGTATAGCGAGTCACTACCGGAGCCAACACGACATCATCATGCCCACTTAGTGTTCGCCGGACGACCGAGTTGATCCTTTTCGCCCGGCTCGATCGATAAGTTCCCGACTCAGTTTCCGGATGAGCGGGAGCAAGCGGAGGTCAATCGGATCAAGGCCCCTAGCCTTTATGGCGAGAACGGATGTAGAAATACACCGCATGCGTCGTCATCCGAACAATTGGAAGGCGGTTGGAAGGGGAACATCTCGAGACCGCCCCAAGTAATGAACCAGCCAGCTGTTATGTCGCCATTTTCCCTGGAATTCTCGACCCCATTACCGCCAAAGTTGAAAATCCCCCAGTCGGTCTCTACAATGGGAAACTGACCCGACCACTCACGTTCACAAGTACTTAGCATGGATGGAACTGCATGCGGTCTAGTGATGCCATCCTCTGCAGGCCTTCCCCGACTGGGGCGGCCGAGCCCACCGTTGGTTTAGGACCCTACCACAGGGGATCCATTCAGGCATGGGAGATCCGGCCTCTGCCTTTACGACGCACTTCTTGACGTCCAAAGTCCGAGCCGCACCTAAGGACTCCTCGTGAACATCAAACAAGGAAAGGACGAGCCCTGAAAACTATATTTCTCGTTTCAACAAGCAAGTTCGAGAAATGGAACCGGTGTTGATGATGCCATTTTGATCGCGACCATGGGCCGGACTAGCCCCGAGACTTGGTTTAATTACTCCATCCACGAATCGGGGCGACCTCGTACCAAGAATTTCGATCCGCACTTTAACGCCATATTTGTCGCGGAAGAAGCCATGGCAAGTAACCGCCCAGAGCACCGCAAGGGGGCGAAGAAAGGACGGAAGGAAAGAACCAGCGATTGGGCGGGGTCGGGATTCCGGCGTTCTCGAAAACCCGACCACCGGATTTAGGAGCTCGCCAAGAGGCGAGAGCCAAGTTGCCGCGGCGAGGAGTACTTTGACCCACACTCCATCAGCCATATGGAATGAAGTACAGGTCCGAATTTGTTGCCTCTCCTCGGCCTTTGAAAATTGAGCCGTCAAAATTAGATTCGCGACGATTACGTGCCTATCATAAATCGATAGGTCACGATCTTGATGATGAGTGCCGAGATCTAATTAGGAAATTATGCGTGTTGTTCGGCGGCGGTCTCAAAAGGTACGTTCATGAGCTACCGCCCCCACCAAGATCGGCTCAAGGTGTCAACCGGGCCCGTAATCAATCGGCTCTCCTGCGCCACCCCGAAAAAACCAGGAGGAGATCCTCATGATGTTGAGTGTCGATCGAATCAATACTAACACGAGAGAGGATAGACGCTCCAACAGAAAAGAAAAGCCGATGTTAGGCAGCAACCAATGCCGAAAGACAAGTTCGGGTGGCGGAAAAATCAAGGAAGGCCAACCCACGGCCACTTTGTGTTCTCGGATGCGGATGCCGACCAGGTGGTCCACCCTCATTCTCGACCCTCTGTCATTCTCGCACCGATTTTGGGTATTCCTGTTCCGCGAAATTTTGATCGACACCGGAAGCTATTCGTCGATCATTTATGTCCGAGCATTTCGAAGATTGAACGTGGACGATAGTTATATCCGTCCATGCAATGATAAAGATTCTCGGGGTTTGGAGGAGGAAGGATAGTCCCGCCGGAGAAGTTGATTTGCCCATCCAAATGGGACAAGGTTTGCATAAACGGACCGTCATGACAACATTCAAAATAATCAATGCCGATTCGGAGTACAATGTTATCATTGGGAGGCAATTGCTTTATCATATAAAAGCAATGTTTCAATATATCACTTTTGTATAAAATTCCCAACATCTAATGGCGAAGCTATACATAAAGGAATCAAAGGGAGTCACGAGAATGCTCTCTTAAACTCCGACCGGTAGAGATTAACGTGGCGGAACAAGGACAAACCAGTGGAACCACACAGACGATCCCGTGCCCAAGGAGGAGTCCGAGCGAAAAGTGGTGATCGTTCGGAGGATAATCCAGGTCGTCGGCCTTAAAGGAGCCAATGATGGAAGAAGCGGCCGATTAAGAACGAGCCGGCCGAAGACGGCAATTGCCCTGCGCAGATCAAGGAGGGGCAAAGCAAGAAAAGAAAACGGGCGGAACTTGATGAGAACAAGTTGATACAATCAATGTCGGAAGGCCAAGCGAGAGCGCCAACTACGTATTGGTCATGATCTCCCAGAACCATATCGAACCGAGTTGATCGAGTTTTGGGAAATAATCTTGAGCGTCTTCGCATGGACTCATGCGGACATGCCCGAATTGACCCTAAGTATGCGTGCCACCACCTCAATATTGATCTAATGTTCCGCCCGATTATCGAGAAAAGGCGCAAACTCGGCCCCGATAGACAGGCGACTCGAGACCGAGGTTAACAAGCTACTAGACAATCAATTCATCCGGAAGCCCTCTATCCCGATGGGTCGCCAATCTGTTTTGGTAAAGAAAAGCAATGGCGGTGGCCCTGTGCGTGGATTTTACCGACCTCAACAAAGCATGCCCTAAGGACGATTATCCGTTGCCAAATATTAATTACATGGTGGATGCCACGGCAGACACGAGCGATGAGCTTCATGGATGCATACTCGGGTTACAACCAAATACGGATGCACCCGGAAGATGAAGAAAATACATCATTCTTCTCTCCGCCGAGGAATTCACTTCTACAAGATGATGCCCTTTGGATTGAAGAATCTTTGGTGCGACCTATCAAAGGTTAGTAAATAAGATGTTTGAGAAAATGATAGGTCATACTATGGAAGTCTATGTAGATGACATGTTGGTAAAATCCTTGTACATGTTCGATGATCTAAACGATCTTAATAAAATGTTTCTTGTTTTGAGAGAGTACAAGATGATGTTAAACCCGAGAAAGTGCACATTTGGGGTCGGCTCGGGTAAATTTTTGGGGTATATGGTCAGCCAAAGGGAATCGAAGCTAACCCGACAAAATAAAAGCCATCACCGATCTAGAATCCCCAAACTCGTAAAAAGGTACAAAGCCTAACAGCCGATTGGCCGCCCTTAACCGGATTTGTTTCTCGATCCACAGACAAGTGCAAGCCTTTCTTTGAAATTATAAAGAAAAGAAAAATTTCGAGTGGACCGAGCAAGCACAGTTGCCTTTGAATCCCTCAAATAGCACCTTTCTTGAATCCCTATATTGCAAAAACCAACCCAAGGGAGGACTTGTATTTGTACTTAGCGGTATCCGAATACGCCATCAGCTCGGTGTTAATCGGTGGATGGTTCTATTCAACATCGATCTATTACACCGGTCAAGCGTTACATGACGCTAGAGCTCCGATACCCGCCAATGGAAAAGTTGGCTTATTCATTAATCATTGCGGCTCGGAAACTCCGTCCATATTTCCTATAACACACGATTATAGTATTAACGAACTACCCACTGAAACAAATATTACACCGACCTAATATTACGTCGGATGATCAAGTGGGCGGTCGAACTCGTCGATTTGATATTGTATACGAACCACGCAACGCATAAAAGGGCAGGCTTTAGCCGACTTTTTGGTCAATTCACACCTTCCATACGATTGGAAGTTATGGAAGACCAAGAATGGAAATTATTCGTTGACGGCTCTTCCACCGAGGCGAGCGGGCGGAATCGTGATGTCGATCGAAATGAAAAATGCTTCTTTGCTCGGCCATACGATTTCGATTCCCATAGCGAACAACGGCCGAATATGAGGCGCTCTGGCGGTTTAGATATGGCGGCATCTATGGGCCTAAAACAACTATTGGTACACAGTGATTCTCGGTTTGGTCGTTCATCAAATCAACGGTGAGTATGAGGCAAAAGAGCAAACAATCGCGCAATATTTGGATTTGGCCAAGAAAAGATTATCACACTTTAAGACAAAAGTCTTACATGTGCCCCGAGCCAAAAACATGCGGCGGATGCCTTAGCTCGGCTAGGTTCGGCCCCGAGGGCGGATGCCATTGCGGATGTCAGCATCTCAACCTGCCCGCCCCATCACTTGGCGAAAGAAGATATATCTTTGGCAAAACGAGCAGACTGGATGACTCCAATCGTCGATATTTAGAGAAAGGAATTCAACACGAAAACAAAGTGAAGCGAGAACACTACGAACCCAAGCGGCTCGGTTTACACTAATAGATGGCATCCTATAAAAGCGAGGATACTCCGTCCCACTCCTACGTTGCCTTTCCGAGACGGTCACGATTATGCACTTCGAGAGGTTCATGAGGGAATATGCGGCAACCACGGCTGGGGCCAAACGTTGGCATATAAATTAATACGGCAAGGATACTCTCGCCATCCCTAAGAAAGGGCGCAACCGACCTCGTCAAAAGATGCGAGAGGTGCCAAAGATTTGCACCACAGGTCGGATATCATCCTGAACAACTTACTTCCGTATTTAGCCCATGGCCATTTGCCAAATGGGGAATAGACCTCATCGGACCACTCCCACCTAGCAAAGGCGTCAAGTATGCCATTGTGGCGGTGGATTATTTCACAAAATGGGCGGGCGGAGCCTCTGGCAAAAATAGATGAAGAAAAGATTGTGAGTTTTGTATGGAAATCCATTATCTGTATATTCGGGATACCACATTCGATTATTACAGACAATGGGAAATAGTTCGATAACAGAAGGTTTCAAATTTTGTGAAGGTTTCCGCATAAAAACTATTTCTCAACTCCATACCACCCCGATCCGAGCGGACAAGTTGAGGCCGTTAATAAAATACTCAAGTATACCTTGAAGCGAGATTGGAGGAGTCTAAAGGTAATTGGCGGAGGAACTACCCGGTGTACTATGGTCATACTGAACCGACACATCGAGCGGCCCCTTTGGAGAAACACCTTTTTCTTTAGCTTATGGAGGAGGCGGTGATTCTGTTGAGATTGGAGCCCCTACCTTGAGTGCAAATTTTGAAGAAGACGTAATGAGACCGCTCGAGCGAGCTAGACTCCTCGAAGAAAAAAAGGTGCGATCTTTGAGATGAAAAATGTAGTGTATAAATAAAGGAGTGAAAGGTACTACAATTGAAAGTAAAGGAAAAGAAGATTTCAGGTCGGCGATCTTGTATTGAAAAAGATAACGGGCATTCAACCCACCCATTGAAGCCAACACAGGAGGGCCCATTTCGGTCACCACGTCTTATCCGGTGGGGCGTGCCGGCTAGAATATTTGAGTGGAGAAAAATTTATGCATCCATGGAATGTAGCATACACGAAACGGTATTATCAATAAAGATCTCGGTCTATGATCCAGGATAGGATTCCAAAGAATTATCCTTTCATCCCGTACTTCGTGAGCTCTCTAAAGGAAACGGTTTTTACTCACCTCGGCTATGTGCCGAGGACACGAAAAATTGCCTCGGCTTAAGGTTGAAGGGCGAAACGTCACCTCGGTGTACATCACAAAATAAAGACTAGGTTACGCACCGAGCACAATACCAAGACTTGGTTACGCACCGAGCACAAAATAAAGACTTGCCACGCACCAAGCACAAAATCAAGACTTGGCTCGCACCAAGCACAAAATAAAGACTTGGCCACGCACCAAGCACAAAATCAAGACTTGGTTACGCACCGAGCACCAAAATCAAGACTTGGTTACGCACGAGCACCGAAATCAAGACTTGGTTACGCACGACAAGACGAGCACAAAGTAAAGACTTGGCCACGTACCAAGCACAAAATAAAGACTTCGATTCTGCCACGCACCGAGTGTAATAAAGACTCGATTCACGCACCGAACATAATACCAAGACTTGGTTACGCACTGAAACCGGATCAAAGATTTGGTTACGCACTAAGCACAAATCAAAGATTCAATGTACACACCGATCGAAAATGAAAAATTGGTTTATACACCAAGTACC
Organism: Rehmannia glutinosa; assembly: GCA_016081115.2. Lineage (NCBI taxonomy): Eukaryota > Viridiplantae > Streptophyta > Magnoliopsida > Lamiales > Orobanchaceae > Rehmannia > Rehmannia glutinosa. The sequence continues at coordinate 169,815 of JABTTQ020002268.1, read as the reverse complement.
AAAAAACAAAATAAAGAGCAGGTTCATATACCTAGTACGAGAATCAATTAAAGCATGTAAAGTCCCTTATTCGGAAGCTAGGGAACCGAGCCCCGTCTTGGGAATATAAAAGGAAAAAGAAGACAGGTGACAATCTTACAATAAGAAAAGAGCCGAGCATCTACAAAAGCTTGAAACACATACACAGGTGAGGAAAATAACAATTCATTTCTACTTCAAAAGTATTTACATAAGGAGGCGGAGCCCATTACATCTTGAGGCACGGCTAAATTACCTACCTATGGGTACATATGAAAGCATCAAGGCGAGCGGGGCGAATTTCGACGGCACCGCTAGGCGACTTCTTCCACGTCCGGAGGAGGAGAGCCCTGCGCATTAGGAGCCTCGGCAAAGTTCGGCCGAAGGGTATCGAGATCGGCCTCCCGGGAGGGCCGGATCTTCCTCAAGCCGAGCAACAAGATCGCCCGCCTTTAACTAAATCCCGAATTTCTCGGAGGGCGGGTCGCGTGGCCGCAGTTAACATGAATGCATACTCCTCGGAGTCTTTGTAAGCTTCAACGGCCTCTCTCTGAACTTCCTCGGTTGCCGACGCCAGGCGGTTTCTTGACCTCCTGCGCACATCGGCTGACGCCTCTCCATTTCCTCGGACCAGGCGTGGCGGCGTTCGGCTCGGCGACCTTAGCCTAAGCTCTTCTTCAGCCCTACGGGCCCGATCTCGCTCTGCCTCGGCCCTCGCGCAGCTTTCTCTCTCGAGTTGGCCCGAGCCGTAGCCTCATCCGCTTGAGTCTTGAGCGATTCTTGTACCCCCCCGGAGGTAGCATAGGCCTCCTGCGAGATCCCGTGCGCCTTTCCGGTCGGCATATTTTTTCTCTAGCTCGCGAGTTCCCCAACCGCATGCCATAAGAGCCCAATCATCCGCCCGAGACATTGCCATGGCATACTGAATTTGTTCTTGAAGTCGATCTCCCGCGCAAGTGCTCGATGCCTTTTTGTCCGGCACGAGCCGGACACTCATCGCGGCCCGACTGCCTCCGGTAAGACTCTCGTTTGCTCCTCTGTCGGCGTGGCACATCGAACGAATTCCACAAACCATCGAGGAGTAGTCCAATCATTCCTCGCAATATTCATCCCTCACTTGACTTGGAGGGATGAAGTGACCTTCCCTGCCGAGGTCATCCGAGAAAGTTCGCGGACCTCCCTCTTCCGGGGGTCATTCGGGATGTTCGGGTGCCGTTCGACCAACCCCTTGATCGATCGAGCTCTTCTATCACAATTCCTCCTCTTCTCCTTTGAAGAGGAGGCTGCACCCTCTCGGCACTCCATCGGCAGGGGCGTTTACCGGCCGGATATCTTCTCTCCGAGCCGCCTCCACATCCGCGGTTGATCGCCGCCACCGAGTTCACCGCGCGGCCGTGTTCCTCACGCTGCGAAGACGTGCACGCAAATCAAGCCGCGCCCTACACAAAAGCAACCTCGGTTAGAAGATTAAAAGAAAACAAAATGACATTCCAAAAGGAAAGCGTGAAAAAGACAATGTTTACCTCGAATCGGCCGCCGCACTGGCGCTCTCGGTCTGCGTTTGCCCTACGGGCGCAGGATGATCAGCCACGGGGCTAGCCGTCGCGAGGGGCGGTGTAGCTCGCTCTGTTCTCGCGCTTGCTCCCCAGAGAACGGGTCCGTACTTGTTCATTACCGGGAGGATCTGGTGAGGCTCTCTCAACCTCTACCTCCTACTCGGCCGCCTCATCCCGAGCCGCCCCCTCGGTCTCGGGGTCGGCGAGCGGAGCGAGCCTCAAGCTTGGCCGCGGCCAAATTGGCCTCGGTGGCTAGTCTCTCAATCGCCTATCTCGGCACCTCCGCTGGATATTTTCCGGCTTTGCGGATGAAGGTGGCCGACAAAGGCCCTTTTGATGCGCGTTCTCTATAAAGGTAAAAAGACAAAAGTCAATCACAAAAAGAAACGATAAATAGCAAAAAGCGGAGAAGGGAGAAAGGATATAGACTTACTATAACCAAAAACAAAATCGAAGGAGGATAAGGGCGATCTCCTTCCTTCGTCCTCCACGCGAGCTTGCCACTCACGCCGCTCACCCGAGCCATTTTTCTTTCGATCCTTCAACGATGAAGGAAGACCTTCTACTAAACTATCCGGATACCCCAATTGGGTTTGTACGTAATACCACCCGGACGGTGACCTTTTGATGAAGGAGTTGCTCGCCCAGGCGAAAAGTTCATTCATCTCTTTGAACTTAGGGCGAGGGTACTTCTCTAGGTGGAACATCACCAAGAGGCCAATAATCCTACCCCCACGTAATGGGATGCACTTGGGTTGGATGCATACCCCACTTGCAAAGCCACCGCGTGAGAAAAACCGCGGCGGGAAGCACGGTCGAATAGAAGGCTGGCGGTATGTATACCCACGCAACCCACGGGCGGGTGCTGGGGGACCTCAGTGCCATCCGGTACCCAGAAATGGATACCACTTGGAATACGATACCTTCGCTGGAGCTCTCCCATCTCCCGGATCATCAGCATGCTTGGGATATCGTTTATATCGCTCGGCGTCCACCGAGACTCAACACGAAGGCGAGGGCCTCCTCCTTGCCGGCCGTCGCCATTACGATGACCCATAGGCCCTTGTGGCCTCTCCGGCCTCGAATCACCGGAGGGTTCGTTTACCCGCTCCACGTTATCACGCTCCGGCTCCGATGGGTCCATATTTTCTTCTTCTTGCTGATACTGCCTAAAATCAACACTCGGGGATTCTTCGTCGGAACTCTCTTGTGCCAGTCCGGGCTGATACACCGTTCCCTCTCTAAAGACGGTCACTGGCGTCGGATTAAAGATAGTATACGTCCGCCCCAAGGACGTTCCACCTCGTGAAGAATCCGGAGAAGATATCTGAATAATGCTCGGGCTATGAGACGGAGATCGCCGTCTTTGGTGAGAAATAAACGAGAAGGTTCGAGAGGAGGATCTTCAATTTCAACCTCTACACTATAACTACGACTCCTACTATCCTCAAAAGAAGACATTTATAGGTAAAGGGAGAGTATTTCGAGAAAATACCTAAGATTCGAAGTCTCTGAACTTGGGAAGCCGACCCGAAATTTCTGCTCGGTTTTTGTTACTTTAGCTCAAAGGTTAATGGTTGCGAAAGTGAATAATGGGGGGAAACAAAGGTATTTATAGATGGGGTTCCTCAATTAACGAGGCGTTTATTCGAAAAGACACACCTTTTAAAGATTCAAAAGCCGTCAAACATGTCGAAAACGCCGCGTCCCCACGCCCGCCGATGAAACCGACGTACCTTTTCGGTTCCTGCGCAAGATTGGTCCAACCACAAGATGCCACGTGTCTGTCATTATGGCAACCCAATTAATGCGCCGTTTCAGGCATTAATCACTACGCGACAGATGCCAGGAAAGAACAAAACCTTTGAGAAATCCGTTTCCCCATTAAATGTTCATCATTAGCATTAAAGTTTAACTCCGACTTGAAATTCTTCTCTCGGAATCAAACTTGGGGGCCTTTGATGATACCCGAGCCGAGCTGGAAGAAATTAATCCAAGTCATCAGTCCAACACACATCCGAGTAAGCGACCTGCGAGTGACGTTAGCAATGGTGCGCGACGACACGTCACGAACTAGGCTCGCCCATTACCGAGCCCAAACCGCAACACGGCCGCCGAGCCCCGAGCCCAAATTTCGGCGGGAAACGCATGCGCGACAGATTCATAGAAGTAATCACTTGCCCATACTTAACACTTTATCGATATCAGAAACTGCCACATGTCAGAAAGTTATAAAGAGAAGTCGACAAGTGGCAAGATTTGACTGACATGCACAGTTAGAGAGGGACATGTGTTTTTCTTTAATTATTTTACTAATTAATGAATAGTTAGTGAAAAGATGACTATTGTAAACCCACTTCTTGGAAGGGGTATAAAAAGTCGATGGAGGGAAAACATAAAGAGAGAAAAAAAAAGAGAGAAAAAAGAACTGTAAGAAAGACCGACCCCAATAATCCGGCTCGGCATTATACAAAAAAGGCAGAATTAGCCAGAAATAAACACACGTTACGCACGTTTACATTTCTACGTGTCAAACCTTTTACATATTTTTGCTTGTTGACCAAAACGCACGTCAATAGTAGTTTTCACTCTCTATCATCTCTCTCTCACTTAACACTCTCTCGAATCTTCTTGGGGTTATTTTCTCTGTGAAATCCGATCTCTCATCGGAGTTTCTATGAAATATTGAGTGTTTTGACGTCCTTGAGTGTTTCTTCTTCTCTAGTTCACTTCCTTTGTGGACGAACTGGTTGGGGTCAAAACTAGGGTTTATGGGAAGAACTAGGGTTTGGTGATTCGGGCCTTTCCTCGGGTCTCTGGTCCGATTCTATCTTTGTGGTTCTGTGGATTTCTCTGGTGACTTACCGTGGTGGTTCTTTGGGAAAACTGGTCCTGAGCCGAAATATATTCTATATTTTGATTTTAGGGTTTTATCCCTCATATTACTTTGTGTTATATTTTTTTCTTGTATTATTTGATTTAGTTGTAATAATTACTTTGCACTTTGAGTCTAGAGTGCTATTTTGTATTAATAGGCTTATTGAGTCTGAAATTTGTTATTCGGTACCCCGTATATCGATCTATTAAGGCAGATAGATACCCAACAGTGGTATCAGAGCAGCTATCTGCCTCGTGGTGGGTTGGTACTTCTGGTTCTTGAGCTTCTTGGTGATCTATTGGCTCCCTGGTGTACTTGGTTGTGGTGAGAACCCAGGACAGGCTCCTGGTTGTACGATTCTTTATTCCCCATTTCCTCTTATTTATTTTCTGTTAGTACTTAGTTTAGGGAAATCCTAAGCATAAGCCTCTTGACCTTGTGCCTTGAGTGCAGGTCCTTTGTGGTCCTGTGTTCTTTTTCTTGATTACCTTACTTTGTGCGGGACTCGTTTGTCCATTGTTTGCCTCTTTTTTTTTGTCATTGGACTCTGTGTGGTCCAACTACTTGTTGCTTCTGCTGTTCTATTTGATAATTGTGATACCTCACTTTGTGCTGTATTCTTGAAATATCATTTGTGGCTTTATCTGTGAATATGGTTGGTGCATCTGGTTATCATATGGAACCCTTTAATGGGAAAAGTGATTTTTCTATTTGGCAACAAAAAATGAAAGGGATTTTAATTCAGCAGAAATGTTTCAAAGCTATCGATAAAAAGTATTCTGATAGACATACTGCTGAAATAAAATCTGAACTTGATGAATTTGCCTACTCATCCATTATCCTTAATCTCTCTGATGTTGTTTTGAGAAAAGTTGGCAAATTAACTTCTGCCAAGGCTCTTTGGGATAAATTGCAAGAACTTTACACTGAAACTTCCCTACCCTCAAAACTCTTTTAATTGGAAAAGTTTTTTTAGATTCAAACTTGATTTGACTAAGGATATGGATGAGAACCTTGATGTTTTTACCAAATTGATACAAGATATGAAACTCACTGGTGATAAAAACATTGATGATTATACCCATATTGTGTTGCTAAATGCCATCCCTGATTCATATGTTGATGTGAAATCTGCCATTAAAATGGTAGAGACTCTATTACCCTTGATACTATGATTAATAGCCTTAGGAGTAAGGAATTAGATCTGAAAATATCTAAGGGGAATGAACAGGGGTCAGGGAAGGTTATGCATGTCAGGGGTAGACCTCAGAACAGGAAAAATGGGAATAACAATAATAGAAATTCTTTTAGAAAGAGAAGTAAAAATCAGAGGGAGGTCTAGTTCTAGACCTAGGAACAATAGGATGTGTTATAACTGTGGTGAACATGGCCATTGCATAAAAGAATGTACAAAACCCAGGAATAACAAGAACAACAATCAAAACAACAATCAGAATAACAAGAACCAAACCAATGATTCTAAGAACTTGACAATTGGCAATGATCATATGGGTGATGTGTTTATGGTGCATGAGTTGCATGATTCTGTGATTCTGTACCTTCAAATTCTTTTAGTGAAAATGATTGGCTTATTGATTCTGCTTGTACATTTCACATGACACCATTCAAACTGTTATTTGCCTCATATGCTTCTGTGCAAAATGGATATGTTTCCATGGCTAATGATAAGAAATGTCAAGTGATTGGTGTTGGTACTGTGTGTTTGAAACTTGATTCTGGTTTTGTTTTGATTTTGAATGATGTAAGGCATGTTCCTGATCTGTCTAACAACTTGATCTCATGTGCTATGCTTGAGCATGATGTGCATGAGGGAATATGGGGTAAGGGTATGATGAAAATCATGAAAGGTTCCCTTGTTATTGCTAAAGCTGAAAATAAAGGAATTTGTATGTTTGCAATGCTGAGTCTGTTCCTTGCATGCAAAATTTTGTGAACAATGTGAACTCTATGACCAATGTGAACTCTGTGAATGACAAAACTGAATTTTGGCATAAAAGGTTTGGTCATATAAGTTCTAAAGGTCTTGAATTGTTGCATAAAGAAGGATGTTTTGGAAATGATAAACTTACTTGTGTTCCATTCTGTGACTCATGCATTTATGGTAAACAACAAAGAGTCAGATTCCCTACTTCCCCTTATCCAAAACAATCTTCCTGCTCTGATATTCTTGAATACTTACATGTTGATGTTTGGGGACCTGCCAGTGTGACCACCCATGTTGGGAATAGGTATTTTCTATCTGTGATTGATGATTTTGCAAGAAAAGTGTTTGTATTTCTTTTGAAAAACAAGTCTGATGTTTTTGAAAAACTTCAAATTTGGAAAACCTTGATAGAAAATTCACTATAACATAAATGACATTAGGTAACACAAATTTTGTAGCACTTTTTACATAAGGTACATATGTAACACGTGTTTGTAACACTTTTTACATTACAATATTTATGTAACACTTTTGTAGCACTCTATCAATATGTAACACTTATATATAACACTTTTATATAAGTAACACTTTTTAAGTATCACTTTTTTTTGTTATTTCTTTTGTAACGCAAATAGGTAACACTTTTATCAAATACGTAACGCTTATATGTAACACTTTTATATAAGTAACACTTTTTGAGTATCACTTTTTGTTGTTATTTCTTTTGTAACGCAAATAGGTATCACTTTATTTAAGAAGCACTCTTGACAACACTATATTTTATTGATTGTAATACTTTTTAAGCTATATTTTAGTAACACAAAATTATATAACTATCATTAAATCATGTCAAAGATTTATTTAATTAATTGATGTCACGAAACCTAAAAATTGTAGACATCATGAACTCTATTTTTTTAATTGAATTTTTATTTTCTTTTTACAAAGTATTTTACTTTTGCTTTTATTTTTTAATTTTAAACGAAGGTAATTAATTCCGTCTTAATACCGGCGGAAAATGCGCATGTAAATATTTTATTATTAATATTTATTTATTTTTTAATTTTTACTAACGGAGACCAATTTCATCGTAACCTTTTTTTTTATTTTACTTTTTTAAACAAAAATTTCAAATGAAAATTGATGTTGTCGGTAATTACTTAGGAATTTTTTTCCGCCTTAATTATTTTTTCGTTATTTTCTTTATTATTTAATTTTTCTCTTTGTTAGGACTTTTTTAATCATTCGGTAAATTAATTTTATATTTTTATATATTTTTTATTTTTACCTATTGAATATTTATCAATCGATAAATTTATTTTATATATTTTTGATATTTTTAATTTGTTGTGTCCTTTAATATATAATATAATATGATTTTCAAACTATATACTATATAATATAAAAGTTGATATATACAAAGTGTATAATATAATTTAAATACATATATTATAAAATATAATCTTTATTATATATACATATAATATATATATATATATATATATATATATATATATATGTGTGTGTGTGTGTGTGTGTGTGTTTGTGTGTTTGTGTGTATATATAAAACAAATCGAAAGTTGTAATAAGAATCAACTTAGCTTAGTGGCAAATTGCCACTTCCATACATAACAAAGGTTGTGGGTTCGAATCTACTTGGTGGTAAAAATAGTATTTCTACGAAGTGTTACATAAGATTCATATCTAACACTTTAGAAGTATTTTTTAAAGTGTTACAAATATAAAAGTGTTACAAAAAGTGTTACATAAGATTCATATATAACACTTTAGAAATATTGCTTCAAAGTGTTACCAATAGAAAACTTAATGTAACACTTAGAAAAAGTGTTACTAAAAGCTAATAAAAGTGATACCTTAGACTATAGGTAGCACGGCAACCGCAACACCATAAAAAGTGCTACCTATTGTCTATAGTAACATTTTATAGTCATTAGGTAACATTTTTTTGAGTGTTACCTAATATCATTTATGTTATAGTGAAATCGGTTGGGAAAAAGATTAAGTATTTGAGAACGATAATGGGAAAAAGATTAAGTATTTGATAGAAACTCATGGATCAACTTTGTGTTGATTCGAGGTATTAAGGCACAAGTATGTGCCTTACACCCCTCAAAGAAAATGGGGTTCTTTGAGAGGATGAATAGAACTCTTTTGAAGAGGGTGAGAAGTATGCTAAGTACATCCGGACTTTCCAAAAAGTTCTGGGTGAATAATACCCTGAACAATTTTGGTCTGGCAAACCAGTGGAGTTTTCAAATTTAAAATTTATTGGTTGTTCAGCCTTTGTCCACCAAAAGGTTGACAAAATTGATCTAAGATCTTTAAAATGTGTTTTTTTTGGGATACCCTGATGGGGTTAAAGTGCAGTTATGGTCTAAATATGAAAACGGTTTTAAAGTGTTAATAAGCGGGGATGTGTTTTTAATGAAAATGAGTTTCCTGCCTTGAAGTTTCTAAAATTGTTTAAAGAAACTCAAAACCCCACTACTCCTAATAAGGTGGAGCTTTCTAATGTGCCTTTTGTTCCTGTGAATGATAATCCTGATATGATTGATGTTGAGCATGATAATGTGAATGACAATGATGTGCACAATGATATTGAGGATGACAATGTTGATTTGAATGATAATGTGCATGATGAATTTCCCCTAGTTGACATTGATTTGAATAATGAGCATGCTGAAAATGATAATTTGAATGACTATATCTTTGACTAAGGATAGAACGAGAAGGAACATCGAAATTCCAAACAAGTTTGCTGATTTTCACTTAACTTCTTATGTGTTCTCTGTATTTGAATTAATTGAAAATTCTGAGCCTAAACCCTATCTTGATGCTGTGAACTCTGTGAAATGGCTAAGTGCTATGCAAGATGAGATGACTTCTTTGTATGTTAATAACACATGGGAACTTGTCCCAAAACCTGTTAACTGCTCTGTGGTTGATTGTAAATGGTTGTTTAAAATTAAACATGAAAATGAAGGTGTTAGATACAAAGCTAGATTAGTTGCAAAAGGTTTTACTTAGAAAGAATGCATTGATTACACTGAGATTTTTGCACTTGTTGTGAAGTTGTTACTGTGAGAATTATGCTAGCTTTAGTGGCTCAGTTTGACTAGGAACTAAAGCAACTTGATGTTAAAACTGCTTTTTTACATGGTGATTTGGAAGAACAAATTTTCATGAAACAACCTGAGGGTTTTGAAGATAAAACCAAACCTAACCATGTGTGTTTACTGGAAAAGTCTTTGTATGGATTAAAGCAATCACCTAGACAGTGGAATAAAAAATTTGACTAATGCATGCTTGATTTGAAATTATGTAGAAGCCAATTAGATCATTGTTTGTATTTCAAACTTGATGCTAAGTCTCATGTTTTCTTGCTGATTTATGTTGATGATATGCTTTTGACTGCCCATGCATTAAGGCTATTGACTATGTGAGAAATCGTTTAAGTGTTAAATTTGACATGAAATTTGACTGGCCCATGCATTAAGGACATTCACAAATTTGACATGAAATTGTTTAAGTGCTAAATTTATCTTCATCAATCTTCATATGTTGAGAAAGTTTTACACAAATTCTCTATGAGTAATGCAAAATCTGTGAATGTCCCACTTGTTTCTCACTTTGTTCTAAGTAAAGATCAGTCCCCTAAAACTGATCTTGAAATCTCTTCTATGCAAAACATTCCATATGCAAATGCCATTGGATCTGTTATGTACTTAATGGTCAACACTAGACCAGATATTGCCTATGTTGTTTCTTGCTTTAGTAGATTTATGTCTAATCCTGGTTTGGTGCATTGGAATGTTTTGAAGTGGTTATTGAGATATCTTAGACATTCAACTGATTATTGCCTCAAATTTTCTAAATGTGAAAATGGTGTTGTTTTAAAACGATATGTGGACTCCAACTATGAAAATGATAAAGATAACAAAAAATCAACAACTTCCTATGTTTTTACTTTGTGTGATTCTTGTATCAGTTGGAAATCCCAGTTACAACATATTGTGGCTCTGTCTACTACAAAATTAGAATATGTGGTTGTAATTGAAGCTTTAAAAGAAGCCTTATGGCTAAAAGGACTTGTTTCTGAAATTGGTATTTTACAACAAAAGGTTGTTGTATTTTCTAACTCTCAATCTGGTATTCAGCTTTGTAAGAATCCAGTTTTTCATGACAGAACAAAACATATAGATGTTAGGTTTCATTTTATAAGGGATATTGTTTCTAAAGGTCTTATCTGTCTTGAAAAGTGGAATCTGAATACAATCCTGCTGATATGGGTACTAAGTGTCTACCCTTATCAAAGTTTAAAACTTGTTTAAAAATTCTCAATTTTGACACTGTCGACTAGGATATCCCTTTGGTGATTACCCTGTGCATGCAGGCATACTGTGTGTTTGCTTGTGAGTCCAAAACCAGTTGGACTAAAACTTGCTTATGCTTATTTGAGTCTGACGCTTAAAACCAGCTTACTTAAGTGTTTACTGGTACTATAATGAGCTCAGTGCTTATTATAGTAAAGTCCTACTTGGCTGTGTGCTAGTAGGCACTCCGGCGGTGATGATGACCAATTTAAATTTTCCCAGGTTTGTCTAATGAAATCTACTGAGCCAAATGTGGAGATTGTTGAGTAATTGGCCCATTAGCTTTTAAGAATTTGGCCCAAATGCAGCCCAATGCCTCCAAGCCCAGTTATTACATCCATTGAGTTACCTGGGTCATGGGTTCAGGTTGTTGTACACGTTTAATAGTCCGCGGACCCTCTTGTGTGATCTGAGCCATTGATTATTGCCTCTTGATCTTGGCTATTTATCCTGACTATAAAATGGGCTCCTCAGAACCCTAATCCTCATTCTGTAGTTTTCACTCTCTCTCATCTCTCTCTCACTCTACACTTTCTTGAATCTTCTTGGGGTTATCTTCTTTGTGAAATCCGATCTCTAATTGGAGTTTCTGTGAAATCTTGAGTGTTTTGACATCCTTGAGTGTTTCTTCTTCTCTAGTTCACTTCCTTTGTGGACGAACTGGTTGGGGTCAAAACTAGGGTTTCTGGGAAGAACTAGGGTTTGGTTATTTGGGCCTTTTCTCAGGTTTCTGGGTGTGGATCTGAGTATTCTATGAGGTTTAGGGCAAGGCTTTGTGGTCCGATTCTATCTTTGTGGTTCTGTGGATTTCTCTGGTGACTTCTTTGTGGTGGTTCTTCTTGAAAATCGGACCTCGGCCAAATCTATTATATATTTCGATTTTAGGGTTTTATCCCTCATATTACTTTGTGTTATATTTCTTTTATTGTATTCTTTGATTCAGTTATAATTTTACTTTGCACTTTGAGTCTAGAGTACGGTTCTGTATTAATAGGCTTATTGAGTTTGTAATTTATTATTCGGTACTCCGTGTATCGATCTATTGAGGCAAATAGATACCTAACAGACTATTTTCCCACACAAATTATTGACATGTGATTAAAATTTATCATACTAAATTTCAAGAATAAATTGAGAGTTTTTACATGACATGGGATAACAACTCAGAAAATACGTGTCAAGCATGCATATGGTTAGAATATATAGGAGATAGGGATGACAATGGGTCTGGACAAACCAAATGGACCTCATTTGGGTAAGGTATGGTTAAATAAAAGGGTGTGCATTGGGTGGAAAGTGGGTAATGAATATTAGACTCGAAAGGGTCGGTTGGGTAACGGGTCCAATAGGACCAAGCCAGACCCAACCCGATATAACTAGCTTATATATCGAGTGTATATATTATTGTTTAAGAGCTCTTAATTTATGTCTTGGTGGTGTTTATTTCAAACTTAAAAAGAATCTACAAAATTGTATAAATATCACATTTCACACAATTTTTTATAAGCACTATATGAGAAAATCATTCAAATTTGGTCAAATATATGAAATTGGCAGGTCAAATGGGTCTTAATCGCTAGACCGGGTAAGGGTCAGGGCTAGTATGGGTCTACGGTGAGGGAGTCCAGGCGGGTCGAGGTCTTATATGTGTTTTCTTAATAGGTCGGTTCTCATGTCTGGGTGGACCCGGTCCAAAATTGACCAATAGACATCCTTTATAAAAAATGAGGCAGTACCATTTTAGAATAGAAGGTTTGACATGATTTTAGGATAAATTACAAAAATTATACTTGAGATTTAAGGGGAGGTTACAAATACGCCCTTAAGATGTTACAAAGACCACTCATGGGCGAAATTAAGTGGAGGCCTCCTGGGCCTCCGAAGCAGCCCAAATTTTTTATCCTATTATTTTTTAAGAGGGAAAAAAATATATATGTTGATTTAAAGGAGAAAAAATAATTGGACTAGGGGTAATGCATACTCTTGACTACGCCATTGCACGAACTTAAGATTTGAGTTTACATAACAAATACCTCAAAGTAATTTGTGAAATAAAAATAAATGTTGCAGAAGTATTTGTACTTTTGAAAAATAACTAGTTTTTTATTTTTAGTTAGACTGAACCTTAATGGTATCTTTTATAATTAACCCATGATTTTACATAAAAACAGTGGTATTGACTATTGATGATCGGATGGGACCATGGGAGGCAAAATTTTAACCTTGGGGGTTGATATTGGATTTTTCGTTTTTATTTTTCATTTTTAAGACGACGCCCTCAAGATAACTCTAAAATCAATATGAGAAATTATTGGGATTCGGTCCAAAGATCCCGCCTACAATAGACTTTAAAAGAGGCGCGAGGTGCGGTCCACGATTCGAACTCGTGAGCACTGGATTGCATAGTTAAAAGATAGCTTAAAGGATTTGATTTGGGCTACCTATACCAACAGATGCATCTTCTTTTTTGGTGCCCATTGTTAAAATATAGTATTATAATATTTAGTTTGATTATTTAAGTGTAATCCTTTTATGTTTTGGATTTTAGTCCTTTTAGAGTTAGGTTTTCTATTTGCCTATATAAGGCTCTTCTTTGTTTATTTTGTAATTAACTTTTGATTTTGCATAATAAGAATACAAGTATTTTATGACTTCTTTGATTTCAACATGGTATCAGAGCCATGTTTCAACCTTAACCACAACTTTCACGGATCGGGCTTGCGCCACGATCTTTTTTTTAAGGGCGAAGTGTTTGTAGGAGGACATGAAGGTGGAGGATTTAGTCTTTGGCAAATCTGTAATGTGTTTTGATGGTTTGGCAATGAATAGTAGCTTATCAAATTTGGTTCGTTTTTGTTAGTTTTTTTGTTCATATTTGGTTTGATTTTGCTAGCTTTCTGGTTCAGATTTGGTTCGCTTTTGCTAACCTTTTGGTTCAGATTTGATTCTTTTATTGTAGCTTTTTGGTTCAGACTTGGTTTGTTTCCGCTAGCTTTTTTGGTTCAGATTTAGCTTTACGTTAGCTTTTTTTCTTTTATGTTAAAATATAGTATTATATATTTAGTTTCCTTATTTAAGTGTAATCCTTTTATGTTTAGGATTTTTATCCTTTTAGGGTTACGTTTTCTATTTGTCTATATAAAGCTCTCCTTTGTTTATTTTGTAATTAACATTTGATTTTGCATAATAAGAATATAAGTATTTTATGGCTTTTTTGATTTCAACATGGTATCAAGAGCCAGCTTTCAACCTTAACCACAGCTTTTGTGGATCGAGCCAGCGCCATGATCTTTTTAGGGCGAAGTGTTTGTAGGAGGACATGAAGGTGGACGATTTAATATTTGGCAAATCTGTAACATGTTTTTGATGGTTTAGCAATGGATAGTAGCTGAGCAGATTTGGCTCGTTTTTGTTAGTTTCTTATTTCATATTTGGTTTTATTTTGCTAGCTTTTTGGTTCAGATTTGGTTCTCTTTTGCTAGCCTTTTTGTTTAGATTTGATTCGTTTCTGGTAGCTTTTTGGTTTAGACTTAGTTTGTTTCCACTAGCTTTTTTGGTTCATATTTGACTCGTTTTCGTTAGCTTTTTTGGTTCAGATTTGATTCGTATCCGCTGGCTTTCTGGTTTAAATTTGGTTTGTTTCCGTTGGCTTTCTGTTTTAGATTTAATTCATTTTCGCTAGCTTTTTGGTTTTGATTTGGTTCGTTTTGATTTAGATTTTTTTTAGGCATGATTCAGGTTTGATTTGTTTTCGCGAGTTTTTTTGTTCAGGTTTGGTTGGTTTACTTAAGTGAATTTGATATGGTTTGTGGAGAAAAATTTGGTTGATCATCATATGGTTGGTTTAGTTGGGTAAATTTAATATGGTTTGTAGAGCAAGATTTGGTTGATTATATTGTGGTTGTTTTTTTTGATGATTTGATATATATTCAAGACTTGAAGATGCATAGGTTTTGGGAGGATGACTAACCATGATTTGTGGTCGAAGAGATGGTTCTGTTTTGTTTATTTCATCGTCATGCAGATTGTTGATATGTTTACTGGGGCACATTCCAATTTACGTTTTGTTTTTGTTTAACAAACTCTCGATGCTTGTTGCGGTTGCATCGTGAGTTTGAGGGGGAGTGTTAAAATATAGTATTATAATATTTAATTTCCTTATTTAAGTGTAATCCTTTTATGTTTAGGATTTTATTCCTTTTAGGGTTAGGTTTTCTATTTGTCTATATAAGGCTCTCATTTATTTATTTTGTAATTAAATTTTGATTTTGCATAATAAGAATATAAGTATTTAATGGCTTCTTTGATTTCAACACCCATTACATAGAAACTATGAGGTTAAGCGTGCTTGGCCTGGAGTAGACATGGGATGGGTGACCCCCTGGGGAGTTTTCCAGGGTACGCGTGAGTGAGGACAATGCGCGCTAGAAAAGACTCGTATTGGTTTGTGGGGATAGTTGTCAATCCCGGAAAGCGCTTGAGGTCCAACAGAAATTGATCCTCATCTACTATTTCCAATATGAAAAAAATAGAAAAAAGTAAATTAAATTCAACTTAAGTGGAGAGTAAAAATTGAAGCACTTACATGGAAAGAGTCTCCAATCATGACAATGAATGAATTCATTGAGGGCTCAACAAATATCCATTGTCCATCTTTTGTCATCACTTCTAATCCTTTCACCTCATTGCCATATGTCAAGATCAATGATAATTGATCAGTTATTTAGTTATTTTGTAAAGGGCATTTTAGTCTTTTAACTATATAGTTGGTTAGTTAGTTAAAATAGTGTTTATATATAATGTAATAAATGTATTAATCAAGATTATCAAGTTATAATCTTCTTCTTCGATTGTACAAACCAATTTAGTTTTAATGGAAAGTTCTCCATTCCATTCTTTCAATTGATGCATTTCAACATGGTATTAGTATAGAATTGCTATATCTGATGTCAATTGTTTCTTCAAATTCTCTGATTCTCGATCAATTTCTTGGGAATTCTTCTCGATTTCCGATTACTCTATTTTTCTCCTTGCTATCTTGGAGCTGCTTCCATGGCCACTGGTCCAACGGAAGATTTTTCTTCACCCTATTTCTTACACCCAAGTGATAATCCAGGTGCCGTGATAGATTACGAACCTTTCACCGGAGAAAATTACACATCATGGGGTCGAGTCGTATCCATGGCGCTCAATGTAAAGAACAAAAACAGTTTCATTGATTCTTTTGCCACTCCCCGCGACTTCTCCACTGGTACTTAATTCTATTTCGAAGGATATATGGCATAGTTTGTTGTATTTTAATATCGCGCAAGAAGTATGGGATGAGTTGAAGATTAGGTATGTTAGAAGTGATAGTCCGAGGGTTTTTCATCTTGAAAAATCCCTAAGCTCCATATCTCAGGGAAATAATTCAATTACTACATACTATAATTAGTTCAAAGGACTTTGGGACGAGTATATTAGTTTTAGGCCAATCACCAAGTGTTCTTGTGGTTTGTGTTTATGTAATATTGCAAACTCCATGACTGCAACTCAACAATCTGATAGTGTTATTAAGTTTTTTGTTGGTCTACATGATTCTTATTCCCAAATCCGCACTCAATTGCTTTTCCCTCTCCCTTCCTTAGCCAAAGTATACTCTCTTTTGCTTCAAGAAGAAGCAGAAAAAAGCCTCTCTAATTCAACTGATGTTCCTTCTATGGATTCTATGGCTATGTTAGCCAGACAATCTCAGAATTCTAGGATGAATTACTCTAAGGATAAAAAGAAACCAAAATGCACACATTGTGGTTTTTCTGGGCACACTATTGATAAGTGTTTTCAGTTGATTGGTTATCCACCCGGTTGGAAGGGTCCTAAAGGTCCAAGAAATGCAAGAGAAAACACTACAGTTAATGTTTTTGCTTCCACTCATCTTGAGGATGATTCAGTGAAGGATGAGCCTCTTGATCATCCATTCTTCTCACAAGAAATGTTTCAGCAATTACTAGCATATGCAAAGGATCACAAAGCTAACAAAATGAGTACAGATCATGTTGCAGCTGCAGTCACTTCTGTATCAGGTATCACACAATGTTTTTCTGTTATTAAGACCTCTAATAAATGGATTCTTGATACAGGTGCTACAGATCACATGGTTTGTGACATATCTCTTTTTCATAAATATCCTAAACATGCTTCAGTTTCAATTCACCTACCTAATGGTGAAATTATCACAGCCACTCATATTGGTTAAGTTAGATTGTCTAACACTTTAACTTTACAACATGTTCTATGATTCCTTCATTTACTTTCAACCTTATATTTGTTTCTAAGCTAACCAAGAATTCAGACTATACTTTGCATTTCCTAACCTCACATTGCATTTTGCAGGAAATGAAAAGTTTGAAAGTGATTGGTTTTGCTGAAGAAAAAGTTGGTTTGTATCACTTCTCCATTCCATTTGTGGTTGCTTCTACTACTATTTTAGATCCTACTCTATGGCATCTTAGACTTGGACATGCCTCTGTAAAGAGTTTAGGTTTACTTTCTCATGTTAATGTTGGACATAAGACTTTTCACAATTTGTGATATCCGTCATTTAGCCAAACAAAAGAACCTTACTTTTCCTAAAAGCACTTCTGTTTCCCTTAATAAATTTGATCTAATACATTGTGATGTTTGGGGCCCCTTTTTTGTTCCTTCTCATAATGGTTATAAATATTTTCTTACTGTTGTAGATGATTTTTCTAGATGTACATGGATTTTTTTGCTAAAACAAAAGTCTGACACTAGAAAGCTACCTACAAGCTTTTCATAACTTGGTTCAAACTCAGTTCAACTTGAAAATCAAAGCCATTATGACTGATAATGGCACTGAATTTTTCTTGAAAGATTTTTACTCTTCTAATGGCATAATCCATCAAACAAGTTGTGTTGATACTCCACAACAAAATGGATTGGTTGAAAGAAAACATCAATATTTGCTAAATGTTGCAAGGGCTTTAATGTTTCAGTCTTGTCTCCCTTTAAATTTTGGGATGAATGTGTACTTGCTGCAGCACATATCATAAATAGAATTCCTACTCCCATTCTTAATAATGTCAGTCCCTTTGAAAAATTACATGATAAAGCCCCTGACTATAGCTATTTCAAAGTTTTTGGTTGCTTAGCTTATGCTTCTACTTTGCCCAAACAGAGACACAAACTGCAGCCTAGAGCAACAAAATGTGTCTTTATTGGTTACCCTTTTGGAACAAAGGGTTACAAACTCTATGATTTTGTAAACAATAAAATTTTTATTTCTAGAGATGTTACCTTTTGTGAAAATGTTTTTCCTTTGAGCAATGATAAAATTCAGCAATTCAACTCTATGTTCCTGATGTCTCTACAGATTATATGTCTAATTCTGTAACTCATATTCCCACTCATAATGCTGGCCCTGAAACAAATGAGCTAGTACTTGATACAACAGCTACACATGAGTTAAACAATGATACAGTACACAATATATACAAATTCATCCTCAAATACATGAACCAACAGAGCCAACAACTGATAAAAATCAAAATCAGATTAGAAGATCTTCTAGACAAAGAGCTAGTCCTTCTTATGTTCAAGTGTATGATTGTAATCTTCCATCCTCTATAAACAGTCAATCATCCACTCAAATGGTCTTTTCTGGTAAGCAGTATCCTATCTGCAATTATTTGTCTTGTGTCAATCTCTCTGCAAGTCATAAATTATTTACTGCGAGCATTTCTCAAATTGTAGAACCAAAGACTTATAACCAAGCTAGTAAATCTCCAGAATGGATTAAAGCAATGCAAGCTGAAATCAATGCTTTAGAAAAGAATAACACATGGATATTAACTGAGTTGCCTCCTAATCATAACTGTATAAGATGCAAATGTAAAGTGAAATACAAGTTCAATGGTTCTATAGAAAGATACAAAGCTAGGCTAGTAGCTAAAGGCTACACACAAGAAGAAGGGTTAGATTACTTTGACACTTTTTCACCTGTCACTAAAATCACAACTATTAGATTAGTTTTGGCTTTAGCTGCTGCTCATAATTGGCACCTTCACCAATTAGATGTAAATAATGCATTTGTTCATGGAGATTTACATGAAGAAATATATATATGAAACTACCTCCAGGTTATTGTTCTCCTAATGACAAAAGAGTGTGCAAACTTACTAAAAGTCTTTATGGTTTAAAACAAGCTTCAAGGCAATGGTTTCAGAAACTTACTTCTTGTCTTATTGCTTATGGTTTTCATCAATCAAAATCTGATTACTCTTTCTTTATTAAATCTAGCTCTGCTTCTATAACTGTGTTGTGTGTTTATGTTGATGATATCATTCTAGCTGGGAATGATTTGTTAGAAATTCAGTCCCTCAAAGCTCATTTAGATGCCACATTCACTATTAAAGATGTTGGTACTCTAAAATACATTCTTGGCATTGAAGTTGCTATATCAGAAAAAGGGATAAGTCTTTGTCAAAGAAAATATGCCTTAGATATCTTAATGTAAGGGTTATCTAGGTTGTAAGCCTATTTCAACTCCCATGGATTCCAAGGCAGATGTCACCATACCAAAAGCTTCACAACCTCTAGTTGATCCATCGCTATACAGAAGAATAGTAGGAAGACTGTTGTACCTCACAATCACCAGGCCTGAACTTTCCTACAACATTCAGTACCTCAGTTAATTCATGTCTCAGCCCACAGACTATCATCTTTTAACTGCACACAGAGTCCTAAGGTTTATTAAAGATAATCCTGGAAAAGGTCTTCTTTATCCCTCTACATCCTCTCTACATCTTCAAGCATACAAATGATCTTTATTTGGGCCAAATGTCCAGATATCTGAGGAGAAGCATAAGTGGTTATGCTATATATTTAGGTGAAGCTTTAATATCCTGGAAAGCCAAGAAACAACCTACCATCAGTAGATCCTCCACAGAAGCAGAATACGGAGCTATAACAATTACAACTTGTGAACTTCAATGGATAAGCTACTTACTTCAAGATGTAAACATCCAACAGACATAACCAGCTGCCATTTATACTGACAGCAAGTCAGCCTGTTGCATATCCCAGAACCCATGCCACCATGAGCGTACCAAACATATTCAAATTGACGCCACTTTGTAAGGGAAAAGATCCAACAAGGCCTAATCAAAGTACTTCACATTCCTTCTTCAAAACAAGTTGCAGATATTTTTACAAAGGCTCTACCTCCTACTTTGTTTCATCACTTCACATCCAAGTTGGGCATGATTGATATTCATGCTCCACTTGAGGGGGTGTCAAGATCAATGATAATTGATAAGTTATTTAGTTATTTTGTAAAGGGCATTTTAGTCTTTTAACTATATAGTTGGTTAGTTAGTTAAAATAGTGTTTATATATAATGTAACAGTGTATTAGTCAAGATTATCAAGTTGTAATCTTCTTCTTCGATTGTACAAACCAATTCAGTTTTAATGGAAAGTTCTCCATTCAATTATTTCAATTGATGCATTTCAACACCATACAATATGGTCACAATGCTCTTATCTGTGTGGGGTTTCAGTCCAATCTCAGTTTCATTGCTTTTAGGCGCATCATACTTCTGAACTCTTACAAGGTATCTGGTGGAATTCATATGCTCATCCATGTATTTTTCCAGTCCAAGGCTCTCCAAAACCATCATCCTTACAGTCTTGTCCAATTCCGACAATTGCTCGGAGAATGATTCTACACTCTTGCTGGGAAGAAGATTATTATAAACAAAAATGGTAATCTTAAAAAACTATCCACGAGATTTGGGAAATGTGTATGTAAAAACTTCTGATTTTAAAATAAGTGATTTATTGTAATAAAAGTTTAAGACAATTTGACAATCTTTATAGCGTTCGCAAATAGAAATTGAAAACTCATTAAATTAATAGGGTGTTTTTGGTGATTAAGTTCTAAAGCATAACTAAAAATCTAAAACATATATCTCCCTCTAGTTTTTAGTAGTGTTGTAAAAATCGGCCTAGGCGGCCGCCTAGGCGCCGACAAGGCGCTGGCGCCCCTAGGCCAGTCCGATTTTCCTAAAATCGGCCAAAAAAATTGGTCCGGGCAAAAATTGGCCTAGGCGGCCAAAAAAATCGGCAAAAACGGGGAAAAAAAGGCCTAGGCGGTCTAGTCGGAATAAATCGGTCAAAAATCGGCAAAAATCGACCAAAATTAAAAAAAATGAAAAAAAAAAGAAGAAAAACTTAGTATTTCTAGGCGCCCAGCTGCCACCCGACTGGCGCCTAGCGATTTCTGCAACCTTGGTTTTTAGATGCTAAATTATACAGACATTTGAAAAAAGCAAATTTAGTCAAAAGCCGACAATTCTTTAACGTTTGCAAACACTTCTATTTTTAGATTTTTTATTACATGAAGCTCAATGATAAACATAAATTAACATTTACAAACACTAAAAAGTGATTATTTTTTCTGCCTAGAAGTTAAGAATAACTTTTTAGTGTCTACAAACACTCTCATTGTCTTATTGAACGCACGTAATACCTGAAAGATGGATTGCCTTGGGACCACATGAGATTGGTGAAGCTTTCGATCTTTCCAAGGGAAAGGACGTCGTCGATCCCCAGGCTTTCGTAGAGTGGAATCATCGGAACTTGTCCAATGTAGCCATGATAGGGCTTTTGGTTACTATTACGTAACTTGTTCTCGCAAAGGAGATCAAAAAATTGTTGTAATCCATCAATCATTGATTTCCGGAGATTAAGAGGCATTTCTCGAATATGGCCTCAAAACAAGCTGACGGCGTGCGTTTTGGTCAACAAGCGAAAATATGTAAAAGGTTTAACACGTGGAAATGAAAACGTCGTGACGTATGTTTATTTACGGCTAATTATGCCTTTTTTATGTTTTGCTTGAGTTTTAATATTGGGGTCGGTCTTTCTTATGATTTGTTACAATTGCCTCCCTTTATTTTTCTACTTTTCGGACTCTTTATACCCCTTTGAGTAAGTGGGTTTACAATAGTCATCTTTGCACTAACTATTCATTAATTAATAAAATAGTTAAAAAACGACACATGTCCCTCTATAGTTGTGCATGACGACCAAAGCTTGCCACTTGTCGACTTCTCTTCATAATTCTCGACATGTGGCGCTTTTAAATACCAATAAAGTGTTAAGTATGGGCATGTGTTTATTTTTACGAAAGGCGCGCGTGCGTTTCATCTTGAAATTTGGGCTCGGGGCTCGATTAGCCGTGTTGCGGTTGGGCTCGGAGCCGTTGGGCTCGATAGCGGCGAGCCTAATTCATGACGTGTTGTCGCACATCATTGTTGACGCTACCCGCAGTCGCTTATTCGGATATGTGTCGGGGCGATGACGTGGATTAATTTTTCACAAATGGCTCGGGTATCATCAAAGGCCCCAAGTTTGATTCCGAGAGAAGAATTTCTCAAGTCGGAGTTAAACTTTAATGCTAATGATGAACAATTAATGGGGAAACGGATTTCTCAAAGGTTTTGTTCTTTCCTGGCACTGTCGCGTAGCAATTAATGTTTGAAACGGCGCATTAATCAGTTGCCATAATGACAGATACGTGGCGTCTTGTGGTCGGACCAATCTTGCGCAGAACCGAAAAAGGTACGTCGATTCACCATCGGCGGGCGTGGGGGACGCGGCGTTTTTGACATGTTTGACGCTTTTAAGCTTTTAAAAGGCGTGTCTTTTTCGAATAATCGTCGCGCCCTATCGAGGAACCCTACCTATAAATACCTTCGTTTCCCTTCATCATTCACTTTCGCAACCATTAACCTTTGAGCTAAAGCAAGTAGAACCGAGCATAAATTTCGGTCGGCTTTCCAAGTTCGTAGACTTCAAACTTAGGTATTTTTTCCAAATACTCTCCCTTTACCTATAAATGTCTTCTTTTGAGGATAGTAGGAGTCGTAGTTATAGTGTAGAGGTTGAAATTGAAGATCCTCCTCTCGAACCTTCTGTTTTCTTTCTCACCAAGACGGGCGATCTCTGTCTCATAGCCCGAGCATTATTCGGATATCTTCTCCGGATTCTCCACGGCGGAACGTCTTTGGGGCGGACTCATACTAACTTCAATCCGACACGGTGACCGTCTTTAGAGAGGGGGTGTATCGGCCGATCGGCACAAGCAAGTTCCGACGAAGAATCGCCAAGTGTTGATTCTAGACATACCACAAGAAGAAGAAGACATGGACCCATCGTAACCGGAGCGTGATAACGAGGAACGGTTAAACGAACCCTCCGGTGATTCGAGGCCGAGAGGCAACAAGGGCCTACGGGTCATCGTAATGGCGACGGCCGGCAAGGAGGAGGCCCTCGCCTTCGTGTTGAGTCTCGGTGGACGCCGAGCGATATAAACGATATCCCAAGCATCTTGATGCTCGAGAGATGGGGAGCTCCAGCGAAAGTATCTTATTCCAAGTGGTATCCATTTAAGGCACCGGGATGGCACCGAGGTCCCCAAGTACCCGCCCGTGGGTTGCGTGGGTATACATACCGCCGATCTTCTATTTGGATTGCGCCTTCATTGTCGGTTTTTCTTACACGGTGGCTTTGCAAATGGGGTATGCATCCAACCCAAGTGCATCCCATTACGTGGGGTAGGATTATTGGCCTCTTGGTGATGTTCCACCTCGAGAAGTACCCTCGCCCTAAGTTCAAAGAGATGAATGAACTCTTCGCCTGGCGGCGACTCCTTCATCAAAAGGCCAGCCCGTCCAATGGTATTACGTACAAACCCGATTGGGGTATCCGGATAGTTTAGTGGAAGGTCTTCCTTCATCGTTGAAGGATCGGAAAGAAAAATGGCTCGGGTGAGCGGCGAGTGGCAAGCTCGCGTGGAGAACGAACGAAGGAAGGAAACCGAAACCTTTATCCTCCTTCGATTTTGTTTTTGTTACGATAAGTCTATATCCTTTCTCTTCTTCTCGCTTTTGCTATTTATCGTTTCTTTTTGTGACGACTTGTGTCTTTTTACCTTTGTAGAGAACCGTGCATCAAAAGGGCCTTTGTCGACCACCTTCATCCGCAGCCGAGAATATCCGAGCCGAGGTGTTAGAGATAAAGGATTGAAAGATCGCCACCGAGGCCAATTTGGCCGCGGTGGTTTGAGGATCGCTCGCTGCCGACCCCGAGACCGAGGGGGCGGCTCGGGATGAGGCGGCGAGCGGGAGGTGGAGGTTGAGAGAGAGCTCAAGCGGCATCCTCCTGGCAATGAACAAATACGGACCCATTCTCCCGGGAGCAACCGGCGAGAGAACAAAGCGAGCTACGCCGTCCCCTACGACGGCCAGCCACTTGTGGGCGATCATCCGCGCCCGTAGGACAAACACAGACTCGGAGCCGCCGAGTGCGGTGCGGCCGTCCGAGGTAAACACTTAAGTTTTTCACATTTCCTTTTGAAACATCTTTGTTTTCTTTTGATATTCTAACGGTGGTTGCTTTTTTGCGGGCGTGGCTTAGACTTGCGTGCACGTCTTCGCGGCGTGAGGAACACGGCCGCGGCGAACTCGGGCGGTGCCGATCAACTGCGGATGTGGAGGCGGCTCGGAGAAGATATTCGGGCGTGTAGAACGTCCCGTGATGGGTGCCAGAGGCGGTGCGGCCTCCTCTTCAAAGGAGAAGAGGAGGAATTGTGATGGAGAGCCTGATCGGACCGAAGGGGTTGGTCGAACGGTACACGAACATCCCGAATGCAGCCCTTTGAAGAGGAGGTCCGCGAACTTTTTCGGATGACCTCGGCGGGAAGGTCACTACATCCCTCCAAGTCAAGTGAGGGATGAATATTGCGAGGGATGATCGGACTATGCCCTCGATGGTTTGTGGAATTCGTTCGCTGTGCCACGCCGCGAGAGGAGCAAATGAGAGTTTTACTGGAGGAGCGGTCGGGCGCGATGAGTGTTCCACTCGTGCCCCTGGACAAAAGGTATCGAGCAGTGCTGCTCGGAGACAAGCTTTGAAGAACAAATTCAATATGCTATGGCCATGTCCGGGCGGATGATTGGGCTCTTATGGCATGCGGTTGGGGGACTCGCGAGTTGGAGAAAAAATATGCCGACCGGAAAGGTGGCACGGGGATCTGCGGGAGGCCTATGCTACCCTCAAGGGGTGCAAGAATCTCTTAAGACTCAAGCGGATGAGGTTATAGCTCGGGCCAACTCGAGAGAGAGACTGCTGCGAGGGCCGAGGCGGAGCGAGATCGAGCCCGCAAGGCCAAGAAGAGCTCGGGGTTAAGGTCACCGAATGAACGTCTTTGCCACCTGCCGGCCGAGGAAATGGAGAGGCGTCTAGGCCGATGTCGTGAGGAGGTCAAGAAACCGCCCAAACAAACCGAGGAAGTTCGTAGAGAGGCCGTTAAAGCTTACAAAAACTCCGAGGAGTATGCATTCATGTTAACTGTGGCCATGCGACCAGCTTCCGAGAAATTCTTGATTTGATTAAGGGGCGGGCGTCTTCGCGCTCAACTTGAGAAGACTGGCCCTCCCGGGAGGCCGATCTCGATACCCTTCGGCCGAACTTTGCCGAGGCTTCTAATGCGCAGGGCTCTCTTCCTCCGGACATGGAAGAAGTTGGGTCTAGTGGAGCCGTCGAATTCCGCCGCCGCCTTGATGCTTTTATATGTACCCCTAGGTAGGTAATTTGGCTCCGTGCTTCGAGATGTAATGGGTTCCGCCCCCTTATGTAAATATTTTTGAAGTAGAAATGAATTATTGTTTTACTTACCTGTGTATGTGTTTCAAGCTTTTTGTGGATGCTCGGCTCTTTCCTTTTTGTAAGATTGTTGCCTGTCTTCTTTTTTCCTTTTATATTCCCAAGTACGGGGCACGGTTTTCGATCTTACGAATAAGGATCCGCTCGCCTTAATCGATTCTTGTACTCGGTATATAAACATGTCCTTTATTTTGTTTTTGAAATTTTGTTTATGAACCGAGTCTTTATTGCGCTCGGCGCATAATCGAGTCCTTATTTTGTACTTGGTACGTGGCCAAGTCTTCACTTTGTGCTCGGTGCGTAACCAAGTCTTGATTTTGTGCTCGGTGCGTATCCAAGTCTTTATATTGTGCTTGGTGCGTAACCAAGTCTTTATATTATGCTCGATGTGCGAACCGAGTCTTTATATTGTGCTCGGTGCGTAACCAAGACTTTATATTGTGCTTGGTGCGTAACCAAGTCTTTATATTGTGCTTGGTGCGTAACCAAGTCTTGATTTTGGTGCTCGGTGCGTAACCAAGTCTTTATATTGTGCTCGGTGCGTAACCAAGTCTTTATATTGTGCTCGGTGCATAACCAAGTCTTTATATTGTGCTCTTCGTGCGTAACCAAGTCTTTATATTGTGCTCGGTGCGTAACCAAGTCTTTAGCCGTGGTGAGTAAAAACTTCGCTTTCCTTTAGAGAGCTCACGAAATACCGTATGAAAGGATAATTCTTTGGAATCCTATCCGGATCATAGATCGAGATCTTTATTGATAATACCGCTTCGGTATGCTACATTCCATGGATGCATAAATTTTTCTCCACTCAAATATTCTAACCGGTATGCCCCACCGGATAAGACGTGATCGACCGAAATGGGCCCTCCCGTGTTGGCTTCAATGGGTCAGTTGAATGCCCGTTATCTTTTTCAATACAAGATCGCCGACCAAATCTTCTTTCCTTTACTTTCGAATTGTAGTATCTTTCACTCCTTTGTTTATACACTGCATTTTCATCTCGGCATTGCACCTTTTTTCTTCGAAAGCGTGTCTAGTTCGGCTCGGAGGAGCGCTACTCATTACGCCTTCTTCAAAATTTGCAATTCTCAAGGTAGGGCTCCAATCTCGACAGAATTGCCGCCTCGGCTCCATAAGCTAAAGAAAAAGGTGTTTCTCCAAAGGCCGCTCGATGTGTCGTTCGTATGACCATAGTACGCCAGGTAGTTCCTCCGCCAATTGCCTTTAGAATCCTCCAATCTCGCCTTCAACGTATACTTGAGTATTTTATTAACGGCCTCAACTTGTCCGTTTGACTGGGGTGGTATGGAGTTGAGAAATAGTTTTTATGCGGAAACCTTCACAAAATTTCAAAACCTTCGGTTGTTGAACTGTTTCCCATTATCTCGTAACAATCGAATGTGGTATCCGAATCTACAGATAATAGATTTCCATACAAAGCTCACAACCTTTTCTTCATCTATTTTTGCGGAGGCTCCGCCTCGCCCATTTTGTGAAATAATCCACCGCCACGATGGCATACTTGACGCCCCCCTTTGCCAAAGTGGGTAGTGGTCCGATGAGGTCCATTCCCCATTTGGCAAACGGCCATGGGCTAAATACGAGTAAGTTGTTCGAGGATGATATCGACTGTGGTGCAAATCGCCGCACCTCTCACATCTTTTGACGAGGTTGGTTGCGTCCTTTCTTAGGGATGGCCAGTAGTATCCTTGTCATATTAATTTATAGGCCAACGTTTGGCCCCAAAGATGGTTGCCGCATATTCCCTCATGAACCTCTCGAAGTGCATAATCTGCATCCTGCCTCTTAAAGGCGGCGTAGGAGTGGGATGGAGTATCCTCGTTTGTATAGGATGCCGTCTACTAGTGTAAACCGAGCCGCTTGAGTTCGTAGTGTTCGCCTCGGCTTTGTTTTCGTGTTGAACTCCTTTCTCTAAGTATTGGATGATTGGGGTCATCCAAGTCCATTCGCGGTTTCGGTTGTATATATTTTCTTTGCACCAAGTGACGGGCGGACATAGAGTGTGTGACAGTGACATCTGTGATGGCATCCGTCCCTCGGATCGAGCCGAGCCGAGCTAAGGCATCCGCTTGCATGTTCTCGGCTCGGGGCACATGTAAGACTTTTGTCTTAAAGTGTGATAACCTTTTCTTGACCAAATCCAAATATTGTGCAATTTTTTGCTCTTTCGCCAGTACTCGCCATTGATTTGATGAACGACCAACCGAGAGTCACCGTGCACCAATAGTTGTTTTAGGCCCATAGAGGCCGCCATATCTAAGCCCGCTAGAGCGCCTCATATTCGGCTTCCGTTGTTCGTTGCGGGAACTCAAATCGTACGGCCGAAAGCAAGAGCATTTTCATTTGGATCGATTATCACGATTCCGCCCCGCCGGCTGCAGGAAGAGCCGTCAACGAATAATTTCCATTCTTGGTCTTCCTTGACTTCCAATTGTATGGAAGACGTGAATTGCCACAAAATCGGCTAAAGCCTTATCCTTTTATCAAGATCGTGGTTCGTATATAATGTCAAATTGCTAAGTTCGACGCCCACTTAATCATCCGACCCGGAAGTATCAAGTCGGTGTAACACTTGTTTCAACGGATAGTTCGTCAATACTATAATCTTGTGTTCTAAGAAATATAGACGGAGTTTCCGCGCCGCGGTAATTAATGAATAAGCCAACTTTTCCATTGGTGGGTACCGGAGCTCGGCATCATGTAACGCTTGACTGGTGTAATAAACTGGATGTTGAATAGAGCCATCTAGCCTGATTAACACCGAGCTGATGGCGTATTCGGATCTTGCCAAGTACAAATACAAGTCCTCCCTCGGGTCGGTTTTTGTAATATAGGGATTGAAGATAGATGTTGTTTGAGGGATTCAAAGGCAATCTGTGCTTGCTCGGTCCACTCGAAATTTTTGCTTTTCTTTATAATTTCAAAGAAAGGTTTGCACTTGTCTGTGGACCGAGAAACAAATCGATTAAGGGCGACCAATCGGCTGTTAGGCTTTGTACCTTTTTACGAGTTTGGGGATTCTAGGTCGGTGATGGCTTTTATTTTGTCCGGGTTAGCTTCGATTCCCCTTTGGTGACCATATACCCCAAAACTTTACCCGAGCCGACCCCAAATGTGCACTTTCTCGGGTTTAACATCATCTTGTACTCTCTCAAAACAAAGAAACATTTTATTAAGATCGTTTAGATGATCGGACATGTACAAAGATTTTACTAGCATGTCATCTACATAGACTTCCATAGTGTGACCTATCATTTTCTCAAACATCTTATTTACTAACCTTTGATAGGTCGCACCAAAGATTCTTCAATCCGAAAGGCATCATCTTGTAACAAGAATTCCTCGGCGAGAGAAAAAAATGAGGTATTTTCTTCATCTTCCTGGGTGCATCCGTATTTGGTTGTAACCCGAGTATGCATCCATGAAGCTCATCACCTCGTGTCTCCGTGGCATCTACCATGTAATCGATATTTGGCAATGGATAACCGCCCTTAGGGCATGCTTTGTTGAGGTCGGTAAAATCCACGCATAGGCGCCATCGCCATTGCTTTTCTTTACCAAAACAGATTGGCGACCCATCGAGGATAGAGGGCTTCCGGATGAATTGATTGTCTAGTAGCTTGTTAACCTCGATCTCGAGTCGCTTGTCTATCGGGGCCAAGTTTGCGCCTTTTCTCGATGATCGGCGGAACGTTAGATCAATATTGAGGCGGTGGCACGATACTTGGGGTCAATTCGGGCATGTCCGCATGAGTCCATGCGAAGACGCCAAGATTATTTCCCAAAACTTCGATCAACTCGCCGATATGGTTCTCGGAAGATCATGACCAATACGTAGTTGGCGCCCGCCGCTCCTACCGACATTGATTGTATCAACCTGTTTTACTGGTTCCGCTCGTTTTCTTTTTCTTGCTTTGCCCCTCCTTGATTTGCGGGGGCAATTCGTCTTCGGCCGGCTCGGTTTCGATTGCGGCTCGCCTTCTTCCATCATTGGCTCCTTCCCCGTGCCGACGACCGGATTATCCTCTGAACGATCACCACTTTCGCTCGGACTCCTCTTCGGGCAAGGGATTATCTTGTGTGATTCCACTGGTTTGCCCTTGTTCTACCACGTTAATCTCCATCGGTCGGAGTTTAAGAGAGCACTCTCGTGACTCCTTTGATTCCCTTTATGTATAGCTTCGCCATCGGATGTTGGGAATTTTATACAAAAATGATATATTGAAACAAATTTGCTTTTATATGATAAAGTAATGGCCTCCCAATGATGGCATTGTACTGAATCGGCATTGATTATTTTGAATGTTGTCATGACAAATCAGTTTATGCAAACCTTGTCCCATTTGGATGGGCAAATCAACTTCTCCGAGCGGGACTATCCTTCCTCCTCCAAACCCCGAGAATCGCTATCGTTACATGGACGGATATAACTATCATCCACGTTTAATCTTCGAAATGCTCGGACATAAATGATCGACGAATAGCTTCCTGTCAATTAAAATTCTCGCGAACCTAATACCCAAAATCGGTGCGATGACTGACTAGAGGTCGAATGAGGATGGACCACCTGGTCGGCATCCGCATCCGAGAACACAAAGTGGCCGTGGGTTGGCCTTCCTTGATTTCGCCACCCGAACTTGTCTTTCGGCATTGGTTGCCCGCCTAACATCGGCTTTTCTTTTCCTGTTGGAGCGCCTATCCTCTATTGTGTTGGTATTGATTCGACCGACACTTGACATCATGAGGATTTCCCTCCCCAGGTTTTCACCAATTGGGGCGGCGCGAGAGCTGGTTGATTACGCGCTCCGGGTTGGCGCTGAGCCAGCGATCTTAGGTGGGGTGGTAGCTCATGAACGTACCTTTTAAGGCCGCCCCGCGAACAACCCGCATAATTTCCCTAATTTGATCTCGGCACTCAAGATCGTGACCTATCGATTTATGATAGGCACGAATCGACACGAATCTAATTTTGATGGCTCAATTTTCGCAGGTCGAGCCGAGGCAACAAATTCGACCTCGTACTTCACTCTATATGGCCGACGGAGTGTGGGTCAAAGTACTCCTTAGCGCGGCGACTTCGCTCGCGCTCTTGGCGAGCTCTAAATCCGGTGGTCGGGTTTTTCCGAGAACGGCCGGAAACCCGACCCCGCCCAACTCTCGGTTCTTTCCTTCCGTCTTTCTTACGCCCCTTGCCGGTGCTCGGGGCGGTTTACTTGCCATGGCTTCTTCCGCACAAATATGGCGTTCCGTGCGGATTAGAAATTCTTGATACGAGGTCGCCCCCAATTCGTGGATGGAGTAATTGAACCAAGTCTCGGGGCTAGTCCACCATGGTGCGATCAAAATGGCGTCATCCGACACCGGTTCCATCTCTCGAACTTGTTTATTAAACCGAGAAATATAACTCTTTAGGGGCTCGTCCTTCCCTTGTTTGATGTTAATGAGGAGTCTTTAGGCGCGGCTCGGACTTTGGACGTTAAGAAATGTGTCGTAAAGCGGAGGCCGATCCCCCATGCTTGAATGGATCCTGCGCAGGTCCTAAACCAACGGGGCTCGGTGGCCGCCCAAAGTCGAGGAAGGCCTGCAGAGGATGGCATCGCTTGGACCGTATAGTTCCATCCATGCTAAGTACTTGTGAACGTGAGTGGTCGGGTCGGTTTCCCCATTATAGAGACCGACTTGGGGGATTTTCAACTTTGGCGGTAACGGATCGCCAGATTCCAGGAGAAAATGGCGACGGCAGTGGGCCGCTCATTACTTGGGCGGTCTTGAGACTGCTTCGCCATCCGGACCGCCTTCCAATTGCTTCGTTGACGACGGCGTGGCGGTGTATTTCTACATCCGTTCCCCGCCATAAGCTAGGGCCTTGGACCCGATTGACCCCCGAGTTGTTCCCGCCATCCGAAACCCGAGCCGGGAACTTATCGATCAAGTCGGCGAAAGGGATCAACTCCCAAACGTCCGCGAACACGAGTGGGCACGACGATGTCGTGTTTGCTCGAAATGACTCGCTATATACGACTTTGCTCCTCCTCATCTTCTCTCTCGCGCCTTCTGTCATGACGGACATGTTGTTCATTACCCGAACTGGCTTCTTGGGCTTCGTGGCGAGGAAGTCCGGGAATTTGAGGATTAATGTTAACATTTAGTTGTGGGTTGAGTGGGTTAGTATTTGCAAGGAGTGGAGGAGGTGCTTGAGAGTTTGTGGTGGCGAGAGTTTGCGATATAAGTTGGTTCATTTGTTGTACAAAAGTTGGGTTGGCGATTAACTGAGCGAAAGGAAATAAAGTAGTGCTCCCTGCTTCCGTTTGGAGCATATTGTGGCCATTCGTAGTTTGGCCAGGTTGGTTGTTCAAATGTTGCTCTTCAGTCAAACGGGCATTTCTCGACAGTTGACTCATTTTTTCTCTTATCAAAAGGTTAAGTGTCAAATTTTACCTGGTTTTTGTTTCACTTGCTTTTGACTGGAACTCGGACTGGACCAATACGGGCCCTCCTTCTAGCGCCAATTTGTTGACGTGCGTTTTGGTCAACAAGCAGAAATATGTAAAAGGTTTAACACGTGGAAATGAAAACGTGCGTGACGTATGTTTATTTCTGGCTAATTATGCCTTTTTTATGTTTTGCCGAGCCGGAATATTGGGGTCGGTCTTTCTTATGATTTGTTACAATTGCCTCTCTTTGTTTTTCTCCTTTTCAGACTCTTTATACCCCTTTGAGTAAGTGGGTTTACAATAGTCATCTTTGCACTAACTATTCATTAATTAATAAAATAGTTAAAAAACGACACATGTCCCTCTATAGTTGTGCATGACAGCCAAAGCTTGCCACTTGTCGACTTCTCTTCATAATTCTCTGACATGTGGCAGTTTCTGATACCAATAAAGTGTTAAGTATGGGCATGTGTTTATTTTTACGGTTGTCGCGTGCGTTTTTTCATCTTGAAATTTGGGCTCGAGGCTCGGTAGCCGTGTTGCGGTTGGGCTCGGTCGTCGTTGGGCTCGTGAAAGCGAGCCTAATTCGTGACGTGTTGTCGTACATCATTGTTGACGCCACCCGCAGTCGCCTATTCTGGATATGTGTCGATCGATGACGTGGATTAATTTTTCACACGGCTCGGGTATCATCAACAACCATATTCTTCCAAAGGTGGTTTCGTGACTTGGATTTTCACGAGTCCCACTTTGGAGTTTGTTGTTTAAGATTGGAGAAATTTATGACAGAGCTTATTCATGGTTTCACAATCCATTTCTCGGTTCAAGTTTTCGTAGTTGTAAGAAAATGAAGCGGTAGATATGTAATCTGTGATGCCCTTTTATTTTATTGTTTAAAATTTCAAAATATTCTCACTATTTATAGGTACAATTTGTTTTTCATTAAAAGTTCTCAGATGGGCAATCATTATTATTTCCGTGTCGATGTGTATAATATTTATAGGTACAAGTTGACAAAGTGTGGCTTTTGAAGCGGGTTTTTTGGGCATTGATAAACCAATAAAGTGATTTTACCACTTTACCCTTATAAAAGCCCAAAAGTCGACTAAAGGAGCTAAGATCCGCGGATCGTTCACCCGGTTGGTTCACCCGAACCGCCAACCCGACCGAACCGACTCGACCCGAGCTCCTCCCCACCATTGATCCTCCGATAAAAAGGCTCTCCGATGATGTCACGTGGACCAATATATTTGTACATAATCACCACTATAAAAGTCGGTACAATGAACAAGAGGTTAGCTTTTACTCTTCATTCATCTCTTCACTACTCTTACTTCACCTAACCTCACGACCCGAACTGACTTAAGCATCGGAGGGCCTTAGCCGGGGGCTCCCTCCGGCTAGCCTAACGTGCGTTCATGTTTCAGGTCACCCATCTAAAAATACCCGAAGTGACCCAAGGTCGACCCGAAGATCCACCCCGGCGGAGCTCCGGGTATACCGATTTTCCCGGTTAAATCGGTTGGCGCCCGTCTGGGGAAAATGAGTAGAAGTAAAGATGGTGATCAAGATGTCGAAGAGGACGAATGAAGTCTTATAAATTGTTCATGTTTTCACCTTCATGGCAAATGAGAAAGGAGCATCAAGAGGTTGAAGACCGAGGGTGCCAAAAAAAAAAAAGTAGTTGAAGCTAGCAAACGAGTAGTTGAGCACAGAGAAAAGAGAGGGCGCCGGTGACCACTTAGGTCAAAAGTGAAGTTGTTAGGAACTTTATTGTTTAGATTTTGATGAATGCCATGTAAAACTTAGAATAGAAAGTTGGCTCCCCAATTTTTGTTGTAAAATGCATTGTAATGAATAGAGCCCAAGCCGTAGTCAAGACAAGACCTACGCCCTAACATGCAAGAAGACAACTGAGATCGGAAGGAATACTCTGTGTGAGAGACAAATTGAGTATGGCAAAGAAGAGTAGACGGGAACTCTATCAAGAAGCGGTGAGATGCGGTGAGTGGAGCATCACCAAGTCAACTCAAGAAAAGCCAAGTCTCAAGTTGAAGTGACAAGAGTCATCCATGATTGGAAGTCGACTCTAAGTCACCTGGGGAAAGCAAGGAAATGCAAAGAAGTCGAGATAATCGTAAAAGAACCGTTGCCGAAATCAAGAGATTTACTTAAACAAGTAATATCTCCATACCACCTTTCTGAGTGCTCGGTCCCGAGCGTGCAATTGGAATGAACCAATGGGAAGCACTACACCGTGTCGAACTCGAAAAGGTGAAACAACAATTCATATGAGGAAAAAGAATTCCAAGAATCGCAAGCCAACGATCGTAAAGTGACTTTCAAAAATAAGCCTATCTCTTCAACGGGCAAATTTTTGAAAGTTCACTATAAAAGGCCGAGGAGTTTGTTTGAGAAAGATATGCATGAATGACACATACGTGAGATATACAAGCACATTAGAAAAATCAAACAATCTCAATCCTCAAGCCTATATTTCAAGTACATCAATCCAACACTTACCTCGTGAAGGAAAGAGAACTTCAATCGATTGAAGAGGAAACTCTTGAAGAAAAGGGGTCTACATTCCGGGAAGGATTGTAGAAAGGTTCTAGGTTGAACCAAGTCTTAAGCTTTTGGAGGGCTTCGTGATCAAATCCAAAGAGCTTGAGCAAGTGAGTCAGTAGTAGCAAAGCGCAAATGCCTGTGAAGAAGCCGAGTCGCACGAGAAGCCACCGAGTGATCAAGGCGTCTCGATCGAGTCCCTAAGGATCAAGTCGGCCGTTGTGATCAAGACTTGTATCCGGACTGTTACCACTTTGTAAACCGATCATTACTTAGTGGATTCCTCCGAGTTGGAGAAGAGAGGAGTAGAAGAATTACCCCATCTTCGAACCTCTATAAAAACTTTATCAAAAGTGTCATTTACATTTCAAAGATTTAAATTCCTGCACTTTTAATTGCTTATATCTCACGATAAATTTGCTATCCATTTGATAATTTATAAGTACTAAATCAAGCTCTAAAATCTTGCTTAATCAAACTTAAGGGTGTTAAGTCTTCCCTGAAAATAAAACCACAAATGACTAAGTTAAATTGTAGCCAACAAATGAGTTACTCCATCAATGTACCAAGTTTGTCATGAGAGATTAACTCTACCGAGTGACTAATTCGATCGTCCATCAAGGACACAAATGTGTAAAATTAACTCAGAGATTTAAAAGGACTAAATCGAAAATTTGGTAAGGTTTATTCAACCCCCCTTCTAAACCTTACACTTACACCCCTTGGGACCTACAAGTGGTATTAGAGCGGTTGGTTCATTGAACCCTCCGCACCGTTATCAACTAGATCTCCAAACTTTTCAAAGTCTCGCTTTAGTACTTAAACTTTCAAAATTCTTTTTATTAAAAGTCATTATCATGGAAGCAAATTTGACACGCATCCCTATGTTCACTATTGAAGAATTTGATGATTGGAAAATTCGATGCGAGCTCATCTATCAAAGATTACATGATGAGATGTGGATAGTAATAGAAGATGGGCCTCTACAAATATTAAAGGTGAACACAAAATGCGTGAGTTGCAAAATTTGAAGGAGAAGAAGATGTTGCTCTAGACCAAATCATGGTTGAAAAACCAAGAACTGAGTGGACAAATGATGACAAAAAGATACAACCTGGATAATGTAGCCAAGGACATCCTCTACAAAACCTTGGACAAAGCCATGTTCAACAAAGTCAAATCATGCAAAACGGCTAAAGAAATCAGGGACAAGTGACATTGATTTGTGAAGGCTCGAAGCAAATCAAAGAAAACAAATTATTAGTGGCTGTACGAGAAGTTTGAAAATTTCAAAATGATCTCGGGAGAGAATCTGGATCAACTAGACGCTCGGTTTACATAAATCACAAATGAGTCAAGCTACACTTGGAAAGGAATATACACGAAGGAAATGTGTATGAAGATCCTAAAAGTCTTCCAAATTGAATGGGAAATGAAGGTCATGGCACCGAGACATTCCATGGACCTATCAAAGACATCCAACCATGAACTATTCTCGGACCTCAAAGCCTATGAGTTTGAGCCGAGAAGAAAAGACCAGGAAGAGACAAAATTGTACCCAAAACAAATGCTCTAATTGTCAAAGATGGGAAGAGAGCCGAGGTCAAAGAGGCAATTGACCTGAAGAAAAATAGCCCGATGGTCAAAAGATTTAACAAGTTCTTTAACAAGAACTACAAGACAGAAAGGGTGAATCTTCCGGAAGACACTCGGCTCCCTCCAAATCAAGGGATGATAGGCCAACCAAGAGAATGATCATCAACAAGTTGAGTATCAAAGGGCGACAACTCAAGAGTAGAAAGAGTCGATCAAAAGGTCAATATCTATGTTGGAATTGTAGACAACCAGTGTCACTATGCCATTGATCGCTCATATCCTGTAGTCAACAAGTACAAGAATGAAGAAGAAAGAAAGGTCTTCGAGAGAAAGAAGACAAGAAAAGAAAAAGGCAATGATGGCTCGCAGAGATCACGAGACAAAATGCAAGTCAAGAGAGACAATGATTCGAGAGAGCAAAGCGAAGGTGACTACTCGAGTGACTCGAAGAAGAAGCCTTGATGACCGCTTAATGGCCAAAGAACAAGATCAAGAAGATGAGGTACAATCTAATTCAACAAGCTCGTACACTAGTGATAGTGATCGCGACACACACACTTCATCACCTACCGATCTTTATGATTCATTAGGCAAAATGATGAAAGATTTTGAGCACATTAAATCCTCACACACACTATTGAATGAGGAAAACAAATACTTAAAAGTCAAAACTCAAAGTCGACTAAGGAGCCGAGTACTCTAAGTCAAATAGTCGTTGAAAATGAAAGTTTAAAGGCTGAAAATGCTAAATTAGTAGCAGAAATTGCTGCTATAGAAAAGAGGGAGAATGACCTCAAAATGTTATTGCCTCATTCACTAAGGCATCTAAATCATTGGATGATCTTATTATGAGTCAAAGAGAATGTGGAGACAAGACAAAGCTTAGATTTAATTCCTTTGTGCCATGTCAAACCTCAAGAGTAATTTTGGAAAAAGGATCTTCAAGTCATGAAGAGTCCTAAAAATCCAAAACTCTAAATGTTGCACACACATTCACTCCAAAGCACAATACTAAGCAAATCGGCCTTGGTTACAAAGGAAAAGGAAAATGAGCCTGCAGTTGAGTGTCTTTGAAAGGACAAATGAGAAGAGATTCACCAGTCCTTCAAAGAAACTCCTAATGTAAAATACTCAGAAAAAGAAAGCAGAGCTACCAAAAATCCCGAGAAAATCCATAAAAGAAGTACATATGATGGGAATGGTAGAAAATATCCAAGCCAAGCTGATTGGAATAATGCGAACTATCGGATAGACTTATGGAATATAAGCCCAAGTGGCAAAGGCCTAGAACTCAACAAAGGCCATTCCAAAAGTTTGAGAGCCTTCATCAAAGACACACATGCACCTAGGCACTACACTCAAAAGCACCACAATTACCTAAGGAAGGCAATTGCTAAAACACATATGCAGGCATACGACAAAAGAGAGACAATTTGTATGAACCTAGAATCCCCAAGCAATTTGCCAGGATTAATTATGATTATGGCACGATAGATGGCAACCCCTTAGAGTCAAATCATTTGGCTATAAGTTGGTTGGATCATCTTACAATTCTAACCCCTCAGACCTGCACAAGTATGGGTACCTAAAACTTAATTTCCTTGATTGCGGGTTCAAGGAACAAACAGTGCCAAGGAACCTGGTACATGGATAGTGGTCGTTCCGCACATACGACAGAAATAAGAGAAATCTGTCAAAAAATTCAAGGATGTCAAAGGAGCCAAAGTCATATTTGGGGGAAATGAAGCTCCTGGTGAAATAAGAGGCATTGGATCCATCAAGAGGAATGGATTAGAAATCACGGATGTTGCATATGTTGAAGGACTCAACTTCAACCTCATCGAGTATCATCGGCTCTGTGACAAGGGCTACAATGTTGGATTCAACATGGGTGTATGCCAAATCAAGGATATTGAATCAAATGAAGTTGTCTTTGCAAGGAAATAGACAGAAGAATATGTATGTAGTGGATTGGTCAACTGCAACACCCAAAGACTGTCTCTACTAGCAAAGAGCAAATTGAATCAAGTTGGTTGTGGCACAAAAAGTGAGTCACCCAATTTCAAAACAATTAACAAGCTAGCAAGAAGTCATCCGGTAGAAGGACTTCCAGGACTCGATACAAGAAGGAGAGTATATGTGATGCATGTCGAGAAGGAAAACAAATCAAGTCGTCATTCAAAGAAACGACATGCCCATCCTCAACAAGAATATTGCATCTACTTCATATGGATCTATTTGGCCCAGCCTGGAACTAGCCAAAGATAAGTGGAAAGAAATACACCTTGGTGGTAGTAGATGACTACTCAAGATATACATGGACAATATTCATGTGCAAGAAGAAAGAAACCCTACAAAAACTACCACACCATGAAGAGAATTCAAAATGAGAAGAGTCAAACCATTATCAAAATAAGATCGGATAGAGGAACCGAGTTTGTCAATGGAATAATAACTCGATTGTATTGAGAATGGTATTGGTCATGAACTATCGGCAGCAGGACTCCACAAAGAGAATGGAGTTGCGAGAAAGAAGGAACAGAACCCTCAAAGAAGCAAAGCAAGGACCATGTTAGTCAAGCGGGTTACCAAAAGATTTTGGGTCAAGCAATTAACACAAATTTGCTACACCCAAAACAGATGTATGATAAATAGACAACACAAAGACTCCTATGAGATCCTGGATCGAAGAAAACCAAATGTTGCATATTTCGAATATTTAGATGTAAATGCTTCATCCACAACAATGGCAAAGACAACCTAAAGGCTTTTGATGCTAAAGTCGATGAAGGTATCTTCTTAGGATACTCACCGAAGCAAAGCCTGAGGGTACTCAACAAAAGAACTATGGTTACAGAGGAATCCATTCATGTAGTATTCGATGAGCCAAATGTAAATGGAGAAGACATTGAAGAGTCACCGATAAGTCAATCATTCAACCATACGAAAGAGTCCCTATCTTTGGAAGTCAAGCCGGGATTATCAATTCGAGAAGAAGATGAGATAGCTGAATCTCAAAAGCAAATGGAAAATTTGCGGCTAAGTGACCACGAAAGAGTGACCACAAAGAAAAACAAATTGCAAGTCGATCAATCCAAATAACTCATTCCAACTTTGATGTAAGATGGTGAGAGACCATCCACCGTAACTTGTCATTGGAGACATGAGAGAAGGTGTCAAAACAAGATCCGTAACTCAACAAGAAGCTATGTTCACATGCTTCATTTCGCAAATAGAGCCAAAAGATGTGTCACAAGCATTGGATGACACACATTGGATTCAAGCTATGCAAGAAGAGTGAATCGCTTTGAGAGAAATAAAGTATGGGAACTAGTGCAAAGACCCATACATCAAAATGTTATTGGAACCAAATGGGTATTCGAAATAAGATGAACGAGGAAGGTTCGTGGTAAGAAATAAAGCAAGACTAGTAGCCAAAGGATATTGCCAAGAAGAAGGGATAGATTTTGATGAAACATTTGCCCTCGTAGCAAGATTGGAAGCTATAAGGATGTTTCTTGCCTATGCACTCACAAGAATTTCATTGTATATCGATGGATGTAAAAAGTGCATTCCTAAACGGTTTATTGGAAGAAGAAGTATATGTTGAACAACCTCCAGGATTTGAGCGAGAAGACTCTTGGAGACAAGGTATACAAACTCAAGAAAGCCTTGTATGGATTGAAACAGCACCCGAGCATGGTATGATACCCCGTCACAATTCCTAAATCGAAAATGGATTCACAAAAGGAAAAGTAGATAGAACACTTTTCGAATTCAAGACAAGAAGAGTATACCGCTTGTTCAAATATATGTGGATGACATCATTTTTGGATCCACTAACAAAGAGTCGTGTGAAAAATTCTCAAACCTCATGCAAAGTAAATTTGAAATGAGCATGATGGGAGAACCGACATTTTTCCTTGGACTTCAAGTGAAACAAATTTGAAAGATGGAACCTTCATAAGTCAAACAAAATATACCAGGATTTAATGAAGAAGTTTGGTATGGAAGAGAAGTCTTCAGAAAAATACCAATGAACACATCACCAAAAATGGACATGGATGCGGATGGCAAGCCCAGAGATCAAACAAGATACTGAGCACTTATTGGATCACCGCTCTATCTCACAAAGAAGGCCGGACATCACCTTTGCTTTGTAGGTGTATGTGCAAGATTTCAATCGCTCCAAAAGAGAGCCATATGACAAAGCAGCTAAAAGAATACCGAGATACTTGAAAGGAAGCCAAGAAGTAGGCCTATGGTATCCAAAGGAAGGTGGATTCAAGCTAATTGGCTATTCGATTCTCGACTATACTTTGGATGCGAGTGGATAGGAAGAGCACCTCGTGCACTCAAATGCTTTGGGAAACAGACTAATTTCCTGGTTTAGCAAGAAGCAAAACTCAATAGCCATCTCTACAAAGGCGAGAATACATAGTTGCGGGCAAGTGCCCAAGTCCTATGGATGAGACAACAAATGAGAGACTATGAAGTTGAAGAAAAAGAAATTCCAATCATGTGTGATAACACAAGTGCCATTGCAATCACTCAAAATCTGTGTTGCACTCAAGAACAAAACATATAGATGTCGATATCATTTCATAAGAGATCATGTTGAAAAGAAGGACATTATCTTGGAATACATCTCAACCGATAAACAACTAGCCGACATCTTCACAAAACCATTATGTGAGTCAAGATTTGAAGAACTCAAGCATGAGTTGGGGTTAATTGGAAAATGACACTCGACAAATCAAAGAAGAGTATTAGAACAAAAAGAAGTGAAAAAGAGTCCGAAAACAAAAATCAACTCGAGAAATCACCAGATCGGAAAGAAACAGACTACACCGAGTCACCGATAGTGAGTCACACAAGAGAATCTGCGAGAGTAGAGTTAAATCGGCTAAGAGATAAGTTTGAATAACTTATAAGCAAAGTGACAAAAACGCAAATGTTTTAACTTAGCGGGAATGTTTTAAGGAACACGTTAGCATAATGATGATGTGTACGGACATAAAGCCGCACACTAAGCTTATGATTGGATATAAATGTCTTTGCCGCATTAAATACGAGACG
This sequence comes from Rehmannia glutinosa, assembly GCA_016081115.2. Classification (NCBI taxonomy): domain Eukaryota; kingdom Viridiplantae; phylum Streptophyta; class Magnoliopsida; order Lamiales; family Orobanchaceae; genus Rehmannia; species Rehmannia glutinosa. The sequence continues at coordinate 128,600 of JABTTQ020002268.1, read as the reverse complement.
TGAAATGCTCAATAGGCGTCGAAATCCAAGCCGTTGATTTCGATCACAATTCAAAAACCGCCCGCACGTCCTTTCATAAACCATATTTAAACCATTTTCGCTCTGCTTTCTCTCTCACACTTCTAAAAACCTGTTCATCTTTTTCTCTCAAAAGCAAAGGCAAACTACTCTCGAAACCCTACCAACATTCAAATCAATTTAAGAGATTTTTCTTGATATCATCCTGAGAAATGGCACCAACTTCTCGACTTTACCAAGCTAGGAAAGCAAATCCACACCGCCTCGACCGTGATTTCGACGGAATGGTGAAGCGGGTCCGACGACACTCTGGTGAAGAAAATTGCTGAAAAGTTGGAAACGTCCCGGACTAAAACCGTTTCTAACGCTGAATATCCTATGACCTATGTGGAGGAGGTCGCACAATTCTACATGAATGCCGAGATTCACGACGAAGGAATCAAGTCATCTCTGTTCATGGGAAGCGGTGACTATCACCGCCAAGGATTTAGTGAATATTGCTCACTACCCGCAGAGCAAATCGAAATTAAGGAAGTCGATGTAAACTTGGGCGACGCATGGAAAGAAATATCCAAGTCCGACCTTTTGCCGATAAAATTATATACACAAAGAAACAAGAGACTCACTCAAGGAGGATTATCACAAATTGTTGGACATAGTTGCCAAATGTATCGACATCAAATTTGGCGGCTTTGACCAACTATCAAAGGCAAAGCTGATTGTGATGGCTGCAATCATCGAAGAAAAGAAGATAAATTGGGCTGAGTTTATCTACAGCAGACTCTGCTTAACGTGGGGAACAAGTCCTTCAAAGAAGATGGCACATTTGGAGGATCTCTCGGGATATGGCCTGGTGATTGGCCGGCTATTGGAGGTAAAAGAATCCCTCTTAGACATGGGAAGGCCTTCCATGTTAACAAGAGGATGTTCGAGCTAACCTCTCCGGTGCTCGAAGCGAGCTTATGCCAAGAGAGCCGACACCAAGGAAGGGAATCACCACCTGAAGATACAAATGCTTCCTCTCCAAATTAAGAAGAAAGTGCCCTGCGGCCAAGCTAAGAAGATCACGCCCGCCCCGCAAAGAAAGAAAACCAAACATGCTCCCGCCCGCAGCAGAGTCACCTGCCCCAAAGAGCCGTGTCACTCGCCCGCAGCAGCCGGTCGAGAAGGACTCACAAATACCTTCTCCGATCGTCAAAAGGAGGAGAACGACAAGCCTAGACGGCCACTCTCTCGAAACAAACACCAAAGACTGCCCCTCGCCGCCCAAGACTCGAGAGGACACCGCCTCAACCGGATATTCCCTAGGTACAAACCAGAGACGAAGGAGACTCGTCAAACAAAGAACAGAGAAACCAAATGAGTCGGTTATTACTCACTAGCACAAATACAGAGACTATCGGAGAAGTAGAGTCTCCGGATGTAGTTGTTGAAACAGCCAAGTCTGCGGAGGCGACCAAAGAGGCAACCCAAGACACGCTTGTACCTCACACACCAAGCACAAGAAGAACCAGCCCAAGCAGATAGTGATGTAATGATCCTATCTCCACCTTACCCGTATATCCAAAATCGTCTGCGTGAGTGGAGAAAATGGAAGTTGAGCAAGTCAAGGAACAGCCAACGGCCCGAGTTCATAGAAGAAGAAGAGAACTCGCTAAATTTCCTTGACTAACTACTATGCTCCCAAAGACTTGATGAGGACAACCGCTTAGACATCCCGCAAATCTACAAGACAGGGGGAGAGAGCAAAGCAAGTCAAGAAGCCAAGCACGTGAGAAGGCAAGCATCGCCCTATCTCCGGCACCCACGTAACACTTCCATCCTCTTCTTGATGTCTTCTCCGAAAGTGACGAGGAACTTAAAATGTCACGCCACGTAAGAGCTACAAATGCAAAGCAAGCATTGCATGAATCAAGAATCCTTCACGAGCAAAGACCGATGGAGGGACCAGGAGAGTCCTCCGAACACACCGAAATCGATCCAATGGGAGTGGTTCAAAGAATAGCCACCGATGTTGCGCTACCACTTCCCACTCACTCGGAAGAAGGCAATAAGGAACTCGCGATGAAAGCCGGCTAGTGGGGACCCCAATCGAGCCAACCCCTATTGAAGGTGTGCTACCACCGCCCCAACGGCCGAACCATCAATTGCAACAGCCGGAGTCTAGAGACGAGTGACCCCACTCCAAGTCACTCACCGGTGCGCCACGAGGGGAAAAACTCCCTCCACCGCAAAGCAAGGTCGGAGGATGCTTTGCAGATGACTCCACAAAGAAGCAAGGAGGCGAAGAAGAGAAATTACAATCACAAGAAGAACAGCAAGTTGCCATCAACGAAGCTCGAGGCTTGAGACTGCCTCTCACTGAGGTGCCAACCGCTCTCGAAGGCCAATGACGCCGGCGATGCGATCGAGGCACGCGGGAATGTACTGGGAGTTAACACTCTAGGCGATGAAAGCGCAATCCATGGGGTTGAGACTCCAATGGATGCCATCGTAGAAGACCCTAAGACAGTGACACTCGTCGAAAGGGAGGACCAGGCCTCGCAGCAGAGAGACTGGAGGAAATGAAGGCCCACGGGAGGTTGAGACTTCCCGGGTAAAGAGGCCAAGTAGAGAACATCCCTCCCGCAATCATCGACTCATCCGAGAAGGAGATCGGTGCACTTCATGATTCCCAGGACAACCCCGATGTCACTTTTCCGGGGATCGGAAGACGAAGCGGTTTAGTCATCCCCATGACAAATCCAAAAGACTCAAATGCTGGTGTTCCAAGCACGAGTAAGTCGATCCCAAGACTACTCGTCAAACCTTTAAATTTGATGATGAGCCACCAATGGAAATCTCATCATCATCCGATGACGCTTCGATAAGGCCGAGGACAAGTCTATCGAAAAGGAAAAATCACCGAGACCAACGGTCATTAAGATAAATGAGGCTCAAGAAGCCGAGTCTATTTCACAACCAAACCCAACAACCGTAAAACCACCACTCGCTCTCCTCAAGCTACAAATGGATCGATTCCCAAAAGAACTTCACGAGCACCGCTCATCATTGAACAGATCCTCGGCGGTGATGAATCTTTTGTAGAATCTTTCCCTTTCTCACGGAGATACCGTAACTACACGAAGAGTCGAAAAATGAGCAAGCACGCTATCACGCACCACCTCCTGTTTTTTCACTCAGGCACCATTGTTCCAAAGATTTTGATTTTGATGATGTATGGCCATCACCGCAATGTAAGAATCACCAAGTTCGAGAAGTGTTCAAGGCACTCTTTCTTTGAAGTCAAGTTGAAAAGATGGAGAGGCATCGAGCCTCTTTGGACATGCGCCGGACAACAGAGATGCCAACCTTACAAAATGACTTGAGAGGCATCACAAGATAAGGGAATGGTGGCAACAAGAAGAATCAATGCGTGTGGAACAGGTGAGATACTTGAACCTTGTTCAATAAGTCTGCTGGTGTGGAGAGTGAGAATGTTGATGCGAAACGGCTAAGGGAACACATTGAGCATATGCATGAAGCTCACACCGCCGAGATCAAGTCGCTGCGTGAGCGAAATGCAAATGATATACGCGTTTGGAAGAACACATGACGAGAAAATTCAGCCTTCTCATGGCCGAGATGAAGCCGATTTCAAGAATCCAACGCTACTCGGCCTCAATTCCGTCCGCATACAACGCAGCAGACTTGAAGCGAGAATTCAACCATCGAAGACTTCGACTTCATGCTTGCCAAAGATGTTCCCCGGTGTTCATCTCGCTTTTGATGATGCCAAAAAGGGGGAAGAGGAATACCTTAAAGCAAAGAAAATCTGAGCGGAAAAGAAAGGAGCAAATTGAGAAGGAGCAATGAGAAGGGAAAATCACCGAGGAAATTTTGAAATCAAGAAAGGAAAATCACGAGGGGAAGGATCAAAAGATATGACCTTGATGATTGCACAAACCCCCAACAGGTCCTCACACAAATGACATTATAAGCGACAAACTCCTCAGGACTCTGCCACTCCAACACTCTGCTTTGTATCTATGGCCGAGAAGAGAAAAGAAATCGAAGCGAGGGATGAAGGAAGTGGAAGGAAGAATGGATGCCAGGGTGATGAACATCTTGAAATAACATGGAGGCATCCCAAATGACAGAGACACATATGCCATTTCGGATGTCGGGACAGAGCCAAGATCGATTGACGAATTCAAAACGCTCGAATCAAGGATATTTTGCAAATATGTCCATGGCTCAAGCCTCGGGACTTATCTTCGGAAAAGGGTCTCACATTATGTGAGGAAGGCGACAGACAACGAGACTTCCGATCACTCTGCGGTCACTCTCTAGTAGTCAATCACCGGAAGAAAAAGACCCGATCAAGATATACGCCCGAGAGGTAGAGGAAGAAGCGGCGTGATGGAGGAAGAAGCTTCAAACCTAGGCCTCCGCCCAAGAATATCGAATACGTAGATCCCGGAAAGAAAGGAGGGATCTACTTGGGGGCTGTACTAGACCAAGTGGCAAATTTGCGAGTGGCTAAAACTAACGCCGAGTATGCAAAGAGAATAGAAGAAGAAAACAAAAGACAAACTCGGCTATGGCGGGAGAGACAGGAAAAACTATGGAAAGATGAAGGCGCTGCCCGAGGAAGGCATATGAGAAGAAAAAGAAGGCAAATGACGACGAGAAAAAGAGAAGAAGAGAAGAAGATCTTGATCAAGATGAAAGAAGGAGACAATAAAGGAGATGAAGTGTTCTTTGTCAACCCTTCATGTATCTTATTATGTAAATACATACAATGTAAGTCTTCGTAATAAAGTTATAAATTTTTTTGTGAAGACAGTTATATACTCTGATACACCTTGTAAACAGTTGTGTTAAGTACAAGAATGATATGATCAATAAAACGATTGATTCTGCGCATACATTCTATGTCAATACACTATCTCAGTATGTATCTTTGTTATCTCTGCATATTTGTATGATTTAAGTTTTGGCATCATCAAAAAGGGGAAATTGTTAGGAATTTTATTGTTTAGATTTTGATGAATGCCATGTAAAACTTAGAATAGAAAGTTGGCTCCCCAATTTTTGTTGTAAAATGCATTGTAATGAATAGAGCTGGCCAAGCTGAGTCAAGACAGACTACGCCCTAACATGCAAGAAGACAACGGAGATCGAAGGAATACTCTGCTGTGAGACAATGAGTATGGCAAAGAAGAGTAGACGGGAACTCTCTCAAGAAGCAACCGAGATGCAAACAGTGGAGCATCATCAAGTCAACTCAAGAAAAGCCAAGTCTCAAGTTGAAGTGACAGTAAGAGTCATCCAATGATTGGAAGTCGACTCTAAGTCACCTGGGAAAGCAAGGAAATGCAAAGTCGAGATAATCAAAAAGAACCGTTGCCAGAAATCAAGAGATTTACTTAAACAAGTAAAATCTCCATACCACCTTTCTCGGAGTGCTCACCCCGAGCGTGCAATTGGAATGAACCAATGGGAAGCACTACACCGTGTCGAACTCCGAAAAGGTGAAACAACAATTCATACGAGGAAACAAAGAAATTCCAAGAACTCGCAAGCCAACGATCGCAAAGTGACTTTCAAAAATAAGCCTATCTCTTCAACGGGCAAATTTTTGAAAGTTCACTATAAAAGGCCGAGGAGTTTGTTTGAGAAAGAGATGCATGAATGACACATACGTGAGATATACAAGCACATTAGAAAAACAAACAATCTCAATCCTCAAGCCTATATTTCAAGTACATCAATCCAACACTTACCCGTGAAGGAAAGAGAACTTCAATCGATTGAAGAGGAAACTCTTGAAGAAAAGGGGTCTACATTTCAGGGAAGGATTGTAGAAAGGTTCTAGGTTGAACCAAGTCTTAAGCTTTTGGAGGGCTTCGTGATCAAATCCAAAGAGCTTGAGCAAGTGGTGAGTCAGTAGTAGCAAAGGCAAATGCCCTATGAAGAAGCCGAGTCGCACGAGAAGCCACCGAGTGATCAAGGCGTCTCTCCGGATCGAGTCCCTAAGGATCAAGTCGGGCCGTTGTTGTGATCAAGACTTGTATCTGGACATTACCACTTTGTAAACCGATCATTACTTAGTGGATTCCTCCGGAGTTGGAGAAGAGAGGAGTAGAAGAATTACCCCATCTTCGAACCTCTATAAAAACTTTCTTGTGTCATTTACATTTCAAAGATTTAAATTCCTGCACTTTTAATTGCTTATATCTGTTTGATAAATTTGCTATCCATTTGATAATTTATAAGTACTAAATCAAGCTCTAAAATCTTGCTTAATCAAACTTAAGGGTGTTAAGTCTTCCAATGAAAATAAAACCACAAACTAAGTTAAATTGTAGCCAACAATGAGTTACTCCATCAACAAAAATTGAGTCATTGAGAGATTAACTCTTGAGTGACTAATTCGATTGTCCATCAAGGACACAAATTGTAAAATTAACTCTGTAGATTTAAAAGGACTAAATCGAAAATTTGGTAAGGTTTATTCAACCCCCCTTCTAAACCTTACACTTACACCCCTTGGGACCTACGAAGTCCCGCCCAAAAATAGGAGAAATGATGTGCCACCCCGAGATGCTACTCCCAAGAAGCATAGGGTAGAAAAGATGAAGAAGAGATGAATATGCTGAAAGTACAAGAAGGGCCAAGCCTTCCTCGATCTGAAAAAGTCAAAGAGGCACGACCCTGAGGCAAGGGAGCTCGACCTCGACCCCGACCTCAAAGCAAAAATGGCCAAGCCTTCCTCGGTCTGAAAAAGTCAAAGAGGCACGACCCTAAGGCAAGGAGCTCGACCTCGACCTTGAAGCAAAGAGGGCCAAAGCCTTCTTCGATCTGAAAACGTCAAGAGGCACGACCTTGAGGTAAGGTAGCCTGACCTAGACCTCGATCTCGAAGCAAAGAGGGCCAAGCCTGCCTTAAAGAAAACAACAAAACCAAGAAGATGAAGAAGATCAATGATATGCATTCCAAGTGTCAGAGCATGTGTGAAAGTTGGATCCTTATGGGAAGCCTCAAAGTGTGCATAACCTCAAAGTTTCATACGTGGAAGCATCTCTATATTGTAAGTAACTCGTTTCAAATTATAAATAGTTTGCATTTGAACGCAAATTTTCTTTGAATGCACACTTCACTTTTTAAAGATGAAGTCATATTCTATGATCTTGGATATCACTTATCAATGAGTAAATACAATGCAATGAGGTCACAAGGCAATAACCTAAGTGTAGCTTGAAGTGAAAGTGAATATAGAGGCGCTTGGCAAAGAATGTATTAAAATAAGAGTTCATCAAATGAAATGAAATGGGGTACACAATGAAGTGCACAATGATGTGAATGGGCACGATGAAGTGCACTATGAAGTGAACCATGAAGTAAAGAGAACAATGAAGTGAAATGAAGCGTCTTTAGAAGATTCGCATAAAAAAGCTAAACGATCTAGAAAAGATCATGATATTAATCGACAACGATCCAAAAGATCATGACATGAAGCTAAATGATCGAAAAGATCATGACATTAACCGAAAATGATCTCGAGAAAGATCGTGACATGAAGCTAAACGATCTGAAATAGATCACGACATTAATCGGCGTCGAGAAAGATCGTGACATGAAGCTAAACGATCTCAAAAGATCATGACATTAATCGAAGCGTCCGAGAAAGATCATGACATGAAGCTAAATGATCTGTGGAGATCTAAAAAAGGTTTACGACATTAAGGGAAACGATCTAGGAAACATCGTGTTATGAAGTTAGATGATCTAAAAAGATCATGGCATTAAGCGAAACACGATAAAATCGTAATGTGAAGTCAAATGACCAAAAAAGTAACTCAAGGATAATTCGACGAAGTTAACTATATCGCGTCACGCTGCGAAAGCACGAGGCCGCATATGCTTACGTGAAGCGAAGCGCGGTTAGCCACTTACGCGCGGCGGCGAGTCTGACATGCTTACGCAAAGCGCAGCGAGGCTAGCCACTTACGTGAAGCGAAGCGAGGCCGGATGTATGCTTACGCCGCGGCGAAAGGCTAACTATATGGGCACGCCGGCGAAGCACGAGGCCGGACATATGCTTACGCAGCGAAGTGCGAGGCCGGACATGCTTACGCCGGCGGCGCGAGGCTAGCCACTTACGCGGCGGCGCGAGCCGACATGCTTACACGAAGCGAAGTGCGAGGCTAACCATTTACGTGAAGCGAAACGAGAGGCTAACTATATGCTTACACTAAGCGGCGAGGCCGCATATATGCTTACGCGAAGCGAAGCGTGAGGCTAGCCATTTACGTGAAGCGGCGAGAGGCCAACTATATGCTTACGCAGAGTGAAGCATGAGACCATACATACACTAACGCTGAAGCGAAGTGTGAGGCCAAATGCATGCTTACGCTTGCGAAGCGCAAGGCCCAGCCATATGCTTACGCGGCGAAGCAAAGAGGCTCCCGTGACGCCAGCAAAAGGCTCACGTGAGGCCGGAGAGAGCGAAGCGCAAGGCTAATTATATGCATACGCAAAGTGTGAGACCAGCCATACACTAACGCTGCGAAGCGAGGAGGCTAGCCATATGCTTACACGAAGCGAAGCGAGGCTAGCCATATGCTTATGCGAAGGGTGAGGAGTGAGACTAACCATACACTAACGTGTAGCGAAGCACGATGCCAACTATGCGCTTACGCTAGGCGAAGCGAGACTAGCCATATCCTTATGCGAAGGGTGAGGCTAACATATGCTTACACAAAGTGAAGTGCGAAGCCACCCATATGCTCATGTAAAGCTAAGCGAAAAAAATTGTTCAAGTGTAAAGCTAGGCAAAATGCTCACGTGAAGTGAATCATGACGTGAAGCATCACGCTACACAAAAGGCTGCGGGAGGCCATCGGGTGAAGCACAAGCATAAAGCATCACGCTAGACAAGAGGCTTGAGAGAGGCCACGTAAGAGGTATCCGAAAGGCCAAGTAAGAGGCTCCCGTGAGGCCAGGCAAGAGGCTCGTGGGAAGCCATGTAAGAGGCTCTCGTAAAGCGGGCAAAGGCCCACGCGGAGCCAAGATGCTCACGTGAAACCAAGAGGCTCATATGGAGCCAAGATGCTCACGTGTAATCAAGAGGCTAATCGCGGAGCCAAGATGCTCACGTAAAACCAAGAGGCTCGTGCGAAGCAAGATGCTCACGTGTAACCAATAAAGTGATTTTACCACTTTACCCTTATAAAAGCCCAAAAGTCGACTAAAGGAGCCAAGATCCGCGGATCGTTCACCCGGTCGGGTTCACCCGAACCGCCAACCCGACCAAACCGAGTCGACCCAAGCTCCTCCCCACCATTGATCCTCCGATAAAAGGCTCTCCGGATGATGCCACGTGGACCAATATGTTTGTACATAATCACCACTATAAAAGTCGGTACAATGAACAAGAGGTTAGGCTTTTACTCTTCATTCATCTCTTCACTACTCTTACTTCACCTAACCTCACGACCAAACTAACTTAAGCATCGGAGGGCCTTAGCGGGGCTCCTCCGCTAGCCTAACGTGCGTTCATGTTTCAGTCACCCATCTAAAAATACCGTGAAGTGACCCCCGAAGGTCGACCCCAAAGATCCACCCCGACGTTCCACCCCCGGCGGAGCCTTCCCGTGTATACGATTTTCTGGTTAAATCGGCATGTAATATTACATCGATTTGGTAAAATGCCTATGCTGTTTGGGCGGCCGAATTGACATTCTAGTTGCAAGTTCATGATTTTTTTTTTTTTGGGTCGTGCGGACGTGCGATTATACATCAACTTGAACAAACCCTCTCCTATTATTACAATAGTAAGTTAAAGTTGAACTTCAACAATCCCATTGCAGATGCTCTAAGTTGTAGTCACTATCACTAGAGATGTCAATGAGGATCAGCCCCTGAGTCGATCATAGCCTAGCCCTAGCAAATTCACGATGCCTTTGATGAAACAGGAGAAGAAGAGATTCAATTTTCTGGGTTTTCTCCAACTTATTTGGGGCACGATTTTGGCAAGGAGTTGGGTAGTTTTATTTATGTTTCCTTTTTTTTTCATCCAAGTCATCGTGAATTTGCCATGTCATGTCTAGTTAGCAATTAGGACAGAAATAAATAAAATTCCTAAATTGGGAATCGATTCTGGGGAATTTTTTAAATTGACGACCAATTTAGTCCTCAATCTGCTATTTTTTAAAAATTATTATAATAAATTGCAAGTTGAATAAGTTATTGTCTTATTTTGCCACCACCCAATAGTTACATGCATGGCATATTTTGCAATTTAGCCTATGGACAAAATCAAGCATTTAGTGTGGAACTATTTGCGCTAATATTTTTATAATTGAATGAAAGATTAAGTCCTCGTCTCCCAGAGATTAGGAAAATCCCTAGGAAGGAAGGATGTCCTATAGTAGAAGGCAGATGATGAGTCTGTGCCCCACCTAGTGTGGAGATACTGGATCGACAAAAAAAAAAAAAAAAAAAAGAAAGATTAAGTCGAATCTTGATGTCAGTTATAGGTTTATTTAATTGCATTCAATTGGCTGTCCAATCATAAATAAATACATAAGTACGAAATTCAAATAACTCTTGCAACCTGCACACCCTTTGTCATCTAGCCTCATGCATGATTCCTTCAATTTTCATATTTTCTGATTTTTTTAAGTGGATCGAGCCTAATGTGGACCTGGTTATATATATATATATATATATATATATATATATATATATATATATATATATATATATCAACAAAAAGAAAATTAAAGGAAAATGACAGCAATATAATTAGTTAAATATATTATTGATGTATGTATATTTATATTCTAATTATATCATTATCTAAAACTAATTATATAATCAATTCAAGCCCCCCCAAAAATAATCACCAGAATATGGGTTCTCACGGACAATATACGCTCCCCGTAATAGAATTCAATGGAAAAAACTTGATTCCAGGCACAAGTTCCTGGAAATCGACATCGGTTTTAGTCCGACAGGCCCTGGAATCATACGGATGTTTCGTGGTGGCCTACAAGAACATCAGTTCGGAGCTGTACGAGGAAACTTTCGATCTGACGGAGGAACTGTTTGGTCTCCCCCTGGAAACTAAAAGGAGAAACACTTCTGAAATTTCAGGGTCGGGTTATGGCGGGAGTTTTCCTCTGATGCCACTGTTGGAATACTTGGGGTTTGAAGATGGTGGAACTTTTCAAGCTGCAAATAATTTCACCAGCCTCATGTGGCCTGATGGACACCATAAATTCTGGTAATTATATATATAATATTTGTATATGATGACAAAACATAAATTGGTGAAATTGTGTTTTTACTTCACAATTTGGACTACTTTTTTTTCTTCAGTTAAAATAGGGATATGGTAATTTACATACAGTACCTTAAATTTTTTGGCAACTCCACACAATAGGCAAAACTACAAAATTAGTAAGAGCGGTAGGAAAAAGATCTAATAAAAAAAACGCTTTACAAATAAGTCTTGTATAACTAAAGAAAGATCTCGATATTGGTCCTGCAAACTGATTTACAAAATAGTCATGTAAACTGTATAAATATATTGATTTGGGTACAAATTTCACCTCATTACAAATACGTGAGCGGCACATGTAGCTCCCAATTTTCAGAAATTTAGGATTAAATTTGAAATTTTAATAAAGTTACGAGGCTATTTTGCAAACCTTACTTTTTGCGAGACTAAAATTAAGATGTTTATTTAGTATGGAAGTATTTTGCAAGATGTGATTTTGGTAGGGCCTTTTTGCTTATATATACAGACTAATTTTGCAATTTTACACCACACAAAAGAAACACGTATTCTCACCAAAATTGCCTACTTGGCAAATGAAAAGGAAAATTTGTTATTTTTTCCCCCAAAATCACAAAATTCCCAAATTTTTGAATCACGTCTGATACATGACTTTTCCGACTGATTTTGTAGTTTTTCAGCAAAAACTCATAAATGTGCCTAAAAAATTGAAAACCACCATTTGTTGATTTCTTTGCCCCATTTGATTAAGAATAGTAAATTAAGTTGCAGGACAGGACTATATGCATTATTTTGCAAGTTAACTAACACCTTCTCTTTCTGCCCTGTTTTGCACTTATAATAGTGAGACTATACAGGCATACTGTAAGCTGTTATTGGAATTAAATCACACGGTGATGAAAATGGTGGGTAGCAGTTACAATTTGGAAAAATACACTGACCCTTTAATTCAGTCGTCGTTTTACACGACAAGACTGATGAAATACCACTCACCAGGCGAAAACAAGGGCGATATTGGTATTTTACCTCATCGAGACAAGAGTTTTATGGCTGTAATTGGTACAAATGAAGTGAAAGGTTTGCAGATAGAAACTCGTGATGGCGATTGGATTGATTATGAGCCATCTCCTGGAAAATTCATAGTCATTGTAGGTGAACCATTCATGGTGAGATGTTCCAAATCCTTTATTATAACTGAATTTTTTAATAATTAGTCTAACTCTTGAGGTAACTTTAATAATAAATTATTCTAAATTTGAATATTCATGTGCATGGACTAAAGTGAAAATTGTTCAGGCATGGAGCAATGGGAGAATATATTGTCCACTCCACAAAGTCACCGCAATAGGAAGTAAAGAAAAGTATTCAATCGGCCTTTTCTCTTTCATTCGTGGGGTTCTTCAAGTACCAGATGAGCTAATTGATGATGAAAATCCATTGAAATTCAAACCTTTCAGTAATTTGGAATTCCTTGAGTACTGCAAGGAAGGGGGGCCAAAGCTGAAAGGAGTCATCCAAAAATACTGTGGAATTTGAGTACAATACAATGTCCCTATATATTTTATGTTATTTTGAGTGTTATTAATTATTGTTCTATGCTAAGTATATCATTTATGCCTTCAATATATAAAATTTGTGGATATTCTCATTTTGATATTTCATATTTGCTTCCTAGCTTAATTATGTACAACGACTTACGTATTGTGATAGCAACAACACCGAAATAACAAGAAACTTGAAAAATTGATGTTTCTATTTATAGAATTTCGGTGCCTTTTTCGCACTAGGAACAACTCTTTGTTAGGATCGATCGTGGATTGTCAAATTGTGCCTTCTAATCAAGAGTCATGATATGATGGTACACATTGCATCCTAGAGAAGGTATACATCCCTTAGCATGCACCCTGCACACTGCATACCAGTGTCCAATCATGGTGTCCCTGTCGTGAACAGACGCATCCAATCGTGCTCCCTTCCGCCACATGGTGCCATCCGATGACTCCACCAAGTCACCGCCACTTGAGCTGTCCTACCACGTCATCGAGCCACCTGGGCCGAATCCTGGTTCATTTTTTTAAAACTTTAAGGCTCCTCAAAGCTCCTTGCGACGATGCGAATGTGCACCAATGCGACTAAAAGTGACGAGTGTGGTTTCGACTCGGATGGTGCTCCGTACTCTCCTTGGTGCTATTTTAGCTAGCTTAAATCTAGTTAAAATTGACTTGGTCCATTAGGGGTATCATAAAGAACTTCACATAATTACTCCTTATTATTGGTGAAGTTCTATATAAACAAGTCAAACATGTGAAATGCTTTAATTTCAATGTGACTCTCCACATTATCACCCATTCATATTTCCATATATAAAAGGCATTTCAAGCTTATTTTATGCATTTATTTTTCATTCATACGAAATTTGTTTTTGGAAATTCAAAATGCGAAATTCATCTACCCACAATGTAAATTACAATTATATCATTTATTTTACATAGCTAATAAATGATCCTACTCAACGAAAACCCATTTTTCTAAACCAATTTCAACAAAAACTACCTCATATGTTTAACCTAATTATAAAGAAATTCAGTTATCTTTCACGACAAACATCCTCTTGAGATTTGTAGTTATCTAATAAATTTCCGCTCTTGTGGTACAATTTTTAGATAAACAAAAGTTAAGGATGTATTTACAATTTTAAAAAATAATTGAGTATTTTTTTTTTTTGTAATTAAGCTTGAGTATTTTATAGAATTAACCCTATGATCAAATGGACAAAACGATAACTCGATCTTCGGTTAAGGGAAAACGACAAAAATACACAACATGTCCCGTGAAATGCTCCCTGTCTTTTTTTACTTTCTTACAAATAGGTTGGCATCTCTTTTCCTCTCTCGCAAAAACGCCCTGCGACAATAGAAATCGTTACAACTAGATCTCAACTACTTGATATTTTTACTTTCTAACAAATACGTTGGCATCTCAATTTTTGGGCTTGTGATATTTTTACGCTCCCGCATTTTTCTTTTAACATTTTCTTAATCCCATATTTTTTTGCGACTTTTCATAAGTGGCAATATACTAGAACTTGTTGTCGCTTATTAATTTATTTCATTAGGGCGGATCTCTCGTGAGATCGTCTCATGGAGCCTCATATGGTCATACTCCGCTCTCCTCTCTCTCTCTCTCTCTCTCTCTCTCTCTCTCTCTCTCTCTCTCCACTTTTCTCATGGTCCCCTCTCTCTTTCTCACATCTTACTCCTCTCATGGTCCCCTTTTCTCCTCACGCCCTACACCTTCTCTTTTCCCACGTCTCTCTCTCTCTCTCTCTCTACATGCATACATGCATGAAACAAAAGAAAAAGATAAAAAAAAAAAAAAGTACCACTTTTTATGAATAAAGTATCACATCTTATAAAAAAGTATCACTTCAAATGAAAAAATATCACATACTTGAAAAAATATTCACTACAATAAAAACTGTGTTTAGTGACGCTAAAATTTTCACTTGGTGACGCTTATTAGCGTCACAAGGTATATTACCTACGCTTTTAAAAGCGTCATGAGTTGCGTTGTTAAATTTGATGTCACGAAAATATCCGTGACGCAAGATCTATGCGTAGGTAAATCTCATTTCCTGACGCTTTTATTAAATGCGTCATTATGTGGTGACGCTATTTTATGTCACGATTAATAAAGATTTAATATATTTTAAATGAATCTTTGCTTACACTAAATGTGTTGTTAAATTTAAGGACGCTATTAAGCGTCTTTAAAATTAGTGTCATTAAAATTATGACGAATTTTAAATTTTTGGCGTTTGTAAAATTTATTAAAGATATATTATTTATTATTTTGTAAAAAATTTAAACTTGAATATTTAATTTTTGACTCATTTTGAATATATTTATTGTTAATCAATTATACACCACATGGTCTCTATTTATTAACTCTCAAACTCACTCTCAACACTTCAATCTTTCGATGTGGGATATATATTTCAATTTTTTACTTTGTGACGCTTTTTAATAAGTGTCGTTATTTTAATGACACAAACAATAAAAGTGTAAGTAAATTTTAAAAATTTGGCGACAAATAAAAAAATGTGTAAGTAAAATAGAAAGTGTCAACAATTTTATGACGCTTTTTAATAAGTGTCTCCATTTTAATGACGCAAACAATAAAAGTGTAAGTAAATTTTAAAAATTTGGCAATAAATTAAAAAAATCCGTAAGTAAATTAGAAAGTGTCATCAATTTTATGACGATTTTACTAAGCGTTGTCATTTTAAGGACACAAATAAAAAACGTAAGTAAATTCTATAATTATCGTGACACTTATAAAAAAAAGTCGGTAATTTTATTAAGATAATGACACTTCAATAAAAGTGTCATTAAATTTACTAAAATGCTAACGCTTTCTAATAAGTGTCACTAATTTTTATAATTTACAACGCTTTTTAAAAAACGTCATTAAATATTTTTGGTAGCGTCATTAAATTTGCGTTGGGATAGATCATTTTTCTTGTAGTGATTACTTTTTATTAGAATAAAATATCTCTTCTCATGAAAAAAATAACATTTTATTAAAAACAATATCACTTCTCATGTAACAAGTATCACTTATTATGAAAAAAGTATCACTTTTTATTTAAAAATCAATTTTTATTAAAACAATGTATCATTGTTTTTGGAAAAAGTATCACTTCTTATTAAAACAAGTATCACTTCTTCTTAAAAAATTATCAGCTTTTATTAAAAAATTATCAATTTTTATTTAAAATTTACAACTTCGATTAAAACAAATATCACTTCTTATTAAAAGATAATAGCACTTCTACATTGAAAAGTACACGTTTTTAAAGTATTTCTTTGGGTATTTTCTTTTTCATATGAGGAGAGAGAGAGAGAGAGAGAGAGAGAGAGAGAGAGAGAGAGAGGAGATGGGGTAATTTGCATATATATATATTGTAAAATTGAATTGAAATTGTGAAAATATGAGGAAAAATGGGGGTTTGTAATTTTACTCGATGGCGCACATGGGATGTGTGCCAGTTAATTGGCGCATCATCCATGTACGCCAACAAAATATTTTTTTATTAAATTTCGGATGGTCAAGCGCAGAGTCGAGTCGAGCGCTAGCTCTGTTTTTAAAAAATTAATTAAAAAGACAGTTTGGATGGCACAAAAAGTTGACAGAGAATCTGAAAAATTTAAGTTCTTATTTATTTGGTGAAATTAAATTAAATTTCTCATGTTTTAATTTTTTTCTAAAATAGTATTTTTTTAATTTAATAAAATTTATTTTGGTGCTTTAACTATTTTTATTACTTGACTAATTAATACACAAATTAATCCAAATATAACCATTAATAACTTTACATTTAAAATTAAAATATCTTAACAAATTATTACTAAATACATAATTTTTGACTAATGCTAATCCTAATATCTATGTCCACCTGCCACATCCTGGAGGATTCTATCGCATGCTCCACCTAAAACCGTATTCAAAGATTATCAATATCATGTTGGTCGGAAGCGACGGGCTCGAGATCCATATCCATATAACTCCTCTAAAATCCACTAGAAATGGTACAGCAAATGTTGAAAACTTGGACACACATATGCGATTGGACTGCCATTTCCATATCCGTGTTCGGCATTAGTAAATGATGTGGATCAAGTTATTATGAATCGATCATAATCCACATGTTGTGGCATATATTGTGTATGATGAGAAGTGGAGGGACTGCCGTATATCCAGATAGACCTGACGATATCCGAGATGGACTGGCACATATCCGGATGGACTGCCGTGCATATGTGTGAGGTGTATGTGGCGCAAAGAGTGGTCGTCCGTGTATTGCGTGCCCGATCATGCTCCCGTGATGAATCGGTTATGTCCAAAAATGGCTCGTGGAGGCATCTCTAAGAGACGTCGCACACTAGTCATCTCCTCAATAAAGTCACGTCTCGTGTGATCAGCAGATCGGGGTCGAAGCACTAACATCCCGAACACTAATCCACGGTCGATCGAGTAGAGTAGTCGTAACACACAAATACCAGAAATATATACATAATGATATTATTTAAATGTGCATAATAGGTAAATTACTATGGCATCCCGAGTCAGAGTGTCGCCTGGCGATACCCTCATTTGTCATGTGTATGTTCTGTGGACTTATTAACCGTCGTGTAATACGACTATACCATGTGTGATTTCCATGAATTGTGCTCCTACCATGACCTATCGCGTCACCTCCAACAATGGATTGGTGTGCCATCGCCCAATACTAAACTCAAATAGCATGAACATGTGACCAATCTCATCTGGCTCGACCTTTGCGAGTAAAATCATGGAGTGATGTGTGTGATTGTGTGCGCACATCAGGAATATGTTGTCTAAGGCCAAGCTGTCTCAGCACTTGCTCAGGATGGTGAAACTCCACGATAGCGTGATTTATCAATGGGCACTGAGACCTCCACAACTCTGAAATACATCGTGGACCCAATGCCATTATATCTGCTGAGTTCATGTCATATGGCTCCCAAATCCACTGAGATAAATTCAATTATGAATTATTATATTTTAATATGTAGTTAAAATTACTTAGTATTAATATAAATCCTTATGTGTCTATTTGTTAGTCACCCGAATGCCCCGATGATACGTCTGCACGAATGACTAGCAGTGTGTGTAAATCTCGATCGATCGCATCCACGTCTAAATGTTAAAATAGTTCATATTAATTACATATTTTGTTGTAAGAAGTTCACTGTTGAATATATACAATGTTAGTCGTGCAGTACCTAGCACCGTACAGTGGAAAAGGTAGCTCATCTACATTGGTCTCGTCCACGTATAATCGACCTGTGGAAACTTGAGAACGTATGGTACAAGGGACGATCACAGTAATCCTGGCCCATGCCCAAATCTAACATAATAGGTAAACAAATGGCCAATGACCATATACATTTATTTATGTGATGTGCAAATGTAAAGACATACGATGCTAAATTTAAAGTTACATGTAATAGTAGCATGGAACCACCGATGACATGTTTTCTAGCCTCTGCTGAACTGCATAACTCTCTAAATGTACTACTAAAACAGCACTACCCCAACTATATATACTGCGCAACATCCTGCAGCTGCTCCAAGTAATGCAAAGACATGTTTTTGCCAGATGAGTCTGCCATCAACAAACTACCGATTAGTTGGATCGCAATACCTCGAGGTTATTGTTCAACCTCTAACTGGGGTGTGTATTCTACAATCAAAATATGCTCGAAATGAGACCTCAAAGCAATTAACTCAAGGCGTGATGCTCCTCGAAACATGTGTAAGGTTGGACTAAAACCTAACTATTCTTGACAATATAACACCCACTCATCATTGGTCCTCTCTAAATATCTAGCTATAAGAGGCACTCCTCTACAAGAAGCCCCCAAATAATGGCAACATCATATAAAGTCGCTGTGGTGTCTCCAACTGGTAAGAAAAATGTGTCTGAGGGCGCCAATACTCAACTAATGTTATGATGAGATGGTTGTCAATGTTAATCTGACCATAACGTGCCAAACCATAAAATCCCACCTGATATAGTGCATGTACAACACGTGGATGCAACTGAACTAATTGGCCACCGAAAGACCAAAAAGGACCAGCCCCATGTCTAATAGTAAGAATTGTGTCGACATCCCCGAGACATACAACTCTAGAATGGTGTGTAGCCTGAGTTTTAATTACTGATGGATCCCATGGTCCACATGTCTGAGGATTATCCATCCTATAGAGAAAATATTATAGTTAATAAACCAGTATGATGAAAATACAGAGAAAGTAACAATACAAAGTAACTAGACAAGTAAATAAATATTTTGAATATTAATTGTGCTAAATTACCCATATTACATCACAAAGTCCTACATATCCTACGTAGTACATAATACAATTAAGAATGATACATCAATTATTTCGTGAAGAAGATGCATGCGTGTGTATATCTCTTTGATCACTAGCTTGGTATTGTTGTCGCTCACGTTCCTCTATCCAATCTATTGCATTGTGAATTCTTGTAGTTCTGTCTCAACCAGGATTCTTACAGAACTGTCTGGATGGTATGTGTTCGCCTTATTTTTAGCTTCACCGCAAGTGTACGGTGCAGTTTATAGAATAGGGTTAGCAAGGTCGAATCTACAGAGACTAATAAATTAATGAACTAAGTATTGGGATTGTAATAGTCTTATTTTTATCCAGATGATCGAAATTGAGTGATTGGTTTTGTTAATGCAAGACAAGAATTTATCCAAAAAAGACAAAGTAAAGATTGATTGAAAGATCAAATAGATGAATGGATTCCAGGGTTTTGGTTTCAGTTAATATCCCCTTTTATTATCAGATTAATCACAAGCAAAATTATTATTATTCTATCCTATAAGACAATCACGAAAAGTATTTTACCCTCTATCTCGAGATGTATGTAAAAACGTTGATTGGATTATCTATGCTAGCATCTCTAACAACAGAGGTATCCAACTCCTAAAAGAACAAAAGATTATAAATCCTCACAAATATTCACAGACTTCTCAATCTTGCAAATATGCATGTCAAGTACTCACAAATCTAGTATTGAAACTCATCTCTCGAATTATGAATCAATACATCAAAAAAAGTTAAACCAAAGGCCTTTTGATAAACAAGAATTAAAACAAAGTACTCGAATAGGGTTTGAAACAATAACTTCAATTGCAATTAATCATCCAACAAAAGTATCCATTAACCTACTCTCAAACCCGAGAATCACAAGATGTTTAACCAGACATGGGAAATAAATAATTCATAGACAAATTATTCAAATTCATATCTAACTAATAAAAAGTAAATTGAAAACCACTATTTGTTGATTTAAGGGTAAATTGCGCTTTAGTCCTGTAATTTTGGAGTAGTTGCACTTTTAGTCCTTTATCTTTTAAAGTTGCATTTTTGGTCCTGCATAATTTTGTCCTTATGGCTAAATAACATTTTTGATCATTTATTTTTCTAACAAGATCAATTTTACTCCTATAACTTTCGAGCATAAACAGTTTTAGTCCTTAACACATCATATCTAATTTATCCGAGATAAACCCAAATTTTATAAAATAAAAGATTCACATTTTCCGACACCTATTTTGTTCGTGGCATTGTTACACCTACTTAGATCCAGTCTCTATTCAGAGGTTTTAATATGATTGTTCCAATATGTTATCTTATTCTGGTGTTCTTGTGCATACATCGTCAAAATTTGACGATATGTCGTATCAGTGGCGGATCCAGGATTTTGAAATTGGGGTACGATAGATTTTAAAAAAATGTGCATATAAACATTGTTAATTATTTAAAGTCATAGTTCAAAATGCTTAATTTTTAAAATTTTGTAAAAGTTGATTATGTAATCGTACATGAAAAAATAATACATGTATATGAAAGAACTAATTAGAATAATTAAGAAAACAAGATACAACAAAACACAATTTTGGTAACATTATTGATATTATTAGATTTTTGTTTTTTGATATTTTTAGTTTTGTAGGTTTTGACTTTTGCCATGGTTTTATTTATTCAAGTTGCTAAGTCAATATTTTAATTTTTAAAATTTTATTGTGGAGATTTGTATTATTTTATTTGAATTTTCTAATTCTATTTTTTATTCTTTTTTGTAAAAATAGGGGTACAAATTTATTATTAATTCTTTCTTTACTAAAAATATAGTTGAATTTTTTTCACTTTGGGGTACATTGTATCTCCAATTTTGTACGTAGATCCGCTTTGTGTCCTATAAGGTAGACATCTTGGATATTTGTCCATATCCATTTTCTCGGAGAAAATTCTTCTCACCAATTGTTAATTACATAAATATAATAAATATAACTAAAAGTTCTTAATAAACCTAGGTTCGATACCATTTTAAGCAAAACACTTAGTCAAATAAGCCATTGATGTGTATAAGGGTATTCTTGGTATTTTGAAAATATTAAACAAACCTAGGGGACCAATTTGCAACAACTTGAAACTTACAAGACCGAAATTGCTTAGGTATGAAACATATAGGACCAATTTTGCAACAACAATCAAATTTACAGACCAATTTTGCAAACTCAATACTTATAGGACCAAAATTGCAAATTGCGTATAGTTATAGGACCAATTTTGCAATTTTTCCTTGATTTTTGTGCCCCATTTGATTAAGAATAGTAAGGCAAAATTGCAATTTTAGTCCGGTAATTTTGGGGTGTTTGCATTTTTGGTCTTGTTCGAATCACGGTTTGCGAAATATCCTAACTTGAAATTTTTCGCGATTTTGATCCTAAAATTGCCGGAAATTGAGGAATCACCGAAAAACTCACATGCACGACACATGACTTGATTTACGGCCGGACATGCTTATGTGGAAATGAGTTGGCCTAATTGAATTTTTGTTTTTCGACGTAGCGCTTACATGTAACCTATGAATGTGCCATGTCTATTAAAATATCATTTTCAAATTCTAAAGTAATATAAAATTATCTTTTTATAATTCTTATTCAATTTTTATTCCCTTTTTCTTTTTGTTTATAATTAATTATTTTTATTTCTTTTAGCAACTCCACCATCCGTCGCCACCACCACCACCAAAGCTCGAGTTGCCGTTGCCACCGCCCGTCACCGCCACCACCACCGGCCCGACTTGCCACCGTCCGTCGCCACCATCACCACCTCCAACCTTCCGTCCGCCACATCCAATCGTAAAAAAATGATTTATTGTCAAGTTTGGGGTTTTTACGAAATATTTTGCGAATTTTTTACACCCCAACATTAGTGCTTTAATACCAATTGAAAATGGATTGGTCCGATTTTCACTTTGACGAGTTCGATTAATTTTATTCTCCTCGGTGGTGGTGGTGGTGGCCGCAGAGGCGTGGTGGTTGGCGGCGGCGGCGTCGAGAAGCAAACCGGAAAATATGGAGAACAAAGAAAAATAAAAGAAAAAGAAAAAGAAAAAAAAAGAAAAGTAAAAAAAAAAGTTTTATAACTTCTTAATCTAAGATTATTGTATTATTCAATTATTAACATAAAATTTTGTCAAGGTTTAAATGTTAAATTAAATTAAGAAGAAAAGAAATCAGAACTAAATTTCCTATTCAAAAATTTTTAAATTGTCTATTTAATTATTCTAAAAAAACTGGTTTTTAATTAATTATATTTTCAAAGTAACATTAAAGATTATTCATGTATTTTCCAAAAAAAATAGATTATTCATGTATTAATTCTAAAATATTTAATGATGATTATAAATTATTTATCAAAATCCAAT
Source organism: Rehmannia glutinosa (assembly GCA_016081115.2). NCBI lineage: Eukaryota > Viridiplantae > Streptophyta > Magnoliopsida > Lamiales > Orobanchaceae > Rehmannia > Rehmannia glutinosa. The sequence goes on along the minus strand of JABTTQ020002268.1, from coordinate 105,957 downwards.
GTTAAATTTTTAATCCCCAATTGATTATTAAGTATATAATTAACTTAAAAGGAATTTATAATGAATTAGTTTATCAAAATTATAAATTACGTGCGATAAAAATCTAAAAAAATTTAATAATGAAAATGTTTTTGTATTGTTGAATTTTTGTAAATATAATAATTATTTCATTGACAAAATTTAAATTTTAAATTGAATTTATTAAATAAGAATTGTGAAAAAGGATGGCAAATTTGCAATTTTGGTCCTGCAAAGTAACAATATAGGGTTCACATAAGTGCCACATAAGCATGTGTGGCCGAAATATGGTCCTGTGCCGTGCATGTGACTTTTTCCGGTTGATTACTCAATTTCCGGCGTTTTAAGGACCAAAATCGCGAAAAGTTTCAAGTTACAGGATATTTTTGCAAATTGTGAATCAAACAGGACCAAAAATGCAAACACCCCAAAGTTAAAGGACTAAAATTGCAATTTTGCCGAATAGTAAACTAAGTTGCAGGACAGGACTATATGCATGATTTTGCAAGTTAACTAACACATTCTCTTTCTGCCCTGTTTTGCCCTGTTTTGCACTTATAATAGTGAGACTATACAGGCATACTGTAAGCTATTATTGGAATTGAATCACATGGTGATGAAAATGGTGGGTAGCAGTTACAATTTGGAAAAATACTCTGACCCTTTAATTCAGTCGTCGTTTTACACGACAAGACTGATGAAATACCACTCGCCAGGCGAAAACAAGGCCGATATTGGTATTTTACCTCATCGAGACAAGAGTTTTATGGCTGTAATTGGTACAAATGAAGTCAAAGGTTTGCAGATTGAAACTCGTGATGGCAATTGGATTGATTATGAGCCATCCCTAGAAAATTCTTAGTCATTGTAGGTGAACCATTCATGGTAAGATGTTCGAATTCCCTTATTTTCGTTTCATTTTTTTTTTTTTTTTTTTGCTTCTTTTGTATCTTTTGAAGTTGATTTCATGTTTTTATCATATATACAAGGTCGCAGAAATCGCGAGGCACTAGTTAGGCAAAGCAGCTCAACGCCTAGGGTCCCTAGGGAGCACCAAGGAAAACAACTATTTTTTTTATTTTTATTTTTGGCCGCCTAAGCGTGCGCTGGATTCGATTTTTAGCCCCTGACGGGCGCATATGCCCGATTTGTGGTTGCCTAAGCCCGATTTTTTACTAAGGAATTTTTTTCAGCGATTTGGGCAAAACCGCCTCACCCTAGGCAGAGCGCCTAAACCAATTTAGATCGTTTCTTACTTCAATACAACTCTTAAATAAATCACCAAGAAAAAGGATTAGAAATTGTGGGTTAATTAAAAAAAAATCTTTGGGGTTCAGTTTAATTATAAAAAAATCAGATATCTTTCAAAATTATTATGTACCATATTTTTTTTTGATTTACCTTAGAGCTAATCTCCTGTCGGACCGTCTAACGGATCTAAATATCCTATCCATCTCGCAGATCGACCCGATCCGCGAAAAAAAAAAAAAAAAAAAGGTCGCCTTCCTGCTCTCACTCACACTCCCGACTCCCGTGTTGCACCTCAACTCGTTCCTCGCTTCATTTGCTTCAATCACCGATCTTGAATTTGCACCATATTCTCCTCTGCTTCATCCAAAAGCTTCGTTGATTCCTTAAGCTTTACTTTCAAACTCAACGTCTTTCTCCACATCTCTCGTTGTTGTGAAAGAAACAAAATATGAACATTTATTGAAGATGGAAAATGGTCTTAAAAAGTATGCACAAGAGAGAAGATGGATAAGTTTTAGTCTCATCAAAGACAACTCATGTGGTTGGGTTATTACAAGAGAGTGATATATTCAGGGACTACTAATATCAATACTAAAATACTCTCTAGGAAATTACTAATACTTTTTTGAGAAACTACTAATACTTTTCCGAGAGACATCTAATACATTTCGGGAGAAAATTTTAATTATGCAGGAGCACTACTAAAAATACTCTCTAGGAAATTACTAATACTTTTTCGAGGAACTACTAATACTTTTACGAGGGACAACTAATACATTTCGGGAGTATATTAATGAGAAATACTAAAATACTCTTCAGGTACTAATACATTTCAGAATAACTGCTAATACTTTTTAGAATGATGACTAATACTTTTCAGAAGGACTATTAATACACTTCAGGAAAAAAAATTAATTATATTCAGGGAAACTACTAATACATTTCAGAAGAACTGCTAATACATTTTAGAAGGACGGCTAATACTTTTCAGAAGGATTGTTAATACATTTCGAGAGAAAAATTTAATTTATTTCAAGAAACTACTAATACTTTTTCGAGGAACTACTAATACTTTTTTGAGGGATTGCTAATACATTTCAGGAATATATTTAGGAGAAATACTAAAACTCTTCAGGGAACTACTAATACATTTCAGAAGAACTGCTAATACTTTTTAGAAGGACGACTAATACATTTCAGAAGGACTGCTAATACCGATACTCCCTGAAAACTACTAAAACACCGGATCCGCGGTCGATCCGTTTAACAGTCGGACCCGTTAGACGGTCCGACAAGAGTTTTTGTGTTTACCTTAATATTTATTTCTATCTTACAAATTGCACCTATTAAGGGAGTATGTGGTAAGCAAATAAAAATCTCAGTGATTGTCATTAACTTTGAAAGATAACTGAATTTTATTATAAATAAGCTAATCATGCGGGTAGTTTTTACAATTTACCAAAAATCTGAATATTCATGTGCATGGACTAAAGTGAAAATTGTTCAGGCATGGAGCAATGGGAGAATATATTGTCCACTCCACAAAGTCACCGCAATAGGAAGTAAAGAAAAGTATTCAATCGGCCTTTTCTCTTTCATTCGTGGGGTTCTTCAAGTACCAGATGAGCTTGTTGATGATGAAAATCCATTGAAATTCAAACCTTTCAGTAATTTGGAATTCCTTGAGTACTGCAAGGAAGGGGGCCAAAGCTGAAAGGAGTCATCCAAAAATACTGTGGAATTTGAGTACAATACAATGTCCCTATATATTCACTACAAGAAAACTGCTCAACAACAACACCCCAAAGACAACGGATTTAGCTAAATCGTTGTCCTTATAAGTATTCACAACGGATTTTCGTTAAACCGTTGTGGATGAGCGGTTTTTTTGTTAACGACAACAGTTCACTCGAGCCTAAGACAATACTTTCTGAAGCGTTGTCTATTAGCGGTCTTTTTATTTTTTGACAACAGGTTTCTTGGGTCTTCGACAATGTTTTTGTAATCCGTTGTCGATTATAGCCTGATATTTTTCAAAAGACAATTTATTCATCCTTTTCACAACGGTTGGTTACACCGTTGTAATTAGCGTCATTTTTTTTTTCTTAAAGACAACAATTAACAACAGTTATAAACTGGAGTCTATAGGCATTTTTCATATCCTTATTTATTATTTATTTTAATTTTTTAATGGTATAACTAGCACTTTTAGTTAGTTTATCAATTTTATTTTAGCAACTTTAGCATAATTCTAAAAGTGCTGAGAGTTTTAATTTTTATTTTGTTATCAATTCTTTATCTCATGGTATAACTATCACCTTTAGGTAATTTATCAATTTTATTTTAGGAACTTTAGCATAATTCTAAAAGTGTTGGGAGTTGTAATTTTTTTTTATCAAATCTTTATTTTATTTCATTTGAAAAAATAATTAAATATAACTAGCAAATTTATAGATTAAAACTTTTGGTTTAGCAACTTAAAAATAAATCTAAAAGTATAACTAATAACTTTAAAGTTAGACTTTTAGTTTAGCAACTTAAAAATAAATATATAAAAAACTAAGCAATTTTAAGATTGAGTATTAATAACTTAATCAAACAACTTAAACACAACTTTTGACTTCTAAAAAAAAAGATAAACATATGAGAAACAGAGAGAAGAGAGCTCGCCACAGTCTTCACTCTCACGCACCAAAGCAAAAACCCAGCAGTTAACTCCCACTTTTCCTTCCTCCGTCGCGGGCATCGTCTAGCCGCCTTCGCCGACACCGTCTAGCAGCCGCCCCTCCGTCGGTGCCGTCTAGCCTCGCGAGCAGCTGCCCCCGCTGCCGTTGTGGCGGTCGAGCCTTCACAATCAGCTATCGCCGCCGTCGGGCCGCGCGACTCCACAGACCACATCTCGACTCGCCATATTCATCTTAACTCTCATTTTTCCTTCCATTAACCCAGGATTGGTGGTTAAATCCAACAAGTTTTGGCGGATACTAGTTTTTAGGGTTTCGTGTATTTCCTGTTGTGATGCGCAATACTATTCACCATTGTTGTTTTAGGGTTTTTGAGAAATTTTGGAATACTGTGGCTGCTGATTTGGTATATGATTTATCTGTCTTGATATTTGTTTTAAATAATCTTATCGCTAATTAAGGTTATTGGTTCTGTATTACGCATCGCATCGTTTGATTTGTCAAATTGAACAATTAATTACTAAATCTGTTTTGCCTTGTTTCCCTCGTTGTGTTGTTGAACTTCCATTGCTACATTTGGCTCATAGTATTAGTTAGCTCTTTTCTACACACAAGGGCGACGACATTAACTGTGCATTGTCTTGAGTTTTTTTGTTTTGGGAATATTTCGCCTTTCATAAGCATCCGTAGTAACTAGCTATTACTTTTGATTATAATTATTTTTTTATATATATCTGTTTGTAGTTGGAGTTGAAGCTAATGATGATAGGATTAGCTTCTTTTGACATAAGAGAAAAAACATTACAGAGCTAGTTGCAGCTGGAGATGAGGCATCTGTACCTGCTGGTGTTGGTGTTGTTGCAGTTGCTGCATCTGCAACTATTTCTAGCGGAGAGGTGGTGCTGAGCATTGTCTTGAGTTTTTCATGGGAAATAGTTATCTGTTGTTACCTAGCATAGTGGCATGTTAAACAGCTGCAATTAGTGCATTGTCATGTATCATTCATAAATCTCCTTTTTTATGTTTTCATATCATAGACCTATATTTCTTTCATTTTTATGTTACAACAAAGGTCACCATTTTCTTTAGTTTCACTATGATGTGCTGGCAAGGGTAGGCTACCAATGAGAACCAAGTACTTAGTATGGCTCTCTATGGTATTGTAGCATAGTTATAAGGAATCAGCTTTCGATTTAAGCATGTCAATTGAAACAGATCCCAAAAACGGGATCATCATTGCGTGTAACTTACATTTACATATTATGGCCTCGTTGCTCTCTTTATGCTGTCAACATAAGGAACTAAACTCTGTGAGACATATATCTTTTGTAGTGGTTCGGACTTATTAGTTTCAGTTAATCATCTTATTTCAGTTTACATGCCTGCGATGCGCTATGCCTCTGACGATTAAGTTTCAGGTGGTAGTAAATATTGTCATGATTGTTCTAAGTTCAGATATTATGATCCTAGTAGGAAATGTTAGAATGATTTTGGAGCATTCTTGATGTTGCAGTTGATAATTTTTATTTCTGGTGAACTTGTCTGTGGCCTGCTCTGTCATTATGATATGATATCCTTGCAAATTTAATGGTTTCCATCTTTCTTTGACATGTATTTGTGGAAAATGCAAGCCATTGCATAATATGCCTGTTTCAATTAGACTCCAACACAGTGATGGAAATAAGTATGATACTGTTATTTTGTGAACAATGAGCCGGTACAAAGAGTTTAATCATTGTGACATTTGATTATACAATCTCTGCCATTCTCTGGTATAATTATGGGATAATTACAAAAACTATACCTGAGGTTTGGGCTAATTACAAAAAAACTTAGGCAGTTCAAATCATGATCTGATATATATAGTTCAAAAACTTGCAGATGATGACGAGGATGACAGAGAGCATTTGGAGGATATTGAAGAGGGAGAGGATGAGTTCATGGATACCTATTCAGATGCCCTAAACAAGGAATTGAAGGCTACTACACTCGATAAAACCTGTGTTCGTGCAGAAGAACAATCCTCTAAAAAGAATGACGAGGTATGTAAAATTAAATCTATCAGACTAGTGTTATGGTTAAGAATAATATCTAATTTGCTGTACTTGAACTCTTTGGCGAATGGATTTGGTTTCACTGTTCATATCCACAAGTCAATTTTGGCTGTTTATTTGAGTCTAATTAATGCATTATTGTTATATTGAGTGATTTAAACAGAATGTCAACCTAGAATCAATAAAATTGTGATCTCACTATGTGGTCAGATTCACTAAGACCTCATTAGCTCAACCTTGAAATGATTTATTAAGTATGCAAATGAATGGAGTAAAGTCAGAACTTTGAATTTTTATTGAGTTTTTCGATCAATATTAAGTATTTTGATTTTGCTGTTCACCTCTTCTTATATCAAGCTAATTTTGCTAGTGCTTTTTCAAAGACTACAACTTTGATTTTGTAGCTTTTGGACTCTATTTGCAAAGTTTGACCAAAGAAGAGTAGTTAATATTAAACTTCATTTATTAATAACAAACAACATTTATATTTAACTATTAATTTGAAAAGTAAATAAAACAAAGTCATTCATAACAACTACTTTGTTGCTGGCAATTTTCACATACTGTGATTAGCTACCCTCTCCACTTATTTTGCTTTTTTGCTACTGCATGTCCTATGCTTATTTTACAATGTTGTGTGCTATAACATGCTAATGAAGAAAATATGGTAAATTAATCATGAGAAAACTCGATTAACTTATATATAAAAATATTTGGTTTTCTAAGCTGATTATGCTCTAGTTGCTTTCATTTTTGAATTGAATAATTTTTTCCTTATCATTTTTTCTGGCTCCAATTGGTTCAACTTGATTGCTTTACTTGCTTTTTCTTATCTATTTTGTATGATATTTAGGTTTTTACCTCCTTATCGTCTATGACAGGAGGGGGCTACATTAATGCACTATGTCGTCTTCACAACTTCAACTCAAATGATAAATATCCTGTTATTGTACAGCGTCGATCTAATATTCAAGACAATGTAAGCTTACTAATTATGTTATACATTTGTCATGAACTTCAATTATGTGAATTGATGTATATACTTCTTATTTGCAGGCACAATATTGGAGTGCTTTGCAGCTGCCCTCAATGAAAGAATTAGTGTAGCTTTGAGAACACTTGTTAGACGCTTTGTCATATACTTATTGGATACGTTTCTGATATATTTGTTTTATTAAACATTTACAGACATGTACTAGATACAATCACTTGAATGTCATGTTTTGTTTTAATTAGTTAAATGTTACTTTCTTGTAATGTGTTTTATTTTTTGCATATGTGAAATCAAAAGTTACATTACCATAGGTGAAAACTAATAGACACCAAATAGAAAATACATTAATCGCAGTCCAAAATTACAACGGTTATTATGGCTTGTAAAATTGTTGTAATACTTCAAAACCACAACGGATATAATCTGTTGTGTATTACAATAATTAGCTGTTGTCGTAGATGGTGTTGTAAAAAAGTCCGCTCAATGACAACGGATTATAACCGTTGTCTTATTCCGCTCAATGACAAAGGATTATAACCGTTGTCTTATTATTAACGACAAACGGATTTAAACCGTTGTCATTGAGCGACTTTTTTACAACACCATCTACGACAACAGCTAATTATTGTAATACACAAAGATTATATCCGTTGTGTATTAGCGAAATTCTTGTAGTGATTTTATGTTATTTTGAGTGTTATTAATTATTGTTCTATGCTAAAGTATATTATTGCAAGTTGTACGTGGATATTCTCATGTTTGTCTCCTAATTAATGTTGTGATAGACAAAAATTGTAGGGTGTTTCATGGTTTGTCTGCAAATATCCTCGTGCTAGTCTTGATTTTACCGCATAGTTCGATCCAGCGCCGATCCTACAAACTTTTTGGCCTAAATCGAACTTTAAAATTGGGCCCTTTCACTACAAGAATTTCGCTAATACACAACGGATATAATCTATGCTAATACACAATGGATATAATCTGTTGTTTATTACAATAATCAACCGTTGTTGAAGATTGTGTTGTAAAAAAAGCCCGCTCAATGACAACGGTTTTTTTACAACACTATCTTCGACAACGGTTGATTATTGTAATAAACAACAGATTATATCCGTTGTAATTTTGGACCACGGCTGTTTTTGAATTATGAAATACAACAGATTTCCACAAACGGATTAAATCCGTTGTGGTTTTGAAGTATCACAACAGCTCTACAAGGCTTAATAATTTTTGTAATTTTAGACCACGGTTATTGCAGTATTTATTCGTTGTCTCCAATTTTTTCACCTAGCATTGGTAATAAAAAATTTGATTTCATGCATGCATAAAAAAAACACAATACAAGAATACAACATATAAATAATCAAACAAAACATGACATTAAAGTGATTGTATTTAGTACATGTCTGCAAAACACTATCAAGTATTTAACAAAATGTCTACAAGTGTTTAACAAAACGTCAAACAAATGTTCTCAAAGCTACACTGAATTCTTTCGTAGATGGACAGCTCCAAAGGACTCCAATATCTTGTCCACGTATATAATACAAGTTCACGGCTGCAAATAAGAAGTATACATAAATTTAGATTAAAGTTTTAAATTGTTAATGTTGGATAATATATATCCAACCATTGTAGCCAATCAAGTTAGTTCATTCTTGAAGGAAAGAATATAAAGAAAGCAGTGATTTTTGAAGAATACAAAAGGGATCTTAAAAGCACCAAACATGTCTAGACACACGAAGAATTCTGTCACCAAGAATTCTAACACAAAAAAATTAATCAAACTCTTAGATAGTTCCACATAATCTATCAGAAGACAAAAACACTCCTCCAGATTCGGTCAATGACTATGAAACTTCATGATATCTTTCCAATTATCATTCCAGCTAGGCAAGAAAATAAATTGATTATTTTAATAGATATTGAAGTTATCCAGATCATGCCACTAATGAAAATATTCCCTAATTGAGTTTTTAAAGTTAATTGATCACCTGGGAAAGACCAATAATGTTGAATCCCTTTGACAGTTCCTTCATTGCCGTTACCTGTATGATAAGTTTAACATTAAACAAGAATGCCATTTTTATTTTACAACAAAAAGACGAGGAAAAAACAACTAAAATTAAAGGAGGAGAAGGTTTCCCACTTTGTTACAAGCTTCCTCAACCTACATTGGAGGAGGAAATAAAAGAATCATTTTCAATGCATTTCCTGGAAAAATATTATCTTACAAATTTAAAGTCAACATAAAACAAAAAGGGGAAATGATACAAATGCCCACCTATTTGTGATTGGTACCTGCAAAATACTCAGTTTTAACCAAATTTACCTAACAATACGCTGACCGGATTCTAATACCAAAATATACGCTCAAAGCCAACACGTTCCCACATAATACGCTGCACATAAAAACAATAACCAAAACAGAATCACAGATCTAGAACGCAGCAGCCAGACACAAGTGCGCAAACACAGTGCGAAGGAGAAGAACAAACAAGACGATGTTTTGAGCAAAGGAAGAAGAATCGAATTGCAAATCATTAAAATAAAGAAAAAGCGAGGACAAAAACAAGGTACCAAAACACCAATCTCAAAAAACAATGCTCAGTTTATCTTTGAAAAATATTGTTTATATCATCACGCATCTATTTCCACATGCAAAATCATAATGGAATATATATAAATATATATATATATATATATATAGGGATGAGATCTCATGTGGCAGCCTCTTACCGTGTGGCAGTGTGGATTGATCCCATCCATCCACACTCTTCAATCAATGGTCTTGATTCTTCTAAAAAATACACCATTTATCAATTAATTAATGTGTAAAAAGGGCAAATGAGTAACTAGCAAAATGGTGTAACAAAAATACCATATTTACATCCCTCAAATCAAGGGGATCATCAATATCACCTTTCCATAAAAGATCACGACAAATCATATCACAAAAAAACGTCTTCACCATCTTCTCTCCTCCAGACACAAAATATTAAGAAAAAAACAAACACTGCGGCACAGCAAAAAAAACAAATCCATCATATCTACAATTTATTGAACGAAGAAGAAGGTGTGCCATGGGGGGGAGAGTATGCTCATTCACACCAACATGACATGTCAATTGACAATCTAGATGAAAACTACGATTTTGAAGCAGTGGGTCCTGGTATGTGCAATTTTCTTACAAAAATAACAATTTTTTTGGTGTATAATTTATAAAAACGATGAACATTTAGTCCAACTTTGAAAAACACGGCTATGATGAAAAGTTACAACAGTAATTTTAACCATCTAGACAAAATGATGCACATATAGTTTTTGTCGATGTATATATAATGCATACATAAAGCACAATTAGTGTAAATTTGTCATGTATACATGAATGTTGTTGTACTCTGAAACCTATGTGGTGTATACATATGTATACGTTGGTGCAAAGATAAGCTTACAATAGTGCATGTTTTACTGTTTATTTGAGAGAGTAAGCTTTGATGCTTATTTAGGTATAAAAATATTGACAATATTGTACTTTGGAAGCATATTTTGGTGTATATATATGCATACGATGGTGCAAAGATAAGCATATAATAGGGCATAGTTTTCATTTATTTGAGAGTAAGCCTTGATGCTTATTTTGGTATAAAAATATTGACAATATTGTACTCTGGAAGCATATTTTGGTGTATACATATGCATACGATGGTGCAAAGATAATCATACAATAGGGCATGGTTTGCTGTTTATTTGAGACTAAGCATTGATGCTTATTTTGGTATAAAAATATTGACAATATTGTACTCTGGAAGCATATTTTGGTGTATGCATATGCATACTTTGGTGCAAAGATAAACATAAAATAGGGCATGATTTGTTGTTTATTTGAGAGAGTAAGCCTCGATGCTTATTTTGGTATAACAATATTGACAATATGGTGCATATATAATGGAACAATGGTACATTTTTGAGGCTGTTGTTTGAAAAGGTGTACAAATTTAATATGCCATGAAATAAACGTTGTAGTTTTGTGCTTATTTGTGCTTACACGTTGCATAATATTACAAAATTTGTGCAGATTTTAATGATGAAAATATTCAACACGTTGAAGTGCGAGAGCGCCTAGTAATATCCCCCGGCTCTACCAAGTATTGGATACTTGAAATAGAACAAGATAAAATACCGCGAATAAGCATGTAATTTGCCACACTGGAGAAAGGTGTAGAATTTTATGGGGACTACATCAAACGATGCGAAGACTCAGAACAAAAATTTGTCTTTTATTAATTGTATACCATTTATTGTCTAATTTTATATCATTTCCTAGCTAAATGTGCATCGTTTTTATGTCCGGAAGTAAATAAACAATAACTGGACAAAAACCATAAATGCTTTGACAAATAAATGATATATATATGTTTACCAAGTTACTATTAAGTATTCACAACTTCATCATTAATTATGCACAAAAATAATTTGTCTTTAATTTTTTGGTATTTTTATACCATTCTCAGTTCATCACTATCTATGTGCCAAATTACTATTAAATATTTACCACTTCGTCATTAATTGTATACCCAAAATTAAATTATCTTGCAAATTTGTGTATTTTTAAACGATTCCGCATTGTATTCCAAAAACATGCATAATGTTAGTACTAACAGTGCACATAATGCTTAAAAAATATGCACTAAAAAAACTCATTAACACCTGCATATAAAACAAAAAGCTTGAGAATAACATATATACACCAAAACGTGCTAAATATATACCACAATGCTATTAACTGTGCACTATTTCATCACTAACTATACACCGGAAAATAAATAACATCTGAAAACATAAAAAAACATATTTGCATCAGTTCACTGGTAATAATTCACCAAAATGCTATTAAATTAGCATTGAAATATCATAGTCTAATATAATATACTACGCTAAAAACGTACTTAGAACACCCCATCTAAAAAACCACACAAATGTCCCTGTCAATTCTACTTGTTATTGAAATTTTTTTTAGCCAAACCAAGAACATTGCCTTTCTCTTAGTTCAGGTCATGCATTAGAATTGCATGGAGGTATAATATCCTCAATCGTGCAAATTCCGCGGCATCCGCCTTGTCAAATCCGCATTCCCATTTCTTCAATGCTCCCCCCATGTAGGTCTCATGTGACGCATGGCATAGACCCCACAGTCGACTTTGTTTTTGCATCCTCCACGACATAACAAGTCTAGTTGGGGAATATTTTTCAAAGATTGTCTGCTATCAGTAACAACACACGTGCTTGCAAATATCGAGAGAAAACACCCAATTGAAACACATGCAATAAAAATGCCAAAAAAACCAGGCATGAACAACCTGGTATTAACAACATGAACAATGTTAAAGCAGAACTCAAGAATCAGGCATCAATAAAATACACGATTGAAAAACAAATCGTGCACTGTATGAACCTTATTTGTATACTATACTAAAACTACTTAAACACCATGGGTGTTGATGCATTTCATGGACTACATATGCACATGACCAAACCTATCAATGCGCCAAAATACATATTCATTGCGCAATAACAATACTAAATATGCACCAATATATATCTTCATGGCTCATTCATTTTTATTTTTAGTGCAGGGGTAAAAACAACACCACACTAGAGTTAACCATACATCAAAAAATAACTAAAAGAGCATCATTCTTAAGTAAACTGTACACCCAAAACACAAGAAAGGAATCAAGAAAATAGAGGAAGGTATACTAACACATTTCACAAAATCAGGTTTCAAAAACATAGGAAAAAACCAACCATTCTGCAAACAAACTACATACACGCACGTGACACTCATAACTTTCCCCCTAGCATAAAACATTACACCATCCAATAACTAAAATTGCATCGTTTTTATCAAATTTTACACCAAAAAACCCCCCAACAAAGATGCCCTGGTTCGCACAGAAATATTCCCAAAAACAAATAAAGAACCCATAAAATCGCCTAGACAATCGAAAATTCAAACCCTAGATACTCCAAAAAAAAAATATAAGAAGAATGCCCAATCTCTTACTAAAAAATACTTCAAATATCCAAAATCAACAGTTGAATGGTTAAAAAAATGCCAAAACATGTAAAGTAAAAACCCTTACTACAAAATTTTCGAACCAAAAATTGAAATAAAAGGCAACCAAACACTAACCTTAACCAACTATTTGTAGAATCAAAATCACCCTCTTTGAGGAATGTGTGTCTCTATCGACGATTTGTGAAGAACTTTCGAAAGAAAATAAATAGAAATGGATGAGGAGATGCAGCCGGCGAAACAGAGAGAAAAGAAGGAGAGAGAAATAAAATTGGGAGTTTTTTTTTGAGGAAACTGCTGAGAAGTTAAAAGTGGGAATCAATATAATTGAAATCCCAAAAAAAAATGGTGTGATTGGGAGTTACCAAATGTAACTGATTTAATTTGTGTAAAAAATGACTTTTATGCTCTTAATTGGGCGAAATTAAATTTAAAAAAAATTCAAAAAAAACTGGGCCTTTAGATTTGTCAAATTAATGGATTAGATTGATCCACACTGCCACACGGTAAGCCTCTTGCCACATTTGATCCTATACATACATACATATATATATATATACATATATATATACATATATATATACATATATATATATATATATATATCAGATAAAATTGAGATTGTACCGCGAATTTGCGAATGGAGAATTTGATCAAAATGAACATCTTAATATTATAAAATGCTTATTTTGTTCGAAACTTGATACAAAATCTTAAAAAATTTGATTGTCATGAAAATCTACACATCAAAATGTCTGGATCTCTAAAAATTGTATGCAATCATTTAGATAATTGTTTCAAAGTTGTTTCGTTGTTGTTGAAAATGTGTTTCTATTCTGCATGGGAAACACATTGCTTCCCCTGTACAGGGGAATTGTTTCATATTTGTTTCAATGATGCTTCATCATGTTTCAAATAGGATAATTCATTGATTCTACATGCCATGGATAAAATTCCAATAGTAGTATACCACAAGGGAGAATGGGCGGATAACGGGGATTATATCAACTTCGAGATAACGGGGATCTGATTCGAATGGATTGCACTTTCAAAGACTCGCATGAAATTTTAGAACAACAAATACATGTCGTCAAGATGAGGAAAGAATGCGATTAAGTACAAACTCGAGAATCTCTACAACCATTAAAGATTGAAAATGACTTCAACCTGAAGTTCTATTTGGAAGTAAAAAGCAAAGAAGAAGATTGGATGAAGTTTCCTCTATGCATAGACCTACTAGTTAATTTAGAAAACCAATTACTCTTGAAATAAAAAGAGACAAGCTTGCAAGAAACAACACAACAAAATGCAATGCCTGGAACAAGAAACATAACAGTAGAGAGCTCAATAATGGAAAATATGGGCCAAAATCCCATTGACTACATCGATTATGCAAACCTAATCAAAAAATATAGTCCAAGAAATAATGCAAATCCAAGAACCTATTAATTGTGAAGAACAAATCCAAATAGGAAATATCTACAACAAGAAGGAAGAATTGATAAAACACATCAGTTGTTTTGCATTGAAAAATCACTTCCAATATAAGGTTAATAAATCGTGCAACAAGTAATACCACATAAAGTGCTTGGATGAAAATTGCAATTGGCATTTGAAAGTATCATCAAGAACAAGGACAATAAAGTTCATAGTAAGAAAACACAACAACAACCATACTTGTCTGCTCGATAAGAGAATGAATGATAGTAGACAAACTACTACAAAAATGGTTGGAGACATTATCAAATCAAAGTCTTTTCGCCAAAAATATTTTGGTTCATACAACCGCAAGTGTACAGTGTAGTTTATAGAATAATGGCAAGCAAGGTCGTATTCCTCAAGGATTGAATCTCGAAACACTTAGGCTATAATAACATCGTATTCCAATTTTTGAAGCGACCAAAAATTTGAGTATATTAATCTAATAAAAATCGAAATTAAAAGAAATAAAATAAAAATAAATTTGTGAACCCCACAAGTATTTTTACCATCTATAGGAGCAACCTTAGGCACATAATCTCAACATGCTTCTTCAATATTAAATGCGAATAAAGTTTTAAAAACCAATTCATACAATTCTATGGGTTCAAATTCCTAATATCATTTACTCTCCTGGTCAGGTGGTGCGTAAACAGTTGATTAATAACAATTGTAGTCCTCTCGTATCGTTACGATTCTTATTAACTCCCAAATGATTTGTGAATTAGATGACTCCCCACAAACACGCTTGTTACACATGTTTCATGTCTGAATTCGATTTTCGTCTTCTAAAACTCACTTGGTCGGATTATGGACTAAAAGTATGACATGGAAATTATTGGCCAAATAAAAAGCAATTATAAATAAGCACTCGAAATCATAAAATAGAATGCATGAATTAATCAAGAAAATAAATAATCATATTTAATATAAATCCACAGTTTTGATTATGCCCCTAAGATCCGAAAAATATGTTAAACATTGATTACAAACTCATAGACAAATCTGAATCAATATTTATACATCATATTAGCACAGACAAGAGTTCTTAGACATAGAATGAAAACCCCTTCTTGTCAGGATGGATTCTCCCTCCAAGCCCTCGAAGCTCTTGTGCTCCCTAGATGCGAAAGCCTTGTGGTGTTCTTCGCGACTTAGTCTTTTGCTCTCAGAAGCTCTTTGATTCCTTCGTTTCTGTGTTATTTGATGTGTTTTCTATGTAGAGAGTGATGTTGGATGATGATTTTTCGTGCATAGCCTTGGGTCCCTTTTATAGATGCTTGGAGAGATCACTTGCAGAGTTTGAGTAGGAAAAGAAGACCAATTCAGCCCCAGTTACATCGCATGATCGTGTCAACCCACACGGCCGGGTCGTGCAATCCGAATTTGATCTCGGGGTCTTCATGAACATTGTATATCTTTCTCTTAGATTTCCATGGGCACTTGAATCACCTCAATATCAATTTTGTAGAGGAAGTTATGGCCAAAATACTGAACCCTACCAGTGCTGGAAACTGTTAGCGCGTTTTGACGTTTTTGAAGGAAAATTCCTTTTGTTTGACCTTCCATGCTTCTCTCCTTCATATTTTTGCTCGTACATTAGCTCTTGACCTATACTTTAGAATGTGATATCTCTTTTTATCCAATTTAGCTCCATTTTCTGCAAAATTCACAAGAGTACGCAGTATCACGCCCAATAAGGGAAACCAAGCAAAACATATTGAATATGCGTGCAAATGCATCAAATATATATCATTTTAAGCCCTCAAATGCACGTATATTTTACACTAATCAAGTACCTCAATAATATCAAAACAGTGTACATACCAACAGATATAATAAGAGACATGAAGGATGAGCATGGAATAAGTCTCGACTATAGAAAAGCTTGGAGATCGAAAGAGAAAGCACTCGAAATAATAAGGGGGAGGCCCGATGAATCTTATCAGAAACTACCAGCTTATCTTTATATGTTGGAGAAAACAAATCCCGGATCGAGTACTAAAATAGTAAAAAAAGAGGATAACACATTCCTCTTCTTGTTCATGGCTATAAATGCATCAATAAAGGGATGGAAACACTGTAGGCCAGTGGTTGTTGTTGATGCTACATTCTTGAAAGCAAGTTATGGGGGAACTTTCTTATCTGCATGCACGCAGGATGGGAATGGGAGTATTTTCCCATTGGCTTTTGCAATAGTGGATTCTGAAAATGATGGATCTTGGTTATGGTTTTTCACAAAGATCGCACAAACTTTTGGTCTAAGGAAGTCATGTGCATAGTTTTAGACATACATATCAGCATAGAATCAACAATAAATGAGATACAGATTGTATAATATTTCCTGAGGTGATGTTTCATAGATGTTTCAAATATGTTTCTTTAATATTTCACGTATAGGTTTCAAAAACAATTTCAGTCATAAACATTCTAAAAAAAAATATTATTTTAATGATTAGGTGTATCCTAAAGTATCTCAATGGACTGTGCATGTATCATCACCTAAACAAGTTGAAGGCAAACTTCAAAAAAAAAAAACAACGAAATAAGGAGTCATTCATAGTAGCAAAGGCCTACACGAATGACGAATTTGAAAAACAAATGTCCGCACTTGATAGAGTGAAAAACAAAATCATACCTTACTTGTCCGCCATTGGATACGAGAAATGGACACGACTATGTCAGAAGCAACAAAAGATACTTTCTCATGACATCCAACATTGCGAGTCGTTGAATACAACAATCGTAGCGAGGAGACACATACATGTAACAACATTGCTCGAGCACGTGAGATCGTTAGTTTAAGATTGTACATGCAGGCATCGGAACGAAGCAAGATCAACATATACAAGAATGACAAAACTCGCTAAAGAGCATATGGGAAATACTACATCGTTTCTCTAAATTTAAGAGTAATTTACTACAAATCTAAGACAGTCTTCTTGTTTCACAATTGTTTCTTACATGTTTCATTTCTGTTTTCGGTGAAAAGATCAAATGATTTTCTATTTAAAGTCACATAATCGAGAAAATATTTGTTGTGGACCTTGAGAAAAGGACTTGCACATGCAACAAGTTTCAAATGGATGAAATTCCTTGTCCACATGCTATAGCAGTACTAAAAGAATTGAATGAAGATCCGTACCAGTACTGCTTGGCATACTACATGAAGGAAACAATGGGAGCGACTTATTCAGAAACAGTGTATCCAATCCCACATGAAGATACTTGGATCCTGACACCTGGAATTGAAACAATGTGGACTCTTCCACCGGAAGGCAACGCCAAATTCTCAAGGCCAAAGAAAAGAAGACACACGACATGACTTGGGAGAAAAGTTTCAAAAATAAATGTGGAAGATGTGGGCATCATGGACACAATAGACAGACATGCAGGAATCAACCAAAAACAAGATGCATTTAATAACACTCTATTACAATTGCTTACATACATGTCAAGCTAGACAGATTAATACAGTGCAACACAACACAATTATTTCAATAAAAACTCATACATATTGCTTTATAGTTTCTTATATGTTTCTTATTTGTTTCCGATATTGTTGCATGGTTGCAACTCTTCTTGTAAAACACAAAAACTAAGCATACAAAAACTAGAAAACTAAAACCTTCCAAACACTCGTGAATGCCAAAAACAAAATCATATGTACTGTTCCACACAACCTCAGAGTGATTCAGATTCTGTCACATACATACTTCAAAATACTAAATAAACTAACTAAAAATATAGACATATACCAAGTAATCGTACTAACAAACTATTAAAATATAAGTAAAGCATATTGTTCCATGTGACCATAAACAAATCTCATACAGAATTCTTCTTTAACAACAATTTCCTTGCATCAATAGAAAATGGGGGGATGATTTTAATATCACTGTCGTCTTCATTTCCGTTCTGCTGCTACAGCCTTACGTGATTGTATAGCAGGTGAGTATGCCTCATCTAATCTCTTTCAATGTCGAAGTCTTCCTCCGATATTTTCTTCCCTGAGATAAAATACTCTGCATAGCAATCTACAAATACTCTGCAATCGCTTAAAAAAAAGGAAGAGGTTAAAAACATAATATAAAAACACACAAAAAATAAAACACAAATAAAATAGGATACAGACAAGAATATTACTTTTTCAGTTGAACATGAATGTCCCTAACAACCACAATCTTGAATGGAGAATTAATGCCAGCAGAGTAACAGCCAAAACCAAGAGTAATGTCCCGGCGATCTTCGTAGAATACTACCATGGAAAGAAAACGAGGCAACAACACGCTATAGGCTTCAATAGCTTTCCTAGCTATTTTTACAGAGTTTGGGGTCCACAATGAATTGTACAGATAAATAATTCTCTCTTGAATACTCAATCTTCCAAGGACCCAATGTTCCATGTCAATGCAATGAATGGGAAAGAAGATATGATCAACCTCAGACCACGGCTTTCCACCGCCTATATCAAAATCCATAATATAGTCAACCACAGAAGAATTCAAGTTAATCATGGAAGTGTCAAAATTTTTCTTCTTCCTCTTTTTGACAAGGATTAACCGGCCATAGATACTTTGCATGCATTTATCAAAGATCAGGTCCGTGGTAGTAAATCTCATAGCACAATGCCCGTATACATACTTCTTGCATATGTAATAGAACAACACGTCCATATGCTAAAAAAGAAGCAAACAAAGAGTAAGAACAATAGAAACAAAAATAGAAAAACATCAACATAAAAAATAATAACTTACCGAAGAAAACAAGTACTCGTCAACATAGTACAAGCTATGAAACCATGATTTTTGCTTCACCTCGCATACACCCAGCTTTAACGATGGATCAATCTTGTCATCATCTTCCGAATAACGTTTTGGCCTAAAATATAAATAAGTGAAAAATTACAATAATGTTTCATAATCGTTGGAAAACTAAATAAAAAATCTTACCCTTCCGAAAGCCACTCACTCAGATCATCATTAAATTCATCCAAACCGTCATAACCTTCACCAAGGCTATCATCCAATGGGCACCTTCCTTTAACCAACACTACTGGGGGCTGCCTAGCAGCATCCAAGGTCACATCTTTCTCCTGAGGAGTCGATTCCAAATCAATGTCCCCAACTGAAATCCTCCAACTACCTTCCCACTCACATCGCCAGATGATTCAAAGTGAGTGGTGAAAGGAGTTCTCACAGCAATAGAGGGTTGTGAAACCCTCCTAGCAATATGGGATTGAGGAACATGTGATGCAACAGACCCCTTGATACCATCCTGCAATAAAACAATATACAAAAATGTTATAAACAAAATATAAATGACAAATTCAAATGCCAAAACAAACTAGAGGCAATATTAGGAACAAACTGTTGGGAAATTATTTTTATATTTTGATGAATGCCATGTAAAACTTTAGAAAAGAAAGTTGGCTCCCCATTTTGGTTGTAAATTGCATTGTAATAGATAGAATTTAGGCATGGTCGAAATGAGTCAAAGTCGGCTATGCTTGAACGTGCAAGAAGACAACTGGAGACTTGAAGGAAGACTCGAAGACTCCGCAAGGTAGCCGAGTGTGGCAAAGAAGAAGAAGATAGGAACTCGATCAAGGTGAAGCCGAGATACATCCGAGTGAAGTATCAATCAAGTCAACTTGTAATATCCGTATTTTTATATAATTATTGTTAATATTAATTATTATTATTATTATTATTATCAAATTATTCTTACAATTATTTTTTTTATTTATTATTATTATCATTAATATTATTTTGATAACAACTAGTAGAAATAATTATTCAGGCCCAATTCAACATGTTAATTTCTGAAATTCATTATGGGCCCAAAAGTTTTCCCTAATTTTAAAAGTCCAAATCAAATAGGATTCTTTAACAAACCCTAGTCACCCCAAACTCCAGAAAATTTCCCCTATATATGTCATTGAGGCGTACGGTTTTTATTTTCACAAAATTTTCGCCAAGTTAGAGCTAAGGTAAATGTTCAAGTTTTGCATATTGTTCCAATCCAACATCTGAGTTTATCCTCCCACAATTCATTCCACCCCAATCGCCGAGAGAAAAAAAAAGGGGATTTTGGTATAGAAAAGAGAAGGAAAAGGACAGAGACCGACGCGCCGCTGCCCCAAGCCTGCCGTCGCGCTATCCACTCGCGTCGTGCACCCTAGACCGCCGACGCTTGCCCCGCGCTGGTCCGCTGTGGTGGAGGGTGCCGTTGAATGATGGTGTGGTGAAGAGTTAGAGATGGGATTGGGGGGTGCTGGAAAGAAAAGGGTGAGGTTGAGGGTTACAAGTGAAATAAGTGAGAAATAAGTGAGAGAAAAAAAAAAGGAAAAGAGATGAAGATGATGGGTTAGTTGCAGAGGGAGGGGTTACGGGAGAGGGTAAGGTTGAGGATGAAGGATTGAAGGGATGGGTTTTGATGTGAGAATTTATTAGAATTAAGATTTTAACCCTTATCTCCCAGAAGTATTAAATTGACCCCTCCAATTTCTGATTTTTTTCTCTCTTCATACAAACCCATTTGTCTTCTTTTCTTTCCAAGACAATTCAATACCCTCTGCCCAATTTAATTATTCAATTTTCATAATCAGACGATTTTCTTCTTTTTTTATTATTTAGTAATTTATTTTATCTTAATTATTATTTTACTATATTATTAATTGTACTTTATAATTTATTGTAGAAAACGAAGAGAACGAGGAGTAGGATTTACTGCATTATTACATTCTTCGCACAGATATCTGCATTTATTCGAGGTGGGGATATTCTATTCACTTACAATTTGTCGCTATTAAATGCTTCGTATATGTGTAATTGTTTATGTGCAATGTGAAAATAAATTATGTTAGCCTGGGGCTGTAAGAAGGTCCGGGACCAAAAGTATCCTCGGGGTGAACCCGCAGATTAGTTAGTCGTAAGAAGGTCCGGATCGATGTATCCTTGGGGTGAACCCGATGACTATAAAGTAATCGCGATCCAATGTAAAAGTTAAATTACATGTTGAATGTTTACAATTATGCCTATTGATGTATTTAATTTTGACAAATGTGTCCCCATTGAGCGAGTTGAAAGCTCACCCTTATTCATTAACACTTTTCGAGGTTGAGGAGTCCGAGCGGGGATTGGAGGTGGTGGATGCAAAGTTAATAAATTTATTTATTAATTTTAGGAATATTTTATTTTATTAACGGATTTTTAGTGACTATTTCATTTTTGGATGACTGATGTTTGAAATTCAAATTAAAGTACTTTGTTTATTCGAATGCAAAATTTTAATCGTATGTTATCTTTTAAATGGTGTCCTTTTAATTAAGCTTTTGCAATGCTTGTTAAAATTTCCGTCTTGTTAGAAAATTTGGGTCGTTAAACAACTCAAGACAACCATTTCTCAAGTTGAAGTGACAAGAGTCATCCAGGTGATTAGAAGTGACTAAAATCACCTTGGGAAGTTAAGAAAATGCGGTCAAGTCGAGATAATCGAAAGAGATCCGTTGCAAGTCAATGAAATTACTTAAACAAGTAATACTTCCATCTTGCCTTTCTTAAAGTGCTCACCCTAGAAGCGTGCAAAAGGAATAAACCAATGGGAAGCACTTTGCACTGTGTCGAACTCGAAAAGTCAAGAATCATTCATACGAGGAAATGTCAATTCCAAGGACTGCAACAAGAAGACAAGCCAACGACCACAAGTGTCTTTTGAAAATAAGCTATCTCTTCAACAGTGATTTTTGAAAGATCACTATAAAAGGAGGAATAACTCGAGAGAAGGTTACCTAAACCACGAACATTTCAAGCAAACATTTGAATGTAACCTAAAATATTCTCAAATCATTCAAGATTAATCCTCAAGCCTACATTACAAAGAAAATCAATCCAACACTCACCTGTGAAGGAAAGATAACTTCAATTAGTTGAAGAGGAAATTTTTGAAGAATCAAGGGGTCTACATTCCACGGAGGATTGTAGGAAGGTTCAAGGTTGAACCAGTCTCAAGTGTTTGGAGGGCTTCGTGATCAAATCCAAGAAGCTTGAGCAAGTGGGTAGTAGCAAAGGCAAACGCCCTGTGAAGAAGCCGAGTCATACGAGAAGCCACCGTGTGACCAAGGCATCTCCAGACTGATTCCCAAAAGATCAAGTCAGCTGTGTGATCAAGACTTACATCTGGACTGTTAACCACTTTGTATATTGATCAATACTTAGTGGATTCCTCCAGGAGTTGGAGAAGAGAGGAGTAGAAGAATTATCCCATCTTCGAACCTCTATAAAAACTTATTGTGTCATTTACATTTTAGCACTTTAATTTCTGCATATTACTTTAATATCTGCTGATAAATTTGCTATCCAATTGATAATCAACAAAGTGCTAAAACCAAGTATTAAAACAAACTTAACCAAATTCAAGGGTGTTAAGTCTTCCGCTGAAAAATATATCACAATCGATTTAAGTCTTTAGTGAAAACAAATTTGAGTTATTCTATCAACGGCTCGAGTCGAGTCGTTGAGTGACTAACTCTGCTGATTAACTAACTTAGCTGTCTATCAAGGACTCAGCTGTGAAATATTAACTATGAACGTTTTAAAAGGACTAAATCGAAAATTTGGTAAGGTTTATTCAACCCCCCCTTCTAAACCTTACACTCACACCCCTTGGGACCTACAAGTGGTACCAGAGCGGTTGGTTCATTGAGCCTTCCGCACCGGTTCTTGAACTAGATCTCCAAATTTTTTAAAGTCTTTAGACTTGATCTTTCAAAACTCTTTTGTTCAACAAAGTTATTATCATGGAAGCAAATTTGACACACATCCCTATGTTCACAATTGAAGAATTTGATGATTGGAAAATTCGTATGCGAGCTCATCTATCAAAGATTACACGATGAAATGTGGATAGTAATAGAAGATGGGCCACTCCAAATCTTAAAAGTGAACACAACTACAAGGAGAGGCTGCGGTGAAGGAGAAGAGGATGTCGCTCCCGGACAGCGATGGTTGAAAAACCAAGAGCTGAATGGACAAATGATGACAGAAAAAGATATAACTTGGACAATGTGGCCAAGGACATTCTTTACAAAACTTTGGACAAAGCCATGTTCAACAAAGTCAAATCATGCAAAACGACAAAAGAAATCAGGACAAGCTAACCTTGATTTGTGAAGGCTCGAGCAAATCAAGGAAAATAAACTATCTGTTGTTGTACAAAAATTTGAAAACTTTAAGATGTTTGCGGGAGAAACTTTGGATCAATGGATGCTCGATTCACGTAAATTACCAATGAGCTATCCGCACTTGGAAAAGAATATACACGTAAGAAATGCGTATGAAGATTCAAAGAAGTCTCCCAACCGAGTGGGATATGAAAGTCATGGCCATGAGACATTCCATGGACCTATCAAAGACATCCAACCATGAGCTATTCTCAGATCTCAAAGCCTACGAATTTGAGCTAAGAAGAAAAGACCAAGAGGAAACAGCTATGCCCAAAACAGCTGCTTTAATAGTTAAGGATGTCAAGAGAACTGAGGTCAAAGAAGTCATTGACCAAGAGGAGATAGCCCGATGGTTAAAAGGTTTAAAAGTCCTTCAACAAGAATTACAAGAGAGGCAAAGGTGAATCCTCCAGAAGAAACTCGGCTCCCTCCAAGTCAAGGGAAGATAGGCCAACCAAGAGAGCAGAGCATCAAAAAGTTGAATATCAAAGAGCTGACAATCCAAGGATGGAATGAACTGATCAAAAAGTTGAAAATCTATGCTGGATTTGCAGGCAACCCGGTCACTATGCCATTGATTGCCCATATCCTGTAGTTAACAAATACAGAATAAAGAGGGAAAGAAAAGTCTTGAGAGAAAGAAGACAAGAAAAGAGAAAGGCAATGTTGGTCGCAGAGATCTTTGAGACAATCAAGTCAAAAGACACAAAGCGACTCGGAGAGTAGTGGTGACTACTCAATTGACTCGAAGAAGAAGCCTTGATCCGTCTAATGGCTAAAGAACAAAACCAACCTGACCAAGAAGATGAGATACACTCTAACTCATCACACTCAGATACTAGTGATAGTGATTGTGACACACACACTTCATCACCCACTGTTGTTTATGATTCATTAGGCAAAATGATGAAAGATTTTGAATACATTAAATCCACACACACACTACTAAATGAGGAAAACAACCTACTCAAGCGCTAAACTCACAAATTGACTAAGGAGCCGAGTACTCTAAGTCAAATAGGCGATGAGAATAAAAGTCTAAAGGCTTGAAAATGCTAAGTTAATAGCGAGATAGTCGCTATAGAAAAGAGGGAGAATGACCTCAAAAATGTGATTGCCTCATTCACTAAGGCATCTAAATCCTTGGATGATCTTATTATGAGTCAAAGAGAATGCGGAGATAAGACATGCTTAGATTTAATTCCTCCGTACTATGTCAAGCTCCAAAAGTGATTTTGGAAAAAGGATCTTCAAGTAATGAAGCATCTCTAATATCCAAAACTCCAAATGGTGCACACACATTGATTCCAAAGCACAATCACAAGAAAACGCCTTGGTTATAAAGGAAAAGGAAAATTGCCCGATTGAGTGTCTTGAGAGGACAACCGAGAAGAAATCCAAATGAGTTCCTCAAAGAAAACTCCAAACAGAGATACTCTGTAAAGAAGAAACAGGGCTACAAAAAGCCCCGGAAGGTCTATAAAAGAAACACATATGATGGGAATGGTAGAAAGTACCCAAGCCAAGCCGATTGGAATAATGTGAACTATCAAAGAAAGACCTGGAATATAAGCTCTAAGTGGCAAAGACCTAGAACTCGGAAAGGCCATTCCAAAGGCATAAGAGCTATCATCACATACATATGCACCTAGGCACTACACTCAGAGATATCACAACTACCCAAAGAAGGCAATTTCTAAAACACATGCACAGGCATACAGACAAAAGAGACAGTTGTATGAACCTAGAACCCCAAGCAATTTGGCAAAATTAATTATGATTATGGCACGATAGATGGCAACCTCTTAGAGTCAAATCATGTGGCTATAGGTTGGTTGGATCATCTTACAATACTAACCCCTCGGACCCAGGCAAGTATGGGTATCTAAAACCTAATTTCCTTGATTGCAGGTTCATGGAGCAGCTGAGTGCCAAGGAACCTGGTACATGGATAGTGGTTGTTCCGGACACATACGACAGAAACAAGAAAAATCTATCAAAATTCAAGGATGTTAGAGGTGCAAAAGTCATATTTGGAGGTAATGAAGCTCCGGGGAGAAATAAGAGGCATTGAATCCATCAAGAAAATGGATTAGAAATTACAAATGTTTCATATGTTGAAGGGCACAATTTCAACTTGCTAAGCATAAGTCAACTCGTGACAAAGGCTACAATGTTGGATTCAATATGGGTGTATGCCAAATCAAGGACACCGAAACTAATGAAATAGTGTTGCAAGGATGCGCAGAAAAAAGAACATGTATGTGGTAGATTGGTCAATCGCAACACCAAGCACTTGTCTGCTAGCAAAGAGCACAAATGAATCAAGTTGGTCAGTGGCACAAGAAGCTAAGTCACCCGAACTTCAAAACTATTAACAAACTTGCAAGAAGTAATCTTGTGGAAGGACTTCCGGACTCGGATATACAAGAAAGAGAGTATATGTGATGCATGCCGGATGGGAAAACAGTGATCAAATCATCATTCAAAGAAAAGACATGTCCATCTTCAACAAGAATATTGCACCGCTACATATGGATCTATTTGGTCCATTGAACCAGCAAAGATAAGTGGGAAGAAATACACCTTGGTGGTAGTAGATGACTACTCAAAATATACATGGACAATATTCATGTGTATGAAGAAAGAAACTCTGCGAAAACTACCACAAATCGATGAAGAGAATCCAAAATGAGAAGAGTCAAACCATTATCAAAATAAGATCTCGTGAGAGGAACCGAGTTTGTCAATGGTATAATAACTCGATTATATCGAAAATGGTATTGGTCATGAATTATCTGCAGCAAGGACTCCACAAAGAATGGAGTTGCGAGAAAGAAGGAATAGAACTCTCAAAAGAAGCAACAAGGACCATGTTAGTCAAGCAGGAGCCGCTAAAAGATTTTGGGCAAGCAATAAACACAACATGCTATACTCAAAATAGATGCATGATAAACAGACGGTGACACAAAGACTCCCTATGAGATTTGGACAGGAGAAAGCCAAATGTTGCATATTTTAGAATATTTGGATGCAAATGCTTCATCCATAACAATGGCAAAGATAATTTAAAGGCTTTTGATGCTAAAGTCGATGAAGGTATCTTCTTAGGATACTCACCGAAAGCAAAGCCTACAGAGTGCTCAACAAGAGGGCAATGGTTAAAGAAGAATCCATCCATGTGGTGTTTGATGAACCCAACTTAAATGGAGAAGACATTGAAGAGTCACCGATAAGCCGATTCAACCAACCATGCGAAGAGTCCCTATGTTGAAGATGAAGCCGGAATTATAAGTCCGTGATGAAGATGAGATAGTGAGTCTCAAAGACAAATGGAAAATCTGCGACTAAGTGATGATGAGAGAGCTGATCAAAATAACACACGGTACCAAGACGATCAATCCAGCTAACTTACTCCAACCTCGATGTAAGATGGCCGAGAGACCATCCACCGTAACTAATCATTGGAGATGTAAGATAAGGTGTGAAAACTAGATCCGAACTCAACAAGAAGCAATGTTTACTTGCTTCATCTCAAAAATAGCCAAAAGATGTGTCACAAGCATTGGATGACACACATTGATTCAAGCCATGCAAGAAGAGTGAATTAGTTTGAAATAAAGTGTGGGAATTGGTTCAAAGACCTACCCATCAAAATGTTATTGGCACTAAATGGGTGTTCGAAACAAGATGAATGAGGAAGGGCCTGTGGTGAGAAACAAAGCAAGATTGGTAGCCAAAGGGTATTTCCAAGAAGAAGGAATAGATTTTGATGAAACTTTTACTCCTGTGGCAAGATTGGAAGCCATAACGATGTTTCTTGCCTATGCAGCTCACAAGAACTTTATTGTATATCAAATGGATGTAAAGAGTGCATTCCTTAATGGGTTATTGGAAGAAGAAGTATATGTTGAACAACCTCCAAGATTTGAGCAGAAGACTCTTGGAGATAAGGTATACAAACTCAAGAAAGCTTTATATGGATTGAAACAGGCACCCAGAGCATGGTATGATACATAATCACAATTCCTGACTGAGAACGGATTCACAAAAGGCAAAGTAGATAAAACACTCTTCAGAATTCAAGATGGGAAGAGTATCTTTGCTTGTTCAAATGTATGTGGATGACATCATCTTTGGATCCAAAACAAAGAGCATGTGATAAATTCTCAAATCTTATGCAAAGCAAACATGAAATGAGCATGATGGGAGAGTCGACATTCTTCCTTGGACTCCAAGTGAAACAACTGACGGATGGAACCTTCATAAGTCGACAAAATACACCGAGAGATTTAATGAAGAAATTTGGTATGGAAAAGAAGTCTTCTGTGAAAATACCAATGAATACATCATCAAAATGGATATGGATGCGGATGGCAAGCCTCAGATCAAACAAGATACGAGCACTTATTAGATCATTGCTCTATCTCACAAAGCAAGCGGACATCACCTTTGTTGTAGGTGTATGTGCAAGATTTCAATCTGCTCCAAAAGAAAGCCACATGACCGCAGACCAAGAGAATCTTGAGATATTTGAAAGGAAGCCAAGAAGTTGGCTTATGGTATCCAAAGGAATGGATTCAAGCTACTTGGTTATTCGGACTCGACTAAGCCGGATGTAGAGTTGACAGAAAAGTACCTCGTGCACGTGTCAAATGCTTGGAAATAGGCTAATTTCTGGTTTAGCAAGAAGCAAAATTCAATAGCTACCTCCACACCGGGAATACATAGTCATGGGCAGGCAAATTGTTGTGCCCAAGTCTTATGGATGAGACAAGAGTCGA
This sequence comes from Rehmannia glutinosa, assembly GCA_016081115.2. Classification (NCBI taxonomy): domain Eukaryota; kingdom Viridiplantae; phylum Streptophyta; class Magnoliopsida; order Lamiales; family Orobanchaceae; genus Rehmannia; species Rehmannia glutinosa. Next base: position 77,388 of record JABTTQ020002268.1, on the reverse strand, counting down.
GAGACTATGAGGTTGAAGAAAAGGAAATTCCAATTATGTGTGATAACACAAGTGCAATTGCAATCACTCAAAATCCTGTGTTGCATTCAAGAACAAAGCACATTGATATCAGATATCACTTCATATGAGATCATGTTGAAAAGAAGGACATCACCCTGGAATATATCTCAACTGATAAGCAATTAGCTGACATATTCACAAAACCATTATGTGAATCAAGATTTGAAGAACTCAAACATGAATTGGGGTTAATTGAGCTGAGTTGACACTCAGAAGACTCAAAGAAAAGAGATAAAACACGAAAAGATGAAAAAGGGTCAACTCTTAAATCAACTAAGTGAATTAGCCGTTTCGGAGAATCAAATTGCATCGAGTTAATTTGGGACAAATTTATTTATTTATGTGCAAAGAGAGAAGAGTTAAATCAGCTAAGGAATAAGCTGAGTCATTTATGAGCAAAGTGACAAAAACGCAATGTTTTTACTAAGCGGAAATGTTTTTAAGAATGACGTCGAGATAATTATGATGTGTCAAAAAAAGCTGCACACAAAGCTTATGATTGGATATAAATATTTGCCGCATTAAATACGAGAAATTAAGTGTAAATTGGCGTGCAAAATCTGAATCGTTGATCTTGATCAAATTTCAAAAACCACCCGCACGTCCTTTCATAACCCATACTTATACCATTTCGTCCGATTTTCTCTCACTTTACCAAAACTGTTCATCTCTCTCGAAGGCAAAAAAGAAATTTTCTCTCAAAACCCTAACAAATCCTTAAGTTCATTCTCAAAGTTTCGTTCGGTAAATCATCGAAAATGGCATCTACTCATGACTTCGTCAAGTAGGGGAAGCAAATCCACACCGGGTCTCTGTGGGATTTCGACGACATGATCAAACAGCAGTCCGACGACACCCTTGTGAAGAAGATAGCACAAGTTGGAATAGTGTGGGTGAAACCGTTTTTGATGATGGAGTTTCCGATGACCTACGTGGAAGAGGTCGCACGATTCTACGTGAACGCTGAAGTTCACGATGAGGGCATCAAATCCTCTGTTCACGGAAAAGAGTTCACCATCACCGCCAAGGATCCGCGTAACACCGCTTTTGTTGCCGCGGCAAGAATGCCGAGATTTATGAAGTCGATGTTAACCTGGTGCTACTTGGAAGGAAGTAGACAAGTCCGACCGTCTTTGCGAAGGTGGTCTACACAATAACAAGAAGTCATTGAAAAAGGACTACCACAAATTGCTTTGGACATTGTTGCCAAATGTATAGACATCAAATTTGGAAGCTTTGACCACCGTCAAAGCTAAGTCGATCGTAATGGCTGCGATCATTGAAGAAAAGAAGGTGAATCAAAGTTTGTATACAGCAGACTCCGCAATATGGGGAATAAATCCTTCAAGGAGGATGGTACGTTTGGAGGTTCCTTCGTGGTACGGCCCCGGTAATTGGCGGATGATGGAAGTAAAAGGAGTTCCTCTTCGACATGGAAGGATGTTCCATTTAAACAAAAAGATGTTCCGATCTAATCTTTTCGGAGCACAGAAGAGAGCATATGCAAAGAGAGCTGATTGTTAGCCTTATTTTTAGCTTCACCACAAGTGTACGGTGTAGTTTATAGAATAGGGTAAGCAAGGTCGTATCCACAGAGACTAATAAATTTATATGCTAAGTAATGAACTAAGATAGTCTTATTTTTATTTAGACGATCAAAATTTGATAATTGTAGTAGAAGTAAAGACAAGATTAACCACAAAAACACAAGATACTAAGAATAATGGAATTATCAAGGAAATAAAATGGATTCCCGTATGAATGAAATGGAATTATCAAGAATAATGAAATGGATTATCAAGTAAAGACAAGATTAACCACAAAAACACAAGATACACAAGATACCTTTTTATTCCTAGATCAAGCCTCCCATCTTCTATTTATAGCCCCTCAAAAGTTCAAGAAAAAGGTGGAGGAACATAGGAAATTCCGCCCAGGGGCGCTGCAGCGCCCGCCCAGTTTTAATGCCCAACACAGTCCGATTTTGAATTTGAGCCCTTCCTTAAAGTTGTAGCTCTATCTCTTAGCTTTCCATATCCACTTGAATCATCGCAATATCAATTTTGTAGAGAGAGTTATGGCCAAAATACCAAATGCTGCCAGTAATGGAAATTTCAGACACGTTTGGATGTTTCTTCAAATCAATCTCTTGTTGTTTGCTCGTTTGTACTTCTTTTGATACATGATTCATTACTATGACTATAAACTCAATATTATTGGCTCTCAACATGGCTTGGCTACTCAAATGACTCAAAATACTCAAAAACAACACAAAACTCAAGTCTAGGGAGCCCAAATCATTGGTATAAAACCAAGTGAACAAATACCCCCAAACTTAAACTGTTGGCCATCCCGGTCAACACTTTTAAAAACAAGACAAAACATGACTGGGAGTAATGAAAAGTAGAACGCACAACAACTCCATAAAATTTTGTATTGTTTATCGTAGGTATCAAGCAATGAATTAACCAAGCCTCAAACATCTAACATAGAGCACATATTAAAGAAACCATGGTAAATGCTAAGAATTACACCTCACAAAGATCAAGTGTATACTCTCATCTCGAATGAATATAAGACATGTTTACGCTCAATTCAATTCAATATTGCAGAATTACCATAGGCTTGCAAATCGTCTCATATCTCCGCCACTAGGATGTATGCAAAATTGTGAATCAAAAAGGACTTTTTCCTTTGGTTGTAATGAAGGCTCTTTGGTTGGGGTAGAAAAATATGGATAGAGTGACTCAAACTCGAGCGTATAGACCGTTGAGCATATAATTCATCTATATTAAAGCTCAATATGCTACTCAAATCACCTCTCATTTTCACCAACTCTTCTTATCTCCATCCCCTTTATTTTGTAAACTCAACCATTCACATTACAATTCTTAACCTCCAAGTTCATTCAAAGAAAACTCATTCATCGAACAAATTTTTTTTTTTGGACTCTTATATGAGTTTTCAACATTTCATATCTCCTTTTTCTTTCTCTTTTGTTCCCATTAACCAACTCTAACATTATCTTCTAAAATTTTGATTTAACCCATTCAACCTTATTTTAATCCCTTTACTCAAATGTTATACGCTCAAGTGTAGGGTAACAAATATATCAAGTTAAGTCTTGAATTGTGGCTATCAACAATTAAGCAATAGGCTCAAGTTGGCTAACTAAGGATTTCAACATCATTAGGTAATCAAAAGGCTTGAAGGGCTAACAAAAATGGCCTTAATCATTTTCACACCGCAAAACAACATGTGACTTTGATAGAGATACCAGAGCAGGTTATAGAATTCTAACAACATGAATGATACATTCAAATCACAAACAAGACTGCATATGATGAAAGCAAGAGAGGCTCAAAAGCTCACATGCTTGTAAATATGTAATTCAAAGCATCAAACCATGTTTTCCATCTTAACATGCTCAATGTTATCTATTCATGGCTCAATCAACTCATGCTCAACACTCAATCCAAACAATACAAAATTTTCAAAATCAATCACAAGTTACAATCAAGAGATTAACTCACTCCCTAAAATCTATGAAAGCAATAAACATGCTAAAATCAGAAAACATGCTACTAATGCAAATGCAACTTAAAATGCTCTACATGCAACTATATGAAAACACACAAACAAATGCAATGCAATTTTTTTTTACACACTTCAAATCAAAATACTCACACATTTCAAATCAAAATACTAACTCTCCCCCAAACTTGAATGAAATTACATCGAAACAAGGGAAAAGATAGAATTTCAAGAAAGAAAAATGTGAAGTTACCATTGGGTTGCCTCCCAACAAGCGCTAGATTTACCGCTATAGCTCGACGCATGAATTGGTGCCTCCCTTGAATGCATATATTTGCTGCCTTGGGTCATGGTCAAGTGCCATATTTGCCTTACTTGCACCTAATAATGCATATTTGGGGTGTCCAAGCAAGGATTTGAGTCCCGGCGTAGGAATATACTGATCCGGTTTACGTGTATGTTGTTCGTTTGCATACGTATGATCGTGTTTTTCCGCTTCGAACAACTTTCTTATAATATATCGCACGAATCGCTCATTCGTACGCTTGGGTTGTGTGTTCATTGTCCCGTTTTTTGTTCCTTTTCGCGCCACATACTATTTGACCGTGCATAGACATACAATATGTGTGTGGTTCTCAACTTTCTTACTCTTCCAGGATCTTCAACTCTTCGTATTCGGTATCATTCCTTCGATGAATGACACTATATTGTTCCTTTGAGTTGACTTGATGGTGCTAAAAAACGGCTCTTTTGTTGTTGCCCACCAACAATTGTAACTAATTGCCCATTTGAGTCTCGAGATTTTTCAATTATGAATCCATAGTATTGCCAATCGCGTGTCAATTGCAACTTCATCTTGCCCATCTTTGCTTCGTTCTTGGTAAAGCTATTTCTCATTTCCCTCATGAATAAATTTATTTGACTCATGAATGAAGTCGTTGATTCATGAATGAAATGAGGTGTCTTTCAAAGATGGTTTTGCCTCGCATCGATAAAAACCCATTTATTACATTGAAGCTTTTTTTTTTTTTTTTTTTTTTTTTTGATTATTACATTGAAGCTTGATGGTGGTGGAATCACATTCTCCGTATTAGCATATGAAAAATCTTCGTAATTCCCCAATCAACAATAGTGTGTAGGAGTAGGATTATTCCAATAATCGTAGAAATTCCATTATTGAAATAATTGACTTCTTCCATCCGAACGGGTGCACCTATACCAATTCAAAGAAACAAATCAAGCATTGTAGAAGTAAAATTTACAAAAGAAAAATGAAATAAAATAAAAAAAAAAGTCTAAATTAAGAATAATTCTATCTATCGCAATATTAGCACCAAAAATTGTATTAGTCACTAAGAATCGCGCCAAAACTTGTTCGCCTTATTTTTAGCTTCACCGCAAGTGTACGGTGTAGTTCATAGAATGGGGTAAGCAAGGTTGTATCCACAGAGACTAATAAATTTATGTGCTAAGTATTAAACTAAGATAGTCTTATTTTTATTTAGACGATCGAAATTTGATAATTGTAGTAGAAGTAAAGACAAGATTAACCACAAAAACACAAGATACTAACAATAATGGAATTATCAAGAGAATGAAATGGATTCCCGGGTTATGGTTTCAATTAATATTCTTCTTGTTGTCCGATTTAATCAAAGTCAAAGTTATTATCACTACACCTATAAGACGATCACAACGGTATTTTATCCTCCCTCTCGAGATGTATATAAATTGTAGATTGAAATATCTATGCTAGCATCTCTACTCAACATAAGATACACAACTCCCAAATGCACAAAAGATCATATATCCTCACAAATATTCACAAACCTCTCGATTATGCAAATATTCATGTCAAGTACTCAAGATCTAATATTAAAACTCATCTCTCGAATTATGAATCAATATATCAAACATGCTAAATCATTGGCCAAATAATAAAACAAGAATAAGAACAAAGTACTCAAATAGGCTTCAAGACAATAACTTCAATTAAGATTAAAACATTCAACAAGAGTTCAATTAATCTACTTCCAAAACCCGGAAATCACAAGAAGTTTAGCTACTCATTACAAATAAACAACCCATAGACAAATTGTTCATATTCATGACAAGCTAAAATGAAAGATTAAAGCACAAAGAATGAGAAAACTTAGGGAAATGGATAATCTCTCGATTGATCTTCAATCCTCAAGCTTCGATTCGACCCGATTCTTCCTTTGGTTCTCCTTGATGAAGTTGATGTATTTCTTGTGTTCTTGGGTGTAGTCCCAGCCATTCCTTTTTATTCCTAGATCAAGCCTCCCATATTCTATTTATAGCCCCTCAAAAGTTCAAGAAAAAGGTGGAGGAACATAGGAAATTCCGCCCAGGGGCGCCAAGGCACCGGACGGCGCAAAGACCTAACTTTAATTTTTGGGGGTGAAAACTTCTGAACAGTATTTCTGCATTTCCGCCTTTTTTAACGCCCAACACAATCGATTTTGATTTTGAGCCCTTCATCAAAGTTGTATCTCTATCTCTTAGCTTTCCATAGCCACTTGAATCATCTCAATAACAATTTTGTAGAGAGACTTATGACCAAAATACCAAACGCTGCCAGTAATGGAAATTTCAGACACGTTTGGACGTTTCTTCAAATCAATCTCTTGTTGTTTGCTCGTTTGTACTTCTTTTGATACACGATTCATTACTATGACTACGAACTCAATATTATTGGCTCTCAACATGGCTTGTCTACTCAAATGACTCAAAATACTCAAGAACAACACAAACCTCAAGTCTAGGAAGCCCAAATCATTGGTATAAAACCAAGTGAACAATTATACGAGTGAGGGGGAATCAGCTGGTCCTGAAGAAACAACTGTATCCTTCTCTCCCCAAAAGAAGGTTGCCCCTGCAGCTGCTAAGAAGACTGTTGCCCCTGCAGCAAAGAAGAAGAAAACAAAAGATGCCCCCGCCCCTGCAGCTAGGAGTCACTGCCCCGCAGCCGTGTCTCCCGCCCACGCAGCCGCAGCGGAGAAAGAACCTCAAATACCTTCTCTGGTTGTCAAGAAAAGGAGAACCGATAAGCCAAGACGGCCAGCTCCTCAGAAGAAGACGACAAGACGGCCCCGTCGCCGGACTCGAAGAAACCATATCCGAGCGAACTCCTCTCGGTAAGGACTAAAAGAAGAAGAATCTTCAAGCGTTCGAGCTTGAGAAACCGCTAAGTCGCCCTCACTCAAAAAACAAATATCGAAGATCTTTGAAGAAGTAGAGTCTCCGAAATTATAGATGAAATGTTGACCAAGTCTGCTGGCCGATCAGCCGAGAGGCAAATCAAGACACAATCGTAGTCCGAATGTAGAGCTAAGACACAAAAGGCAACCGAGAAAGCAAACTCTCCTGTGACAGGTTGTATCCCCTCCGCAATGACGCCATCGAGGTGTGGAGCACCGAGTTTGCTACCCTCAATCCCCGAGCACGAGGGACGCATGGAGAAGATGACAAGGATGATGATGTGATGATCCTATCCCCACCATATCCAGACATCCAAAATCGTCTGCGAGAATGGAGGAAATGGAAGCTGAGTCGATCCAGGGAACAATTCCAAAGACCGGAATTCATTGAAGAAGAAGACAAACTGTTGAACTTTCTTGGATTGACCAATGTGGTCAAGCAATCGGATGAAGACAATCGCATAGATATCTTGCGATCTTCAAGGACAAGGAGAAGGAGAGATCGGCGAGGAAGCTGAGGCTCGTGAAAAGGCCAGTATTTGTCCCTTTACTGGAACCACTGATCATACACATCCTCATCTTGACGTTCTCTCTGGGAGTGATGAGGATCTGGACCCTGCTGCTGCTACAGAAGAATTGGAGATGCAACAAGCCATGCGGGAATCCAGGGCCCTACATGAGCAACGATTGTTGAAAGGACCAGGGAATCTTCCACATCACAGCTTGGAGATTGATCCGATGGGAGTGGTGCACCATATTGCCATCATGTTGTCGCCACCACTTCCCTAGCTCACTCGAAGAAAGGTGATAAGGGAACTGGCGATGAAATTGGGATTGTGGGGACCCCAGTCGAGCCAACCCCTAATGAAGGTGTCTTACCACCAGCCCCAACGATGAATACTCAAAGGGAACAGTGGAAGTCCGAGACGAGTGACCCCATTCCAAGTCACTCACCGCTGGTGTGCCACCGAAGGGAAACTCCACCCACTGCAGGCAAGGTCGAGGATGCTGCAGCCTAACTTCACAAACGAATCTCGAGGTGAAGTGGAGAAGGAACAACAAAATACACAAAGCAAGTTGTCATCGACGAGGCTCGACAGCTTAAGATCGTCTCACTTGAAGTGCTGCCAATCGCTCTGCAGCCAATGACGCCGCTGGCGATGAAGTCGAGGCACGGAAGGAACGCCCGGGAGTTAACACTGGCAATGAAAGTGCAATCCATGGAGTTGAGACTCCGGTGGATGCCACCTCGAAAGACCCCAAGACACACACGCGAAGGGATCGGCCAAGGCCTCGCCGCATTTGAAACTGCAGGAGGTAATGCAAAGCCAACGGGAGGTTGAGACTTCTCGGGGTAAAGAGATGGACGCACAGAACATCCCTCCTACTATCATTGATCCATCTGAAAAGGAGATAAGTGCTCTTCATGATTCCCAAGACAACCCTGATGTAACCTTTCTGGGATCTGAAGGTGAAGACGAAGCTGAGTCATCCCCTATTGCCGATCCAAAAGACTCAGCTGAGGATGTTTTTCCAAGCACGAGTAAGTCTGACCTTAAGGCTACTCGCCAAACATTTAATTTTGATGATGAGCCACCCATGGAAATCTCATCATCGTCCGATGACGCTTCTGATGGCCGAGGACCAGTCAACTCATGTGGAAAAACCACCAGACCGACGAAGGTTGATTAAGACAAATTGATGCTCAAAGAAGATGGGTCAACTTCACAATGACCACAATCAAACATAGTCAATCGCGTAGGATCCCCAAGTCCGCAAGCAGATCGACTCCACCAGAACTTCACGAGCATAAGTTGTCATTGAGCGATTCCGTTGCCCGTGATGATCCTTTTGTAGAATCATTTCCTTATCTCTGGAAGTACGACCTTCTTGAAGAATCGCTAGAGATCAAGAACGCTTCCATAAACCCGATCCTGTTATTCCAACGAGACACCATCGTCCCAAAGAGACTTTGACTTTGATGTTTGCGTTGGCCGCCACCGAGACAAGTGACAAATGAGGTTCGGAAGTTTTCAAGGCCATATTTGCAGAGATAGAAAAGATGGAGAGGCACCAGCCTCACTAGACATGAGGTGGATAATAGAGACGCAAACCTTACTACCGATCCGCAAGGCATAATTGTCGGGGATCTCGAGAATGGTGGCAACAACAAAGCAGACCATGCGCGTAGAACAAGCTTGATATTTCAGGATATTGTTCAATAAATTGCTAGTCCTCAAGCGGGCCGAGAATGCCGATGCAAAGACAAGAATGCAAGAGCACATCGAATCGAATGCATGAATCTCACACCACGAGATGCAAACTGCGTGAATATAATAAGAAAGAGCTCATGCGCGTAGATGAGAACATGGATCGAAAGTTTAACCTCCTCATGGCTGAAATGAAGGCGGTAACAATTGAATCCAACGCCACCCGCTCCGAATTCCGTGCAAGATACTCCGCAGCATTCAAGAATAACTCATCTATCACCGCTTAGACTTCATGATTGCTAGCTTGTTTCCGGGGTTCCTCTCTCCTTTGATGATGCCAAAAAGGGGAAGAGGAATACCTAAAGGCGTTGAAAGGATCCGGTCGAAAATGAGGACGCACTGTGGAAAGAAAAACTGACTAAGGAAGTGAGAATAGAAGAAAGGAAAATCTGTTGGGGGAAGGTTCGAAAGATATGACCTTGATGATTGCTAAAAACCCCAACAAGGTCTTGTCACAAATGATATCATCAAAGAAACTCCCGATGACTCGCCACTCCAATACTCTGCAGTACCCATGGCCGAAAAGAGAAAGATAGTTGAAGCGGGGATGAAGGAAGTGGAAGGAAAGATGGATGCCCGAGTTATGGATATTCAAACAACATGGAGGCATTCCAAGATGTCGAACCGAGCCAAGATCTCGTTGATGAATTCAAGACGCCGCATCTCGAAGGTTACTTCGCAAATATGTCCATGGCTCAAGCCTGTGATTTGTCTTGGGAAAAATGTCTCAAACTTTGTGAAGAAGCGACAGCGTGAGACTGCGCGTCGCAAATCTGCGGGTCACTCTGCTAGTCACTCGGATGGGAAAAAGAAGGCCCCGTGCACAAGACACGCCCGAGGAGGAAGAGGAAGAAGCGTGGTGGAGGAAGAGGTTTGAGACCTAGACCTCTGCGCCAAAAAACATTGAGTACATAGATCCGGCAAGAAAGGAGGGATCTATTGGGCTGGGTTCGACGAAGTAGCTAACCTACAAGTGGCTAAAAACAATCTTTGAGTATGTGAAGAGGATTGAAGAAGAAAATAGAAGACAAACTCAATGGGAGGAAAGACAAGAAAGAAAAAGAAGAGATGAAGCCGCCAGAAAGGCTAATGAGAAAAAGAAGGCGGCTGAAGATGAGAGAAGAGAAGAAGGTCAGAAGATGACAGAGTGGAGAAGAGGAAAGAAGGAGCGGAAGGAGATGAAGTGTTGTTGTCCACCCCTTCATGTATTTTACTATTTAAATACATCTTTATGTAAGTCTTCCGTACATCGAATAAAAATTGTAGAATTTCCATACTTGCTTAGAAATAGAACAACATGATTACCTTAAGTCCTGTTTAAGCTTTGATACACTCATGAAACAAATTGTGTAAAGAACAAGGATGTTATGATCAATAAAAGATTGATTCTACGCATGCATTCCGTGATTCTACATTGTCCGACGTATCTTTGTTGTTTAATTATTGTATGAATGTTTTAAGTTTTGGCATCATCAAAAAGGGGAAATTGTTGGCAAATTATTTTTAGATTTTGATGAATGTCATGTAAAACTTAGAATAGAAAGTTGGCTCTCCATTTTTGTTGTAAATTGCATTGTAATAGATAGGGGGTGGTCGGTCGAGAGTCAAGTCGGCTATGCCTCAACATGCAATAAGACAAACCGGAGACTTGAAGGAAGACTCATTGCGAGGCGGAGTGTGGCAAAGAAGAGAAGACAGAACTCGATCAAGGTGCAAAATGAGATACTGGTGAGTGAAGTATCGTCAAGTCAACTCAACTCAAGACAAGTCTCAAGTTGAAGTGACGGAAGAGTCATCCAATGATTGGAAGGCGACTCAAGTCACCTGGGAAGTTAAGAAAATGCGGTCAAGTCGAGATAATCGAAAGAGATCCGTTGCCACGTCAAGTCAAAATTACTTAAACAAGTAATACTTCCATATTTGCCTTTCTTAAAGTGCTCATCCCTTAAGCGTGCAAAAGGAATAAACCAATGGGAAGCACTCGCACTGCGTGTCGAACTCGAATAGCTAAGAATCATTCATACGAGGAAATGTCAATTCCAAGGATCGCAACAAGACAAGCCAACGACCACAAGTGTCTTTTGAAAATAAGCCTATCTCTTCAACTGGGCGGTTTTTGAAAGATCACTATAAAAGGCCGAGGAATCACTCGAGAGAAGGTTACCTCAACCACGAACATTCAAGCTAACATTCGAATCAGTAACCAAAAATTACTCTCAATTCATTCAAATTCAATCCTTAAGCCTACATTACGAAGGAAATTAATCCAACACTCACCGTGAAGGAAAGACGACTTCAATCGGTTGAAGAGGAAACTTTTGAAGAATCAAGGGGTCTACATTCCACGGAGGATTGTAGGAAGGTTCAAGGTCAAACTAGTCTCAAGTTTTTGGAGGGCTTCGTGATCAAACCTAAGAAGCTTGAGCAAGTGGGCAGTAGTAGCAAGGCAACCGCCTGTTAAGAAGTTGAGTCGCACGAGAAGCCACCGTGTGTGACCAAGGCATCTCCGGATCGAGTCCCAAAGGATCAAGTCACCGTGTGATCAAGACTTGCATCCGGACTCATTAACCACTTTGTATATTGATCAATACTTAGTGGATTCCTCCCAGGAGTTGGAGAAGAGAGGAGTAGAAGAATTACCCCATCTTGAACCTCTATTAAAAACTTATTGTGTCATTTACATTTCAAAGACTTTAATTTCTCGCATATTACTTTAATATCTCACGATAAATTTGCTATCCAATTGATAATCAACAAAGTGCTAAAACCAAGTATTAAAACAAACTTAACCAAATTCAAGGGTGTTAAGTCTTCCACAAAATATATCACAATCGAGTTAAGTCTTTAGTCAAAACAAATGAGTTATTCTATCAACGGCTCGTCAGTCGAGTGAGTAGTGACTCGACTGATTAACTAACTTAGCTGTCCATCAAGGACTCACCAGTGAAATATTAACTCAACGTTTTAAAATGACTAAATCGAAAAGTTGGTAAGGTTTATTCAACCTCCCCCTTCTAAACCTTACACTCACACTCCTTGGTACCTACACAAACTATTCCCGCAACATCTTAAGTTGCAACATTCACAATAGAATCAAATTGAGATTGGGTGAGATTATTAAATTCTTGAGACCCAATGAAACCATGTTCAGCATGAACATTCAGGCCCTGAGATTCAACACCAACCTCTTCTGAAACCTTACTTGAATCAAACGGAACATTCTCAACATTTTCTACAAATTCCATCAGACCACTGACAGTAAGTCCCTCACCATTATTACCAACCCCTTTGTCTACTGACAAATCCACTACACCACCAACAGAATTTCCTCACCATCATTAACAATCCCTTCGACCACAGACTCAACCCCAACATCACCACCAATATTGCCACATTCAACGATCGATTTTTTTTTCAAACTCCACCAGCCCGGGGGACTACTTGGTTCGCTCGATGCTTTCCAAACCAACAGGGTCAACTACCTCCTTAGAAAAGGGCACACCATGAGTTTTAAAATGTTTATCATCCACTCCCATTGACTCCTTCTCAGACTCTGAAGCGGACGCTGATGACATTTTATTATATTGATCACCAACAACCTTATCAGCTTTATCCAGCCCATCACCAGCCTAAAAAGCAAAAATGAAAACATTATAAATCCAAAGAAGCAAGCAACAAAGACAAAAAAATAATGAAACATAGAAGGGACAAAAAAATATAATGGTACCTGAAGTTTCCCCTTAATGGCAGATAACTCAGAGAGAACAGTTTTAAACTGCTCTTCTAAGATTTTGTTAACGGAATTCTTGAAAACCTTCAACTCCTTGGACAATTTATCCTGTTTCCGAATAACGTCATCCAACGTATAGTTCGATCCCAACTCAACATCCGACTCCTTTCTCTTCAAATTACCAATGACAAAGTCCCCATCAACAGAATTAAATGAATACTTGGACTCATCAAAAAATGTTGCAATATCCAACTGCAACGTCTCTTCATGATGCCCACATATTCATCAACTTCAACTAAAACAAAAGGAAAACAAACAAAGAAAAAAAGTTAGAAACAACATATAAACAATTATAAAACAAAAGCGAAACAAAGGAGAAACAAAAAAAGAAAACAGTAATGTATTACCTATTCCGCGGAACGGTTGAAAATCATCGTATCGAGATCATCAGACTTCAAATTCTTATCTCTATTAGACAATGGACAACCCCAATTCATAATACGAGGGATACTCTGCCCGATACGATTGCAAATTTTATTGTTCACCTCTAAACAACATTCATAGAATCATATCTGGAAGGCCAGAGGAAAGCCTTTAATTCTGTAAAATTTAGTGCGTTTAGTAGCAGGCTTCAAATCCTCATCCCGAGGCTACTTCTTGTGGAGCACTTGTTCCCTCAGTTCTCTGATTGTCCGGTCAAACAAATTCCTTCCCCAGGGATATGTGTTAAAAGATTCACTATCGACTAAATCAAAAAAAGCCATACTCACAGAAGTCCCAGAAGAAGAAAAGAGAAAAAAAATGAAAAAAATACAACAACGCCATCTTCACGGCATCATCATCATTATCCCTCCACACTTGTAATCTAAAACACTCCTCGATTGTCTGCCTAGTGAATTTCATTGTGCCAGAAAAATACTTCTGGAAGAACTCAGAAGTAACACCATCCCCATGAACAGAGGGCCTATTCCCCAACACACTACAACCCCGTGACCAGGGCAAACTCCCCAACACCAAATCTCAAAATTTTCCCACAAACAGACACTAGTATCTCATCCTTCCGCGAATGAACAACCTGCCTCTTCAACAACGAATGCACAAGTTGATTTTGGAAATCAACTTCATGCATGTCCAGAAAATAACCGAAACAAGTACGCGTAAATGCATCCAACTGCAGCTGGGATAACTGGTCCTTCAAATTTTTAATCACTTCAAAAGAAAAACCAGTGTTTATCTTAGAAGTATACCAGTCTTCCAGATCAATCATATACTTATAACCCTAGAAACAATAACGAAACAAAAAATAAACAACACATCTTATACAAGAAAATTTGAATAGTAATAAAAACAACAGATCAACGGCATTGAAACAACACAGAAATAAAAAAAGAACAAAAACCATAGAACACTAAATAATAAAAATAGATCCAGTAATATAAAGGAGAAAACAATATACCTCAGCAACATCCACACATCTAAAACCAACAGCCTTCTTTTTAGGTGATTTTGCCTTAACAACTTGTTTTCCAACATCATCGCCAGATTTCATCTTCCTCTTTTTAGATGATGAAGGAACTAGGGCTTCAAATTTCGAACCGCTTCTCAAAACTCTTGAACTAGCATCAACCTTCTTCTCCATTCTCAAAACTCTATGGTATAAATACGAATCCAAAAAGCACAAAAAAACCGTTTCAAGCGTAGCGATTTCCCTGAGACGGTTTCTAGAGAGGATTACGGAGAAGTTAATGAAGAAGTTGCAAGAATTACACATCAAGCACAACAAAAATGGCGGACATGCAACGCGGGAAACTCAGACATCGAGATGAAGAGACAGAGAGAGAAAAATGAGGGATTAGACACGAAAAATATTGTAGAGCGTATTTAAGGGAAAAGTTAAAAAAGAACATTAAAAAGTAATGAAAAATGTATAAATGGGATGTGTTGGTATTTTGGGTATCCGATCAAAATTAAGGGTATTTTGTGTAATTTCTCCAAACAAAAACTAAATGTCAATTGCTTTGTTAGCAATTAACAAGCTTCATAGACCCAAGAATATTGGCCCATGACAACATGAAACCAAAAACTTAAATGTGATTGTTTTGTTAGCAATAAACGAGTTATAAAGTCCAAGGAAATATTATGCTCTTAAACCATAAAATATTAAAAAAATAAAATTCTACTAGGTGTTAAGGAGAATCAAAACCAGGTGCTTGAAATTTGTAGGTTTTGATATAGTAAACAATGACCATTATGCTACACTTATCTTTTGTTCAATATCTAATTTAGTTTGTATATATAATAAATATAAAAGGCATACAAAAAATTTGGGACCCTAAATTTTTTAGTTTTTTCGGGGCCCGAGTCGGGCGACTCCTTCGACTAATAGAAGGAGCGGCCCTGGTTCGATCGAAAGACATATCTCATTATTGTATATATGTTCGCCTCGCTCTTCAGATCCTAACGACTTTAATTACTATATAACTTAAGCATCAGAGGACCGTAACTTATGGTCCACCAGCTAGCCTAATGTTCGTTTTTTTTACGGTGTAACTCGAATAAAGTATCTAGGCTCGTGGCAAAGTGATGCAACCCGAAGAACATCCTCGATTTGTTCACCCAAATCAATTAAGTATTAAGATAATTGTAAAGTGTAGGTAAATTCGTTGTAGGTAAAACCACTGTAGGTAAATATTACCAAAAAAGTCTAAAATTATTGATAAGTTTCTACAGTATTTCTGCCGGTGATTTGTCGGTATAATTTGGGGAAAAAGATAATTTTTTTAATTTTATTTTGTAGTAACTGTAAAATTTAGTGACAATTATTTATATCGGTAAACTGGAATTTTCTTGTACTGGTACTCCTGCTCTATAACTTCACCCCTCCCATTTAGTTACATGACTAATTTTGCAATAATGCCCCAAAATTATATTTTAAGAAACTTTGACAAGAAAAATGGTAACCAATTTTTCGGTATTCAACAGCTTTACTTTAGGAGATGCCAAAAAATGTTGGGAACGAAGAATAAAAAGAATAAAAAAAATAATGTTTTTTCGTCTAATTAATTACTGGATACTTAAAAAAAAAAAAAAATTGGCTTCTAAGAACCAGCATTGCGAAAGCGTCGCGGATGGATTAGCAGAAATTAACACTCGTCGCCATTATTAATCATGACTCATGATTTTTCTAAGAAAATTTTAGCTTCGTTGATTCATATTTCCACTTAAGTTCCTTAGGAGACTATTAATTAATAATCACACAACTTGTAGATAACATAAAATTCATTCATAACTTCTAAAGACATCGACAAATTTGGTGTGTGCGGGAACTAAACATGAGAAAATGTGAGAAAATGTCATGGGTCAATAAGTATTGTAACCCAGAGTGAACGAAACCAAAAAAAAAAACTAAGCGATAATAACACAATTACCCTATATTCCAGAGAAAAAAAATATATTTTTATATTGTCGGGCTTTGTTCCGGACATTTTTACGATTCCCCGTTTTTCTTGGACTTTTAGACAATTGCATGTTTTTTGCAGAATTTTTGACATTGTTATTTCAAGTTTGTTTCGAACATGTTTCAACTAATAAATTAATTTCGGTGAAATACAATTTTTGCCATTATTTTAAACAACAAAGAAATATATACATAAACAACACATATGGAAATAAAATACATTAAAAATAATATAGAAACAACACATGAATGGAAAAACACAATTTAAATTTTGATCCAATGCATATTGAAAACATGGAAACAACTAAGAACCCAAAAAAACAACATTAATAAAACTATATGAAAACAACCAGGAAATAACAACATTTATTCTGTTGTTGTTTCGGTATTGATATCGTTTGTTTATTAATATGATGTCTATTAGAGCATTTTTCCGCTACTAGACATCGGTGTATCCTAAACGATGTCTATTAGCGGAAACTGCGCTCATAGACATTGTTTTATCTAAAGGTTATTCGAAACCGATGTTTATTGTTAATAAATTTTTATTTTAAAAAAATGAGAAAGATGGCATATTCTTTTGCGCAAAATTTCAGACCCCATTTCCCCCCACCCTCTGGTCCCTTCTTCCCTTGTCCAGCTCTTTTCCTCCAACTATAGCAACCACCGGTAGCTGCCCTTTGCCACAAAAATATCGTGTTCCGCATCCCTCGCGCGTAGTTGATGCACGAGATTCCATCGCCCGTTTGTCTCTCTCTGGTATTTTCTCCATCTCCCTAGTTTGTAACCTAAAACTTATATTTCAGTATATATACAGGAGAATATTGATGCACCCAAGCTGTCGCTCGAGGTTAAATTAGATAGAATTGGGGGTTGGGGCTGCTAAAGGAATCTAAATGGAGCTTTTCTGGAAATGAGATGGGCACACACTAGTACAAAAAAGGCCATATAATCATCAATATATGCATCGATTTCCATGGAAAACCAATGCCTAAAGAGGGGTGGTGGCAATTTCGAAAATAAAATGAAATCTTTTAAGTATCGGTTGTTGATTAATAAGCAATGCGCATAAAATCTTTTATTTTTTAAAATTAAATTAAAAATATTAGGTATCAGTTGTTAATGAAAAACAAATGCTTTTAACCCAACTCTAAGCATTGTTTCTGACCATTAGCCGATACCTTTAAATTTTCTCTTTTTTTAAATTACACATTCAACCACTCAGCGTTCACGCAACCTCAGCATTCAGCCATTCACGCAGCTTTAGGGTGAATAGGAAGATTTTCCGGCCGATTAGGGTGAATAGGAAGATTTTCCGGCCGATTAGGGTGAATAGGAAGAGGAGCTGCTCGGATGCAGGGAGAACTAAAGGTTTGATGGTGGTGATGTTCGATTTTAGGGCTTCGCCGGCGATTACTATCAGATCCTTCGAGAGATACTTTCCCCTGTGGATCTTTCTGCGATTTCCGGCTCGTAGACGCATTTGTAGGCTTTGTCGTTGGCGCCTTTGTGCGTGCGGACGACGTGGACGAGCTTGTACTTCGCGCGGCAGCTGCTGCGGCGCTTGTTGGAGAGGAGGACGGTGGCGCCGCCCATACGAAAGAGGCAATTAGGGAGGAGCATCACTCTTTCGGATCCTCTGTAATAATTGGGGGTAATAATTTCGGTGCTAATTACAAGTGCGTTCGAATTTGGTTGAACTTGGAGTAAATCCCTAGCTACCCCGTTCAAACTCGTACCCCGCCATTGCCGTGGCTACCATTGCCGGCACTGTTCAAAGGAGAATCCACCGCACCGCTCAGAACCTGCGAGAATTCCGTGAAGCATTAATATTAAGCATTGAATTTGACTCTGTGGAATTTGACGTTGTTAAATTTCTGATCGTTCTATACTTTTATTAGATGATGTTACTTTAATGCCTTCTCCAGTTTCCTGCTTTAATGCATTCATATTGTTTCTAGTTACTTTGTTTTCATCATTTGTATTCTATCCATTTAAGGTTTGTCAACATGTTTTGATTTTGCCATCTCCTCAATATTTATGTTGTTAGCACATACATTGAATTTGATACAGTTATGTCATCTCCTTTGTTGACATAATATCTTCTTCTGTTTGGTGGAAATTTAAAAAGGGAGAATATGTGAAGCTTAATCTAAAAAGTAGACAGAACAAATTACAATTATTTAGTTTTCCGCTGAGTTTTATATGAACACTTTGATTCGCAATAGTGCAACCTAGAAGAATGTTTAGTCCTTGAGTTGGATACTTTTTGTAGTTTTGAAAATTTATCTTTTGTGTCTCCTTCTATAGAAACTGATCAAAGTTTCTATTGGAAGCTCGAAAAAGTAACATAGAGTATGTATAGTGTGGTTTTGCAATATGAACAAAATTCCTTTATTTGGAGATATCATATAAGTCCAGGGCAAGAGAAAGCCAAAATGGTTATCTTATGAACCTATTATGTTACTATACAATTGTTAATTTGTAAAGTTTGGACTTGGCATGTGGGGAATGCCATTTCTGGATTTTTGGATGGAGACTTGGGCCACATGTTTGCGTAATCACTATGCAGTCCCAGTTGATGGAAAAACTGATATTGATACCTGTGACCACAATATCTGACCAACTTGTGCAACCTTTTGGTAATAATTTTCGTTCTCCCATTACATATTGGTTTGTTGTCTATCAGATTCGGTTCGCCAACTAAAAGCTTCATATATGAACCACTTATTTTTGTAGACAAGTTGTTATCTTGGAGAGCAGGAAAATCCTTGAAAGAGAATGTTGTGGTAATGTAGCTGAAATCTGTAGTTCATGTTCTTTTCTTGTTTCTCAGTTTAGATTAAGAATAAAGATACTATAGTTAATTTGTTGATCTATATTACAACCTCTTTTAGTAGGTTCCTAGTTATAACATAAGACACCTCAAGGTTTAGGTTCTACATTGATGTAATGTGTCATATGTGACGGTTTAGAAACTAAGGCATAATAGGAGAATACTCATCTTTCTTTCGTGTTACTTGTGCTCAAACACCATTTGGTTTTTCATTGCTATTGAAGTCAATGAGATATTAATACTATACCGTGGTTTTACACATGGTACAAAAAAAAGGGTGTAAAATGGACAATTTATTTCAAAAGATATAGTTTTATTAAATTCTCCCTTCTGAAGGGGTAAAAGTTGCCAGTGCATGGAGAGTAAAGTAATTATGGACCAGTTGATTGCTGCTCTCTCGGGTTTTACTAATGTGGTTACTGATGGTTCATCATATGCCTCTGCAGGTTGGAATCATACCATGATTGATAGTATCCACCAGGGTTAGCAAATATATCTGCAGGAAGGTATTGAATTAGATTGAAGCTTAACAGCAAAAGGAGACCGTTTAGATTAGCCTCTTAACACCAGGGTTATGCCTCAGGACCAGTAAAGTAATTATTTATTGATATAGAGAAGACCATTTCTGAGAGGCAGTCTGATTTTAGTCTAAGGTTTTGATGGACTATCCTATTTCATGTGTCAATTTTTGAACTTATTTGTTGTTTCTATCCCAGACGACAAGATTCTTCAATTGGTTTTGGAGCACCTGTCCGTACTAATATGAGACTTGGTGGATTAAATATTTCTGTAGCCTCGTTACTATAAGAACATGTGAGCAATGACTGTCATGTTTTAATTTCCTGTTTTAAGTTTCACATTGTCTAGTTATTTCTCCATATAACGTGAGGAATTGTCCTTGAGATTGCTTTTGGAATTGCAGGTATAGAGTGGTGATCTTACTGCATATGGTCTTATACCAGAATTTGTTGGGCGATTTCCTGTTGTCGCGAGCTTATCAGCTCTTGATGAAGACCAACTTGTTCAGGTGTGCTTACTGTTATACTTTCAGCTAAAATTAATTTTCGAAATTATTTGCAGAGCACTTCCATTCTGTTTGATTCTCTTTCATAGATAATTTGGAATATTTGACACGAACAACAAAAGGATGGGGGGTCTAACTCCTCTTGTCTTATTTGAGTAGTAGATTAATTTTTCTATCCAATTCATTTCTATTGTGATTTTACAAACGTATGTTTTTCTTATCTGTTGATGGTTATTGTCATAACTGAGCAGGATATATATATGCAGAACTTTGAAAGTACGGTTTGGTGGTCCGACATGAATATGAGAAGAAATAGCTTCTCCATTTCTACCCTGCAACCCCTTTTTTTTGTATTGACCATTGGCAGAATACTACTTCGTCTCAGTATATGGGAACTAGCAATCATTTTGATTTTTTGATTTTTGATGTTCACAGTTTGGGGAACAAAGGTCAGTTCTTTTGCAGGAGGTCGGAAATTGGAAAAAAAAACGTGTTTAAAAAAAATAACAATATGCATCGGTTGTTGTTATGAACTGATGCCCAAACTGACTTTATGCATCGTTTGTTTGTGGAAAACCGATGCTTTTGGTCAACATTATGCACCGGTGTTTGCTTAGAAACCAATGCCTATTGTTTACTTTAGGCATCAGTTGAAACCGATGCCTATGCATGTGATTATAAGCATCGCCTTCATAAGCATCGCCGTTGGAACCGATGCTTAAAGTCCGATGCAAATGGTCAATTTTGTACTAGTGACACCTAAGACATATACCACAAGTAAGGTACATACTTGTCCAGGAAGTGGTGAACTACACATTTATTAGGTTCTGCAGCTCATCTAAGTTGTAAATCTTGATCACTTGATTTTGTTTCTAAATCAAGACCATGGTTTTATTCAATTTTGAGCAAATAAATGTATGACAGTCACATGAACTTGAGGCATACAAATTTAAATGACAAATTGAGGCAACGCAGTCAAAACGTAGTTGGATTTCCCCAAAAATCGTGATAAGGGACTGTTTGCTTATCTTATCTGAAGACGTACAATTTCCTTTACTAGCCGAGATTTGGATTTGTCCTTGGGAAGGCTATTTTACGTCTGTAAATTGGAAATTCCTTTCGAGCATTCTTAGAGGTAGAATAACATGATGGCTCCTTGTAAGAGTGCCTAGGCTTGAATCTTTTTCATAAATGTGTCAGAAGCTTTAGGACAAATATTATTTTTCTAATCTTCAATGATCTATGCCATATGCCATATATTTTGCTAATTGAAGCAAAAGAATTATATGCTTTTACTGAACAACATAATATTGTTGTTTCAATCAGATAAATACGTATCATTTTGTCACGTGCAGCCTTTTCCTATAAATGTTGGTGATAATAAGGAAATTATTATTTCTTTTACATATTACCCTTTCATGTGTTGTATGTTAGGTGCAGATATTCAAGTGTTTGGTGCAGTACCTTTACTAAAGTGAGTATTTTTGTCTAAAGTGGAAGCATTGTATTTCAGGTGGTGCCGTTAAGGTTCCTGGTATAGAACATGTTGTCAACACTGATAGTGCTGGTAATAAAATGGGTGAGTGGCATGGAGTTTCAGTGTCTAAAGTTGCATTTTTCACAATTGTGATTCCTGCAACGACTGGTTTAGGTGCCTTGCCATTCTCATTTGTGGAGCTTGATCTCAATGGGCTGGAATATGCAGTGGAATGGTTGCAGGGGTAATGTTGGGAGCCACATTTGACCTTATACAGGAAGGACATGGCAATGGAACTCATGTGATTTTCACTTTTCCTACTGTGTCTTATATTTTTTAGTATTCAGGTGGGAGGTACGTGGCTTAATTTATTCTATTTTGGTTTGGTTTCTTTTCTATTCTTTAATAACATCTGATGGTTTTATCTTTTTTCTTATAGCAAAGTACATATTCAGAATCGTGCTATGATGCCCTTCAAATCCTAAACAATGAGTAAGTGTTTGTTGGGAACCTATTGTAATAGCAACTATTATAATTCGTGAGTAAACTCTCAAGCTCTATAAGGTTCTAATTAATATGTTTCTGTATGTTCAAGAAAAACCCTTTTAACCATCATCAGTCTGCCAGCCTATAAATGAAAACCATTAATTATGTACTATACCACACACACACACACACACACACACACATATATATATTATCAAGTCTAGAAATTGTATGCTTGTGAAATCTTGTATTTTTAGCTTTGTTCTGTTTTTCTCTTTTTTCTTCTTGGCTTTACTTGTATTGAGGATTGTCTTTGTTTGTGAAGTATAATTTGAGTAGTTTAATCTTTATGTGGAGAACAAATAAATAATGATGTCACCGTATTGTAACAATGCTTGCAAGTATATGTTGGATTATATCAACTGTTACATTAAGATTGATGAAGAATTGTTGGATTGATCACATTAGAATTGCTAGTCACATCACTTTGTGTCCTTGGTATGTTTATAGCCGTTGATCCTTAGGCAGTGTCACAAAGAGATTTCATTCTAGTACTAGGTTGTTAGCATATTCCCCGACATAGTATCTATATATAGCTGCAATATGCATTGTAACTGTACCAAGAAATGATATATCAAATGAATACAAAATGTTGCTTTTCTCTCTCAATTGTTCCCTGCATTTCCTTCATGGTATCGGAGCAGGCTAGGTCCCGACTGCGATACTCTTCTACCTCATTTCTTCTCTTAGTTTCAACCAAGATGGATGAGAGCCCATCGAACACTCTTGGTTCCAGGTGATGTTCTCTCATCTCAAATCACAAAACACTCGGCTCCGGCATCAACTTATTTCGTGAAGGTTGAAAGTGACTCAAATTACTTGGTTTGGAAACAACAAGTCCTAGCACGATCCACAGGACTTGGTCTTGAATCTTATCTCACGGCTCCATGGAAGTTCCTTCTAAACTCATTAGAGATCCAAATCACTAAGAAAACAAGTTTTAATCCTCGCTTACCAAGCGTATAAAAGACAAGATCAACTTCTCATTTCCTGGCTTTTGTCTTCATTATCCGAAAGTGTACTTGGTTCTCATGGTAGGTCTCACTACTTGTCAAGAGATGTGGGCTACTCTTGAAGCTAACTTTGCTTTGCTCGATCTAGTCTTTGACTATGCAAAGATAAGGTCCAACTTCAAACAATGAAAAAGAAAACCTCTCAATGAGAGAATATTTAAACAAGATCAAAATATCTTTGTGATAACTTAGCCGCCTCGAGGATATAAGATTGAGGATTTTGATCAAGTGCTTCATACACTCACGGACTTGGTAATGAGTATGATCCGTGGTTGTCACCATTACCTCAAATCTGAAAAATGGACCTTTAAGGATGCAAGTGCTCTGTTGCTTAGTTTTGAAGCCTGAGTTGACAGGTCTGCAAATCTCATTACGAGAAGATGGGAATGTTCCCATGGTGAATGTTGCCACTCATGCCCAGCTAGAAGGAACAATACACTGAAACTTTAATACTAATAGAGGCGGGGGTCCTTTAACAATAGAGGTGGTAGAAGAGGCTCCTCTAGGGAAGAGAGAGGGATGTTTGGTGGTAGACTTACTTGTCGATCTGTGGATACTCTAATCACACAAATTGATAAGTGTTACTACTGAAGCAGATCTTAATTTTGTGCCTCGATCCGTAACTTTAAACATCAACAAAATGACGAAACTTGAGGCAATTTCGGTCCAATCAAAGTAACAATCCTATGTCACCTGGTTGCTACTCAAGATACTACATCCGATTGCGGTTGGATACCGATTCTCGAGCATCCAACCATGATACTTATGATTTTGGAAACTTGAACTCGCAATTGAGTATCAAGGAAATAATCACCATTTAGGGAATGGTGCGGTTTGTCTATTCTTCATGTTGGTAATTCTACTTTGTTAAAACCGATAACTCTCATATCTTTCATCTCAAAAATCTTCTTCATGTGCCTAACATAACTAGAAATCTTCTTAGTGTCTCTCGGTTGCTCAAGATAATAAAGTCTTTTTTGAGTTTCATCCTTTTGTTTGCTTTGTTAAGGATCAAGTCACGGGGGCTACTCTTCTCCAAGGGACTCTTGAAAATGGTCTCTACAAGTTTGAGCCGAGTCAAGTCAAGGCCAACTCACCACAACCTGGAGTTTTCTCTAAAGCAACTTCCACCACAAGACACTCATCACCTCAAAGAAATGTTGTTTTTTCTCTTTCTAAGAAAAGAATAGGACTAGATACATGGCATTGTAGGCTTGGTCATGCTGCAAATGACATTGTATTAAGAGTTCTAAAAGATTGTAATCTTGATTACTCTATGAATAAAATCTCTCCTACTTTTTGCATTGCTTGTCTTGATCTAAATCCCATAAACAACCCTTTCTTCAATCTCAAACGAGCATTTAGAACCCTTTGATCTTGTTCATACAGATTTATGGGGGCCTTCTCCAAAAGGGCTACTAATGGTAGTCACTATTATGTTACATTCATTGATCATAATACAAAATATACTTGGATATACTTTCTCAAAGCAAAATCGTGAAGCTATTCAAGCCTTCTTGCACTTCAAAACCCTGGTGGAAACCCAATTTAACAAAAAAAAAAAACCATTCAAAGTGATTGGGGGAGAATACAAATATTTCACCTTTCTTCTCAAAAAGTGGGATTGTCCATAGAGTTTCTTGTCCATACACTCCTCAACAGAATGGAGTTGCTTTGAGAGGAAAAACAGGCATGTAGTGGAAGTTGGACTAGCCTTGCTTGCTCATTCTCAGTGTCTCTCAAAATTATTGGTTAGAAGCTTTTCAATCTGCTTTTTATCTAATTAATAGAACTCCCAAAGAAGAAACTTGGTTTTAAATCACCTTATGAAGTCTTGTTCCACCACAAACCTTCCTACACTTCCTTAAAGTTTTTGGTTGCTTATGTTTTCCTCACATTAGACCTTATAATGCCAATAAGCTGCAGTTTAGAGTCATGCCTTCTATCTTTCTTGGTTCTTGTGAAGGGTATAAAGGTTACAAAGTTCTCCTTCCTTCCGGAAAAATCATAATGAACAGACATGTTGTCTTTGTTGAAACCACATTTCCCTTTAAGACTCATACTACAAATGAGATTCAACAAACTACGATGATAATTCTATTCCCGGTGTTCCCCAAATCGGTGTCTCCCTCTCACTTCGAGTCTATATAATTCCAAGAATACGATGATAATCCTTGTCAACAAACTACTCCTCGTCCCGCCTACTTTTTTATCGCCTCTAAAGATACTTATGACACCATTCCTTTAGCGGTTGAATTACCAAAGATTAGAGGAACCTAGTCAAACTAACATCATGCCTCAAATTGAATCGGGTTCCTAATACTCATCCCATGCGATACAAGAGGAAGACGGTCATTTGAAACCCCGTGTTTTTAGTACCTTGATGCAAAATATCACGAGCCCCGCTCCTACCTAAAGAAGCCTTACACAACAAAGAATGGAAAACTCACTATGGAGACAGAGTATAATGCCTTGATAAAGAATAAAACCTGGACCTTGGTTCCTCTACTCTGTGACAAGAGACTTGTTGGATGCAAGTGGGTTTACAAAATTAAGAAACATGCTGATGGGAGCTTTGCTAGATGCAAAGCAAGGCTTGTGGCCAAAGGGTATACTCAAACTCCTGGTTTTGACTATCTTGAAACATTTAGCCCAAATTGTGAAACAAGTCACTATCGAGTTGTGTTTTCTTTGGTATTACTCTTGGTTGGAAAATCAAACAACTTGATGTTAATAATGCATTTCTTAATGGGAATTGAACAAGATATTTACATGGAACAGCCCCATGTATTTGAAAAAGGCAATCGAACCTAGTGTGCGGACTTTCTAAAGCAATTTATGGGCTAAAACAGGCACCAAGGGCATGGTACTCCAAACTTAAGCAAGTCTTTCAGCTTTAGGATTTCAGATTTTCTCAAGTGACAATTCTCTCTTTTAGAAAAACCAACACTTCCTACATTATTATTCTTGTGTATGTTGATGATATTCTCATTATGGAAATAATGATAAGGAAATTTCTAATCTTATACATTTGTTGGATGTTTCATTTTCTCTCAAGGATTTAGGAATGGTGCATCACTTCCTGGGAATAGAAGTTACTCATGCTAAAAGTGGATTGCACCTGTCAAGAACAATATGTCAAGGATCTTCTTAATAGAGTCAATATGTCTTCCGCAAAAGGGTCTTTACTCCTATGGTTTCATCTCCAAACTTATCAAAGGCCGTAGGAGATTCTTCTTTCGATGGAACACTTTACGAAGTGTGATTGGTGGTCTTCAATACATCACTATTACAAGACCGGACATTGTCTACAAATGTCAATAAACTAAGCCGCTTTATGCAAAATCCGCTTGATTCTCATTGGAAAGTCACAAACGTGTACTTAGATATCTTGTCGCCACTCCTAACTATGGTCTCATCTTTACCAAGTCTTCATCTCTTCGATCACGGGTTATTCTCGATTGATTGGGCAACTGATTTAGATGATAGAAAATCCATCACGAGGATTTTGTGTGTACCTTGGTGACAACCTTGTATCTTGGTGCTCAAAGAAGCAAGCTACGGTTTCCCGAGTCAAGCACCGAGGCTGAATATAGGAGTCTTGCTCATTGTGCTCTTTGAAGTTATTTGGATTCGTAATCTTCTTATCAACTCCATGTTCCAATTGTCCTGACACCTGTTATTTGACAGACAATATAGGAGATGAAGCTCTTGCTTCTAATCCTCTTCCATTCCAAATTAAACATGTTGAATCGGATGTTCACTTCATCGAGAAAAGGTTAATGATGGCATCTTGACCAACATGTTCCTTCTATTGATCAAACCGCGATGCCCTCACTAAGCCTCTTAGCAAACAATCATTCACCAGGTTGAAAGCGGACTTAACATTGTTCCCACACCTTTACCTGGTTCTGATTGAGGGGGTGTGTTGGATTATATCACTGTTACATTAAGATTGTCAAGAATTGTTGGATTGATCACATTAGAATTGCTAGTCATCCTGTGTCCTTGGTATGTTTATAGCCGTTGATCCTTAGACAGTGTGTCACAAAAGAGATTTCATTCTAGTACTAGGTTGTTAGCATATTCCCGACATAGTATCTATATATAGCCGCAATATGCATTGTAATCATGTACCAAGAAATGATATATCAAATGAATACAAAATGTTGCTTTTCTCTCTCAATTGTTCCCCGCATTTCCTTCAAGATATGATATTCTTCTGTCTAATTTTCTACTTTTTCATTTTTTAAATGTCCTTTTAATTTTTTTTTCCTGTTGAGATTACAAGAATTAATTAATGGATTATTTAACAAGTACTAATGTGTGTGTGTTTAAAGAACGCTTAACCTTCAACAAAATATTGATATGTTGATTCTTTTCATTTTGGTTTTGGTTTTGGTTTTGGTTTCAGGTGATGCATGACTTGATCGGTTGATTTGGGAAGCTACAAATGGAATAAATCTAGACTACTAATTGGAACTTTTATGTACAAGAAGACATGTTTGAAAATAATTCTCTCAATTGCATAGTACTTCTAGTTTAATAGCTTATTAATGTTGCCAAAAACAAAATGTACGAGGCATTTTGTAGTTGTTGATATGCCTATGCTCCAAAGTTTATATTGGTATATTTACATGATATTATAATGATGGTAAAGTTAATCATTTAGATACATTAAATTGGTGTGGATAATTTTTAAATAGTAAACACATTAGTCTAAACCAAATTCAAATGACACAAACAATAATTTAAATGACAACGGTTAATAACCGTTGTTGTTTATGAAAAGCCATCGATCTTGAAATGATGTTTAAGAGCCCCCTCATTTGACAACAGAGGTATTAACATCATTTTTCAACATTATGAGAAACAACATCGGTTACTAAACGATGTTGAAGGACCCTTTAACAACATGGGCATTAACATCGGTTGTTTTCCTAAAGATATCGGACAAAACCGATGTCTTTTGACTTTTTTTCTTGTAGTTTTAATTGACTATTTGAGGCTGAGATGTTAAGTGAAATTTTAAGCTATTGTTTTTTTTTTAGCTGGACACCTGGAAATAGTATTAAGTGGCTAATTCTGCCTTTATTATTAATGATGTCGAGGAGAACGTGCCTGGTCGGCTTTTCTACACTGAATTCGAATCTTACAAGTTATATAGTAATTTTGTCTATTTCTTAATAAATGAGATTTATTTATACTAATACAATTAGTGGCCTAATAATCATTATATCTAAGATAATAATGGAACACTTGTCCTCTTCCTGATGTACATGGGGCGCATGGTGGCAATGTGATGAGAGGAACTTGTTGACTTGTCCCGTTAATGTGTTGACAGGTGGCACCTTGGTCTGGCACTGGTGAATTGGATCCACTTAGTGGGAGAATGTTGAGTGGAGCACTCATTCGAATTGTGTTTGTCATAGTGGGTCGTCCTTACGGGCTAAAGAGAATAATCAGGCTGGGTCGGGCCAAAATTCTACCATGCTGCATAAATTTAGCGACGCTCATCCTTAAAAATGTCTCGAATTCGACAAGGCTATTTCATTAAAAGTGTTTCTTATTTAGTGACACAATAATTGATTAGTGTTGGGAATATTATAACTCAAATATTGTAGGTCTATTGTAATCGTGATAGAAAATAGCATCACCAAATTAATGTTAATAACCCACTAAATAAATATGTCACGTTTTGAAATTTACCTACGCATAGGGCTTGTGTCACTAATATTTTCGTGACATCAAATTTAACAACGCAACTAGTGACACTTTTACAAGCGTAGGTAATGTACTTCGTCACGTTAATAAGCGTCTCTAAATGGGAAAAAAAAAGCGTCACTAAACACTGTTTTTTTGTAGCGAGTCCAACTCTGCCCATAGAATACACACAAAATGACCGAGCCAACCGAACCAGTCTAACTTTATGGGCCAAATGAGCCTGTTTTTGTGGGCCTACTCTGAAATTGCAAATCGGGTCTCTAGATTGGTTAGCTCTAACACTACCTTTGTCCTCTTGATCGATAATGTGAAGTCGAGATGTTAAGTGAAATCTTATGCTTTTTTTTTTTTTTCTTTTTCCTTTAAATCAATGTGGACTAGTAAAATGTGAATGCCATCTTTAAGAATCGTTGTTTGTAAAACTTTTACCTAGCAAGATGGGATCTTATTGTTAAAATTGTTGTTGGCAAGGACAAAAACGTCAAGCAATCGAACAAGGGGCCTTTGAATATATAATTTCAAATATCGTTAAATATTCTATCAAAGGCCTGAGTACTATTTAGGTTCGCAAATTTGTTTAACAGCACGAGTTTAGCTCATTGTTTGTTCTTAATCATGATTAGTTAAATATGAAATTAAAATAATTAAATCCTTAGCGTTGTTTGGTCATCACTTTGAAAAATTCGACGACTTATTAATATACGAAACGTCACATATGTTGGAAAGTCGCCCTCGGCCTTTTTCACATGTAAAAAAAAATGAACATTTTTGTTTTTTATTTTCTTATTATAATATGTAATGTTAATCTATTGTTGAGATATGCGGCCCAAACTCTTTGTTCTTATGGCCCGTGATCAACAATAGGACCCACCACTTGCGGGGGCCTCAGAGCCCATTTGATGCCACCACTTATGAGCCTACCGGATGCTACTTGGGTCGGATCATGGGACTGTTTCTTATGTCCGCGGATCCTTTTAAGCCAATCTTATACATCTATTCTCCAAAGTTATATCCGAGCCCTTTATTTCTCTTACATATTGGATTGTTCTAGAATCCCTTCATCACTTCCTCGGATCTTCATTTCTCTCTCTAAACTAGGGTTTCTCTCTCTGAAGCTCAGTTTTCTCTCTCTCTCTCTCTCTCTAAACTTCTCTATCTCTGTGGTTTCTTGGGTGATACACGAGGGTTTGTGAGTGATTTTGTGAGTGCTTTCTTCGTTCACGTTCTCTGTGCACGACTCGAAGTGTTTGTGGGAGATCTAGTTGGATCTTGGTTGTCTGGTTTGAGTTCTAAGTGGGCTTCGGTGACAGTTACTGGCTTAAGGCTAACTCTGTGTGGATCTTGTGCCTTTGTGACAGTTTGGGATATTGCTTGGGGAAAAATCAGCGCCTTGAGCCTCTTTTATTCCAAATCTTGAGATTAGGGTTTAAGCCCTAATTGGTGTTATATTTTACTTTCTGTTTTTGTACTTTGATAGTTTTTATTTTCCTGTTGCTTTGTATCTTAATCTCTTGTGATTAACTTGTGTATTTATTCTACCTTTCGGCAGATAGATACCCAAGAGTGGTATTAGAGCACCTATCTGCCGATTTGGTGGGTTAGTGCTTTGGTTCGGTTCGTTGGTTCTCAGTGTTCTCTGGTGATTAGTATTTTCGAAGGATTTATTCCCAGAACTTTTCTCTTACAGTTGTGAGATTTCCTAAACCCTAACTTTGTGTGTGTTGGTTTTAGTTTATCTCTGTTATTTCCTTATTTTCTTAGTCTTGAGACCCTGATCATACAAGCCTCTTGACCCTGCACTAAGAGTGTAGTGGAATCCTGAGGTGCAAGGGAATCTTGAACAATATTTCTAGTGTACTTTCATTTTATGTTGTTGTTGTACTCGATCTTGATATTTGCTTTGTGTTGATACTTCCGTGGCTCTATTTTATGCTTCATTGTTCTATTGTGACTATCTTGATTTGTGAGCTATTGTTACTTGACTTCTCTCGTGTCTTGTTTTAAAATGGCCGGATATTCGATACCACATGGAACCTTTTAATGGAAAAACTAATTTTTCCATTTGACAACAAAAGATGAAAGGTATTCTTATTCAACAAAAAGTTTTCAAAGCTGTTGAAGGAAAATTTTCTGAAAAGGATACTGAGGAAATCAAAACTGAACTTGATGAATATGCCTATTCCTCTATTATCTTGAACCTATCTGATGCTGTCTTGAGGAAAGTTGGTAAACAATCTAGTGTTAATGCTTTGTGGGATAAACTAAAGGAATTGTACACCGAAACATCTTTGCCTTCTAAGTTGTTTCTACTTGAAAAATTCTTTAGATTTAAACTGGATTTGTCTAAGGACATGAATGAAAACCTGGATGTGTTTACCAAACTGATTCAAGATATTAAGCTTTCTGGTGACAAAAACATAGATGATTGTAACACTATTGTGCTTTTAAATTCTATACCTGACTCCTACAGTGATGTGAAATCTGCTATTAAGTATGGCAGGGATAATATTACTCTTGATACTGTGATTAATGAGATTAAGAGTAAAGAACTGGATTTAAAAGCTGGAAGGGGAATACGAATAATAATGGTGAAGTCATGCATGTTAGATGTAGATCTCAAACAAGGAAAAATGGGAATAACTCTAACAAGGATAAGTCAGATAAGAAGGGGAAAATGGGCAGGTCTAAATCCAGAGCTAAACATAGGAAATGTTATAATTGTGGTGAACAAGGCCATTATGTCAAAGAGTGTCCTAATAAGAAAAATGGGAATCAAAACAATAACAAGAACCAATCCAATGATCATGTTAACTTGGCTACCAGTAATGAGCATATGGGTGATGTCTTCATGGTATCTGATGTGTATGATTGTGTGAATTTTGTGCCTTCACAATCTTTCTGTGAATATGAATGGTTCATAGATTCTGCATGCACTTTCCATATGTCTCCTTTCAGAAATTTGTTTTCTAATTACTCTGAAGTTAAACATGGAATTGTTTCTATGGCAAATGATAAGAAATGCCAAGTGTTTGGAATTGGTGATGTGTGCTTAAAGTTTGACTCTGGTTATGTGATCACTCTTAAAGATGTAAGGCATGTTCCTGATCTTAGCAATAATTTGATGCATGTCTGCACTTGAATCGATGGTTTAGAGGGTAGGTGGGGCAAGGAGTCATGAAAATTTTAAAGGGCTCTCTTGTTGTTATAAAAGCTGAAAAAAGGAGGAACTTGTATATTTGTTGTCTTTGAATCGTATGCGGGTGTAAATGCTCCTGTGAATTATGTGAATTCTGTTAAAGAGGATAAAATCGAACTCAACTCGCCATAGAAGGCTAGTCACATAAGTTCTAAAGGACTTGAGATTTTACATAAGGATGGTTGTTTTGGAAATGATAAATTGTCATGTGTGCCATTTTGCGACTCTTGTGTGTTTGGTAAAACAAAAAAAGTTCAATTTCCCCTCCTCCTACCCAAAACAATCACCAACCTTGATATTTTGGAATATTTACATGCTGATGTTTGGGGCCTTTCTAGTGTTCCCACCCATGGTGGAAACATATATTTTCTATCCGTGATTGATGATTTTTCTAGGAAAGTTTTTATTTTTCTTTTGAAAAACAAATCGATGTTTTTGAAAGATTTAAAACTTGGAAAACTTTGATAGAGAATCAAACTGTAAAAAGGTGAAATACCTTAGAATCGACAATGGTTTAGAATTTTGTAACCAAAATTTGGACAAACTTTGTGAAGAATCTGGTATTGTAAGACACAAAAATGTGCCTTACACCCCTCAGTAGAATGGTGTGGCTGAGAGGATGAACATGACTATTTTGGAAAGAGTAAGGAGTATGTTAAACTCCTCAGGTCTTTCCAAAAAGTTCTAAGGTGAGGCAAACTAATACAAATTGTTTACCTAATTAATAGATCACCATATGTCCCTTTAAGGAGAAAATATCCCGAGTCCAGGTGGTCCGGCAAGCAAGTTGATTTTTCAAACCTCAAAATTTTTGGATGTTCAAATTTGCACACCAAAAGACTGACAAGCTTGAGCCCAAATCACTAAAATGTGTTTTTTAGGATACCCTGATGGAGTTAAAGTGCAGTTGTGGTATAAGAGTGAAAATGGTTTCAAAGTTATAATTAGTAGGGATGTGGTTTTCAATGAAAATGAAATGCCCTGTTTACAAAATTCTCCTACTACTTCTGAAAACCCCACCACTTCAAATGAGGTGGAGACTCAAAATGATACTCCTATAATTCCTATTCCTGTTTCTGATTCTGAAATTGTGCATGAATTACCTGAAAATGATAATTTACCTGCTGATTTTGAGAATGTGCCTGATATTCATGATCAACTTGATGTGCATGATGCTGTGAATGATGACTTGCATGATGTTGTGCATGATAATGAACATGATAATGAGTTGCATGATTATTTGCTAACAAGGGATAGAAATAGGAGAAACATTAGAGCTCCTACTAAATTTGTTGATTATCATATGGCCTCATATGTGTTTTCTGTGTATGATTCAATTGATAATACTGAGCCTAAAACCTACAATGAAGCTTTAAAGTCTGAGCATGCAAATTAATGGTTAACTGCTATAACTGATAAAATGAACTTTTTGCATGTCAATAACACATGGATTCTTGTTCCAAAACCTGATTACTGTTCTGTTGTGGATTGTAAGTGGTTGTTTAAAATCAAGAATGAAAATGATTCTGTCAGATATAAAGCTAGACTTGTTGCAAAAAGTTTTACTCAGAAAGAAGGTGTTGACTACACCAAAAATTTTGCACCTGTTGTTAAATTCACCACTGTTAGAATTATGCTTGCATTAGTTACTCAATTTGACTGGGAACTTAAACAACATGATGTAAAAACTGCTTTCTTACATGGTGACTTAGAAGAAAAGATTTATATAAGGCAACCTGAGGGCTTTGTTGATAAATCTAAGTCTGATTATGTATGCTTGCTTAAAAAATCTTTGTATGGATTAAAGCAATCTCCTAGGCAATGGAATAAGAAGTTTGATGAATGTATGTTGTCTTTAAAATTTAAAAGAAGTCATTATGACCACTGTTTGTATTTTAAAGAAAATACTGATTCTCCTGTCTTCTTATTACTTTATGTGGATGATATGCTGCTTGCAAGTCCTTGTATCAAATCTGTGGATTATGTGAGATCTTGTTTGAGTGATAAATTTGATATGGAGTACTTGGGTGATGCCAAAAGGATTTTGGACATGAATATTATTAGGGATAGAGAACAATCTATGATTTATTTGAATCAATCTTCTTATGTGGAAAAGATCTTGAAAAAGTTTTCTATGTCTAATGCTAAACCTGTGAATGTTCCTCTTCCTGCTCATTTTGCTTTAAGCAAGGAGCAATCCCCTAAAAACTATTTGCTAATTTTCAAACTATGAAAAATCGCTTATGCTAATGTCATAGGATCTGTCATGTACCTTATGGTCAGTACCAGGCCAGATATAGCTTATGCTGTGAGTTGATTGAGTAGGTACATGGCAAATCATGGCATTATCCATTGGAATACTGTTAAGTGGTTGATGAGATACCTAGTTAATTCTGTTAACTATGGTTTAAAATTTTCAAAATGTAAAGATGGCATTGTTTTAAAGGGGTATGTTGACTCCAATTACGCCAATGATAAAGACAACATAAAATCTACTACTTCTTACATTTTTACTTTTTGGGGTTGTTCTATAAGTTGGAAATCACAACTGCAACATATTGTGGCTTTATCAACCACTGAGTCAAAGTATGTTGCAGTCACTGAAGCCTTAAACGAGGTCCTGTGGTTAAAGGGTCTGATTTCTGAAATTGGTTTTCTAAAGGGTAAAGTAGTAGTATTTTCTGACAGTCAGTCAGGTATTCAGTTATGCAAAAACCCTGTTTTTCATGATCGTACTAAACACATTGATGTAAGGTTTCATTATATAAGAGACATTGTTTTAAAAGGTTTAATAAATCTTGAAAAAATTGCATCTGAATACAATCCAATGAGATATGGGCACTAAGTGTTTGCTTATATCTAAGTTTCAAACCCGTTTAAAAATTCTAAGTTTTGACACTTGTAACTAGGTTGTCACTGGTGATTACCCCTGGACTTACTTTGTGTTTGTTGGTTGGTCCAAACCTGTTGGATGGACACTTGCTTTGTGCTTGTGTTAGTCTAACAGTTTAAACCCAGCTTACTTTGTGTTTGCTGGTACTATAAGTTGCTATGTGCTTCTTATAGTGAAAGTCCTGCGCTATGTGCTATGTAGGCAATTGGCTGTGATGAAAGCTGTTTTTCTTTTAACTCTTTGTGCTCCCTAATATCCCTTACTGTCTTTGGGCCAAGGTGGAGATTGTTGAGATATGTGGCCCAAACTCTTTGTTCTTATGGCCCAGTGATCAACAATAGGACCTGACCCACTTGCGGGGACCGAGCCCCATTTGATGCCAGCCCACTTATGAGCTTACCCGGATGCTACTTGGGTCGAACTGCGGGACCTATATCTTATGTCCGCGGATCCTTTTGAGCCAATCCTGTCCATCCATTCTCTAGGTTATATCTGAGCCCTTCATTGCTCTTACATATTGGATTGTTCCAGAATCTCTTCTTCACTTCTGGATCTTCACTTCTCTCTCTAAACTAGGGTTTCTCTCTCTGAAGCTCAGTTTTCTCTCTCTCTCTCTCTCTCTCTCTCTAAACTGCTCTATCTCTGTGGTTTTTTGGGTGATACACGAGTGTTTGTGAGTGGTTTTGTGAGTGCTTTCTTCGTTCACGTTCTTTGTGCACGGCTCGAAGTGTTTGTGGGAGATCTAGTTGGATCTGGGTTGTCTGGTTCGAGTTCTAAGTGGGCTTTGGTGACGATTCTTTGGCTTAAGGCTAACCCCGTGTGGATCTTGTGCCTTTGTGACAGATTTGGGATATTGCTTGGGGGAAAATCAGCGTCCTGAGCCTCTTTTATTCCAAATCTTGAGATTAGGGTTTAAGCCCTAATTGGTGTTATATTTTACTTTCTGTTTTTTGTACTTTGATAGTTTTTATTTTCCTGTTGCTTTGTATCTTAATCTCTTGTGATTAACTGGTGTATTTGTTCTATCTTTCGGCAGATAGATACCCAACATATATATTACAATATAATCACTACCTAATATCTTGTCCATATTATGGACAAAATCAAGCATCAAAAGATTGCCATATATATACAGCAGCACTCAAACTCTTGACCACCAACATTTTGTGTGGAACTATTTGCCCTAGGCATTTATTTTTATAATTGAATGAAAGATTATTAGGTCGATCTAGCTTGTTGTCTTTTTTTTTTTTTAAGTTAAAAAGACTTTTTATTGATATCAGTCAAAGATTAGAGAACTTGGTGATGAATTAAACATGAAGAACAACTACTAATAAAATTTAAAAAAAAAAAAAAGACAAATAATCCAAATCTACCAAACTAACCGCAGCAACAGGGAGGTTACTATGATCAAACACGTGAAGTCTCATTATCCACAGCAAAATTCGTCATGTAGTCCGCCACCGCATTTCACGATATAAATATTTTAGTTATTTACCAATAATTTTAGATTAGCTAGAAAAGCACTTGTGTATGTTACACAGGATTTGTGCTAAGCTATATATATATATATATATATATATATATATATATATATTTGTATTTTACCTTGTCAAAATAACGTAAATTTTTAATTCTTAAATATATTGTTACAGTTGTTTTCACATTAATTTTCCAGTAATTAATTGTATATTGTAATGCTGGTAATTAATAATTTGGTGTTTAAAAAATCACTTAATTTATTGTGCTAATTTTATTAATTAAAATATCCAATAAATATATCTTTCATTTTTTTAGAGTTGTTTACTTTTTTAGATTATATAGATAAATTGTTTAGAAAATAGTTTTGATTTTTAGATTATTATTTACCTTTTAGATTATAATAAACTATATAGATAGAAATCTTTGATTTACGAAAAAAATAGATTGTGCAGATAGAATACATGATTTTTAAATTATTTATTATTTTTTAAATTATATATGAATTATATATAATATAGAGTTGCCACATGTATAAATATGAAGCCACTATGTGGAATTGAGAGAATAAAGAGTCGATCCATGTCTCAAAATAATGATTTCATTTAGTATATAGGGTTGACTATGTAGGTAAATATTTATCTATAATTATTTTACATACATTACTTTACGGTTATCTTAATACTTACATAAAGATTTTCTGTCAGTAAACTGATTTTTTTCTTGTAACGTTAGGAAATTGTTGTCATCAGTTATTGATATATTTAATTATATTGTATTCAATTATCTGTCCAATCATAAATACATCCATAAAAGTACAAAATTCAAATAACCACATGTATATAAACTAATATCAGGTTTAGACTTTTTAATAATGATCAATTTTACCGGTTAAATATGCTATAATTAAATTCAAAAGTACAGGAATTTCCATGTATAAACCCCCCAGACCCTTCATTCATAGCCTTTATTGGGAAATAGCTAGTAGCGTATAATTATTTTTGTTTCCTAGCCTGTCACAAATAATATGAAAGATTTATGTCAGATTAGTTGGGATTGATTTATCAACCAAAGCGTGCAGATTTTGTCTAAAGATAAGGAAAATGACAGCAATTAGTTAAATATGTGCTAATGTATGTATATTTATATTCTGAATTGTATCATTATCTACATTATAGTACATCATATTGTTTTTCTTTGATTTTGACTAGATCCATGTGATACATGAGATGTTTAACGTTTTAAATAAGATTTAAATTAAAGTGCGAGAATTGAGGTTATTTAAAAAAAAAAGGGGGAAACAAGATGGGTTGTATTAATCACTACATTTAAAAATTACAGTCATACCCTCTTTATGTTCTTTGCTGAGTTATTTGTCCATTTTTTTAGAACGAAAATACTTTCATTAAAACAAATCAAGGAGAACATTAAATAATAAGAGATCATCAACGTTTCACGAGGGAACGCGGACGGAAACCCTAGCCGCTAGGGTTTTCAAAATTCTCTCTCGACAATGACAATTTTCGAACATAATCATCTTCTTCAATCCAATTACTAGTCTTAATTATGGATTTCGATTCTTTACTATTTCCCGAGATCACCAAGGCGGGAATTGGGGATAAACAATCGATAAAATTGGCATCAAGACCCAACAACGCATCGCGCATACATCACGCACGGCTAACCTGCATTTCACGAAATCGCAGATCGTAAACTTCCTGATGAAACAGTAATTACTCCTTGGCTTCGGGCATCCCAATCGATAATGGCGATCCGCTTTTAGGGTGCCCTACTGTACCCATGCGCCTAGGATGGAGGAAGATTTTGTTCAAAACCCTAGTTTAAACCCTAATCCCATATACACAAGTAACGTGCATGGGACTATCAATCAAACAACGAAGACTTTCGAGGTCCGGCATATTGACGGTTCATCATGGCGCCTTATACCCCCGGGAAAGGGTTATTACAACATACAATTCTCGAAGGTGAAAGACAGACACAAAGTATTTGGGAGGCCTATCTGGAATTTGAAACCGGCTCAATTCGCCTCGATAATTAGGTTCCTGACTTCAATCCATACAACATAAATTGGCCAAAATCTCGGGTATGGGTTCGTATATACGAATTGAGTATGGAATATTGGTATCCTGCGTTAATTATGAAGCTCGCAAGTGTTATTGGCATGCCCATGCGAGATAGACGGTCGTTCTCTTCGCGAAAGTGGGGCATTTCGTAAGAGTTCTTGTAGAATCGGATTTTAATTCTCCATCCAGGAATTTATTATGGTAGAACGAATAGGCCATTGTTCGTTCGTGTCGCTTAGTTACGAAAATTTGCCAGAGTTCTGCTCTCATTGTCGAATTGTTGGACATTCGAGCGCTAATTACAGGCAAGCGAACAATCAAGCGATGAAGCATAATGCGAGAATCTAAAATCGTGGATGGTGCTAAACCAGGCTATAGTCCGTGCGTGGCGGCTCGAGCCCCAGACCATCGAGACCATGCTACTACCACTAAGGGTAAAGCTGTGGATTGAAGTGGGTGCAAGTCAAGCGGACAACCCGAAAGGTGTCGTTCTCCCGGAAGGGGGTATATCTAATTTGCATGTTCAAATTAATAATCCTTTTGAGATTATCAGGGACGAGGATGAACAAATTCCTCATGAAAAGATTATTTCGGAGCAAGTTCAAACTCGCGGGGAGGGGTCAAGTCATAACAAGAGTAATGGTGATTGCATGGGAGATACTAATCATGTAGGGGCAATAAATACTGATCGAAGGATGATTCTTCATCAACCATTGCAACAAAATTCGATGGTAGCTTCGGATAATATGGTTATGGTCAAAGTTTAGATGATAAAGGCAAATAGAGCTTGCAACGAGCTATGGACACGGCCTCCACGCAAAGATGCCTATTAATGACTATGATTTTAATACTTTGCTACTCCGTAGGAGAGTTTCCAAGCAATGGCGGCAGCCCTGCGAAAAACGGGTCGGATATGACGGAAGAGGAGGAACAAGAAGACGAGGAACAAGAAGAAGCTTTAAAGACAAAGATAGGTGACCCCTCCACCACTCCGCTTGTCTTTCCTCATCTCATTCTTTCTTGAGCTCAAGTCTATGGCAATTGTGGCTCGTGGATCATGGGCCGATATTCCACAGCCTCATTAGACCATCAAGAAGATACTTTCGAGCATGTGCTAAAAAACAACTAACTTTGCCATTCAAGATCTTCTAGAAATAGATGTCCTTCGTTTAAATTGCATTTTTAAGTTATTTTTGTTATTTCGTTTTCTAAATTTTAACATTTTCTTTCCTTTGCTACGATTGGTTTGTGATCGTGGACTTTTCCTTTCTTTTATATATTTTATTTATTAAAAAATTAAAACAAATCAAGGAGGTGCTTCCTGAATCACCAAGTCTAAGATGTGATTAGGAAGAAAATCCGACACAGACTCATAAGGACCCAAAGAAAAGGCATGACGGGCTAGGTTGTGCGCAACACAATTCCCCGACCATCTGACCCAACTAAATGAAACTGAAACAAAACTACGAAGAAGCAATCTAATATCGATAACATTCCTCACATATGAGAAATCAAGTCGATCCTTGGAAAAAAATGATGCAATACATTTCTCAAGACCCAAAATATTTCTGTCAAGAAATATTTCTTTATGCCACTGTTCTAAAAATCCGCCTAGGCGCTAGGCGAACATCAGGTACTCGGATTTTTGGCTAGTTAACCAGCCTAGCCGGTTCTAGGATTAGGTGGCGCCTAGATGTATTTTGTTTTCTTTTTTTTTCTAAAACCCTAATAAAACTACTCCGACTAGTGAAAGTAGCATCGACAACTCCAGAGTTTAGTGTGTAATATTACCTAATATATATAATTTTCTTTATAAAAAAGAAATAAAATTTTAGGTCTGAAAATCTTGTAGTTAATATTTTGACATTTTATGAATCAATGAAATATTTGTTAAAGTATTATATTTTAGATGATATATAAATTGTATTGGATTATTGTTGTTGAATTAATTTAAAGATTAAATATTAAATCGCTTTAAAAGGTATAATATCATTCATAGACTTTATAGTTCTCAGTATTATATATGTAAAATATACACAAAATTGGATATATTTTTAAGGTCCCGCCTAGGCCTCCTAGGCGCGAGGCACCTTTAGGGATGGCAATGGGCGGGGACGGGGCTGGTATTGGACATACCATCCTTGTCCCAAATCTCATCCCAAATATCATCCCCATACTATTCCCCGCTATGGGTATGTGGTATGGGGATGGGGAATCCCGTTCGAACAGGGATCCCCACTTTGAATTTATTAATAACTTTTTTTAAAAAAATTAAATTATTTAAAATAACCAATAATTAAAATAAATAAAATAACATAAA
The DNA here is from genome assembly GCA_016081115.2 of Rehmannia glutinosa. Classification (NCBI taxonomy): domain Eukaryota; kingdom Viridiplantae; phylum Streptophyta; class Magnoliopsida; order Lamiales; family Orobanchaceae; genus Rehmannia; species Rehmannia glutinosa. The sequence continues at coordinate 36,524 of JABTTQ020002268.1, read as the reverse complement.
TTCCTAATTTCTAAAATAAAAAATGAGAACAAATAAACTTATAAAGACTTAGGGTTTAGTTTTTATAATTAATAAAATAAAATCTTATAACTAGAAGTAATATTAATATATATAAATATAATATATAAATTCGGGGAATGAGAATGAGGACGAGGATTCCCCTTTTATCTAAACGGGGTTGGAATGTGGACGGGGGATATAAATACCATCCTCATCTCATCCCCACTTTTAGAGAATCGGGGAATCCCCATCCCCGTCCCATCCCCAAATTAACTGGTGATTTCCCATTTTATTAAATTACCAACGGGGATGGTTCCCAGGATTTTGCCATTCCTAGGCACCTTCGCCGACTAGCGCCTAACGTTTTTAAAACATTATTTATACCGAGAAATGATTTTCGATCACGAGAAATGGAAAAAAAGGCATATTGGACAATTGAATTCAGAAATGCCTAAAAAATATTTTTATTTTAGATAAATTGTTAAAAAATCAAGCGGATTCATGTGTATCAATAACTAATCCATGCACATTGATATTTGCATAGATTACTTCTAATTACTATAAAACTTTTGAAAATTGTAAATGTACCTGACCCGTGACCACTATATATAGCACTAATTTGTGTACACATTGATCAGTGCAATAAAATTATTTTAAACCCGTCAAGAAATCAATCACTAATATGGGTTCTCACGCACAATCTACCCTCCCCGTAATAGAATTCAATGAACAAAACATGAATCCAGGCACAAGTTCCTGGAAATCGACATCGGACTCAGTCCGACAGGCCCTGGAAACGTACGGATGTTTCGTGTTGGCCTACGACAACATCAGTTCGAGCTGTATTTAGGAAACATTCCGCCTGACGGCGGAATTGTTTCGTCTCCCTATGGAAACTAAAAGAAGATACACTTCTAAAATGATAGGGTTTGGGTATGGTGAGAATCCGCCTTACATGCCTCTCTTTGAAAATTTCGGGATTGAAGATGGTGGAAATCTGGAAACTGCGGAAAAGTTCACCAGGCTCATGTGGCCTGACGGGCATCATAAATTCTGGTAATTAATTATATACATCTTAAGATTAATGTATTACGACGTATTATAAAATTTATAAGTTACTTTATTTTATTTTAAAATTGAAATTTAAGTATTTTTATTTTTATTTTTATTTTTAAACATGAGATTATCAAATGTGAAAGATAAGTTACAGGACGATAAATGCTTTTGTAGCAATATAATTTATGTATGTGCATGATTGGCGTAATTGCATTTATTGGTCCTGTAAATATAAGGAGATAATATTTTTAGTCCTGTAATTATTGTGTGTAGCAATTTTGGTTCAGTAGGTGTAAATAATTGGCATATATAGTTGTTCCTCTAAGTATGCCATGTAGCAATGTATGTCCCATAAATTTTGATTTTTGTGCAAAATTTTGGTCCTATAAATTCTAAATTTGTGCAATTTCGTGAAAAGGTGAAATGTGACTTAGCCACGTGGCACCAAAATCGCACAAAAATAAAGTTTAGGGAACCTAAACACGCTACATATGATACTTACATGACCAAATATGCTACATTTTTGGATTTACAGTACCAAAATTACTACATAAAATGCTTACGGGACCAAATATGCCACCCTTAGAACCAAAATTACAACTAAGCCATGCATGATTTTGCAAGTTAACTAACACATTCTCTTTCTGCTCTGTTTTCCGCTTATAATAGTGAGACTATATACTCATACTGTAAGTTGTTATTGGAACTGGATCACACGGTGATGAAAATGGTTACTAGCAGCTACAATTTGGAAAAATACTACGACCCTTTAATTCAGTCGTCGTTTTACATGACAAGAGTGATGAAATACCACTCGCCAGGCGAAAACAAGAGCGATATTGGTATTCTACCTCATAAAGACAAGAATTTTATAGCTGTAATTGGTACAAATGAAATCAAAGGTTTGCAGATTGAAACTCGTGATGGCGATTGGATCGATTTTGAGCCATCCCCTGGAAAATTCATAGTCATAGTAGGTGAAGCACTCATGGTAAGATGTTTCAATTCCTTTATAATTATAACTGGATATTTTCACAATTAGATAAATCTTAAGATAGTTTTTATAATCAACAGGTCTCTAATGAGACGGTGTGAGACCGTGATACTTTTAATGTAACAAGTGATACTTTTAATGTAAAAAGTGATACTTTATCTAAATGCACTAATTTAATTGTATTTCGACAAGTATTACGTTTTACATTAAAAGTATCAATTTTTACGTTAAAAATAACCGTCTCATGGACTTTTACCGTCTCACATAAGTTTTTGCGTTTTATAATTTATCCTAAAAATTGAATATTCGTGTACTTGGACTAAAGTGAAAATTGTTCAGGCATGGAGCAATGGGAGAATATATTGTCCACTCCACAAAGTGACCGCAATAGGAAGTAAAGAAAAGTATTCAATCGGCCTTTTCTCTTTCATTCGTGGGGTTTTGGAAGTGCCAGATGAGCTTGTTGATGATGAATATCCATTGAAATTCAAACCTTTTAGTAATTTGGAGTTTCTTAAATACTGCGTGAATGGGGGCCCAACGGCAGGAGGAGCCATTCAAGCATACTGTGGAATTTGATCAGTGCTACATTAATATAATGTTCCTATATATCTTATGTTATTAATTTCGTGTGTATTAACTATTGTTCTATACTAAGTATATCATGTGGTGATTTCAAAAAAAAAAAAAAAAAGTATATCATTTGGTGTTTTCAATATATGTAATTTGTGGATATTGTCATGTTGTTATTTGCTTCCTAAATAAAAATTGTGGGTTTCATTGTTTGTTTGCAATATCTGTGCTAGATCTTGATTTGGGAATGACCAATAATGTGGTTTTTAGGATATATAAATATTCTATAGTATTTTTATATTATATTAAACTATAACTTAATATAAATTAAAGATAAGTTTTTAATAATATCTGATTATATGGAATATTTAACCACAGATATTCGAAAGATTTGGCTTAAAAATAGTAAATTGTGAAATTTATTGAAAAATAAAAATTTATCTTACCGTCTATGCTTCCGTACTTTCCCGCAATGGAGCAACATGAGGTGAGCGGTGGTGGCTCGACGGACTACACTTTCTATACACCTCTATTAAGGAAATAAAAGGGTGAAAATGCAAAAGGCTAACTTTTTTGAAATCATACACTTTCATAGTGTATGAATGTGTTATGAATATAATTATGGTGAACATACACTACAAGAAAACAAGGGAATGCCAACGAAAAAAATCCGTTGGTATTTGGCCAATTTCCATTTGAATTATCGATTGCAAATGGACATTCTAATGGAAAAGCACCATTGGTATAATGGCCGTTGGAATGACAAAATTCCAATGAAAATTCCAACGGAAAAATATTCCAACAAGACAAAATAGTTTTGGTTATTGTTGGACTTTGCGTTGAATTTTCCAATGGTATCTTTGAGAAGATTGGAATTTCCATTGGAATTTTGAAAATTCCAACAATTTTTTATTTCATTGGAATTATTTCGTTGGAATTTGATTATTTTCTTGAGTGATATCAACAATTTAAAAATACGGAAACTAATATATGACTAGTAGATGTACGGGTAAACTACGAAAATAAAATAAATGTCAAGAAATATTTATATGACCTTTTTTAACGTTGATTTTATATTATTTTGTATTTTAAGTACTTCATATTATTTAATTTATAATTATAACAGAAAAAAATCTATATATTTTTATTTATTTAGGATATATAAAAATTAAAACATAGTATTTTTATATTATATTAAACTATAACTTAACATAAATTAAAAATAGTTTTTACTGATATCGCATTTATGAAGTATTTAACCATATGGATATGGGCAATCCAATCCAATCCAATCCGTTAATATACTGCAACCCTTTAATTAAGTCGTTGATTTACATAACAAGACTGTTGAAATATTTGTCGACAGGCCAGAAAAAGAGGAATATTGGTATTCTACATCATCAGGGACGGAACTACAAGTAGTTGGAGGGGGCCAAGATTTTCTTTTTTTATATGTATTTTGGCATTTTTTGGTGCAAAAAAATTATATCAAGATTTTTACTTTTTGAATTTGTGGGCCTATACCCTTGCACACTTCAAGTTCTCATTTCAATACACCATAATGTGTATACTAACTTACTTGTTTACCTGAAGATATTCATGATATGCAAGAGAAACATTCTAAATTTTAATATCTTGGAATTGTATAATTATGTATTTTGAGATGTTTGATGATAAATATTTACATTGTATTTGATGCAAAAATATAACATATTCTAAATTTTGTTGCATGTAAATAGACCTTTTTAGTCATTCAGGTTTTCAAGACATGAACAATAGTCATATTTTTCAAAAATATATTTTTTAGCCATTTTGACAAAAAAATGACAAATCATATATTTATTGTATTCTTTGGTGAGTTACTTAAGCAAATTTGAAAAAATTGATGCGATGCATTTTTGGGATTGAAAAATATTTCTCGAGATCAAGGAATGTTTTAATAAAATAGCGAATGGACAATTAAACTCAAAATGGCTAATTTTTTTTTGAAAGTCACAACTAAAAGCTATATTTGTTATGGACAAATAGCCAAACATTCAATGGACACTTGTTGGCCCCCGACTATCGAATCCCGGTTCCGCCCCATGTACATCATAGAGATCGACAAGAGCAATATTGGTTAATATATACTACAAAACATATCATACTAATAACAAATTACTTGAAAACGAGCAAATCTGAGCCGATATCTCATGTTCCACATTTTTATTCCATTTCTCTATTCCATTTTATATATAAGGAGAAATCTCTCAAACTAGTAGCTTGAAATTTCCCCGCACATTTACAATTACTATAAAAAAGGTAATTACAATCTCTACAATAAAGAAATGATAGTTTTTGGTACTCAATTTTCATGGTGCCTTAATTAGAATTATACGTGCATTTAGGGACATAATTGAGTATAGATTTGATACATTTTAGTGAATATTAAGTATGTTTTGGTTAATTCTAAAAAAAAAAAAGTATGTTTTGGTTAGTTTCCTTTATTGGGTGTGATACTGCGTATTCTTGTATATTTTTACAGGAAACAAAGCTTAATATGGAAAGATATCGATGGGGCGGTCGAGACAAGAATGTCGAATGCCAAGAGACGATCATATACGGAATAAAATGACAAAGAATAAAGTACACGGTCTACCCGTGTCAAAATCTGTGACGTGTGAATTGATTTGTGCAAAAACATGGACTAAAAACGTAATACATGACTTGGCCATGTGAAAGTACACGGTCGTGTATTATGTCCGCGAGCTGAATTTGTTTCCAAATTTCACCGGGACTCTATCAGGGATCTCTCAAAGCATCCATAAAAGGAAGACCAAGCCCTAAAGCTGGAGAGAACATAACACACGATTTTCGGGAGAGAGAGAACACAAATTGAGAAAACACACAACACAACAAAGAACAACGCAAAACCTCTTTCGACTACGAAGGCACAAAGGTTCAAGATTGTGAAGAATCCATCTATACAAGAAGGGTTCCATCATCATAGTATAGAACTTTTGTTCTGTACTTAATTTAATGTCAAACTATTTGTTTTCAGATTTGTCTACGAATTTGCAATTAAATATATTAGGCTAGATCTCTTGATTTAGGACATGATCGAAACTGTGGATTCATGTTAATTCTAATTTGATTATTTGTTCTTAATTGGTTTCTTGTGTTCTATTTATAGATTCGTGTGCTTATTTCTTGTAGATTATCTGGCCATTAATTTGCATGTCTTATTTGTTAGTTCAAAATTCTGGAGATGAGATCTAACTTTTGATAAATGAATTCATAACATAAACGGGTTTTGAGTCGAGAGACCTATAAACATTTGTGGGGCTCTACGTTAATTCTAAATGCTTTTGGGAGTTGATATTAATTGTTGATTATGGATACCTGCAATTCTTATTCATCTACGGTTTGTTTGTACTCGGGAGAGGGAATAAACTATTTTAGGAATTGAACCCATAGATACACATAAAGTGGTTTTGATGAAACATTAATTGAAATTAATATTGATGAAGCATGTTAAAATTATGTTCCTATGATTGCTTTTCGTTATTTTTTGAAATCTGGTGAAGTTTAGGTTTTTACAATAATTAGATATTTTTAGTTGATAATTTTAGGATTAATTTTCAAAACACTTTTTGTTTTCGATCGCTTCAATAAAACTAGAGTACATTATTTACTATACTTTATATGTTTCGTATTCAATCCCTGAGAAATACGACATTGGTGGCCATTATCTACTAGCTACAGCATACACTTGTCGTTTAATGAAAAGATTTCCACGATTAAGTTTTTGGCGCCGTTATCGGGGATTGAAAGATTCAACATAAATATACTAATAAGTAATTCAATCTTAATTGAAGAAGTATTTTTTTTGTTTGATTTTTAATATTGTTTTTGTTGAGTCTTGCGCAAGGTAGTGCGATTACGCGTTCACTCGGCCATTGAGCCAAAACTCATCGATTTGGAGATAGAACGAACATCTAGATAGTTGTAAAAACAATCGTAAGAAATGGCAGACAAGAGGAACCGTGGAAACAATGGGAACAATGCATGGGGAGTAGCCGTTGATACCACCGGATGAAAAGAATCCATCTCTGGAAGAGATGTTAGTCTCATTCATTGATGAGACACGAGCAAGATTTAACAATGACGAGGCAAAGATAGATAGGATCGAAGAACAGGTTGCTCAGTTGAATAAAAATATAAACGCAAGGTCAAAATCTTTAGAGACACAAGTGGCTCAAATAGCAACAGCAGTGGGAAGCCAAAATCAAAGAGACAAATTTCTAAGCGATACTGAAATCAACCCAAAGGGACAATGCAATGCCATTCATCTAAGGAGTGGTGTTGAATATGAGAGGCTAGAGATATCAACTGAGACAGTCCATAAAGAAAGAGATGAGCAACCTATAATTATTTTATCCCCGAAGAGCCGAAATATATGCTCCGATGATTTACCTAAATAGACCTCAAGGTATGTGTTTTGATGTTACTAACGACGATATACTTGAATATGTGGTTGCTCTAGATTTAGTGGAAGAACATGTACCCAAGAAAGGAGCTCGGACAGAGGTACATGGCCGTGTGGTTTCACACAGACAGGCCATGCAATTTGATTTTGAAGACAACACGGTGCACACATATGGGTGTGTGCATTCACACGACCCTGTCGTACAAAGTGCTTCCTCACATATGGATTTGAAGGATGAACTCACTGCTTCATCAGAACGTAAACCTCTTCCGGACCACTTTCGATATGTATTCCAGGGCACAAACAAGACCTATCCAAGGGCGGATGAACTATTGTTTCTCACTAAAGGTGCGAAATTGTATGAACACTTTGACAATTTTCGAGCGAAAGTATTGGAACTAATGAAAATAATGGAGCAATGGCAAAGTGGGCAAGGTCACTATCATTTGCCACAATAGATGATGTAAGTACTTATCGCGTTTTTCTCTTTCTTTTGATAACTTTCTTATGTTTTCGGGACAAAACATGATTTAAGTTTAGGGGAGGGTTGTCAAGAAGGCGCGATATTGTACTTTTGTATATTTGCATAGCATATAGGTTTCATGTAGAATCATATAAAAATTGCATAAAATTTTTATTTTTTTAGTAGGCACATTTATTGCTTTTGTGTGAGTTAGATAGAGACATGGAATTAATATAGATTGCCTTTGTGTGTTTTACTATGAATATTTGATTCGATGAGAATAGATACTTGGTGAATATGTGATAAATTTGAGAAAAGATGTCTTTTGCTTATTTGATTGATTGAGAAAGTTGGGTATTTGAACATATTGGGAAAAATAAGCCTGTGAGCTTTTGTGCCTATAACTGGTTTTATCTTGTGTAGTCTTATTTTTGTTGAGTGTGTCATTCATGTTGTTTGAACTCTAGAACTTGCAATGGTATCTTTATCAAAACCACATATGTGTGCAATTTTTGAAGATGATTTAAGGCCATTTTTTATTTAAGCCTACTTAGCTTAAAAAGCCTACTTATGAACTCATGATTCCCTAGTTAGCCAGTTTGAGCCTAAACCTTGTTTGTTGTTACCCACATTTAGAGCTTTAACTTAACATATCCTTATCCCAAAAACTTGAGCTTATAGAGATGTATAATTTGTAGGGAGATGTGGGTTAACTATGAAAAAAGAATGTTGGTAAAAATAGAGATAGACAGTGAATAGGTGAATGATGGAGCTCGAAGAAAAAATTGAGTGAAAAAGAAAAGAAAAAAAATCGAGCAGTTAAGAAAAAAATAAAAAAAAGAGAAACAATTGAAAACTTAAGGCAAAAGAGAAAAAGGCAATGGCCAAAGTGCGAGAAAGAAGAAAAGGGTGGAATAAGAAGTAAGAGTTGAAAAAGAAAATAAATAAGCAAATGCTTCTTTAGATGAAAGTGGATTCGTAAATTGAAAGTGTTTGTACTTAAATTCTATTTGCTTAAGTTCGAGTCACTTAATCCATATTGTTCCTACCCTAACCAAAGAGGACCTACATTACAACCAAAGAAAAAGTCCGTTTTGATTCTTGAATTGTTCACACTTGAGTGGTAGAGATGTTAGACGATTTGCAAGCATATAATAGTTCTACTTCATTGAATTAATTTGAGAGTATACATTTCCTATTTACTTTGAGAGTTGAGTGATACACTTTATCTTGTGAGTCGCGATGTGGAATACCTGAACAAGTATTGATTTGCCTAAGTTTGCAATGGATGACTTTTTGAGAATGAATTGCATGTTTGCTAAAGTATGAATTTGACTGAGATTAGGTATTTGTAGTGTTCTTGTGTTGTTTAATCTACCCTATTGCATGTGGTTATTGATCTTTGTTGGATCTCAAGCGCTTTATTGGATTGACGACTGTCCCTACAAATCAACACGAGTCTTTTCAAGCACCTTTGTCCTAACTTATGCGTTCCCTGGAAAACTTCCCAGGAGGTCACTCATCCCATGTATACTCCAGGCTAAGCATGCTTAACCTTAGAGTTTCTATGTAATGGGCACCAGAAAAGAAGATGCATCTGTTGGTGTAGGTAGTCAATATCAAATCCTTTAAACTCTCCTTTAACTGTGCAATCCAGTGCTCACGAGTTTGAATCGCGGTCGCGCGCGCGTCTCTCTTTTAAAGCCCATTGCAGGCGGATCTTTGGACCAAAGCCCATTGCATCTCGGCTCCGGTCTTGGCAACCTCCGCTGCTCACCAAACTTCCTGAGTTTTAATGCCAACTTCTTCAGTTCAAGCATCGTGTCATGCCAGCCTCTCAGTTCCGACCACAAAGCAATCTACACCTTCAGTTGTAGTCCATTTACCTCAGTTCTGACCACCCCGTAACCTATCTTCAGTTCTGGTCCGTTTACCTCCGATGTGCCAGCATCTTAGTTTGGGACACCCAAAGAACCTACACCTTCGATCCATTTTACCTCTTACGCCACCGAAACCTACCTTCGATTCTAATCCATTTACCTCATTTAGCTAGCATCTCATTTCCACCACTCCTGGCAATTCAAGGGAATTCGACCCCATGAGCTGCCCTGATACCAGTTTTTGTACCTCAAGCGCTTTACTGGATTGACGAATGTCCCCACAAACCAACACGAGTCATTTCTAGCACCTTTTGTCCTCACTCACGCGCTCCCTGGAGAATTTTCTAGGAGGTCACCCATCCCATGTCTACTCCAAGCCAAGCACGCTTAACCTCAGAGTTTCTATGTAATGGGCACCAGAAAAGAAGATGCATTTGTTGGTATAGGTAGTCAATACCAAATCCTTTAATATCTCCTTTAATCAAAAGTGCAATCCAAATACCATGAGCTCAAATCGCGGGCGCGCGCCTCTCTTTTTAAAGCCCATTGCAGGCAAGATGCTGGACCAAAGCCCAACATTCTTAGTTTGTTCGAGGACGAGCAATGGTTTAAGTTTGGGGGAATTTGATAAGTGTGAAATATACGTACATTTAGGGCTTAATTGAGTATATATTTGATACATTTGCATGAATATTTAGTGTGTTTTAGTTAGTTTCTTTTGTTGGGTTGATACTGCGTATTCTCGTATATTTTTACAGGAAATGGAGCTTAACATGAAAAGATATCAATAGTACGGCCAATACAAGAATGTCGAATATCATGAGATGATTAAATACACGAATAAAACAACGAAAAACAAAGTATACGGTCTACCCATTGTTAAAATACACGACCTTGTGAGTTGATTTGTGTAAAAACAGAGACTGAAACGCAATACACAACCTGGCTGTGTGAAAGTACACAGTCGGGTATTATGTCTGCAGGCTGAATTTATTTTCTAATTTCATCGAGACTCTACCGGGGATCTCTCAAAGCATCTATAAAAGGAAGACCAAGCCCTAAAGATGGAGATAACATAACTCATGATTTTTAGGGAGAGAGAACACAAAATTCAGAGAAAACACACAATACAACAAAGAACAACGCAAGACCTCTTTCAAGTACGAAGGCTGTTCGCCTTATTTTTAGCTTCACCGCAAGTGAACGACGTAGTTAATAGATAGGGTAAGCAAGGTCGATCCCACAGAGACTAATAAACTAATATACTAAGTATTGGGATTATAATAGCATTATTTTTATTTAGATGATCAAAGTGTGATTGTTGTTTATTAAAACTAAGACAATGTTTTATCATCAAAAGAACAAAACAAAGAGTTACGATTGAAAAGATCAAGTGAATGAATGGATTCCAGGGTTATGGTTTCAGTTAATCTCCCTCTTGTTATCAGATTAATCAAGTCAAAGTTATTATCTATCTTCCCTATAAGACGATCACAAAAGCAATTTATCCTCTCTCTCGAGACACAATAAATACGTTGATTGAATTATCTATGCTAGCATCTCTACTCAACATAAGATAAACAACTCCCAAAAGTATAAAAGATCAGTTATCCTCACAAATACTCACAGACTTCTCAATCATGCAAAGTATTCATGCCAAGTACTCAAGATCTAGTATTGAAACTCATCTCTCGAATTATGAATCAACACCATCAAGCATGTTAAACCATTGGCCATAGGATAAAATAAGTAATAAAGCAAAGTACTCGAATAAGATTTGAAATAATAACTTCAATTAAAATTAAGCATCAAACAAGAGTTAATTAACCTAATCCCAAATCTCGGAATCACAAGGTGTTTAGCCGGACATAGGAAACGAAGAATTTATAGACAAATTGGTCATAACCATATCAACTAGATGAAAATAAAAATACAGTGGAGTAAGAAAACTCATGGACATCGATAATCTCTCGATCAATGTTTAATCCTCAAGCGTGGATGCGACATCGATCTTTCTCTTGATTCCTCCGGTAGAAGGGTGCTCTTTTATCTGCTTTCTAGGGTAAAAGTAAGTGTGTTCTCTTCTGGGTTCGTCTTCTCTTTATTTATAACATCTCGGGCCAAACCTAAGTCAAAACGCAGCGAGACTCTGAAAATCCTGCACAGACGCACGGGTCGTGCCTAAGTGAACGACCAGCCCGTGCGTCAAGTCGAACGTACAGTCTTGATTTATAAATCACGCACGGGCCGTTCCTATGAGCACGGCAGGCCGTGTGTGTGCCTTTTTCGCTCGGATCAACTCCACACTTCGCGTATTCGCCGACTCTTGCCGGTCCTAACTTGCAATGCTCCAAATTACCTCAAAAGTACTCCAAATATTGTTAATTCCTGCAAAACGAGCAAAGCATAATGTCTTTTCCACAATATGAGAACAAGACCCATTTTACTAAGTTAATGCATGTTTATCAACCTATTATATCCAAAATCATGCCCAAAATACAAGCAAAACTCATACTAAACAAAGGCACAAGGGTCCAAGTTTGTGAAGAATAATCCATCCACATAAGAAGGGTTCCATCATCATAGTTTGAAGCTTTTGTTCTGTACTTAATTTAATATCAAACTATTTGTTTTCAGGTTGTCTATGAGTTTACAGTCAAATATGCTAGGCTAGATCTCTTGATCCCAGGGCATGATCGAAACTGTGGTTTCATGTTAATTCTAATTTGATTATTTCTTCTTAATTAGTTTCTTTTGTTCTATTTATGAATTCGTGTGCTTATTTATTGTAGATTATCTGGCCAATAATTTGCATGTCTTATTTGTTACTTCAAAATACGGGAGAGATCTAACTTTTGATTAACGAATTCTTAACATAAACGAGTATTGAGCAGGAAGACTAATAAACGTTTGTGAGGGTTTACTTCAATTCTAAATGCTTTTGGGAGTTGATATTAATTGTTGAGTAGGGATATCTCATATCTATAATTCTTATTCACCTACAGTTTGTTTGCACTCTGGAGAGGGAATAAACTATTTTAAGAATTGAACTCATAGATACACAGAAACTTATTTTGATGAAATGTTAATTGGAATTAGTATTGTTGAAGCATTTTAAGATTATGTTCCTAGGATTATTTTTCGTAATTGTATAAAATCTTGTGAAGTTCGAGTTTTTACAATAATTAGATATTTTTAGTTGATAATTTTAGGATTAGTTTAGACAACACTTTTTGTTTTCGATCGATTTAATAAAATTGGAGTACGATATTTTATTATGTGTTTCATATTCAATCCCTAATGAATACGACCTTGCTCGTCGTTATTTACTAGCTACACCGTACACTTGCGGTTTAGTGAAAAGATTTTCACGATAAAGTTTTTGTTAAGTGTATAGATTTTATTTGGGTGTATCCCATTTCTTCATAAAAATATAATTTATTTAAGTCGATTAATTTTAATTAAAAATACTTCTTTTAACTAAAGAAAATATCTCAAAATATGTATCAAAATATTATATATACATTACATATACACATACGAAACATTATTTTAGTAATGTAAGAAAAATTAAATTAAATAAAATTATATTTATAATAGTTTTTATATCTAGAAATTAATTTTTATATTTATTAGCATATTTTTCATGTTAATAGAAAATATTTTTATAGTTATCAACATATTTTTATATTTATTAGCATATCTAGGATCTAAACATGACCAAAATGTAATATTGATGAAGTTGCGCTTTGAGTGGTTTTATGAAAAAACTTCTAAAGACCGACCACAAATATATAGTCTTCAGCGCATTTGACGCCTATTAATTGTTTGATTCGATTTTAAAATTGTTACAATGGAGGGAGAAAAAAATTATAGAACTCTTTGGAAGACGCACATGTCACATTACGAAACGAAGACCTCATAACTATTCAGCGCGTGCATTGCACGGGGTCTCATCGAGTTAGATAAATGACACATGTACAGATAAATGACACATGCACAATTATGACATCATTTTAACACATGACATTCATCCAATACAATGGACTAGAAAGTGGAATATGAATGTGAGACAATAAATCTCAAGATCAAAAGTGCGTGATTGTTGATATAAAAACCAACTCCTCATAAAACTCACAATTTATACCTAACTATAGGAAATAACTCAAATTTATAAATACGTAAATTAGAATAATTAATAAAATCATAAATTCAATGTTATAATATAAAATTATATATTGATTTTTACACAATTGCCAAAAGAAGGGCTGCTCGTAGGCCCAACTCACCTAGTCAAGTTGGGCACCGAAGATGCAAAATTATTTTCAAATTCAAAAGCTTTACCCCAGGAGAAGCCAATAATGTTGGGGAAAAAAAAAAAGAACAAAAAATAAATATTTCGATCCGTCGTGTTATTCGATACTCCAAAAATTGCTATTCTATCATAAAATTATATTATCGTTTCATCATATAACTTGATTTTTAGTGTCATTGTGCATAAATCTTCTTCACCTCTATTAATTAAAGAAATATTTACATTTCTCATCATAACTTATAGTTGCAGGGCTGTATATGAGATGCTATCCATTGAGGTAGACCTCATAACTAGGAAAAGACATAATTACAAAACTTACCCCTGAGGTTTAGGTTAGTTAAAAAAAATGAAAATACTTGAAAATTAGAAGAAAAAAAACTTTGAGGTTTGATTCTGTGTTATGTGTTAAATGTAAGAGAGTAGTTGCAATACTTTTACAAATGGAAGGAGGGTGCTTGAAATGTTTTGTTTATGAATGTGAAACTGTAATACATGATCGAATATCACAGAGTTTTTTGTAATTCTAAAAAACACGTGGTACCCAATCCTCAAGGGTATCCCTTATGGAAAAAAAATTCATTTAGAGGCCTAAATAATTGAAGAAGCCAACATAGGTTAGTTCCGACTTATTAGCTCTTTTAATGTTAAAAACTGAAATGAATTCAAAAAAATTAACAAGGGGCCTGAAATATAAATTAAAAAAAATCGTGTATATACTACAGTTGGCGTTTGAGTATTATTTAAGGCCACGCACAAATTTGTTTTAGCAGGCACAAATCTAAATGATAGTGTATTTTAATAATGATTAGATACATGATTGGGTACAAGTGAAATTATAATAATCAAAATCTTTAACCATATATTGTTTGGTTGTCGGTTCGAATAAAAATGTTGGCCATTATATAATCAAAATTATAAATGTAAAAGACGACACATTTGTTCGTAAGTCGCCCTCAATCCTTTTTCATTTATGAAAACAAAAATGTCAAAAAATTTATTTTTAAATTTCTGTTTTGCAATATATAAACCCACTCACCACGAGCTTGTAGCTCAAGTGTATCGTTTACCTTTTGTAAGGGTATTGACCGGAGTTCGAACCCAATATCTTTCAATTTATTTAAAATTTATTCCTTCCCCTCCAACTTATTAAAAAATATGTAAACCCACTCCCCCATTTTATTATAAAAAAATTTTAGTAATTTGCAAGGGTGTTACTGAATAAAGTTCGAATTCTAAGTTTATCAGTTTTTTTGTGATAAATGGGTTTGGGTAGAATTCATCTCCAAAAGCCATATGACGGGGAGAGGGTACCCAACCCACATTTATACACGATAACAACCGAACAAATTGGTGATATGGTATACAAACACAAACTCTAACATCCGCTCTCACGCCGAGCATGCTAATTCAAATGGGTCGGGATCTAATTCCCACCATCGCCTCCAATACAAACATGGTAACTCTGATACCATCATAAATGAGTTTCGGTAGAATTTATCCCCAAAACTAGCTAAAAGGGAGAGGATGTCCAACCCACATGTATACATGATAACAACCCAGCAAATTGGTGATAAGGGACACTTTGATCCATTTCTCAAACATATTTTAAAAAAAGAAAAGAGCAAATGGTGGGAACTACCCACTTAGGATAGGACAAAAACTTTTATGACATGTGAGATAAAAAACTAAGTTTTCTACCCACTTTTGTGGTTCTTTTACCCAAATACCCTTGATACTTTCTCTCTCACATATTTCTCTCTCACATTAATATACTTTCTTTATTTTCAGATTTTTAACAAAAGTTTTAGTTTTTTTTTAAAACAAAATCAGATTTTTGTAAAATCGTTTATTATAAAAAAAATTAAAAATAATTTTGAGTGTTTATTATTTTATAATTTCAAGATACTTTAAAAAATATAAAATATTTTCGAAAAAATGGAAAATATTTTCGAAAAAGTGTGTAGTTTTTTTTTAAAAACCATTTTCATATTTTTGATTCTTTTTTTGTTTTTTAAACAAATTATCGTGTCACGCCCCAAACGGGATGCGACGATGATCCACAACTTAAATACAATAACCAAACAAATCCGATAAATATCAACGAGAACCCAATGAGACAGAGTCTAAATAGCGGAAATAAATAACAAGTAAATACAATACAACTTACGTCTACAATCCATCATCCAAATTACATACCCGAAGATCAACCAAATATAACAACTTAAAGTTAAAGGGTCCTACGCCTTTAGTTACAAAAACCAGAATAGAAAGAAATACAATAGTCCAACAACAACACAAGATAAGAGTCCAATCAACAACATGAAGAAGAAGTAACAAATCCAACAAGCGGAGTACAAGGTCTCAATCCGAGCCGGTTCAACATCTTCAACGAAATCCTCATCTAAGGTTAGAAAATAGGTGGGGATGAGACAAATCTCGATGGATGGGGTGATCGTGTGCAAGTGTGGCGCAATATATAGTTAATGTGAGAAAACATTATATGAAAAACGCGCGTGAGTATGATGCATGGATTCACACGGATTCATAGCGTCGTGATAAAATATTTAAATAATATACTTATACGAGTTCAAGAAAAGCATTCATGGTCACACAGGCACTATGTGATTCAATCGAAGACAGTAGGATTGCGTGCGGAAATGTAACGCCAATCCCATGCAATGCAAATAATGGTTGCGTCACGGGAATGTAACGCCAACCAATGTAAAACAAGTAGCGGTTGCGTGCGGTTTGTAGCACCAACCAAACGGGTCGATAACTCCGGAATCGTGTGGATGGACAACGATTCCTTTGTTCTTCCTTGTAACTCCCGGCGGGAAGGTCCAAGACCGCACCTTATCGCTCCATAGGCAAAGACAAAATCCACAGAGTGGAGCTTGCAAGGCTCGGATCTGTCATAATCATGATTATACCTCAAATCTACGACCCGCTTCCCTTGGACAAACTCCGTCCGTCGATTGCGGGATTAGGGCGATGGGGCGGAAGAGTGGAATAGTAGTCGAGCTGCCGGTTCCATCGCCGACGTATCCATTCCGATCGTAAGCTCGACACACCAAGTTGACTCGAGCGAAAGTAATTACAAAATACAATGATCGAGTATTATTGATTCAGGGGAAAGCGATTCAGAAATTTTTTGAAATAACGCGAGGAAATTTTGGCGTTGGTGGAGTTTTTGGATGAAGATGATTATCGGAAGGATAAGAAACCTTTGATATCTTGAAAGATTAGGTGGAACATAAGTCCCATTATAGATTCAAATCGAAAGGTGAGGAAGTCGCTCGTGATCGGGTATTAATCGGTCAAATTGGTCCGATAAGTCAAGGATTTTTGAGAAAATAAAATACTTTAATTAAATCTCCAAGTCAGAGGGTCCAGGGCTATTTTAGTAAAAGAGAAAATAATTTGAGTTAGGTTCTTTATAAAAGGAAAATTGTAATTTAGCCCCGTTTTGTAAAAACCAATATTTTTGGGGTTAAAAATTGTATAATTAAATATCCCGACCTTGAAACATTATGAGGTCAGTTCCTAAATTCTCTAAATTGTTCAAAGATTCAGGTTTTTAAAGTTTTGAGGTCGAGTTTTTATAAAATTCTCACATTGGCCCCAAATTTGTAAAAATTGCCAATTCGGACCTTAAGTTTAAAATAATCGGAACTCACAAAACGGAAGGGCTTTTAATGTGATTCTAGTTGGAAATTGTCACTAAGGTTAGTAGGATATTGGGAAAAAGCAGTTTTTAAAAGAAATATTTGTAGGTCCTTTAACTTTTGAAAATATCGTTTTTGTCCCATTTTGAAATAATTGCCTTTAAGGCTTTTAGGGGTCCAATTGTTATGAAATTTGAACCTTGGGTCCAAAATATAATTAATTTATAGTTAAGTTAGTAATTCCAGGTGCATGGGCTGCATAAGTCCTGGAAATTTCATTTGGGTCCTCAAGTTTAGTATTTTACACATTAGTCCCTCAATTTTAGTAAAATTGTTTTCCAAGCCCTAACCACTTGGATTTGTGGAACACTTTTAAAATATGTAATTCCCAGTACCTTAAGAGTAAAAATTTCAAAATTTTAAAGTTAAGGTCTGGTACAGTTTTAAAAATTGCAAAGTAGCCCTTAAACTTTCAAAATTTTACAATCTAGTCCTTGGGCTTTTAAAGGTTGATTTTATTTATCTTAAAACTCTTAAAACTTTATTAAAATATCCAAAAATCATTTTTGAACCTGAGTACAGTCCCAAATTTCGAAATTTGCAGAGGGTCCTTTAGCTTTCATTTTCTTGCAATTTAGTCCACCAACTTTCCATTTTTACATTTTTAAGTCCAAAATTGAAATTTAATCAATTATGCTCGCCTCACTTGTCATTCCACTCAAACTTGACTTGCTTCTGGGTTAGTCGAGTGAGTGGTCCGGCTATCTTGGAGAAATCCTGGATAAATCTTCGATAATATTCACTAGTCTGAAACTCGATTTCGTTCTGCACTCGGGTTGTTTCCATTCAACCACCGTCTGTACCTTGAAGGATCTACTGCAATCTCAGGTCGATACTATATGTCCCAAGAACGCGACTTCACTAAGCCAAAATTCGCACTTGCTTTGAATTTGGCATACAAAAATTATGTTCTCGTAGTTTCTCTAAAACGATTTTTCGGATGCGTTCATGCTCTTCTCTAGACTTAGAGTATACGAGTATGTCATCAATGAATATCACTACGAATTGATCCAAATAAGGTTGAAAGACTCGATGCATCGGTCCATAAATGCTTTGGTGCATTCGCGGACGAAAGGCATCACTACAAACTCGTAGTGTCCATATCGAGTTTGAAATGCGGTTTTGGAAATGTCTCCTTCATGGATCTTGATTGATAATATCCTTGCTATAAGTCAAACTTGAGTACACCGTTGCTCCTTGAAGTTGATCAAATAGTTCGTCTATCCTCGGGAGGGGATATTTGTTCTTGATGGTCACACTATTAAGACCACGATAATCTATACATAGTCTTAATGTGCCATCCTTCTTTTTGACTAACAACACCGGTGCTCCCCACGGAGACGTACTCGGTCGGATAAATCCCACATCCATCGCTTTTGTAATTGCATTTTCAACTCCCCGTAACTCAAGAGGAGCCATTCTATACGGTGTTCGCAATCGGGGCGAGTCCCCTGGCAACACCTCGATGGTGAACTCGACTTCCTATCCGGAGGGACAAAGTGATGAGTTCTTGTGGAAATACATCCGTATATGCTTGATATACTTCATAGGTACTTGGTTGATTTGTGTCTCAACCTTGGGTTTGTTAATTACAAATGCCAAGTACCCCTGAGCCCCTCTAGTGATCGCCCTCCTCGCTTTCATTGCTGAAATGATTGGGGCAATCTTAACTCGTGCCCTTCCCGAAATTTCCACTTCGGGTTTTCCTGTTCACATAGCTTAATGGACTTGTTATGGCAGTCCATTTGTGCATGGTGTGCGGATAACCGATTTATCCCCAATATCACGTCGTATTCGGATATAGGTAATAAGATCAAATCGGAGAAAAGTTTATCTCAAAGAATCTTAACTTCGCATGCATTATAGATAATATCATTATCCGACTTGCACCCATAGGAGTTGACATTTCTAAACATATAGGCATATGTTCCATGCATGCATGCGGTTTGTGTACAAAATGTGGTGCAACAAATGAATGCGTTGATCCAGGGTCGAACAATATTTTAGCGTAATGGTTAGATACTAGAAGCGTACCTTCCACCACACATTTTGCCTCCCGAGCCTCCTCTGTCCGGCTAGTGCAAAAGCTCGAGCAGAGCATCCTTGCCCGATTACCCCGGCCATTTCCCTGGCCCGCGGGCTGCATCTGTTTAGTTCAGTCATCGTACTTTGGGCAATCTTGCAGCTGGTGTTGATTACTACCACAGCGCAAACACCTTCCTTGTTTACGCTAATAGTCATTGGCGATGTCCCGGTTTCTAGCAATGTGCACACACTTGACCCGGCTTTCCTTGCAGTGGTCTTTTTCCCTCGTCTTTTATTAATCGGTCCCTTCTTAAACTTAGCGGTTTTAGATGGTTGTCCCACAATTGTCCTCTTAAGATCTGCTCGATGGCCTATTCTCTGAATCATCCAATATGGTTCGATCCCGACTCAATGCGGAGAGCCGCCTTTACCGCGGTGAGTAGGTTGTCGATTCAATAGTCAACGATGTTTCGAAGTTCCGTTCACTCCTCGAGTGAACTTGTAAAGCTTATCCTCTTGATCGATTGTCCCCAGAGCATACTTGGACAATCGGTGAAATCGGACTCGTCCCCGAGCTACGATCAGATTCCCTCGCCAATCGGTGAAATTCATCTCGGCGCGCTTCTTTCACAACCTGTGGAATATCTTCGTTAATTGAATTGAACTCGGCCAAGAAATTTCCCCATGTTCGACTACCCGGTCCTGTTCCCATCTCCTTTCAATTGCCCTCCACCAGTCTTTTAGCAAGATTCCGCATTTAAATACGGCGAGTGTGACTTTCGCTCGCAAATCGTCACCGAGTATTGGAGAGCATTGAAGATATTCTCAATTTCTCTACCCATTCTTCGCCTTAAGATCGTCCGGTTCTCCTAAGAATGCTGGTGGGTCGAACGCAGAATCGCTCCAACGTGCGATCGTTCGCCTCTCTGCGGGTTCGGGAGCACGAGGTTGAGGCTCGCCTGTTGCCTCATAAAAACCAAGATTTCTTTGTAAGGCTTGTGCGGTTAGATTGTCTCTGCAGCATGTGGAGGAGGTGGTGGTAATTTAGGAGAGGGTACCCGATCCCCGAGTACATCATCATCTCCTCGTGGAACGCGACGAGGTCTCCCACGTCCTCGATGTTCGGCCATTCTCGTATCTTGAAGCGTTAGTTGCGATTCACGAGTAAATGAATACAATAATTATTCGCGTAAAGCAAGTAATATCGCAGGAAAGTAACATCAACACAAGACAATCAATAAATAGCAAACGGCATATCCATTAATATAAAACTTGAATACACCTATAGTATAACAAAAAAATACTAAGTCGGATACATCGAACCAAAATACAATAGAATCTAGTACAATAAAGGTAAGGTACAACACTGAATACACGACTACAACAACAGTACAAACCGACAATCTGCTGCTAATCGGTGAGATCGCCATCATCGCCGCCGCAGACTATGTCCATAATCGGGGCTGGGTCGGGCCGAGGTGGCGCCTCGACCTGGGGCCAATCCACGAAATCCAACCACTGCTCGAATCCTCGAGCCTCATCGAGTGGAGCATCCTCGAGTGCCTCCGGCTCTCAATGTTGATCGGATCCTCCTCGGGATCCTCCTCGCGTCAGTACGGGCTCCACCTCGGGCGGTGGCAATGGCCGAGCATTAGCGCCAAAGCGACCTCTAATGCGGCGTCTCTCGAGCTAGGGCCTGTAAGGTCCTCTATGATCATCATCCGCTTGATGAGGGTTTCCTCCAAGCGCTCGACGGTGTCACGGGGATAAAAAGGCGTCAATCTCCCATTTCGCGCGGCCGTCACTTGCCCTCTTCATCTTCTCCCGCATGTTATCCAGCGCGCTCCTTGATGACATGTGTGGTCAGCTCGCTCTTCTCATCTTGGCTCATCGCCAAGCGCCGAGTCAGTCCCTATTACGTTGGCGGTCTTGGGCTAGCTCGTGGTCGCGCGATCACTCTCCTGGTGCCGAATCATCGCCGGTGATATTCCCGCTCGGCACGGGCATGGAAAACATCCCACCATGAAGGCGGCGTCGGCTCCATCCCGATCAAACAAAACTAAGGCGGATCGATCAAAGGTAGAGGAAAGATAAGGAGAGAATAAGGAAAGAATGAATAAGGAAATCGATCAAGAATCAACTAAGTCAAGACAAGTATGACTATGAAATCTCAAAATATGCGTTCTAACTTAGTTCAAATATCAATAAGACGGTTCTATGCCAATTTGAAATCAATTTCACACTTTGATGACGCCCGAGCCGAGCCGAAGAAATTAATCCACGCCATCGACTAACACACATCCGAATGGAGGGCCTACGGTGACGTCGGTAATAGTGCACGGTGACGTGTCATGAGTTAGGCTCGCCCGCTACGAGCCCAACCACGCATTTGACGCCGAGCCCCGACCCCGAGCCCAAATTTCGGCGGAAACGCATGCGCGATGATTCATAAAAATAACCATTTGCCCATACTCGCCCATGCTTAGAGCTTTATTGGTATCGAAACCGCCACATGTCGAGAAGTTATAGAGAGGAATCACCAAGTGGCAAGAGTTGGTTGACATGCACGATTAGAGAGGGACATGTGCCCTTTTTTAATTATTTTACTGATTAGTGATTGATTAGTGCAAAGATGACTGTTGAAAACCCACTTACTCGAGGGGTATAAAGATCCTCATTTTTAGAGAGAAAAAAGGATAGAAAAAGAAGACCTATATACGCGACTGTAAGAAAGACCGACCCCAATAGTTCGGCTCAGCATTACGTAAAAAAGGCAGAATTAGCCATAAATAAACGCATATTACGCATACTTATATTTCCACGTGTCAAACTTCTTATATATTTTGTTTGTTGACCAAAACGCACGTCAACAAATTGGCGCTAGAAGGAGGGCCTGAACCTCCGACCTTGTGGTTAACAGCCACAAGCTCTAACCAACTAAGCATGGATGCATACTCGTGTTACAACCAAATACGAATGCACCACCCAGATGACGAAGAAAATACATCATTCCTCTCTGCTCGTGGAATTTACTGTTACAAGATGATGCCCTTCGGGTTGAAGAATGCTGGTGCGACCTACCAAAGGTTAGTAAATAAGATGTTTGAGAAAATGATAGGTCGTACTATGGAAGTCTATGTAGATGACATGTTGGTGAAATCACTGTATATATCTGATCATCTAAACGATCTTAATAAAATGTTTGCTGTTTTGAGAGAGTACAAGATGATGTTAAACCCGAGAAAGTGTACGTTTGGGGTCGGCTCGGGTAAATTCTTAGGGAAATGGTCAGCCAAAGGGGAATCGAAGCTAATCCAGACAAAATAAAAGCCATCATCGATCTAGAACCCCCGAACTCTGTAAAAAGGGTACAAAGCCTAACAGGCCGATTGGCCGCCCTTAACCGATTTGTTTCGCGATCCACAGACAAGTGTAAACCTTTCTTCGAAATTATAAAAAAGAACAAAAACTTTGAGTGGACCGAGCAAGCACAAGCTGCCTTTGAATCCCTCAAACAACACCTTTCTTCAATCCCTATATTGCAGAAACCTACCCAAGGGGAGAACTTTGTAAGTCCAAGCGGCTACGATAATCTAGAGGGGGGTGAATAGATTATCTCCATCTTTTCGATTTCGCCCTCTTTTTCGAACCAAATGCTCAAACACAATAAAAAAGGTGCGGAACGTAAACAACACAAGTCGATTTATAGAGGTTCAACCCACCTAGGGCCTAATCCTCTACCACCCCAGTATATCCGGGATGAATTTCAAAAAGAAAAAGATTTTATTAATTTACCACAAATTAATACAACACCAACTTACAACACCACCTTGAAGAGCACCACACTCTTCTTCAACACCACCTTTGAGATTACCACAATCTCTTCTTGAAGATTACCACTATCTCCAACGGCACCTTGTGAAGATTACCACAATCTTCAACCTTGAAGAATACCAAATTCTTCAACCCCTCAACAAGAAGATTACCACAATCTTCTTACACCTAACACCTAGATCACCCAAGTGTGTTCTTACCACAAGAACACTCACAAGGATATCTTGTGTTGAATGATTACTCAAATTCAAGATTACAACTCGATAATTGATAATACAATAGAGTGCAAGTGTAATCAAGAAAAGCCTAGACCTCAAGAATGTGAAAGTGAATAGCTAGGCAAATTACAACAAGAAATAAGACAATGTAAGAACAAGTGTATTCTTGAGTGTATCTTGTTGTGTTGTAGTTTTCTCTCATATAGTTGTGCTTCAAATCTTCCTCTATTTATAGGAGATGATTGATACTTGATAGGTCCTCTTGGAATCTGATTTCAACAAAAAATTGCAATTAAAATCAAGATTATAGCTGTTAGAAATCAATTCCACAATTTAAGGAAAAGTCATCTCTTGCTGTGACAACGTTAGAATTTTGTTTGTCAAACTTAAGAAGCGACCGGTCGCGCAGAAATAAGATTTGAAAAGAACGCAAAGAAAATTTACACGGGTGACCGGTCGAGGGGGTCGGCCAGTCGCCTAAGTGCGACGGTCGCCACCACGATGACCGGTCACCCGACTGTTCTTGAGGTTTCGCGAGTTACTCGTTTTACAAATGTGTTCCCAGTGCAGGTCGCCTCTTTTGGTCGACCGGTCGACCTCCTAAATGACAAGTTGTCCGATTTTTGTCGAAAATAAACCTCAAGAAATACTCCGAAAAATTCGTAAAAATATTTTAAACCGATCGGGAGTATTTAGGACAACATTAGAAATATAGTTTTGATGAAATAACACATTAATACAAAAATATTGTCCGATATAAATTCCAATAAATACTCAAAAATTCGTAAAAACATTTTAGACCAATCGGGAGTATTAGGACAATATTTAGAAACATAGTTTCAATGAAAGAAACCATTGACAAAAAATCATTAAAAGTGTTTGTCCAATATTATCGAAAATAAACTTGAGGAAATACTCCGGAAAATATTAAAACCATTTTAAATCATTTAGGAGTATTTGGACAACCTTTAAAAACATTGTTTTGGTATAAAAACTGTGAAGCCCGATTTTTTCGAAAGCTATTAGTTGAACCTTATTGTTGTTTAAGCTTTTGATCGACTATTTTACCGCGTCATTTTGACGGGTAATTATTAATAATATAAACATTTGTATTTTATTTCATTTTATTTAATTACTTGTGATCATGATCATCATTAATTCTATTCCTCATTTATGATCACTTGATTGATCATTAGTACTATTTTTGTATTTATTAGTCACCTTAGAATTTTAAGAGACTATTTATTTTGGAGACTTTTACCTTATAGAATTAAGACTTTAATTTAGTTTAAGTGATCATGAGACTTACAAGTGATCAAGGAATCACTAATTATTTTGGAGATTGATATGTTTCATCTATTATCATCAAAATTGGGACAAAAAAATATATGGAATTACCATTTTACCCTCATAGTGGATGGCCATGATGGATATTTTGGGATAAAAATATCATCCAACTCTTGTACACATACACCATATATTAGTCATCTTGTGTATAATTATATCATTAATTCAAACATTATACACATCATCTTATACACCAATTCTTTATTACTATTTTCCCCAACTTATTCCCACTTAACCAACATTCTTCTTATTCCTCTCAAATTCAAATTGACCCACACTTTGACTTGCATTTTTGTCTCCATGCAAGAGACAAATTACAAGACACAATTTGATCAAAATTTCCTCTCCCTCTCTCTCATACTACACGGCCATTATGGCATTTTTTCACCAAATTTTCATCTCATTTCTCATCAACACACTCTAATACTCAAAGCCTTCTCCTCCTTCTCTCTAAAAACTCCCAACATCTCTCTATTCTTTCTTTCACTTTCTTCTTCCATACTTAGAAAAAAATTTCAACATTTTCCTCCCTATCCTTCATAAAAATCGAACCACTATACTAAAAGGTAAGAAATTTTAGCTTCAATCCATTTTTGGATATCACATTGTTCATCTCTTCCACCTTCTTAACTTAAGTTTAAATTTGGTTTTGGAGGTACATTTAGAAGACTTTGAAGGTTAGAGCTTGACAATATTTTGAAGAAGGACCTCAAGCTTGAAGAAGAAAATAGTAGAGAAAATTTGACTACAAGGTAAGAATTGTGTACTAGACCCCTTCTTTCCTACTCTTCCTATTTTTTTCAAATTTTAACACCCCTTTTCATTTTTGAGAAATAGGGGCTGACCTTAGGAGATTTTTGGAGTTGAGCCAAATTTCCAATCTTTGAGCTTCAACTAGTCTCCAAACATCTACTACACAAGGTAAAGTGTAGTCCTTTTCATTTCCTTATTTCCTTCTTTTCTCCTTAATTTTTTTTCTCTCATTTTTCTAACTCCAAATTTTGATATTTTCTTGACTTAGGGGCTGACCTAAGAAGCCTCACTCAAAATTGTGAAATTATCCCTTTATTTCACAATTTCCAAAATTAAGGTGGGTGGAAAATTATTTTTCCAACTTTTAGGTGTTTTATTAAAATGCATGTAGAAAATTTGATCATGAGCCTTGAGATATATATAATCTATGTATTGCATGTCAATTTTATATATCAAATCAAAAAAATTCTCAAGAGTTGCTTAAAATTACTATTTATTGAATTTTAGGTGCATGCATGTACACTTTAATGCTTTAATTGATGAATTCTTGTATGTATTGGACATGCATGTGTATGATCTTTAAAATCTATGTTTTGGATGACTTAAAACCTGGAAAAGTCGAGCATAATTGATTAAATTTCAATTTTGGACTTAAAAATGCAAAAATGGAAAGTTGGTGGACTAAATTGCAAGAAAATAAAAGTTAAAGGACCCCTCTGCAAATTTCGAAATTTGGGACTGTACTCAGGTTCAAAAATGACTTTTGGACATTTTAATGATGTTTTAAGAGTTTTAAGATAAATAAAACCAACCTTTAAAAGCCCAAGGACTAGATTGTAAAAATTTTGAAAGTTTAAGGGCTACTTTGCAATTTTTAAAACTGTACCAGACCTAAACTTTATAAATTGAAAATTTTACTTTTAAGCTACTGGGAATCACATATTTTAAAAAGTATTTTAAAAATCCAAGTGGTTAGGGCTTGGAAAACAATTTTACTAAAATTGAGGGACTAATGTGAAAAATATTAAACTTGAGGACCCAAATGAAATTTCCAGGACTTATGCAGCCCATGCACCTGGAAATACTAACTTAACTATAACTTAATTGTATTTTGGACCCAAGGTTCAAATTTCATAATAATTGGACCCTAAAAGCCTTAAAGGCAAATATTTTAAAATGGGACAAAAATGATATTTTCAAAAGTTAAAGGACCTACACATATTGTTTCTAAAAACTGCTTTTGTCCCAATATCCTACTAACCTTAGTGACATTTTCCAACTGGAACCACATTAAAATCCCTTCCGGTTTGTGAGTTCCGAATTTTTAAAACTTAAGGTCCGAATTGGCAATTTTTACAAATTTGGGGCCAATGTGAGATTTTTACAAAACCTCGACCTCAAAGTTTTAAAAATCTGAATCTCTGGACAATTTGGGGAATTTAGGAACTTAACTCATAATTTTTCAAGGTCGGGATATTTAATTATTCAATTTTTAACCCCAAAAGTGTTAGTTTTTACAAAACGGGGCTAAATTACAATTTTCCTTTTATAAAGGACCTCACTCAAATTATTTTCTCTTTTACTAAAATCGCCCTGGACTCTCTGACTTGGAGATTTAATTTAAGTATTTTACTTTTCCAAAAACCCTGACTTATCGGATCAATTTGACCGATTAATACCCGATCGCGGGCGACTTTCCCGACTTGCGATTTTGGAATCTATGACGGGACTTATGTTCCACCTAATCTTTCAAGATATCGAAGGTTGCTTATCCTTCCGATAATCATCTTCATCCAAATACTCCACCAACGCCATAATTGCCACTCGCGTTTTTCAAAATTTCTCCTAAACTAGCTTCCCTGAATCAATAATACTCATTGCACAGTTGTTGCTTTGTAATTGTAATTACTTTCTGCTGAGTCAACTTGGTGTGTCGAGCTCACTCCGGAATGGATACGTCGGGGATGGAACCAGGCAGCTCGGCTGCTATTCCACTCTTCCGCCCCATCGTCCTAATCCATAATCGAGGGACGGAGTTTGTCCAAGGGAAGCGGGTCGTAGATCGAGGTATAATCATGATTATGACAGATCCGAGCCTCGCCCGGCTCTCTTTGGGATTTTGTCTTTGCCTACGGAGCGATAAGGTGCGGTCTTGGACCATCTTGGTAGGGAGTTACAAGGAAGAAACGAAGGAATCGCATTTATCGATCCACACGATTCCCGAGTTATCGTCCCGTTTTGGTTGGCGTTACATTCCCGTGCGCAACCGCTACTGTTTTGCATTGGTTGGCGCTACAAGTCCGTGACACGCAACCATTAATTGCCTTGCATAGGATTGGCGTTACACTTGATGCGCAATCTACTGTCTTATTGTATCACATAGTGCCTGTGTGACCATGAATCGTATTTTCTTAAATCGTATAAATATATTATTTAAATAATTTATCACGACGCTTGTGAATGCGTGTGTGAAACCATTCATCATACTCACGCGTTTTTCGTAACTGCTTTCTCACATTAACTATATTACGCCACACTCGCACCCGATCACCCCATCCACTGAGATTTTTGTCTCATCCCCGCATTTTTCTAACCTTAGATGAGGATTTATTTGGGGATCTTTGAACCTGCTCGGATTGAGACCTTGTACTACGCTTGTTGGATTCTGCATCTTGTTGTTGATCGGACTCTTTTCTTATTATGTTGTTGTTGGACTTTTGTATCCTAATCAATTCGGGTTTGTAATTGAGGGCGTATGACCCTTTGACGTTAAGTTACTACCTTGTTGAATTTCGGATTGTAATTTGGTGATGGGATGTAGACTTTAAGTGATAACTTGTATCATTATTCATTTCCGCCGCTATTTAGACTACGCTTTATTGGGTTCTCATTGGTATTGTCGGAATGTTAGTCCATTTGTATTTAAGTTGTGAATCGTTCGTCGCGTCCCGTTTGGGCGTGACAAAAACAAAATCATCAAAATCATGATAAAACCATTTATCAAACAATCTCCCCTTTTTGATGATTACAAACCAAAACAATTTTAACGAGGTCGATTTTGAAAACAAAACATTTTCTTGGTTAAAGAGAACTATCCGTTGTGAGCGACAACATTCCATGCAATAAAAACACAAGGATGGGAGTAGAGATATTCAAATACATATAGCAAATGCTCCCCTATCAACATGCACATCAATAGTAATATAGAAGCAACTTAAACATAGGCTAAAATCTTAGCTATTCGATATTGAGCTTAAGTACCAATAACTTAAAAGCTCCCCACAAAGAGACATCATTAGAAACATATATAAGTCGATACTACAACTAATGGACCAAGAGTCATACACAACTTATGGCTATAGGAAGCCATAGCTTATAGCTTCTTTTCGTTTGAGCTTATCTTAGCTTCTTTGAGCTAAAGAGCTCATAACCTGTTTCCCCCTTTGGAATCATCAAAAAGAATGTTAGCACGATAAATACATCATATATTCATATCAAAGTGCGCAACTAAACCGATGTATCGAGCTATTTGAACATTGAAGCTCATCAACCAAATAGGAGGAAAAGTCGAATCATACGACTTGAAGAAGCTTATGAAAACTCATTTGATAAGCAAAACATGATCTCCATAAATATATAAGACTTTGAGATTCATAATCATACTTGTCTTGACTTAGTTGATTTTGGTGATTTTCCTTACTCGCTCTTCCTTATTCTTTCTTATCTTTCCTCTACCTTTGGTGATCCGCCTTAGTTTGTTTTATTAGGATGGAGCCGACACCGCCTACGTGGTGGGATGTATTCCATGCCCGTCTTTGAGCGGGAGTATTACCGGCACGATGATTCATTGGCACCGGAAAGCGAACGCACGACCACGACGAACTAGCCCAAGAGCGCCAACGCAACAGAGACTGACTCGGCGCTTGGCGATAAGCCAAGATGAGAAGAACGAATCCGACCCACTTTGTCATCAAGGACCGCGATAACACCATAAGAGCGGGAGGACCAAATACAAAGTATCGAGGCGCGCTGGATAACATGCGGGAAAAAATGAAGAGACGGCGGCGGTCGCGAGAAATGGGAGATTGATGCCCGTCTATCCCGTAGTCTTGCCGATCGCTTGGAGAGACCCTCATCAAGCGGATGACGGTCATGAGACCTTACACAGGCCCTATCTCGAGAGGGACGCGCACTTTAGAGGCTACTTTGCAGCTAATGCTCGGCCATTGCCACCGCCCGAGGCGAACTCCATGCGATCCCGAGGAGGATCCCGAGGATCGAGGAGGATCCTGGAGGATCCGATCGACATTGGAGAGCCGCAGGTGCTCCACTCGATGAGGCTCGGGGATTTGAGCAATGGTTGGACTTTGTGGATTGGCCGAGGTTGAGGCGCCGCCAACCGACCCGGCCCGATCATAGACATAGGCTGAGCGATGATGATGGCGATCTCACCGAATAGCTAGCAAATTTTCTGTTGTACTTTTGTTGTTGTAGTTTGTGTAATCCAGTGTTGTACCTTTCATTATTGTACTAGATCGGATGTATTTTGATTCCATGTATCGACTTAGTATTCTCACGATGTACTTTGGGTGTATTCAATTTTATATTAATGGATATGCCTTTTGCCATTTATTCAGTGTCTTGTGTTGATGTTACTATCCCTGCGACATCTTTTACTTTACGCAAATAATTATTGTATTCATTTACTCGCAAATCGCAACTAACGCTCCAAGATACGAGAATGGCGGAACATCGAGGGCGTAGGAGACCTCGTCGCGTTCCACGAGGAGACGACGATGTACCCGGGACCGGGTACCCTCTCCCGGAATTACCACCACCTCCTCCACCTGCTGCGGAGACAATCGATTGCACAAGCATTACATCAAATCTTGGTGTTTATGAGGCAACAGTGAGCCTCAACCCCGTGCTCGAACCCGCCCGAGAGGCGAACGATCGCATATTGGAGCGATTCTGCGGTTCGACCAACCAACCTTCTTGGGAGAGCCGGACGATGTGAAAGCGGAAGAATGGATAGAGAAGTTGGAAAATATCTTCAATGCTCTTCAATACTCCGACGAATGACAGAGTCACACTAGTCAGATATTTAAATGCGGAATCACCTTTAGAGACCGGTGGAGGGCGATTGAAAGGAGATGGGAACATGACCGGAATAATCGAACATGGGAAATTTCTTGGCCGAGTTCAATGAACAAGATATTCCCAGGTCGTGAAGGAAGCACGCTGGGATGAATTTCATAGATTGAGGTAAGGGAACCTCGACCGTGGCTCGATGTAGTCTGAATTTCACCGATTGTCCAAGTATGCTCAGGGGACAATCGATCTTGAAGAGGATAAGCTTTACAAGTTTACTCGAGGATTGAAATGGAACTTGAAGCTTGTTGGCAGTTGAACGGCAACCTACTCGGCCGCATAAAAGCAACTCTCCGCATCGAGTCGGGGCTCAACCGTATTGGACGATTCAATGCAGTAGGCCCTCGAAACAGTTTTAAGAGGCCAGTGTGGGACAACTGGCCGTCTAAACCGCCGCTAAGTTTCGAAAAGGACCGTTAACAGGGACGGACAAAGGAAAGAGACCGATCAAGGAAAGTCGGGTCGGAATGTACGCATTGCGAAACCGGGACATCTTTGCCGACAAGCTTCTTTGGCGTAAACAAGGAAGGTGTTTGCGCTTGTGGTAATGTCGGCACACCAAGATTGCCAGTACAATGACCGATCCAAACCAACGCAACCACAAAAGCCGGAAGCGGCCAGGGTAATCGGGCAAGGATGCCCGCTCGAGCATTTGCACTAGCCGGATAAGAGGCTCCGGAGGCAATAGACGTGGTGGAAGGTGCGCTTAGTATCTAACCACTACGCTAAAATATTGTTCGACCCTGGATCAACGCATTCATTTGTTGCACCGCATTTTGTACACAAACGCATGCATGCATGGAACATATGCCTATATGCTTAGAAGTGTCAACTCCTATGGGTGCGAGTCGGATAATGGATATCATTTATAATGCATGCGAAGTTAAGATTCTTGAGATAAACTTTCCTGCCAATTTGATCTTATTACCTATATCCGAATACGACGTAATATTGGGAATGAACTGGTTATCTGCACACCATGCACAAATGGACTGCCATAACAAGTCCATTAAGCTATGTGAACCCTAAAACCCGAAGTGGAGATTTTGGGAAGGGCACGAGTTAAGATTGCCCCAATCATTTCGGCAATTAAAGCGAGAAGAAAGCGATCACTCGAGGGCTTAGGGGTATTTGGCGTTTGTAATTAACAAACCCAAGGTTGAGATACAAATCAACCAAGTACCTATAGTATCGGCATATACGGACGTATTTCCACAAGAACTCACCACTGTCCCTCCGGATAGGAAGTCGAGTTCACCATCGAGTGTTGCCGGGGGCGCCCCGATTGCCCGAACACCGTATAGAATGGCTCCTCTTGAGTTACAAGAGTTGAAAACGCAATTACAAAAACGATGGATGTGGGATTTATCCGACCGAGTGCGTCTCCATGGGAGCACTGTCTTTGTTCGTCAAAAGAAGGATGGCACATTAAGACTATGTATAGATTATCGTGGACTTAATAGTGTGACCATCAAGAACAAATATCCCCTCCCGAGGATAGACGAACTATTTGATCAACTTCAAGAAGCAGCGGTGTACTCGAGTTTGATTTACAACAAGGATATTACCAACTGAAAATCCGCGAAGGAGACATTTCCAAAACGCATTTCAAACCCGATATGGACACTACGAGTTTGTAGTAATGCCTTTGATCCGACGAATGCACCAGCATTTATGGACCTGATGCATCGAGTCTTCCAACCTTATTTGGATCAATTCGTAGTGATATTCATTGATGACATACTTGTATACTCTAAGTCTAGAGAAGAGCACGAACGTCACCGAAAATCGTTTTAGAGACACTACGAGCATAAGGTGTATGCTAAATTCGACAAGTGCGAATTTTGGCTTAGTGAAGTCGCATTCTTGGGACATATAGTATCCGGACCGGATTGCGAGTAGATCCTTGAAGGTACAGACGGTGGTTGAATGGAAACAACCCGAGTCTCAGCGGAAATCGGGAGTTTCTAGACTAGTGGATATTATCGAAGATTTATCCAGGACTTCTCTAAGATAGCCGGACCACTCACTCGACTAACCCGGAAGCAAGTCAAGTTTGAGTGGAACGACAAGTGCGAGACGAGTTTCCAAGAGTGAAGAAACGACTTACTACGGCTCGATCTTAGCCCTTCCAAAGGAACGAGAGAACTTTGTCGTCTGATGATGCATCAAAAGAAGGACTAGGAGCAGTGCTCATGCGGGAAAGGAAAGGTTATCGCTTATGCATCACGAAAGCTCAAGCCGTATGAGGCCAATTACCCAACGCATGACCTGGAATTGGCGCGATAGTTTTCGCGTTGAAGAAATGGAGACACTATCTCTACGGAGCAACATTCACGGTTTTCACGGATCATAAGAGCTTGAAGTATCTATTCTCCCGAGAAAGATCTCAACCTTGAGGCAACGGAGATGGATGGAGTTGATTGAGGACTATCACTTTGATATTCAATACCATCCCGGAAAAGCTAACGTCGTAGCCAGGCGCTCTAAGCGAAGCGAGCTTAGCCGGACTTATGATTCGAGAGTGGGAATCATTAAAGGAGCTGAGCAATTGGAACCTGACGAGAACCAATACTCAGATTTCATGTGCTAACATTTCGATTACACCCAATCTCTGAGTGAGATCAAAGAAGCACAAGAAAAAGATACACATCTTCAAAAATGAAAGGAGAAGATACTTAAAGGAGAAAGATCGAATTCTCGATACACGAAGATGGAGTTATCGGGTTCGGAATCGAGTGTGTGTACCAAATGACGAATGGTTAGGAATAAAATCTACAGAGGCACACCGTTCAAAATACACTATACATCCTGGAGGAAACAAGATGTATAAAGATTTGAAACGAAGTTATTGGTGGGTAAACCTCGAAGAACCAGGTAGCGGAGTTCGTTGCGAGATGTTTGACTTGCCAACGAGTAAAAGCGAGAACACCAACGACCATCCGGTTTACTACAACCGTTGAGAATTCAGTGGAAATGGGAACATATAATAATGGACTTCGTGATGGATCTACCAAGGACGAAGAGGCCAGGGCGCTATCTCGGGTCATTATAGACCGACTCACGAAATCGCACACTTTTTACCCATCAAGAAAACCGATAGCTTGCGAAAACTTGCACGTTTATATCAGAAATCATTCGACTGCATGGAGTATCAATCGATATAGTATCCGCAGAGACCGGGTTTGTCTCCAGATTTTGGAAGTGCTTACGAGGAATTAGGTACCTCGCTAAGTTTCAAAGACCGCAATGACATCCACAAACCGATGGGCGGTCGAGAACAATTCAAAACCTTGAAGATATGTTGCGAGCCTGCACCTTGGATTTTCAAGGAAGTTGGGATTCGCACTTACCATTAGCCGAATTCGCCTACAATAACAGATTATCGGCCACGATTGGGATGGCACCCTACGAGGCATTGTATGGGCGAAAATGTAGATCCCACTACACCGGGAGATTGATGACCAATGGACTCCGAAAGAGAAAGCGAAAGTCGCCTCGATTCCAAAGATCGACTTAGTTCGGGAGGCCATGGAGAAGGTCAAGCGATCAAGGAGCGGATTCACACGGCTCGTAGTCGCCAAAAGAGTTACGCGGACAAGAGAAAGAAAGGATTTGGAATTTGAAGTCGGTGATGAAGTATTTCTTAGACTCTCACCACGGAAAGGATTAATCGATCCAGAAGAAAGGAGGCAAGTTAAGTCCGAGATATGTTGGACCTTACAAGATTTTACTGAGAGGATCGGGAAGCTAGCCTACGGACTCGAGTTACCAAGACCATATGCGGGAATGCACGATGTATTCCACGTTTGAGACCAAGAAGTATCAACCAGATCCCGAGCATTTCATCACTCGAGATACTACTCCTCTAATGGAAAATCTATCCTACACCGAGAGGCCAATAAGGATCATCGACCAACAGAATCGACAATTGCGTAAGAGAGAAATTCCGATGGTTAAAGTGGTGTGGCGAGAACCACAACCGAGACGAAGGCAACGTGGGAAATGGAAGATGACATAAGGAATCAATATCGAACTATTAAAGAAGAGAATTTGGGGACCAAATTCTTTTAAGGAAGGGAGGATGTGAAGCCCCGATTTTTCGAAAGCTATTAGTTGAACCTTATTGTTGTTTAAGCTTTTGATCGACTATTTTACCGCGTCATTTTGACGGGTAATTATTAATAATATAAACATTTGTATTTTATTTCATTTTATTTAATTACTTGTGATCATGATCATCATTAATTCTATTCCTCATTTATGATCACTTGATTGATCATTAGTACTATTTTTGTATTTATTAGTCACCTTAGAATTTTAAGAGACTATTTATTTTGGAGACTTTTACCTTATAGAATTAAGACTTTAATTTAGTTTAAGTGATCATGAGACTTACAAGTGATCAAGGGAATCACTAATTATTTTGGAGATTGATATGTTTCATCTATTATCATCAAAATTGGGACAAAAAAAAATATGAAATTACCATTTTACCCTCATAGTGGACGGCCATGATGGATATTTTGGGATAAAAATATCATCCAACTCTTGTACACATACACCATATATTAGTCATCTTGTGTATAATTATATCATTAATTCAAACATTATACACATCATCTTATACACCAATTCTTTATTACTATTTTCCCCAACTTATTCCCACTTAACCAACATTCTTCTTATTCCTCTCAAATTCAAATTGACCCACACTTTGACTTGCATTTTTGTCTCCATGCAAGAGACAAATTACAAGACACAATTTGATCAAAATTTCCTCTCCTCTCTCTCATACTACACGGCCATTATGGCATTTTTCACCAAATTTTCATCTCATTTCTCATCAACACATTCTAATACTCAAAGCCTTCTCCTCCTTCTCTCTAAAAACTCCCAACATCTCTCTATTCTTTCTTTCACTTTCTTCTTCCATACTTAGAAAAAAATTTCAACATTTTCCTCCCTATCCTTCATAAAAAAATCGAACCACTATACTAAAAGGTAAGAAATTTTAGCTTCAATCCATTTTTGGATGTCACATTGTTCATCTCTTCCACCTTCTTAACTTAAGTTTAAATTTGGTTTTGGAGGTACATTTAGAAGACTTTGAAGGTTAGAGCTTGACAATATTTTGAAGAAGGACCTCAAGCTTGAAGAAGAAAATAGTAGAGAAAATTTGACTACAAGGTAAGAATTGTGTACTAGACCCTTCTTTCCTACTCTTCCTATTTTTTTCAAATTTTAACACCCATTTTCATTTTTGAGAAATAGGGGCTGACCTTAGGAGATTTTGGAGTTGAGCCAAATTTCCAATTTTGAGCTTCAACTAGTCTCCAAACATCTACTACACAAGGTAAAGTGTAGTCCTTTTCATTTCCTTATTTCCTTCTTTTCTCCTTAATTTTTTTCTCTCATTTTTCTAACTCCAAATTTTGATATTTTCTTGACTTAGGGCTGACCTAAGAAGCCTCACTCAAAATTGTGAAATTATCCCTTTATTTCACAATTTCCAAAATTAAGGTGGGTGGAAAATTATTTTCCAACTTTTAGGTGTTTTATTAAAATGCATGTAGAAAATTTGATCATGAGCCTTGAGATATATATAATCTATGTATTGCATGTCAAATTTATATATCAAATCAAAAAAATTCTCAAGAGTTGCTTAAAATTACTATTTATTGAATTTTAGGTGCATGCATGTACACTTTAATGCTTTAAT